>CM026553.1:17011812-17135477 GCA_015143295.1 Tetracentron sinense
TATCGTTCACCCATAAGCAAACGCATCCATTCGCCAACATCCGTCTCATTCACCAGTCATCCCCCAAGCTCATAACCAGTATAGTGAGAAACAGGAGAAACAAGGCAAAATGGAAGCCCTAACTAGGAGTAGCGAATACCCCGCCTTGATCCATGAGGAAAAATCCCCTTTCCAAACGACGGTAGCCGCGCCCTACCTTGGAGAACGCTCGCCACAGTGCCTTGGCCAATCGGGGAGAAGAACCGAGCTTGAGTGATCTAGGTCTCACAACCCTGTGAGTTCGCCGTCCAGAAAACACTAGTTTGAATCGCCTTCTCCCCTTTCTCCTATTCTCTCAACTCTCTACGTCGCTAAGTTCAATGATCCCGAAGGCCGGGTTAAACTCTTAAGAGAGAACCACAAAACCATAATCGCTTACTGGAAACTTTCTGCAAAACCGATACGGACACGATAGCTGTGAACAGTGCCAACACTTTGGGCTATACGGCTCACCGTTGTGCTGTAACATACTGACCCTATGTGCTTGATATTGCTGAACACGTTGTGCGTAACCATGCACACGACACGTTGTGCTGTGAACAGTGCTGAACACGTTGTGCTGTGAATAGTGCTGAACACGTTGTGCTGTGAATAGTGCTGAACACGTTGTGCTGTGAACAGTGGCAAACACGTTGTGCTGTGAACTGTGCTGAACACGTTGTCCGTTGTCTTATGTACAACGCACCCGTTGTGAGCTGTAACACGTTGTCCGTTGTCTTATTTACAACGTGCCCGTCGTGAGCTGTACAACGTACACGTTGTTGCTGTACAACGTACACGTTGTTGCTGTACAACGTACACGTTGTTGCTGTACAACGTACACATTGTTGCTGTACAACGTACCCGTTGTCTGTTGCACAACGGATGCACAACGTATACGTTATCAGAGTACGTTGTCGGAGCTACGTCCTTAGCGCCCATCAGAGCTACGTCCTTAGTGCCTTCCGAGCTACGATTACTTACAGGCCCAGACTGTTTTGGCCATATCTTTTGACTCGTTCGTCCGATTTTGACGATTCAACTTGTGTTGGGTTCGTACTTCGAAAAGGAACATTTCTGACGTTTCAAAATTTCCAATTTCTTCCTTGTTTATTAATTATACCTCTTTAAAGGTAAACTGGCAATGAAAGTGCCATGTATTGAGCATGAAAAAGTCTGGGGCTCTACATCCTCCCCCCCTTACAAAAATTTCGTCCTCGAAATTTGGACGGGACATGCATTACAGAATCAAAACAAAAATACAAGCCACATATACAAACCTATACAAACTCATTCAATTAATTCTGGGTACTTTGCTTTGACTTCGGCCTCACGCTCCCATGTAGCTTCTTCCCGAGCATGGTGTTGCCATTGCACAAGAACTAAAGGGATTGTCTTGTTGCGAAGCACCTGATCTCTTCGATCCAAAATCTGAACAACTTTTCAATCAAGGTGAGGTCCTCTCGAATCACCAACGGTTCCAAGTCTATGACATGTGAAGGATCCGCAATGTACTTCCGAAGCATAGACACATGGAAGACGTTGTGAACTGTGGCCATGTGAGGTGGGAGAGCTACCCTGTAAGCAACCTCACCAACTCGTAATCTCAAAAGGCCCAACATACCAAGGACTGAGCTTGCCTCGCTTTCCAAATCTCATGATCCCTTTGCTAGGAGATACTTTCACAAAAACTTGATCCCCTACTTGAAATTCCAAGTCCCTACGGCGCGTGTCCGCATAACTTTTCTGGCGATCGTGAGCGGCTTTCAATCGATCCCGAATGATCTTAACTGTGCTTGCAGTTTGCTCAATCAACTCCGGACCAAGTACTTTCCTTTCTCCTACCTCATCCCAATAGAGAGGAGACCTACAACTTCGCCCATACAAGGCCTCAAATGGTGCCATTTGGATACTCGCCTGATAGCTGTTATTATAGGCGAATTCAACCAAAGGCAAGTGCTCTTCCCAACTGCCTCTGAAATCCAACATACAAGCCCGAAGCATATCTTCAATGACTTGGTTCACTCTCTCGGTTTGTCCATCCGTCTGTGGATGAAAAGCGGTGCTGAAATCAAGTTGGGAACCCATAGCCTCCTGGAAGCTTTTCCAAAATCGTGATGTGAATCTTGGATCCCGATCTGACACAATACTAACGGGCACTCCGTGCAACCTCACCACTTCCTTGATGTACAAAGCGGCTAACTGACTAGAGTTGAAAGTAGTTCGGTAAGGTAAGAAGTGAGCGGACTTCGTCAAACGATCCACTACTACCCATATCGCATCTGAGCCCCTTGCCGTCTTTGGCATGCCAACTATGAAATCCATGGATATGTTCTCCCATTTCCACTCGGGAATCAGAAGGGACTGTAATAGACCTGTGGGCCGCATGTGTTCTGCTTTTACCTGTTGACACACCAAGCACCGTGCTACATATTCCGCAACCTCCCTTTTCATATTCCGCCACCAAAAGTAACTCTTGAGGTTCCGGTACATCTTTGTACCCCCTGGATGCACTGTGTACTTCGAACGGTGTGCTTCATCCAAAATCTCTCTTCGAAGATCTGCATTGGCTGGGACGCACAGCCTTCCCTTGAATGTGATAGCACCCCGACTAGTGAGAGAGAAGTCCTCACTACCCTTAGCAACTTCCTTGTCCCGATAAGCCAATAAGTCAGCATCCGTGGCTTGGTATTCTTGGATCAAATCTATAATGTATGGCCGAACCGTGACATTTGCCAAGATAGGACTACGAACAGAGTCATTCACACTAATGTCCAGATTTGCCAAGTCTTCAAGTAGCTTCCATTCCTGCACTAACATGCATGCTAATAACCCCGGAGGTCTTCTACTCAAAGCATCAGCCACTACATTTGCTTTACCCGGGTGGTATTGAATGGTACAATCATAGTCTTTCAAAAATTCCATCCAATGCCGTTGCATTAGATTCAATTCCTTTTGGGAAAAGAGGTACTTGAGGCTCTTGTGGTCCGTGTACACATAGAATTCCACCCCGTATAAGTAATGTCGCCAGATCTTGAGTGCAAACACGACTGCGGCAAGCTCTAAGTCGTGCGTGGGGTAATTCTTCTCATGCTCCTTCAATTGCCTCGATGCATAGGCAATGACTTTCTTGTGTTGCATGAGGACGCACCCAAGTCCAACGTGTGAGGCATCACTATACACCTCATACCCATAAGGTCCAGATGGCACAGTAAGGACAGGGGCTGTAGTAAGCCTCTTCTTCAGTTCCGTGAAACTGATCTCGCACTTATCACTCCATACAAACTTGGCGTTCTTCCTTGTCAGGTAAGTGAGCGGTGCTGCAAGGCTAGAGAAACTCTCTACGAATCTCTTGTAGTAGCCTGCCAACCCAAGAAAGCTGCGTATCTCGGTAACACTCTTGGGCCTCACCCAACTCATAATTGCTTCGATCTTCTTTGGATCTACCGAGATACCTTCTGCAGAAACAACGTGGCCTAGGAATGCCACCTCTTCCAACCAAAACTCACACTTACTAAGTTTGGCGTATAGCTTGTGCTCTCTTAGTATTTCCAAAGCAAGGCATAGGTCGCGTGTGTGATCTTCCCTTGTCTGGGAATAGACCAAAATGTCATCAACAAATACAATCACACACCTATCAAGATATGGCCGGAACACCCAGTTCATCAAATCCATAAAGGCTGCCGGCGCGTTCGTGAGTCCAAAAGGCATCACCAAGAACTCGTAGTGTCCATACCGAGTCCTGAAAGCAGTTTTGGTAACATCTTCCGCCTTAATCTTCAACTGGTGATAGCCCAATCGAAGATCTATCTTTGAGAAAAATCTCGCTCCCTTCAACTGATCGAACAAGTCATCAATCCTAGGCAAGGGATACCAATTCTTTATAGTGACTTTGTTCAATTGCCTGTAATCGACACACATCCGCATCGAGCCATCTTTCTTCCTAACAAACAACACCGGGGCACCCCACGGTGAGACACTTGGTCGAATGAAACCAAGGCCTTGTAATTCCTCCAATTGAGTCTTCAACTCTTTGAGTTCAATAGGGGCCATTCTATACGGAGCCCTGAAAACAGGAGCTGTGCCTGGTGCAAGCTCGATCACAAACTCAATCTCCCTGTCTGGAGGTAATCCTGGCAACTCCTCTGGAAATACATCCAGGAACTCACTCACAACCGGAATAGTCGATGAGTCCTTTGCCTCGGGTTTAGCTAAGCTCAACGCCGTAGAACGAGCAATATATCTACTTTTAAACCCACGAAAGTGGAATGGTTTTCCTTCTACTGGCTTGAAGAGTACCATTTTCTCAAAGCAAGCTACATGCCCATGATGTGCTGCTAACCAATCCATTCCCAATATAACATCAAAGTTTTGGAATCCAAGGACGATGAGATCAACCGCCAACTCGTGGCTTCCAACTTGGACCACACTATTTCTATACACTTTATCTGCCAATACTGTCTTGCCGAGGGGAGTCGAAATGGCTAACTCCGGTTTTAGCTGTCTAGGCTCCTTAGAAAAGCCTTTTGAAAAACTCGGTGAGACAAACGAATGAGTAGACCCGGTATCAATTAACACTCGAGCCAAATACTCATTGACTAGCGGAGTTAATCCATGCATCAACAGCGTATACGTGTAGGTATATATAAATATAGAACATGCCGAGTACGTACACAAAGAATATAGCATAACATAACAATCACGAATAAGAAAATAACTCCAAACGCGTACCTTGCACCACATCATCAGATGCAAGTGCATCACCCTTTGTCAAAGCAAACGCACGCCCCTGGTTCGCCTGGCGAGACTGAGGTGTAGACCGGGTAGTCTGAGATGATGCCTGATATGATCCTACTGGGCGTGCTGGTGGCCTAATCCCCTGAGACTGGCCTGGTAAATGCCGGGTAGGGCAATCCCTGATCACGTGGCCCTGGCGACCACAGTAAAAACATCCACCCAATGCTCTTAGGCAATCCCCTGCTGGGTGCCTTCGGCCGCATGAAGGGCAGGCCTCGTGCGTGCGGGTAGGAGGGGCCTGAGGTGGAGCATATCTCGCCACCTGAGGTGCAACTGGCTGTGGGGCCGGGAGGGCCTGAGGTCGAGGTGCCTGTGGTACATACTGCCGTGGTGCTGGAGGCGCATAAGTCGGCGTCATCGGTGGTGCTGGCCATGTATACTGATAAGGGCCGGTACGAGCCCGCCTCTCTGGAGGTGCTGAACTACTGGCTTGGCCTCTCGCCAACTCCCTCTTCTTAGACACCGCTTCAGAATTGGCCTCGACCAATAAGGCCTTGTCTACCACTTCAGGGTAGGTAGCATGCCTGAAAACGGAAACCTTCTCCATACTAACATCCTTGAGCCCTTGCTCAAATCTTCTCGCCTTCATTGCCTCAGTAGCAACCATATGAGGCACAAATCTCAACAATTCTGAGAACTTGGCCTCATAAGCGGCCACAGACATCGAACCTTGCTCAAGGTTGATGAATTCTCTCTCTTTCTTTTCCCGTGCACCGATAGGAAAATACTTCTTGTAAAAAGTATCTTTGAACTCTTCCCAAGTCCAAGGTTGACCCTGCATGGTCAAATCTCGCGTCCTCAATGCGGACAACCACCAATGGTGGGCTTCACCCTCTAGCATGAAAACTGCCCATGCTACTCTATCCTCCTCTGTAGGCGAGAGGACCATAAAAATATTCTCCATCTGGAGGATCCATGCCTCCGCAACAAGAGGGTCCACACTCCCATGGAAGGATGGAGGCCTCAATCTCCTGAATGCCTCAACTCTAGCTGTACGATGTACTGGAGCTGCGGGCGGTGGAGTAGGTGCCGCCGATGATGGTATAGCCTGCCGAGCCGCCAGTATGGCGAGTGTCTCAGCAATAGAGCCTAAGACCTGAGAGAGGTCCGGCTGCTCATCCTCATCCTGTGAAGAAGAGGAAGCTCTGGTATGTGGTCCATGACCCCGTGTGTTCCGTCTCATGACTAAAGTCCTGAGAATAATAACACCACATGAGTCTAACTTGAAACCACAGTTCATTTCAATGCCATTTCACAATAATTCAATTTGTATTAGTTGTATAATACTAATATACATCACATCAAGTCATCAGAGTATTCATCACATTATACTCATACTTTAGTGTTCTAGCGTACCTAGGACCGTACTTGGTTAAAGCAACCATTTTAGACTAACACTAAAGTTTAGTCTTAAACTTGGAACCAGACTCGTTCCCAACTCACTTCCTTCCTAACTTGTTTCCTAACATATGCTCTTGTCAAGCCGTGGTATAAGATTCTAAGTGACCCTAGAGACCTAAAGCCTAAGCTCTGATACCACTTCTGTCGCGACCCAAAACCCACCCTAGGAGTTAGAGTGAACTTTGGACGACTAATCATGGCTTACATGACTTGCTTGACAAACCAACCTGCAAAAACCCACAGAGCATATACAATAGAGGATATAAACAGCGGAAACATACTCTAACATAGCACAGCGGAAGTCTAACAAACCTCTAAGTATATACATATGGTCCAAGTTTACACAAAAGGAATCCAAAAGAAAGTGCGGACAGACCCGTCAAAATACATGAATGTATATCTCTCATCTCACCCACAGCTATTCACTCAGAATCTACAACCACCTAATGGTAACCCTCTACTGGGGGCTCCTCCAAAGGTTCCTCGACGTACTCCTCTTCCACCCATGGACCAGGAGCACAAACATCAAATGGAGCAGCTGCTCCCTCAGAACCTACCGACATAAGAAGTACGGCTGAGCATGGAATACTCAACGGGTACTAAATACTAACCAACAGTCATAGTATACAGGTAGCATACATAAAGTAGGAAACAAATTTGCATATATAGAACATGAATAATTTATATCATACAAGGAAGTAAAGCAATTTATATTCATGCTTGCATTCAGAAAGACTGATAAAACCCTTGAAAACATCGTGCACTTGACTTGACTTGACATACCCTTTACGTGATTGGGAACTCGTTAACCGTGTCATGCTTGTCATGCTTGCATCATGCGTGCCATGTCATGTCATGCGTTTCATGCGAGTATCATGCTTGCTTGTTCATAATTTAAACATGTTCACATGCCTAGTCGCCGTTCATAGTCCGTCGCAACTAGTACCCTATATGCAGATGGGTATGCCTAGTTGCCGTTCATAGCCCGTTGCAACTAGCATCCATGCGGAATGTGAATGCTTAGTTGCCGTTCATAGCCCGTCGCAACTAGCATCCATGCGTGTAATGTCATGCAGAGTAATGCGTGTCATGTGATGCTATGTTATGTTATGCGTGTCATGCGATGCTATGCATGTCATGCGAGGGGATGGGAGACCTTTCCCTATGAAATGCATGATTGTCTTGGCCTTGTCAAAAGCGAAGTGAAACATATCGTAGGGTATGTCCCACCTCTAACCATGTTCTTGACAACCTCGATAAATCATGTGATGCATGCCGTGCTCGTGGGATTTAAATTTAAATATGACATTTGGGTAATTTCACAATGCATATAACATCAATGATTGAGCAATGTAATATTCATATCATTTAGGGAAAGCAAGAAAACACACTATCATAGGTCCTAGCAATATCCACAATTTGTTAGGCATGCATTTCCCAATTTCCAACTCACTGTATTCACCTTGGCATTTCATCAAACATAGGGTGTGTTCATTATTCACTTAAACCTAGATCATGCTTTTCTAGGTGGGTTATGCTCACATCACACTTGTATGTTCATTATTAGTACAATGCCCTTTCCCATTCGTTCATCACATCATCCACACGGCATCCATTCGCCAACATCCATCTCCATTCACCATTCATACCACCAATCTCATAACACATATATAAGTGAAGGAAAACAAGGAGAAACAAAGGAAAAAGGGAAGCTATAACTAGGAGGGTAGTAAGAAGTACCGACCTTGATCAAGTGAGGAAGAAATCCCCTTTCCCAAACGACCGTGTAGCTGCTGCCCTAACTTGGAGAACGCTCTCCACGAGTGCTTGAGCCGAGATCTTGGAGAAGAACCGAGCTTGAAGTGATCTAGGGTCTCAAAACCCTTTGATTTCTCTTCCAAAGAAAACCCTAGGTTGGAATCGCCTTCTCCCCTTTCTCCTATTCTCTCAACTCTCTAAGTGTCGAATGATGCCCTAAAGGCTCGGGTTAAACTCTTAAGGCAAGAGTAAACCGACCAAAAGACCATAATACCCTTACTGAAATTTCTGCAAAAACGCGACTACTGAACACGTTGAGCTGTGAACAGTGCCAAACACGTTGTGCTGTGAACTGTGCTGAACACGTTGTGCTGTGAACAGTGCTGAACACGTTGTGCTGTGAATAGTGCCGAACACGTTGTGCTGTGAACAGTGCCAAACACGTTGTGCTGTGTACAGTGCTGAACACGTTGTGCTGTGAACAGTGCTGAACACGTTGTACTATGAATAGTGCTGAACACGTTGTGCTGTGAACAGTGGCAAACACGTTGTGCTGTGAACTGTGCTGAACACGTTGTCCGTTGTCTTATGTACAACGCACCCGTTGTGAGCTGTAACACGTTGTCCGTTGTCTTATGTACAACGTGCCCGTCGTGAGCTGTACAACGTACACGTTGTTGCTGTACAACGTACCCATTGTCTGTTGCACAATGGATGCACAACGTATACGTTATCAGAGTACGTTGTCGGAGCTAAGTCCTTAGTGCCTTCCGAGCTACGATTACTTACAGGCCCAGACTGTTTTGGCAATATCTTTTGACTCGTTCGTCCGATTTTGACGATTCAACTTGTGTTGAGTTTGTACTTTGAAAATGAACATTTCTGATGTTTCAAAATTTCCAATTTCTTCCTTGTTTATTAATTATACCTCTTTAAAGGCAAAATGGCAACAAAATTGCCATGTATTGAGCATGAAAAAGTCTGGGGCTCTACAAAACCCTTACCCATAAAGGCTTGCTCGACCATGTGAACCCTCATTCACTATACTTAGAACATTTAGAGAGAAAGGGAGGAGAAGAAGAGGGTTTTCACCTAGGGTTTCCATTGGAGAGGGAAATCAAAGGGTTTGACAACCCTAGATCATCCCCAAACTTGGAATTGCTTCAAGTTCAAGGCTCAAGCTCGTCGGGGATCTCGTTCTCAAGCTAGGGCAGCATTCTCTAAGGTATTTCAAGAGGGTTTTCTTCCCCAAACCAAGTCTCCCTCAAGGAAAGGTTCCTCCTTTCAAGTTGGAGCTCAAATAAAGGTTCCTACCAAGATCAAGCCTTGATCTAAGGTTAGTACACCCTACTAACCTTCCCTAGGAATAATCTAGATTTTCTATTGTAAATGATGATTATTTATATTATGCTTTCCTTCCCTATGCATTGTATTAACTCAACAAATATAAACAAGATAAGGGAAATGGAATGGATGTGTGGATGGGAGATTGAATGTGGCGATTGGATGCCGAATGTGTGATGTATGATATGTGTGGGTTATGAGTTGGAAATGGAATATGGGCATTGTACAAATAACAAACTTACCTTTGTGTGATTGGATGGAAAATATGCAATTAAAGTAAGGAGATTAACTATTAAGGAACAATGTATGTGATGCGTTTGACGAAATGCCTAAACTATGAAATAATGATTTAAATAAAGAAATGGAAAGGGGCCTTATGCATGTATTCTCATGAATGATGAATGGATTTAAATACGATGTCGATTACTCAAATTCTCATATGCATATATTGTGAATTGAATGGTGATGTCATATCTCTCTTATTATCCTTATTCCATGATTGTCACGATTGACACGTACATGAGTACGCATGATAGCATGAACCGAGACTTCAAGAGCATATGCATATAATAACCAACAAGAAAATATTACATGTCAAGGAGGTTGGTAGCCCAGGGACATTCGGGTACTAGCCTCTAGCTCACAAGAAAACCCCTAAAACACATATTGTCAAGGAGGTTGGTAGCCCAGGGACATTCGGGTACTAGCCTCTGGCTCACAAGAAAACCATATATCAAGGAGGTTGGTAGCCCAGGGACATTCGGGTACTAGCCTCTGGCTCACAAGAACACCATACATATCAAGGAGGTTGGCAGCCCAGGGAGATTCGGGTGCTAGCCTCTGGCTCACAAGTTACAAGATGCAAGGTTTCAAGATGATGACAAGACATTCATGCATGCACGCATACATGATTTCTATAATGCATGCCGAGTCATGGAAATGGGTTTTCAAGCATGAGTTTTATCGGCGTTTTTGTATTCATGCACATCAAGATGATAATATTGCTCTATGTTTAATATTGTTTGATTCTATGATTTTACCATTGCCTGGAATTGATGAGTGGTTTGTACTACTCTTCACATGTTTATTATTGTTATGGATAGCTAGTAGCTTGTACTCGCTGAGTATTCCATGCTCAGCCGTACTTTCATGTCGGTAGGTACTGAGGGAGCCCTCGACCCAGAGCCTTGGGTCGAGGAAGAGTATATCGAGGAGAGAGAGCCGTCTATCCCACTGCAGTCTCAGGCGGACCGAGACCTTGACATGTGGCCATATCTCAACTATTGTTGAGGGGAGAGTACGAGAGGGTCTTTTATGTATTTTGACATTTTGATAGGTGGGTCTGTCCACCTTAGACTTAGACTTAGACATGTTTTGTATATATGTTAACTTGGAATACTATTTTGAAAATCTCAGAAGAAAAGAAAAAGTTAGTTTACGCTTCCGCATTTATGTTCAGCTTCCGCGCTCTGATTATCATTGTTTAGTACTGTAATTATCTTGTTCATAACAGGATGGTTTGGCAGGTATGTTTAGTCACGCCTAAAGTATCCCTAAACTCCTAGGGGGTATTTTGGGGCGCGACACATTATTAGGCTTAAGGGATCCCCCTCTAGTTATTGAGGGAGTAATCAAGCCCTTAGAAATTAGTGTGATACTAATTTCAGTTTTGGATGATTTCAAAACCTCTCTTAATTCTATTAGGGATAGGTATATAGAGATATAAATTTGGTTAAAGCCCTTTAAGGATTTAGAGATCCTTTTAGTATATTAAATTAAATTGTTTAATTTATTTTAGAGAGCCCAGAGCAAGTTTTCCCTTTGATATATACCACTTAGATACCCATTGATATTTTGGCTAGCATATATAGATGAGATTTTATTTATTAAATGTTGATTAATAAATCTCATGGTGTTAGACACCATTCCTTAAGCATTCTTGGAGATTAAAGCTTATTTCGATTAAAATTGATTCATGGATTTTCGGATTTGTATTTGATTAGAAGAATCGATACAGTTTCGGTATTTCAGCCATAACTTTGTAACCATGAGTCCGATTTAGGTCCGTCAGTGCATCGTTTTGAAGCCGTCAACAAGATCTACAACTTTTGTGAAGAAAGTTTTTCCAGAATCAATCGTTTTGAGGGTCAAAACTTGAGTAAAAAATCTAAAGCGAGAAAAAGAGTTTTCTAAATTAATTTTCCAAGAGGCTTTCAAATTTTTCAAAAATTACATTATTTGATTTGAGAGCATGGGATGCTATTAAATCGTTTAATGGGCTATCAATTAATTAAATAGTTTAATTATTTGATTCGAGAGCACGGGCTGAGATTTAATTAAATTGTTTAATTATCTGCTTCGAGTCCACGGACTATCATTTAATTAAATGTTAATTATGATATCATTTATGGTTCCCTAAAAAGTTTATGGGAATAATAACATAATTATTGTAGTTGATTTGGATCAATTACATGTGCTCAGAATGACTGCCTACATAGTATTTATAAGTTTTTATTTGATTAATAGTTAATCAAGTAATTACATAAATGCCATTGGTTGAGATACAGGGTTTTATCTCAAGTAAATTTTAATTGATAGAGATCAATTATTTTATGGAAATTTAATACTATTGTTTAGGGTATTATTTTATTTAATTGTTAAATCAAATAATCCCTAAAGCAGTTGGCACTTATGGAAAATTTTGAATTCTCCTATTATTGATTTTGAATCAATATAAAGTGATATTAAAAAAAAAAAAAAAAACCTCTGTACCCTTGGATTAGATCCATTAAGATTTCTAGGGCTAGTGGGAGTTCATTGGAATTAGTTTGATCTAATTAAAACGAAATTTGATTTATTATCATGTGATGATATTTGTATATTATTCTATGCATGTGATGCAATGATAAATATTGTGAATACTTTTGATATATGCATTAGATATATAATTTGTTCATAATATTTTGTTTTCTCTTAAGAAAAATATTAAGTGAATTAAATAGGCTAATCTATCCTACGGGATAATGTTGCCCTATGACCTTCCATTATCAATAAGACTAGGAATTAATTAGCCTGAGTTTTGTCTCTCTGACAGGAATCGGACATAATTCAGTCTAAATTAAACTCCAAGTGTTTTATTTCTATAGTAGATAGGAATGTGTATGGCCTGATAGGGAGTGTTAACTAGCATGGGGGCATATTCCTACTTGATCATATGACAACCGAGAATAATGGGTTTCACTTAACCAAGGACCATGACGGCTGACAGGTGACAGTCATGTTATCCTTGGAGGTCACAAGAAAATTGAGAATCACTGATTTACATAAGGAGTTATGCATGAGATGTTCAGTGATGGATAGTTACTATCCACCTTGTAGTGCATGTGTGATACTATCCTAGCATGGAAGATTGCATGTGTATTATAAGGCACCCAATGCTCATCAGATCTATGAAATTTTCTAATTTTATAGATTGAGGGATCTATGAAATTTGACTGAATGATGAGCAATATCATCAAAGATCAAAAGCCCTGATCTAATGATATTATTATGTGTGAAATATTATGATGTATGTTTTATTATCATGTCATTCTATAACCACCTTACCAAGACTTTAATGAGAATCTCTTGACCAATTCAAAGTGTTTGGAATGGAAAAAGACTCTCAAGTTTGTGCTTACCATCTAAAGAATTGCCCAAGTTATTACTATTAATGTTAAATCTCATTTGAGATGTTTACAGAATATAATAGGGCTGCTAGACAGCTTACTATATAAAAGGACAAGTGGACACCAAGTTGACTAGGAAACCCAGTGACAAAGAATATGATAGAGATCATTGGATTCATAAATCCTAATTTTTGGTGCTGAGATAAATTGAGATAAATTTATGGGATTAGAGGATATGATCCTCGGCAAACTCTCAGAGTCCTTTAATATGGTTATGTTGAACAAGTAGGAAATCAGATTGTCTGAAATCCTACATGTTGCATATGGCTAGGAACCTTTGAAGAGTTCAATGCTACTTGGAAAGATGTTCAAAAGAATTGGATTTTCTAAATCCCGAGCATTTATGCAAAGGAAAAAAATCCAAGATTTTCCATTGGAAAGGTATTCTAGTAGTATGGACAAAGGCTCTTCTGAGAAGAAAGGAAAGTATAAGGATTGTGCTTCATAGTGAAGCAATTGGTCATTGGATACAGGACAAACCTTTGGAAGGATTGTCCAGCTTGTATACTCATCAATTCCAACTTAATTGTTGGAACCTCTAGCTCCTAATGCTTGGTATGATCTTGCATAAGTAAAATAGTTGCATGTTTGTTAAGGAGAATGAGAAATTTAAGTAGATAAAACTTCTACTTGGGAATGGGACAAAATTTGGATGATTGTAATTATATGAATCTTCCATTAAGAGGTAGCTAACTTTATTTCACCTTCTTTGAAAAGTTCAAGGAATTCCGCATTAAAATAAAGAAATAGCTAGGTAAGTCTTCCATGATTGAGAAGAGTACCTCTTAATAGAAATTTCATAATTTACTCTCATTACATCTTGTCTCAGATAATTCCCAGAACAAACCATAGCATGATGGTGTTGTTAAATCGAATTATATTGGATATGATTTGATAGAAGATGAGCTTGGGATTCGCATTAGAGATACTTAATCTCTATTCCTGGATAACAAAAGATATTTGTAAACCGGAATACAGGTTTCCTAGTTGAGAAACTGAATCTAGAATTGTTCTAGAAGCGGAAGCCCAATAAACCAATAACTATGAGAATTGATAGAGATCAACTCTCTACTTTCACTATACCTAAATAGTACACTAGAACCCACAGGTCCCAGAATCTGTAGATGGACTAACTTTTATTTTGATAAAGTAATCAAACTGTTTGATTTTCATCTAAGATTAAAAGTATCATTTGTGTGCAAATTGGTTAGTGGGAGCATAATTAATTTCCTGGCTCTATGCAAAGATAATATACTTTTCATTGCGAATGAAGTATGAATATTATTCTTCTCTTAGATTTGATCTAGCAATTTTGCAATGAATGACAACAACTTTGACATCATGTTTTCTTAGTCCTAAATGGTTTAGAGACAAAAGGAAAATGATATTGTTATTCTCCCAATAACAATGATGTTTTTGTGCAAGTAAGATTCCAAGAAAAGAGTTTCTACCTTTATGGGATGGAATCTGTTTCTCTTAGATATATGATATCATGAGAAAATATACTTGTACTAGACCGGATATTCATTACATGTTGATGTGATAAGATATTGTTATGATAAGATATTGATCAGATTAGTCCGGAACATTGTACAATGGTAAAGCACAAGCATGTTAACTTCAGAAAATGACTGTTGGACAGTACCATTTTTGTTTAGTTTTTTAAGACTATGGTTATTGATAATAAATTTGCAAGAGTTACAAGTGTTATTGCATCACTACAATAGTTGTAGTAAAGCAGACATGACAGACCCATACATATTAAGGTAGGTCTCAATTGGTGTTTGAGAAACATCACTGAAAAGATGGTTATTACATCTAATTGGCTTAGAGTGCAAGTGGGAGATTGTTGGACATATATGCCCTCGAAAGCCAATAAGAGACTTTTCTATGTTGATTAGATAAGCATCATATTCACACAACCAACTATAAAGGGTATTTATATTAATTATTGTCTCATATGATGAAGACATAAAGTTCCATAGGTAACATTGTAGGAAAATCATGCAAAGGTTGCAAGGAGATATGATTTTCCGGTTCCTTGTAAACCTAATATTGTTCGAAGCCTCTAGAGTACTGGTTGGGTGCCGTACTTCATCATGGCTTGCACATGTGTAGTTCTATGAGATAGTGTGATGAATCTCATTCACAGAGAGTGGTGACTCTTGACTAACATGTGAGTATATGTAGCAAGTACATAATACTGAACGGGGTCACTAGTGGATACCCTATGGAATATACTGTCAGATTGTATTAGGGTTATCCATTTGACAAATTTTCCTTAGACCTGAGAGGTTAACATCTTCTCAGACATTTGTCTATATGGCTTCGATGTGCCAATCGACAATATCCAATACACAGGACTAACTCCGGGTACGTTGGGTCATGTACACAATGTTTGGAGAAGTGTGTAAACACTCAATAAGGAATCTACAACTCCTTAATTGGAGATAATGATATCAAGGTGATACTTGTTGAATTGAACTGTTAAATCCAGTACTGGTGCTTTTCGGTAAAATGGTCTTTATCGAAGTTGATATTTTTAATATGAAAAAGTATATATAAATATATATGTCAGTTCTTTTCTAATGTTTCTTCAAAAGTGTTTTGGAGGTTCAGTTCATTGAAAAAGTAATCATGAGAAAGAGTTCTATTCATAAGCTAGGGACTAAGACAGTTGAATTGTTCCAATCCCGGAAGCTTACAAGTGATATCGGAATGTGGAAGGATTTATTTGTAAA
Source organism: Tetracentron sinense (assembly GCA_015143295.1). Taxonomy (NCBI): domain Eukaryota; kingdom Viridiplantae; phylum Streptophyta; class Magnoliopsida; order Trochodendrales; family Trochodendraceae; genus Tetracentron; species Tetracentron sinense. The sequence continues at coordinate 17,027,600 of CM026553.1, forward strand.
TATATTGTGAGATGGTACTTACAAGCAATTCTCTAATTTCTGGAGGTTAATCACATTGTGTTAATGGACATTAATTGTGATTGGTGGAAGTCTAGGGACTTAGAAAACATTATATGATCCTAATGGAGTTTTAGGAAAAGTGTTTCCTAGTAACAATGCTTCAACCAAAAAGGTGAAGTACTTGGTCCCACAACCGGAAATAGGAGATCCATTTAAATCCCACACACAAGGACCTTCTTAAAGTATTTAATTTAATTATTAATTAAATTAATTAATTTCTCTAAGTAATCACTATATGGTATAGTGAAGCTCTAAAAGGTGGAATCACATTAGATGTGAAAAACCAAATGGGTAGGACCCATTGAGAATTATTATAAAAGAATAATTCAAGTGTCCAAGAGGGTTTTGGAAAGCCTTTGGGCGTGTGGAGTGGGACCCACCTAGGGTGGGACGCCCCCTTCATGGAGAAAATAATAATTGTTATTATTTATTTAATTAGTTTCTAATAACTAATATCCTTATTGGATAAGGTTAGTTAGTTAGTTAGAGTTAGTTACTAATTAAAGATTCCTTGTTGGACAAGGATTCTATTAGTTTCTTGCTAATCAAGGAATCCTAATTAGATTAGAATAAAGATAAGATTAGTTGGACACTAATGGATGAGATTAGTTTCTATTTTGATTATTCCTAATTAATTATGGAGAAACCAAATAGGAAACTAATTGAGGAATCCTTATTGGATAAGGATTAGGAAACTTTGGTTTCAAGCAACCAATGAAGCCTATAAAAGGGGTGGACGTCCAAGGCTTTGGATATAAGAAAATTTTCCAGATTTGGAAACTTCTCCCCTCTCCTCAAACCTCACGCCCTCCCCTCTCTCTCCTTCAGGTGTACGGTCACACCCATCTCTCTCTTCTTTTGTCTTCTTGATTGGATCTTGAAGAAAAGAAAGAATTCATCTTGTTCATCAAGAAAGGTTCTTGATCAATAAAGATTAGATCTTTTATTCAAGATTCCTAGAGCTGAAAATTTGGAAGGGCCATTAGCTTCCATTAGAGAAAGCTTTAAAGGAAAAAGAAGGTTCGTGTGAATCGACAGGAGACTTGACACTTGTGAAGTTTTGCGAGTACTATTCTAACGTGGATTTGACTTAACAATTTCAAAGTTGCAAAGGTGAATGTTATTCTAACCTTCATTGAATAAAATCAATTAGAATCTTAGTCAGATCTTGGGATTCGATGTATGCCCCCCAAGAACTGTGTTTCTAAAATTAAGAAGAGGCATATTTTCATGAAGTACTTCCCCAAGATTGTCAGGCAACAGAAGGAGATGGAGTTCATGTCCCTAGTGCAAGGGGATATGAGTGTGGCCAAGTATGAGGCCAAGTTTGCTGAGTCCCGATTCACACCACACTTGATCACGATGGAGGAGATGCGAGTCAAGAAATTTGAGAATGGGTTGAAGTCCTTCATCAAGACTGAGTTTCTATACTCCAGGTGGAATCTTGGAGGGAGATTGTCGGAAATGTGAGGATCGCCGAGAGGAAATCGGAGGAGTTTCCTAAGAGAAGAGAAAGCGGCTTTAGGAGAGTCATGCATAGGGGTTAGTCCAGTGGCTCAGCACCACCGAAGAAGAGAGCCAGGATTTCCCCTTATCCAGTTCCTAGGTTGTCGCGACCCAAAATACCCCCTAGGAGTTAGGGATACTTTAGGCTCGAGACCGCTGTGCCATTCCATCCGGTCATGACACATAAGGCGAGCATACCAACCTGCAAAAGCATATAAGGCATACAAAAAGGCGAACCTGAAAATTTCTTCATACATAATCCTGCAATTTGTATTCTAAGTCTAAACCAACAGTTTATACAAACTGTAAAATCTAATGTGGACATTCCCCACTTTCAAAATACACAACCCTCTTCCTCACATCACTCAAGAGTAGTCTAGGTAGGGCCTCCTATCTAGAGCTCCATCATCCTGGTAATGATCGATGGCCGACTCCGGCTCGTAGTACTCCACCTCAATCCAGGTCTCAGGAGCGTGTGCATCCACAGAACCTACCGAAATCAACAATTCGGCTGAGCATGGAATATTCAGTGTATACAAACTACTAAATACCATTATTATAAACACCAAGGATAGCATATGCATTTATCAGAACAAAACAGGAAAAAACAAAATAGAATGAGCATATAACGTAGAGCAGTTCATAAAACAGATAGCATATGAGCATTTCTTTTCAAGGCACATATCGTTGAGCATTTCACTAGCCATATACTTTGAGCCATAACAAATCCGATACTTAGGGTGATTCACAAAACCGATAACAAAGCGATACTTTACAAGCTAGGAGATAGACTCCCTTGAGTTCAAAATGAAACGATACTTTACAAGCAAGGCGGTCCCTTAAAAACACCATTGAGTTCAAAACAAAGCGATACTTTACAAGCAAGGAGGTAAACTCCCTTGAGTTCAAAAATCAAGCGATACTTTACAAGCAAGGAGGTAAACTCCTTTGAGTTCGAAAATCAAGCGATACGTTACAAGCAAGGAGGTAAACTCCCTTGAGTTGGAAAATCAAGCGATACTTTACAAGCAAGGAGGTAAACTCCCTTAAGTTGGAAAATGAAGCGATACTTAACAAGCAAGGAAGTAAACTCCCTTGAGTTCAAAAATCAAGCGATACTTTACAAGCAAGGAGGTAAACTCCCTTGAGTCGAAATCAAAGCGATACTTTACAAGCAAAGAGGTAAACTCTCTTGAGTTGAAATCAAAGCGATACTTTACAAGCAAGGCCTAAGCCCTTGAATCCCGGAAATCATTCTTTGAGCAATTCCACTTTTGAGAAAAACCTCTTTTAGCAAAACCATACTTGGAAACCTTAACTTAGAACAAAATCCCTTTTGAGCCGAATTCTTAACTTATGAACTTAATAAAATACTTTTCTTGTGAGATATCATCTGATCATGCGAGAATTATAAACATAGAGTGCATATAGTACTTGTGAGTATAATATGAACTTAGAAAGCTTGTAGACATAGCATCATATTCATAGAACTGAATACTAGTGATAGCTTACATCTCATAGCAAAATTAAGAGCATACTTAAACATAAATTCTCTTAGAGGTATTTAACCAAACACATAGAGTGCCTAATAGTGGTAGTTTACATGTAGGTATAAAATCGACATCCAATCAACCTAAGAACATACTTTAGTCATGATTTTCTTAAGAGGAAGAATACATGGTAAGTAGTAGAGTGTATCTACCTTGGTGAAATCAATGAATTTGATTCCAAAGGCATTGAACAAGTGAGAACCTTGAGTTCTTTGTTGAAAAAAACCAAAGAAGGGAAGATTTGATCTTCTTCTTCAAGCTTGAGCAAACCCTAGCTTTCCTCCTTCTCCTCTCAAATCTCTCTAAAAATTATGCTCTAAGGGTTTCTGAAACCCTAAGGCACGAACAAGCCTTATATAGGCAAAGGGGTAGTGGCTAAAGACTTAAAAACCCTTAATGAAGAAAATCTGCGTATAACCGATCAATCGGTGGTACAGACCGAGCGATCGGTGGCTGACCGATCGATCGGTGGTTTCAACCGAGTGATCAGTTGGAAACACCCTCTCTAGAATTTTTCACCATACAAATTAGTTAACCATATAGTACAAAGTAGAAATCAGAGCATCATAGAAGATATAGCATAAGACATGGTACAATACAATCATCTTGACGTGTGTGCATGAATGCGAAAACTCCGATAAAACTCATGCTTGGAAACCCGTTTCATATCTCGGTATGCCTTGTTGAAATCATGTATGCGTGCATGCATGAATGCCTTGTCATCATCTTGTAAACTTGGATCTTGTAACTTGTGAGCCAGAGGCTAGCCCCCGAATCTCCCTGGGCTGCCAACCTCCTTGATATTTGGTTTTCTTGTGAGCCAGAGGCTAGTACCCGAATGTCCCTGGGCTACCAACCTCCTTCACAATATCTGATTTTTTTTACTTGTTTAGTTTTCTTGTGACCCAGAGGCAAGTACCCGAATGTCCCTAGGCTACCAACCTCTTTGACAATATGTGTTTAGGGTTTTCTTGTGAGCCAGAGGCTAGTACCCGAATGTCCCTGGGCTACCAACCTCCTTAACATGTAATATTTTCTTGTTGGTTATTATATGCATATGCTCTTGAAATCTCGGTTCAGGCAACGTGCGTGCTCATGTACGTGTTAATAGTACAATCACGAAAATGAGGATAACAAGAGAAATATGACATCACAATTCATTCAATTCATAGTCCATGCATATGGCCATTTGAGTAATTAACATGGTATTTAAATCAATTCACCATTCATAAGAATATATGCATAAAACCTACTTCTGTTTCTAAATTTAAGTCATTTATTCATGGTTTAGGCAATTTGTCGAACACATAATATGCAAGGTTCCTTCATAGTTAATCTTCTTCTTTTAGTGCATATTTTCCATCCAAAGTGAGTTCATTATTTATACAATGCCCATCCTCCATTTTTCCATTTCACACACAACACACATTCATACACATCGGCATCCATTCGCCTTAATCAACATCCCATCCATGCATCCATACCATTTTCCTTATCTTGTTTATATTTGATGAATATGATACATTTCATAAGAGAGAATACATAGTAGCAAGAATCATATATCACATAGAAAACCTAGATTATTGCTAGGGCAAGTTAGTAGGGTTTACTAACCTTAAAATCAAGGCTGGACCTTGAAGAAACCTTGAAATTGAACCCCAAATGGTAGGGAAGAACCCTTGCTTGAAGAAGGCTTGATTTGGGGAAGAGAGCCCTTGCAAAACGCCGTAAGATCGCTGCCCTAGCTTGGAATGGGAACACCACACGAGCTTGAGGTTGGATTTGATGAACCCAAGCTCTTTTGGGATGAATCTTGGGTGTTTAAACCCTTGATTCACTCTCAAGTTGAAACCCTAGGTTAGAACTCTCTTTCTCCTCTCTCTCTATCTCTCAAAATCTTCTATGTATCGTGAATGAAGCCCTAAGGCTCAGGCAAGCCTTAAAAGGAAAGGGTTTAACTCCCAAAAGACGAAAAAGCCCTTACTGAAATTTCTGCAAAAACGCGAAGACCGAGCGATTGGTGGTTATGACCGATCGATCGGTTGCCTACCAAGCGATCGGTGTTCGACCGGTTAAAAATCTGCTCTCTGGAAAATTTCCCCATACAAAATTTTTGACCAGTCGATAGCCTCCGATCGATCGGTTTTGGACCGATCGATCGCTACCATGACCGAGCGATCGGTGCTCTGCAGGTCCTGACTGTTTTGACCATATCTTTTGACTCGCTCGTCGGATTTCGACGATTCAACTTGCGTTGGATTCTTCTTTCAAAAACAAACATTTTTGACGTTTCAGAATTTTCAATTTCTCTCTTATTTATTAATTAGATCACTAGAAGGGCCAATTAGATATGACAGTACCATTCATTAAATATAGAAAAGTCCGGGGTGCTACATTCTCCCCCCTTATAAAAATTTCATCATTGAAATGTGGACGATACATACATGCACAAAACCATAACAAATACAAGGGAATGTCAAGGCCCTAAACAAATAACTGAGGATAATTTTCTCGAACTTTAGCTTCTCGTTCCCATGTAGCTTCCTTCCTTGAATGGTGTTGCCATCTTACCAAGATCAAGGGAATGGTCTTGTTGCGCAAGACTTGATCTCGCCTATCCAAGATCTGCACCGGTTGCTCAACTATAGTAGAGACCCAAATATTTTTCATGTTTTATTACAAGTATTAGGGGTATTATAATCCTTGTGATGTTTTAATGCTTATGTATTTATATCTAATTGGTATAGTGTGATTAAGGCTTAGTCAAACTTGTAAACGGAGGGATGTCATAATACACTCTGAACTTTAGGAAGCTCTAGTTTTGACACCATTTATTGGAATTGAGTGATTCTTGAACCATTAGAAAGGTATTGGAACCCTCTTCGAGGATCATGTTTAACGTTTTTCCTTATTTTTAATCTAAGCTAAGTCAAAAATGGGTTTCCCGAGGTTTTGTCTGATGGAATTACAGATCAGTCAAATTTGGAGAGTTTTTGGTCTATAAATAAAGGGGAATTTGGAAATTCTAAAATATCAAAAATGTTCGTTTTCGAAAGACGAATCCAACGCAAGTTGAATCGTCGAAATCCGACGAACGAGTCAAAAGTTATGGCCGAAACAGTAAAATGAGTCGAAATCTGCAAAGCACCGATCGCTCGGTCAGAAATAGCGATCGATTGGTCCAAAACCGATCGATCGGTATCTATCAACTGGTCCAAAATTTTGAATTGGGAAATTTTCCAAAGAGTGTGTTTTTGACCGATCGCCCGGTCATAAACACTGATCGATCGGTAGGCGACCGATCGATCGGTCATAACCACCGATCACTCGGTCTTTCGTATTTTTGACAGAACTTTTGTAAGGACTTTTAAGTCTTTTCGTTACCAACCCTTGGGGCTATAAGTAGGGGGTCCTACTCAAAATATTAAAATACTCTACCTATTTCTAACCTAATTTAGCAAAAAGGGGGAGAAACCTAGGGTTTTGGGAGAAGGGTTGCTTGGAGAAGAAGGAGATTGAAAGGAAAGCTTGGAGATCATCCTCAAAGCTTTCCCAAATCACCTCAGGAGCGTTTTGAATCCAAGGGAAGGATTCCTAAGGTCGATATACTATCCTAATCAACTCTATTTTAATGTTTTGTGAATATTAATATGATAGAAATGATAGAATAGAGATTAAAAGTATTTTTTCCCAAATTTTCTATGAAGAAAGCTAATTATTGACGGAAATGTGGATGGAAATGTGGATTTGAATGTGGATAGAATATATGGAGGATGGGATTAATATGTGGATGTGAATGGTAAATGGATTGTATGGATGGATTATGGTTTGATGAATGCTTGAAAATGTAGAAGGGCAATGGATTCATATCATGCGTACTCAAGGTGTTTGTGAAAATGCTTGAGAGGATAAATGCTATTATACTCTTATGTAATGGTGGTAAATTGATTATGAATTGTGATATGATTTATGATAAGATATGTATATGCGATTATTTCTTAAGTATGTCTAATTACTTGCATGGAAATTGATAGTCGGGAAGGTAAGAACTTACAAGAAAATCTCTCAAACTGGGAATTCTCTAACTATTTGGTATGGGACAATATAGTGGAGTTTCCATAGTGGGAGATCGGAATCTAAGCAATTACCAACTCGAATGTTAATTTCAACACTTAAGCACATATGCATGTGTATGTTAAGAAAAGAGTCTCACAAGTCACACATGTGGACCACAAGCATGAGCATGGCATACGTATGACATTCTGAATAAGCATAAGCATGACATGGTCCGTATCCGCCAAGAACGGCATGTCAACCATTTGATTCTTAAGCATGGTCCGTATCTGCCAAGAACGGCATGCCAACCATATGATTTCTTAGACATGGTCTGTATCCATCAAGAACGGCATATCACATCATTGTATGATTTGAATAAGTGCATAAGCATAAGCATCTCCCAAGCACGTGGTCTCATAAGCATAAGCAGCTCATAAGTGTATTGTCTTTTAAGTCTATGATTCTCACAAGTACACGAGTCAAGGTGATGATATGATGTATATGCGCACACATTCTTCCGTACTCTGATTATGTTATTATGCTATTGGATATGTTTCAAACCAAGTGCAGGTATATTATTATTGTTGGTTGGATTTTATATACACCGAGCACTTTTGTACTCAGCTGGACTTTTGTCTCGGTAGGTTTAGAACAGGAGTACACGGCGGAGCTATGGGTTGAGGAGACTTACATCGAGGAAGGAGGAGAAGGTGAGCCCATAGAGGAAGGAGCTGGAGTCTTGGGTGGCTACTCCTCTTAGTTTATGTTTTGTTGGTTGAGAGAGTTTTGTATTAGACTTTCAGATGATGTTGCTCAGTAGACTTTTTATAGTTGTGCATTTATACCTTTTGGTTTATAGTGAGTTGTATATGTTGACCGTAGACTTGTGCAAGTTGGTTATAGTTTATATATCAGAATTTTATTACTTTCATTTTTTTTAGACTTGTGTAGTAAGCCTTGTATGCAAGGTTCTTTAAGCAGGTTAAGGAAATGTGACGATTCCAAAGTCCTATCTTAGCCTTGTAGGATTTTGGGGTCGTTACAGAGGTGGTATCAGAGCACAAGGCATTAGAGTCCTTAGGGCTAAGATATTAAGTATAGGATGTAGGAAGATGTGAGTCTTAGGGAAGCAACATCAAGTTCAGGATTTTAAAATTATGGAGGATTGAGTTTTGGTTAAGCGTAGACTTAAGCATTTATGTGAACGTGTTTCTAAATGAATTGTTTTCTTCTTCTCAGGATTGTAAGCATGAGAAGGGGTGGAAGAAATAATAGGAGTGGAGGAGGCAGTGTGACTGATGGGGATACTCCAAATGGTACCCCCCAGGCTAATGTGGGTCGGGCCATGGAAGTTATTGCTGCAGCCATGGAGAGGCACGCTGAAATTATGGCTCAACAATCTGCATTACTAGTAGCAGGTCAAGCTAGGCAAGAGAGGCAGATGATGTTCACCCTCCCTGGCATAACGAAGTGGAAGCTTTTAGGAGAATGAGTCCTCCAGCCTTCTATGGTAGTACGGATCCCTCAGTTGCCGAATTGTGGATCATGCAACTAGAGAAGATTTTCTCCGTGCTAGAGGCCACCGATGAAGAGAGGGTAAAATGGGACTCCTTCGTCATGGCGAAGCGGAATATTGGTGGAGGGCCGCATCTAGGCAGAGGAATGAGGTGCGAGCCGGACAAGAGTGGACTTGGGGAGAGTTCCTCGACATCTTCTACGAGAGATACTTCCCGGTGTTTGTGAGAGATCAGAAGGAGATTGAATTCTCTACCTTGGAGCAAGGGAGGATGTCAGTGGTCGAGTATGAGGCCAAGTTTGTAAAGCTTTCTTGGTTCGCTCCTCACTTGATTGCTACGGAGAGAATGAAGGCAAAGAGGTTTGAGCGAGGCTTAAAGGATTTTATTCGGGAGAAGGTTTCGATACTTCAGCTCGAAACATGTAGGGAGGTGTATCAGCGTGCCTTGATAGCTGAGAAGAATTCAGAGGAATTTTTGAAGAGAGAGAAGATACAAGCAAGCAGGTTTGGCCCCCAGGACAAGAGGCCGAGGATAGCAGGTCCTATGCCGATTGCTAGGCTTACCCCGTATCAGAGGCCTACTCAGGCAGCCCCTCGAGCATCTCAGGTGGCTCCACCTACTGCTGGGACCCAGTGGTATGATGCATACAGCCAGTGCGAGAAGAGGCATAGAGTAGGAGAGTGTAGGACAATTACCGGAGGCTGTTTCACACCGGATCTGAGATTGCCCACTCCAAATTCAGCAGGGGCTTTAGTCGACTCAGCCACAGGGAGTCAGGCCCCCAGGCAGGCAGTCCATGCAGTAGAGACCACCGCAGGGTCTTAGACCTCAGCAGCCTCGCCAGCCAGCTCAGGGTCGAGTGTTTGCTACCTCGGAGCGGGATGCACGGGCGTCCGACGACGTTGTGCAGGGTACGGCTATTTGTGGTTTTAATTAATTAAAATATTGTTTTGATGCTATGCGTGTGATATTGAATATTATGTAGTATGATGTATGTATGCGTTCATGATTTGACAAAATTGGCTTTGTGTATAAATTCAGGCTCATTGTTGATAAATGATTTTCTCGCTCATGTTTTGAACGATATTGGGTCTACTCACTCCTTCGTCACACCTAGTTTTGCACGAGTGTTTCCGATGGAGCCAAGTCTGTTAGATCGTGAATTGTCGATTGCTACTCCTGTTGGTAGTTCAGTCATCACTGATAAGGTCTATCGAGATTGTGATATTCAAGTAGGTCAGAGAAAGAAGCCAGCTCATCTGATTGTCCTTGAGTTCCAAGACTTCGATGTCATACTAGGCATGGATTGGCTTTCCAAATACCATGGGCATGTCGACTGTTTTGGGAAGGTAGTCAACTTTAGACCAAACAGTGAGCCCTCTTTTCGTTTCCAAAGGTTGAAGAAGAAGGACTTAGCTCATTTTGTGGCATTGAGTCTTACTACCTCGGAAGCACCAGATTCCTCAAGTATCCCTGCTATAAAGGAATTCATGGAGGTCTTTCCCAAAGACTTGCCGGGTTTGCCACCAGATAGAGAAGTAGAGTTTGCAATTGAGTTGGCTCCGGGTATGGCACCCATCTCTAAAGCGCCGTATAGGATGGCTCCAATAGAGTTGAAAGAGCTCAAGGAGCAGATCGATGAATTGCTTGATCTTGTGTTTATCTGTCCAAGTGTCACCTTGGGGAGCTCCTGTTTTGTTTGTGAAGAAGAAGGATGGTTCGATGAGGATGTGCATCGACTATCGGCAACTGAACAAGGTTACTATCAAGAACAAATATCCTTTACCTAGGATTGATGACTTGTTTGATCAGTTGCAAGGAGCTAAGTATTTCTCGAAGATCAATTTAAGGTCAGGCTACCATCAGTTGAAGATAAAGGCGGAAGATGTACCTAAGTCTGCATTCAGGGCATTTTGAATTCTTAGTCATGCCGTTCGGCTTGACAAATGCCCCAGCAACGTTCATGGATCTCATGAACAGAATCTTCAAGCCGACTCTGGACCGCTTTGTGATCGTGTTTGTGGATGACATTCTAGTGTACTCCAGGACACAGAAGGAGCATGAGATGCATCTCCGGATCACACTGAAGACACTTCAAGAGCATAAGTTAAATGCTAAGCTTAGTAAGTGCGAGTTTTAACTAGTAAAGGTAGCATTTCTAGGCCATGTGGTGTCAGAAGAGGGGATTTCTGTGGACCCTTCTAAGATAGAAGTAGTGGAAGGATGGGGAAGGCCAAGGAGTGTTACAGAGGTTTGAAGCTTCTTGGGCTTAGCTGGATATTATCGAAGATTTATAGAAGGATTTTCCAGTTTGGCAGCTCCGCTTACTCATCTAACTCGAAACAACACTAGATTCGAGTGGAATGAGAAATGTGAGAAGAGTTTTCTTGAGTTGAAAAAGTGTCTCACCACCGCTCCGATTTTGACTGTTCCATCCGGTAGTGAAGGTTTTGTGGTGTACAGTGACGCCTCACTCATTAGGCTAGGTTGTGTTCTTATGCAACACGGGAAGGTGATTGCCTATGCTTCTCGGCAGTTGAAAGACCACGAGAAGAACTATCCTACCCATGATTTGGAGTTAGCAGCCTTGGTTTTTGCTCTTAAGATCTGGAGACACTACTTGTACGTTGCGTAGTTTGAAGTTTTTACTGACCACAAAAGCTTAAAGTATTTGTTCTCGCAGAAAGAGTTGAATTTGAGGTAGCGTCGCTGGGTGGAATTCCTCAAGGATTATGATTGCTCTATCCAGTACCACCCGGGGAAAGCGAATGTAGTGGCAGATGGGCTAAGTAGGAGACTTACTGGGTTCTTGGCACTCTTGATGGTCCAAGAATGGAAGCTACTTGAAGAGGTGGCTAGCCTTAATGCAGGTTTCAGTGTTGGAGCGTCTGGAGCCTTGTTGGCTAACATTATGGTCAAGCCAACCTTACTGGACAGGATTAAGGATCTGCAGTGGAATGATGGAAAACTGCACGTTGCCATGAACAAGTCGCTTAGCAGCGGGTTTGAGGACTTCTCTTGGAAAGATGGTGGAGTTTGTTTCAAGAGTAGAGTTTGTGTTCCGGATGATGAAGATTTAAGAAGGGAGATTCTGGATGAAGCACACAAGTCCAAGTACACGATAATCCGGGAGGTACTAAGATGTACCAGAACCTCAAGCAGTATTTCTGGTGGAAAGGTATGAAGAAAGACGTAGCTACCTTTGTATCCAAGTGTTTGGTGTGTCAGCAGGTGAAGGCCAAACACAGGAGGCTAGCAGGACTTCTTCAGTCTCTTCCTATTCCCGAGTGGAAGTGGGAAAATATCTCCATGGATTTGGTTGTTGGTTTGCCAAAGACAGCCAAGAACTTTGATGCCATTTGGGTTGTGGTTGACCAATTGACTAAATCAGCTCATTTTCATCCATATCGGACCACTTTCAACTCCAATAAATTGGCTAACCTCTATATCAAGGAGATAGTCTGTTTTCATAGAGTGCCAGTTAGCATTGTTTCCGATCGAGATTCGAGGTTTACATCCAGATTCTGGAAGAGTTTTCAGCAAGCCATGGGTTCCCATTTGGATTTTAGTACGACTTTTCATCCGCAGATAGATGGGCAAACTGAGAGGGTGAACCAGATCATAGAGGACATGCTACGAGCTTGCATGTTAGACTTTCAGGGTAGTTGTGTCGCGCCCCAAAATACCCCCTAAGAGTTAAGGGATACTTTAGAGGTGACTACGTGTACCTGTCAAACCATCCTGTAATGCAAGAGGCTAAACATAATATAATACAATGATAATCAGAGCGCGGAAACTAAACATAAGTGCGGAAGCATAAGCCAACTTTTTCTTTTCTTCTATAACTCCATATAGTATTCCAAGTTAACATATACTAAATACAATCAAAGTAAAGGTGGACATGCCCACCTATCAAAATACAAAAAGGAACTCTCTAACCCTCTCCTCTCAACAGTAGTCGAGGTATGGCCACACATCCAAGTCCCCATCCTCCTGAGACTGCCATGGGATAGGTGGCTCCCTCTCCTCTACATACTCCTCCTCGACCCAAGGCTCGGGGTCGAGGACATCCACAGTACCTGCCGACATAAAAGTACGGCTGAGCATGGAATACTCAGCGAGTACAAACTACTAGCTAACCATAACAATAGCGAAAGCATAACAACAGTGAGCAATACAAGATATTAATTTAAAGCAATAGTGAAAGCATAAGATACATAGCCATATCTTGACATGCGTGTATGAATGCAAAAACCTCGGTAAAACTCATGTCTCGGAAACCTTTTTCGTGTCTCGGTCAAATCATGTATGTGTGTCGTGTCTTGTCTTGTATTTCATGTCTTGATTTGTTCTTGACTTGTATACTTGTGAGCCAGAGGCTAGCACCCTTCCTTAGGCTACCAACCTCCTTGTCATGTTCTTGTTCCATTTCTCTTGTGAGCCAGAGGCTAGCACCCTTCCTTGGGCTACCAACCTCCTTGTCATATTCTTGTTCCATTTCTCTTGTGAGCCAACTCCTTGTCATGTTCTTGTTCCATTTCTCTTGTGAGCCAGAGGCTAGCACCCTTCCTTGGGCTACCAACCTCCTTGTCATGTTTCATTTTCTTGTTTGCTTTATTATGCACAATTACTCTTGGAAAACCCAATTCATACATGCATGCGTGCTTGTCAAAAGTGGAAATCATGATGACATACTTGAATGGGCGGATCACATGAATATGGCATTTCAATCCCTAACATAGTGGTATGAAAATTTAGGCAACATATAGCACATTTGAGCAATTTAACATCCCTAAGAAAATTTACACAATTTCTATTTCCATTTTCTTCATTAAGTCCATTTATCCATTATTTAGTCATTTTATCAAACACACGGTGGGCCACATTTCTTAGTCCTTCCATTTCCCTTATTTAGTGCGTATTTTTCATCAAGACATCAAGGTACGTTCGTTATTTGTAAAGTACCCATCTTCCATTTTCCATTTCACACATCACACAACATCCATACGGCATCCAATCGCCTCAATCGACATCCCATCCACACATCCATACCTTTTTCTTATCTTGTTTATATTTAGTGGAGATGATACATTTTATAAGGAAGAAAACATACTACCAAGAGTCACATTTCACAATAGAAAATCTAGACTATTGCTAAGGGAAGTTAGTAGGGTGTACTAACCTTGGATCAAGGCTTGATCCTTGGTAGGGACCTTGATTGAAGCTCCAACTTGAAAGATGAAGCCTTTGCTTGAAAGAAGCTTGAGTTGGGGAAGAAATCCCTTTCAAACACGTGAGTGAGGGCTGCCCTAGCTTTGAGAATGCACCCCACCCGAGCTTGAGTTGAAATCTTAAAGAAAACGTGCTTGGGGACGATCTAGGGTCTTCACCCCTTTGATTTCTTCTCCAAAAGCAACCTAGGTTTAGGAAACCCTTTTCTCCTCTCTCTTATCTCCCAAATCTCTCTAAGTATAGTGAATGATGCCCTAAGGCTCGGGCAAGCCTTAAGGAGAAAGGGTTTAACCCCCAAAAGACGAAAAAACCCTTAATGAAAATTCTGAAAAACACGAAGACCGAGAGATCGGTGGTTATGACCGATCGATCGGTTGCCTACCGATCGATCGGTGTTTATGACCGATCGACCGGTCAAAAACTCACTCTCTGGAAAATTTCCTCATACAAAATTTCTGACTGTGCGATAGCTACCGATCGATCGGTTATGGACCGATCGATCGCTGACTGGACCGAGCGATCGGTGCTCTGTATGTCTGGACTGTTTTGACCATATCTTTTGATTCGCTCGTCGGATTTCGACGATTCAACTTGCGTTGGGTCAGTCTTTTGAAAATGAACATTTTTGATGTTTCAGAATTTCCGATTTCTCCATTATTTATTAATTAGACTACAAAACGGCCAATTAGCTATGAAGGGTGCTACTCATTAAGGATGAAAAAGTCCGGGGTGCTACATTCTCTCCCCCTTACAAAAATTTCATCCCCGAAATTTGGACGATACATACATGTACAAAACCAAAGCAAAATCACAAGCCATATACACAACCTATTCAAACAACTCAGGATACTTTGCTTTGACTTCGGCTTTACGCTCCCACGTGGCTTCTTGTCTCGCGTGATGTTGCCATTGCACTAGGACTAGCAGTATAGTCTTGTTGCGAAGCACTTGGTCTCTTTGATCCAAAATTTGAACCGGCTTCTCAACCAAAGTGAGATCCTCTCGAATGTCAACCGGATCAAGCTCGATGACGTGAGAAGGATCCGGGATGTACTTCCGAAGCTGGGAGATATGAAACACGTTGTGGACCGCCGCCATGTGAGCGGGCAAAGCAACACGGTAAGCAACTTCACCGACTCGAGTAATGATCTCGAACGGACCCACATATCTCGGGCTAAGCTCGCCTCTCTTCCCGAATCGCATAACACCTTTGGTCGGTGAAATCCTTACAAACACAAAATCACCGACTCGAAATTCAAGATCCCTTCTTCGGTTGTCGGCATAGCTTTTCTGTCTGTCCTGTGCGGTCTTCAACCTCTCCCGTATAAGCTTGACCTTATCCGCGGTTCGTTCAATCAGCTCAGGGCCCAAAATCTTTCTTTCTCCAACTTCATCCCAATACAAGGGGGACCTACAAATTCTTCCGTATAAGGCTTCGAAAGGTGCCATTTGTATGCTTGCTTGATAACTGTTATTGTAGGCGAATTCCACCAAAGGTAGGTGATCCTCCCAACTTCCTTTAAAATCCAACATACAAGCTCGAAGCATGTCTTCTATCACTTGATTCACCCTCTCCGTTTGCCCGTCGGTCTGTGGGTGGAAAGCCGTGCTAAAGTCTAGTCGGGAACCCATAGCATCCTGAAAGCTTTTCCAAAACCTGGATGTGAATCTTGGGTCTCTATCCGACACAATACTCACTGGCACCCCATGCAATCGGACTATTTCCTTGATGTATAGCTCCGCTAACTGATTGGAGTTGAATGTAGTCCGGTACGGTAAGAAATGAGCGGACTTCGTGAGTCTATCAATAACTACCCATATAGCATCGGTCTTCTTGACCGTCTTCGGCAATCCCACGATAAAGTCCATAGAGATATGTTCCCATTTCCACTCGGGAATAGGGAGAGACTGCAAAAGACCCGCCGGTCTTAAATGCTCCGCTTTCACCTGTTGGCACACCAAACACCGTGTCACATACGCCGCAACCTCCCTCTTCATGTTTCGCCACCAAAAGTGACTCTTGAGGTTCCGGTACATCTTCGTACCCCCAGGATGCACTGTGTACTTTGAACGGTGAGCTTCATCCATGATCTCTCTCCGAAGGTCTGCATTGGCTGGGACACAAAGTCTTCCCTTAAATATAATAGCACCCCGACTATTGAGAGAGAAGTCCGTACTACCCTTGGCAATTTCCTTGTCCCGAAAAGCCAACAAGTCAGCATCCGTGGCTTGGTACTCCTGGATCAAATCTATAAGGTACGGCCGAACCGTAACATTTGTCAAAATAGGACTGCGGACAGAATCATTCACACTGATGTCCAGATTCGCCAAATCGTCTAACAATCTCCATTCCCGCACCAACATGTGAGCCAACAACCCCGATGGTTTCCTACTCAAAGCGTCTGCCACCACATTTGCTTTTCCCGGGTGATATTGGATCGTGCACTCATTGTCTTTTAAGAACTCAATCCAACGCCGTTGTCGCAAATTGAGCTCTTTTTGGGAAAAGAGATATTTGAGGCTCTTGTGGTCCGTGTACACATAGAACTCCACCCCGTACAGATAATGTCGCCAAATTTTGAGTGCAAACATGACCGCTGCAAGCTCCAAGTCGTGAGTGGGGTAGTTCTTTTCATGCTCTTTCAACTGCCTTGATGCACAGGCAATGACTTTCTTGTGTTGCATCAGGACACACCCGAATCCGACGTGCAAGGCATCACTATACACCTCATACCTAAAAGGTCCAGATGGCACAGTAAGGACCGGGGCTGTGGTGAGGCGTTTCTTCAACTCTTGGAAACTTACTTCACATCGGTCACTCCAACTGAACTTTGCACTTTTTCTGGTCAAGTAGGTGAGAGGTGCAGCCAAACTGGAGAATCCCTCCACAAATCTCCGGTAGTAGCCTGCCAATCCGAGGAAACTACGTATCTCCGTGACGCTCTTGGGCCTCTCCCAACTCATGACTGCCTCAACCTTGGCTGGATCTACAGAAATGCCCTCGGCCGACACCACGTGTCCAAGAAATGCGACCTTCTCTAGCCAGAACTCGCACTTACTCAATTTGGCATATAGCCTATGCTCTCTCAACATCTCCAGAGCAAGGCGGAGGTCTCGTGCGTGATCTTCCCGTGTCTGGGAATACACCAAAATGTCATCAATGAATGCAATCACGCATCGATCCAAGTAAGATCGGAACACCCGGTTCATCAAATCCATGAATGCCGCTGGTGCATTCGTCAGCCCAAAAGGCATGACAAGGAACTCGTAATGCCCATACCGAGTCCTGAAAGCCGTCTTCTAAACATCTTCTGCCTTGATCCTTAATTGGTGATACCCCGATCTAAGATCAATTTTGGAGAAGAATCTCGCTCCCTTCAGTTGGTCAAACAAGTCGTCTATCCTTGGCAAGGGATAACGATTCTTGATAGTTACCTTGTTCAACTGACGGTAGTCTATACACATCCTCATAGACCCGTCCTTCTTCTTCACAAAGAGAACCGGAGCTCCCCACGGCGAGACACTTGGTTGGATGAAACCAAGTTGTTGTAACTCCTCAATCTGTTTCTTTAATTCTTCAAGCTCTATAGGGGCCATTCTATATGGTGCCCTTGAAATCGGAGCGGTACTCGGAGCAAACTCTATAGCGAATTCGATCTCTCTATCAGGAAGTAATCCGGGAAGTTCTTCCGGGAACACATCTAAGAACTCACTCACAACTGGAATAGCCGATGAGTTTTGTGCTTCTGGGTGTGCTATACTCACGGCTGCGAGGCGAGCAATGTCCCTCTCTCTTAATCCTCGGAAGTGAAAAGGCTTACCCCCTTCCGGCTTGAAATTCACCATCTTTTCAAAACACGCAACATGCCCGTGATGGTTTGCCAACCAATCCATACCAAGAATGACGTCAAAGTCTAAATCTTGGAAATCCAGGATGATAAGATCGGCTAACAGTTCATTCTCTCCCACTTGAACCACACTATCCTTGAATATCTTGTCCGTATCAACTGACTTGCCGAGTGGAGTTGCAATGGTCAACTCCCGCTCCAACGGAGTAGCCTCAGTCGAAAAGCCCTTTGCAAAACATGGGGAGACAAAAGAGTGAGTAGATCTTGTGTCTATCAACACTCGAGCGAGATACTCGTTCACTAATAAAGCGCCTGTGCGATTAAGTAACTAATATCAGTAGATTTCAAATAGTAACAAGCATCATACATAGGTAACCCTTAGTATAAATAACCGCATAACAAACCATAGAAATTTTATACAACTTAAACTCAAAATTCTCGCGTACCTTGCACGACATCGTCGGATGCACGTGCGTCTCTCTCCGATAGAGCAAAAACTCGACCCTGAGTGGCTGGGCGAGGAGGCCGGGTAGACTGTGAGGCCCTCGAAGCCTGAGAAGAGCTAGGCTGAGATGTCTGCCTAGTTTGGGGCCTGCTCCCCGAAGACTGAGCTGGCAATCGACGTCGGGGACAATCCCGAATCATGTGGCCCTGGTCGCCATAATGAAAATAGCCTCCTGTAGCCTTTCGACATTCCCCTACTGGATGCCTCCTTCCACAAAGGGTGCAGACATCATGTGAATAAGTGGGAGGAGTATAACCCGTAGCCTGAGTCACTGCGGGGCGAGAAGCATACGAGGTAGCCGGGCGAAAAGCCGGTGGAGCAAAAGGGCGGGGGGCCTGTGGTCCTGAGTACATCCTCTGTGACTGAGCCGGCCCTGCGGACTGATAAGACATAGTCCTAGCTCTCTTCTCCCCTGAACTACTAGACTGTCCCTTCTCTATTCCTCTTCTCTTAAAGAACTCTTCAGAATTTGACTCGGCCAACAATGCCTTGTCCACAACTTCTGAATATGTCTCATGTCGGAACATTGAGACACGATCCTTGAGGTAGGCCTTCAACCCCCTCTCGAATTTCTGGGCCTTCATAGCCTCGGTAGCTATCATGTGTGGAGCAAATCGAGATAGCTCTGAGAACTTGGCTTCGTAAGCCGCTACAGACATATTACCTTGCTCCAAGGTAATAAATTCAATTTCTTTCTTTTCTTTCATCCCAACCAGAAAGTACTTCTTGTAGAAAACGTCCAAGAATTCTCCCCATGTCCATTCTTGGCCTTGCCGGGTCAACTCTCAGGTCCGAAGTGTAGACTTCCACCAATGGTCGGCCTCGCCTTCAAGCATAAAGGCAGCCCATGTGACCCTCTCTACTTCTGTAGATGCCAATACCGAGAATATCTTCTCAAGTTGTCGGATCCAACCCTCGGCGACAAGTGGATCAATGCTTCCACAAAAAGTTGGAGGCCTCATCCTCCGGAAAGCTTCTATCCCGGCTTGGGCTCGGTTAGGAGGAGCCGGTATAAGTGCCGCATTAGGCGGAGTGGCCGGTTGCCTTGCCGCCAACATAGCCAAAGTCTCGGCTATGGATGCGAATGCTTGGGCAAAGTCGGGTTGATCATCACCCAATGGAGCATCGCCTCCATTACCCCTCGTGTTGTACCCGCGACCCCGGGTATTGCGTCTCATGATTTCTCCTGAGAACAACAATACAACATGAGTCTAACTTGGATACGCATTTAGTACAATTTTCACAATTCACTCAATACATATTCATCAAGCATATTTAATAAGCATAACACAATTAACGCACACATGGTATACACAACAATGGTATCACATACAATCCATGTTCCTAGCGTAGGACTCTATGTTCGGTTGGAGTTCAACCTACCTTGACTAGGACTAACTTGTTAGTCCATACTTGGAATACAACTCTTTAAGGTAATTCTAATACCTAGTTCAATCATGGTATCATTCCTATGTGACCCTAGGGACTCTAATGCCTAGAGCTCTGATACCACCTCTATCGCGCCCCAAAATACCCCCTAAGAGTTCAGGGATACTTTAGAGGTGACTACGTGTACCTGTCAAACCATCCTGTAATGCAAGAGGCTAAACATAATATAATACAATGATAATCAGAGCGCGGAAACTAAACATAAGTGCGGAAGCATAAGCCAACTTTTTCTTTTCTTCTATAACTCCATATAGTATTCCAAGTTAACATATACTAAATACAATCAAAGTAAAGGTGGACATGCCCACCTATCAAAATACAAAAAGGAACTCTCTAACCCTCTCCTCTCAACAGTAGTCGAGGTATGGCCACACATCCAAGTCCCCATCCTCCTGAGACTGCCATGGGATAGGTGGCTCCCTCTCCTCTACATACTCCTCCTCGACCCAAGGCTCGGGGTCGAGGACATCCACAGTACCTGCCGACATAAAAGTACGGCTGAGCATGGAATACTCAGCGAGTACAAACTACTAGCTAACCATAACAATAGCGAAAGCATAACAACAGTGAGCAATACAAGATATTAATTTAAAGCAATAGTGAAAGCATAAGATACATAGCCATATCTTGACATGCGTGTATGAATGCAAAAACCTCGGTAAAACTCATGTCTCGGAAACCTTTTTCGTGTCTCGGTCAAATCATGTATGTGTGTCGTGTCTTGTCTTGTATTTCATGTCTTGATTTGTTCTTGACTTGTATACTTGTGAGCCAGAGGCTAGCACCCTTCCTTAGGCTACCAACCTCCTTGTCATGTTCTTGTTCCATTTCTCTTGTGAGCCAGAGGCTAGCACCCTTCCTTGGGCTACCAACCTCCTTGTCATGTTTCATTTTCTTGTTTGCTTTATTATGCACAATTACTCTTGGAAAACCCAATTCATACATGCATGCGTGCTTGTGTGCTTGTCAATAGTGGAAATCATGATGACATACTTGGATGGGCGGATCACATGAATATGGCATTTCAATCCCTAACATAGTGGTATGAAAATTTAGGCAACATATAGCACATTTGAGCAATTTATCATCCCTAAGAAAATTTACACAATTTCTATTTCCATTTTCTTCATTAAGTCCATTTATCCCTTGTTTAGTCATTTTATCAAACACACGGTGGGCCACATTTCTTAGTCCTTCCATTTCCCTTATTTAGTGCGTATTTTTCATCAAGACATCAAGGTACGTTCGTTATTTGTAAAGTGCCCATCTTCCATTTTCCATTTCACACATCACACAACATCCATACGGCATCCAATCGCCTCAATCGACATCCCATCCACACATCCATACCTTTTTCTTATCTTGTTTATATTTAGTGGAGATGATACATTTTATAAGGAAGAAAACATACTACCAAGAGTCACATTTCACAATAGAAAATCTAGACTATTGCTAAGGGAAGTTAGTAGGGTGTACTAACTTTGGATCAAGGCTTGATCCTTGGTAGGGACCTTGATTGAAGCTCCAACTTGAAAGATGAAGCCTTTGCTTGAAAGAAGCTTGAGTTGGGGAAGAAATCCCTTTCAAACACGTGAGTGAGGGCTGCCCTAGCTTTGAGAATGCACCCCACCCGAGCTTGAGTTGAAATCTTAAAGAAAACGTGCTTGGGGACGATCTAGGTCTTCACCCCTTTGATTTCTTCTCCAAAAGCAACCTAGGTTTAGGAAACCCTTTTCTCCTCTCTCTTATCTCCCAAATCTCTCTAAGTATAGTGAATGATGCCCTAAGGCTCGGGCAAGCCTTAAGGAGAAAGGGTTTAACCCCCAAAAGATGAAAAAGCCCTTAATGAAAATTCTGAAAAACACGAAGACCGAGCGATCGGTGGTTATGACCGATCGGTCAGTTGCCTACCGATCGATCGGTGTTTATGACCGATCGACCGGTCAAAAACTCACTCTCTGGAAAATTTCCCCATACAAAATTTCTGACCGTGCGATAGCTACCGATCGATCGCTGACTGGACCGAGCGATCGGTGCTCTGTATGTCTGGACTGTTTTGACCATATCTTTTGACTCGCTCGTCGGATTTCGACGATTCAACTTGCGTTGGGTCCGTCTTTCGAAAACGAACATTTCTGATGTTTCGGAATTTCCGATTTCTCCCTTATTTATTAATTAGACTACAAAAAGGCCAATTAGCTATGAAGGGTGCTACTCATTAAGGATGAAAAAGTCCGGGGTGCTACAAGTTGGATTGATCACTTGCCGTTGGTTGAGTTTGCCTACAACAATAGCTATCAAGTTAGCATTCAGATGGCACCATTTGAGGCACTTTATGGGAGGAGTTGTCGTTCACCTTTGTGTTGGGACGAAGTTGGCGACAGGAAGCTTTTGGGTCCTGAGCTCGTTGGTCAGACTGTGGATAGAGTTCAGTTGATCAGGGAGAGGTTAAAAACAGCTCACAGTAGGCAGAAGAGCTATGCCAATACTAGGAGGAGAGGTCTTGAGTTCCACGTTGGAGATTTTGTGTTTGTAAAGATCTCACCTACGAAGGGGGTGATGAGATTCGGCAAGCGGGGCAAGCTTAGTCCGAGATATGTGGGTCCTTTTGAGATCATCACTCGAGTCAGGGAAGTTGCCTATCGGGTCACCTTGCCACCTCACATGGAAGGTGTGCATAATGTCTTTCACATCTCTATGTTGAGGAAGTACATTGTTGATCCTTCACATGTCATTCATTTGGAACTGTTGGAAATTCGGGAAGATTTGACTCTAGTGGAGCAACCGGCTCGAATCTTGGACTGGAAGGAGCAAGGTTTGCATTCTAAGGTCATTCATCTTGTACTCTTGCAATGGGAGCATCATTCTAGAGAAGAGGCTACTTGGGAGAGAGAAACCGAAGTCCACGAAAAGTACCTGCACTTGTTCACTTAAGGTACGTAAAATTTCGGGGACGAAATTCTTTTAAGGGGGGAGGATGTAGAGACCAGAATCTTTTTCATATTTTTATTACAAGTATTAGGGGTATTATAGTCCTTGTGATGTTTTAATGTCTATGTATTTATATCTAATTGGTATAGTGTGATTAAGGCTTAGTCAAACTTGTAAACGGAGGGATGTCATAATACACTCTGAACTTTAGGAAGCTCTAGTTTTGACACCATTTATTGGAATTGAGTGATTCTTGAACCATTAGAAAGGTATTGGAACCCTTTTTGAGCATCATGTTTAACGTTTTTCATTATTTTCAATCTAAGCTAAGTCAAAGATGGGTTTTCCGAGGTTTTGTCTGATGGAATTACAGATCAGTCAAACATTGGGGAGTTTTTGGTCCATAAATAATGGGGAATTTGGAAATTCTAAATTTTTAAAAATGTTCATTTTCGAAAGATGAATCCAATGCAAGTTGAATCGTCGAAATCCAACGAACGAGTCAAAAGTTATGGCCGAAATAGTAAAATGAGTCGAAATCTGCAAAGCATCGATCGCTCGATCAGAAATAGCGATCGATCGGTCCAAAACCGATCGATCGCTATCTATCGACTGGTCTAAAATTTTGAATGGAGAAATTTTCCAAAGAGTGTGTTTTTGACCGATCGCCCGGTCATAAACACCGATCGATCGGTAGGCGACCGATCGATCGGTCATAACCACCGATCACTCGGTCTTTCGTATTTTTGACAGAATTTTTGTAAGGACTTTTAAGTCTTTTCGTTCCCAACCCTTGGGGCTATAAATAGGGGGTCCTACTCGAAATATTAAAATACTCTACCTATTTCTAACCTAATTTAGCAAAAAATGAGAGAAAACCTAGGGTTTTGGGAGAAGGGTTGCTTGGAGAAGAAGAAGATTGAGAGGAAAGCTTGGAGATCATCCTCAAAGCTTTCCCAAATCACCTCAGGAGCGTTTTGAATCCAAGGGAAGGATTCCTAAGGTCGATATACTATCCTAATCAACTCTATTTTAATGTTTTGTGAATATTAATATGATAGAAATGATAGAATAAAGATTAAAAGCATTTTTTCCCAAATTTTCTATGAAGAAAGCTAATTATTGATGGAAATGTGGATGGAAATGTGGATTTGAATGTGGATAGAATATATGGAGGATGGGAAATGTATGGAGGATGGGATTAATATGTGGATGTGAATGGTGAATGAATTGTATGGATGGATTATGGTTTGATGAATGCTTGAAAATGTAGAAGGGCAATGGATTCATATCATGCGTACTCAAGGTGTTTGTGAAAATGCTTGAGAGGATAAATGCTATTATATCTTATGTAATGGTGGTAAATTGATTATGAATTGTGATATGATTTATGATAAGATATGTATATGCGATTATTTGTTAAGTATGTCTAATTACTTGCATGGAAATTGATAGTCGGGAAGGTAAGAACTTAGAGAAAAATCTCTCAAACCGGGAATTCTCTAACTATTTAGTATGGGACAGTATAGTGGAGTTTCCATGGTGGGAGATCGGAATCTACGCAATTACCAACTCGAATGTTAATTTCGACACTTAAGCACATATGCACGTGTATGTTAAGAAAAGAGTCTCACAAGTCACACATGTGGACCACAAGCATGAGCATGGCATACGTATGACATTCTGAATAAGCATAAGCATGACATGGTCCGTATCCGCCAAGAACGGTATGTCAACCATTTGATTCTTAAGCATGGTCCGTATCCGCCAAGAACGGCATGCCAACCATATGATTTCTTAGACATGGTCCGTATCCGCCAAGAACGGCATGTCACGTCATTGTATGATCTGAATAAGTGCATAAGCATAAGCATCTCACAAGCACGTGGTCTCATAAACATAAGCAGCTCATAAGTGTATTGTCTTCTAGGTCTAAGATTCTCATAAGTACACGAGTCAAGGTGATGATATGATGTATATACTCACACGTTCTTTCGTACTCTGCTTATGTTATTATGCTATTGGATATGTTTCAAACCAAGTGCAGGTATATTATTATTGTTGGTTGGATTTTATATACACCGAGTACTTTTGTACTCAGCCAGACTTTTGTCTTGGCAGGTTTAGAGCAGGAGTACACGGTGGAGCCATGGGTTGAGGAGACTTACATCGAGGAAGGAGCCGGAGTCTTGGGTGGCTACACCTCTTAGTTTATATTTTGTTCGTTGAGAGAGTTTTGTATTAGACTTTCAGATGATGTTGCTCAGTAGACTTTTTATAGTTGTGCATTTATACCTTTTGGTTTATAGTGAGTTGTATATGTTGACTGTAGACTTGTGCAGGTTGGTTATAGTTTATATATCAGAATTTTATTACTCTCATTTTTTTGGAGACTTGTGTAGTAAGCCTTGTATGCAAGGGTCTTTAAGCAGGTTAAGGAAATGTGACGATTCCAAAGTCCTATCTTAGCCTTATAGGATTTTGGGGTCGTTACAACTAGTGAGAGATCCTCCCGGATTTGTACCGGATCAAACTCAATGACATGAGAAGGGTCCGGGACGTACTTTCGAAGCATAGAGACATGAAATACATTATGGACCGCCGCCATATGAGGGGGCAAAGCAACACGGTAAGCCAGCTCACCAACTCTAGTAATGATCTCGAATGGGCCCACATATCTTGGACTGAGCTTGCCTCTCTTTCCAAATCTCATAATAACCTTGGTTGGTGAAACCCGAACAAATACAAAATCCCCAACTTAAAACTCAAGGTCCCACCTACGGGTGTCGGTATAGCTTTTCTGTCGATCTTGTGCGGTCTTCAACCTCTCCCGGATAAGCTTGACTCTATCCGTGGTTTGTTCAATTAATTCAGGGCCCAACACCTTCCTTTCCCCAACTTCATCCCAATACAACAGGGATCTACAACTCCTTCCGTACAAAGCCTCAAAAGGGGCCATTTGTATGCTTGCTTGGTAACTATTGTTGTAGGTGAATTCCATCAAAGGTAGGTGATCTTCCCAACTTCCCTTGAAGTCTAGCATACATGCCCGGAGCATATCTTCAATAGCCTGATTCACTCGCTCGGTTTGCCCATCCATCTGTAGATGGAAAGCTGTGCTAAAGTCCAGTCGGGAACCCATAGCATCTGGAAAAATTTTCCAAAACCTGGAAGTAAATCTAGGGTCTCTATCCGACACAATACTCACAGGCACCCCATGCAATCAGACTATTTCCTTGATGTACAATGCCGCCAACTGATTTGAATTGAAGGTAGTCCGGTATGGTAAGAAATGGGCAGACTTCGTGAGTCTGTCGACTACTACCCATATAGCATCAGAATTTCTAACCGTCTTTGGCAACCATACAATGAAGTCCATAGAGATGTGTTCCCATTTCCACTCGGGAATAGGGAGGGAGTGTAAAAGTCCAACTGGTCTCAAGTGCTCTGCTTTCACCTGTTGGCACACCAAACACCGTGCCACATACTCCGCAACCTCCCTCTTCATGTTTCACCACCAAAAGTGATTCTTGAGGTTCCGGTACATCTTCGTACCCCTGGGATGCACTGTATACTTGGACCAGTGAGCTTCATCCATAATCTCTATTCGAAGGTCTGCATTGGCGGGGACACAAGACCTTCCCTTGAATGTAATAGCACCTCGGCTAGTGAGAGAGAATTCCGTACTACCCTCGGCTAGTCATAGTTCCTCTTTTCCAATAGTTTTCTTTGTTTTCCTTCATTTATGCTTGTGCTACGAGTTGGGATGTGTGGATGTTGTGAATGGAGATGGAATGGGCGATTGGATGCCAATGGTTGTGTTGTGATAATTGAAATGGGAAGGGCATTGTATCCGTAATAAACAAACATGTATGATGGAATTATAACCCACCTAGAAAAGCATGTTGTAGGGTTAACAAATAATGAACATACCATGTTTGATGGAATGCCAAGGTGAATAAAATGAATGATAAATTAAGAAATGCAGGCTTAAAGTTTATGAAAATTGTTTGGGTTATAATAGTGTGTTTTCGCGTTTTTCCTAAATTGTTTAATTTGTTACTTGTTTAAATGGTGATGTGCAATGTATTGTGAAATCCCCAAACATGTCATATTTAAATTCAATTGCAAGTATGCACACGACTTCCATGAGCACAGCATGCATGACATGATTTATCATATTTTCAAGAACATGATTAGAGGTGGGACATATCCTACGATATGTTTTACCTCGCTTTTCACAAGAAAACAAGAACAAACATACCACGAGGGGACTCCCCTCACTCACAAGTGCATTGCATAAAGAAGGGTTTCCCTTCCCTCTCAAGTGCATTACATAAAGAAGGGTCTCCCTTCCCTCTCAAGTGCATCTCACAAGGATATCTCACAAGTGTATCTCACATGCAAGCACGCTTGACACGCATGGCATGGCATGACACGTACGACATGCTCGACAAGATCAAGCAAGACAAACATGACAAGCTTTCAAGTACGAAAAGGATATTTCAAGTCAAGTCAAGCACACAATGATTTCAAGAGGTTTTATCAGCTTTTTACAAAATGCAAGCATGATTATAAATTGCTTTACTTCCTTGTATGACATGAATTGTTCCGTTTAACATATATGAATTGCTCCTGATTTATGTATTGCCATTTTTATGCTATGACTATTGGTTAGTATTTGGTACCCGTTGAGTATTCCATGCTCAGCCATACTTCTTATGTCGGTAGGTGATAGTGGAGCGGCTGCTCCATTCGATGTCAGTGCTCCGAGCCCTTGGGTGGAGGAGGAGTACGTCGAGGAACCTCCGGTCAAGGGTTACTATTAGATGGTAGTAGATTTTGAGTGATGCAGCTATGGGTGAGTTGAGAGAGATATATTCATGTATTTTGGCGGCCCTGTCTGCACTTTCTTTTGGACTCCTTTTGTGTAACTGGGATCACTTGTATATACAAAGAGGTTTGGTTAAGTCTTCCGTTGTGCTTTATAATTATGTTTCCGCTGTTATTGTCCTCTTTGTATATGCTCTGTGGGTTTTGCAGGTTGGTTGTCAAGCAAGTCATGTGAGTCATGATTAGTCGTCCAAGATTCTCTCTAACTCCTAGGGTGGGTTTTGGGTCGCGACAGCATCTGTGGCTTGATACTCTTGGATCAAATCTATAATGTACGGTCGAACCGTGACATTTGCCAAAACAGGACTGTGGACAGAATCATTCACACTGATGTCCAAATTTACCAAATCTTCCAATAGTTTCCATTCCCGCACTAACATGTGAGCCAATAGACCCAGAGGTCTTCTACTCAAAGCGTCAGCCACTACGTTCGCTTTTCCCAGGTGATATTGGATAGTGCAGTCATAGTCTTTTAAGAACTCAATCCAACGGCGTTGCCGTAAGTTTAGCTCTTTTTGGGAAAAGAGATACTTGAGACTCTTGTAGTCAGTGAATACATAGAATTCTACCCCGTAAAGGTAGTGTCGCCAAATCTTGAGTGCAAACACGACCGCCGCAAGCTCCAAGTCGTGAGTGGGGTAATTCTTTTCGTGCTCCTTCAATTGCCTTGATGCATAGGCAGTGAATTTATTATGTTGCATTAGGACACACCCAAGTCCCACGTGCAAAGCATCGCTATACACCTTATAACCACCATGTCCGGATGGCACAGTAAGGACGGGGGTCGTGGGGAGGCGTTTCTTCAACTCTTGGAAATTCACCTCGCATTTGTCGCTCCAGCTAAACTTAGCATTCTTCCTCGTCAAGTAAGTGAGAGGCATAGCCAAACTGGAGAATCCCTCCATAATTCTCTGATAGTAGCCTGCCAATCTGAGGAAACTACGTATCTCCGTGACGCTCTTGGGCCTCTCCCAACTCATGACTGCCTCAACCTTAGCTGGGTCTACCGAAATGCCTTCGGTCGACACTACGTGGCCTAGGAACGCCACTTTCTCTAACCAGAATTCACACTTTCTCAATTTGGCATATAGCCCATGATCTCTCAACATCTCCAAAGGAAGGCGGAGGTCTCGTGCGTGATCTTCCCGTGTCTGGGAATAGACCAAAATGTCATCAATGAATACAATCACACATCAATCTAAGTATGATCGGAACACCCGGTTCATCAAATCCATGAATGCTGTCTGTGCATTCGTCAGCCCAAAAGGCATGACACGGAACTCGTAATGCCCATACCGAGTCCTGAAAGCCGTCTTCGAAACATCCTCCGACTTGATCTTTAACTGATGATACCCAGATCTAAGATCAATCTGAGAGAAGAACCTCGCTCCCTTCAGTTGGTCGAACAAGTCGTCTATCCTTGGCAAGGGATAACGATTCCTAATAGTTACCTTGTTCAACTAACGGTAGTCTATACACATTCTCATCAACCCGTCTTTCTTCTTCACAAAGAGAACCGGAGCTCCCCACGGTGAGACACTTGGTTGGATGAAACCAAGTTGTTGTATCTCCTCAATTTGTTTCTTCAATTCTTCAAGCTCTATAGGGGTCATTCTATATGGTGCCCTTGAAATCAGAGCGGTACTCGGAGTAAGCTCTATAGCGAACTCGATCTGTAGAGCCCCAGACTTTTTCATGCTTAATGTAGGGCACTTTCATAGCCAATTTACCTTTAATGTAGTACAATTAATAAATAAGGAAGAAATTGAAAATTATGAAATGTCAAAAATGTTCCTTTTCGAAGTACGAACCCAACGCAAGTTGAATCGTCAAAATCCGACGAACGAGTCAAAAGATATGGCTAAAACAGTTTGGACCTGCAGACCACCGATCGCTCGGTCCAAAACCGATCGATCGGAAGCTATCGACTGGTCGAAGAATTTGTATGGGGAAATTTTCCAGAGAGTTTATTTTTGGTCGAGAGCTCGGTCAACACACCGATCGCTCGGTAGGCAACCGATCGATCGATCATAACCACCGATCGCTCGGTCTTCGTGTTTTGTAGAAATTTCATTAAGGGTGTTTTCGTCTTTTGGGCATTTCACTCTTTCCTCTTAAGGGTTGCCCGAGCCTTTAGGGCTCATTCTCAACACTTAGAGACATTTGAGAGTTAGAGAAAGGGGAGAGGGTTTTCCTAACCTAGGGTTTGCTTTTGGGGAGAAATGAAAGGGGTTTCAAGACCCACAATCACCTCAAGCTTGGATTGCTTCAAGATTCCGATTCAAGCACGCGAGGAAGAGTTTCTCCAAGCTAGGGCAGCACCTCATGAACGTTTTTGGAGGATTTTTCTTCCTCATTAATCAAGGTCGGTACTTCTTGCTACCCTCCTAGTTATAGTTTTCCCCTTTTCTTTCCCTATTCCTTGTTCTTCATTGTCTATGATGTGATACGATTTGGATGTATGGATGATGTGGATGGAGATAGTTATTGGCGATTGGATGCCATGTGAAATGACGTGATGAATGAAATGGGGAGGGCATTGTATTTATAATGAACAAACATGTATGATGTGAGCATAACCCACCTAGAAAAGCATGATTTAGGTTGAAATAAATAATGGACACACCCTATGCTTGATGAAATGCCAAGGTGAACAAAACGGATGATAAATTAAGAAAATGCATGCTTAATTACTTATGAACTTGTTAGGGTTATGATAGTGTGAGTTCTTGTTTTCTTTAAAAAGTCGTAAATGCTTATTGTTTAATTTGCGACATGCTATATATTGTGAAATCCCCAAATGTCATCTTTAAATTCCAATGCAAGTATGCACACGAATCCATGAGCATGACATGCATGACATGAATTTACCGAGGCTTTCAAGAACGAGGTTGAGAGGTAGGACATATCCTACAATATGTTTTATCTCGCTTTTCACAAGAAAACAAGAACAAACATTCCACGAGGGATCTCCCCTCACTCACAAGTGTATAGCATAAAGAAGGGTCTCTCTTCCCTCGCAAGTACATACATATCATGAAGAAGGGTCTCCCTTCCCTCTCAAGTACATTGCATAAAGAAGGGTCTCCCTTCCCTCTCAAGGCATCTCACAAGCGCATCTCACAAGGATATCTCACAAGTGTATCTCGCAAGTTACATGATCACAAGCAAGCACGCATGACATGCATGACATGACACGATCTACAAGAATCAAGTAAGATAGACAAGACGAGTTTTCAAGCACGAAAATGGTACTTTAAGTCAAGTCAAGTGCACAGTGTTTTCAAGGGTTTTATCGGCTTTTATGAATTCAAGCATGATTATATACTGCTTTACTTTATTATTATGATATGAATTATTCCTGATTTATATGTGTAAATTGTTTCCTGCTCTATGTATTGCTATTTGTATGCTATGACTGTTGGTTAGTATTTGGTACACGCTGAGTATTCCATGCTCAGCCGTACTTCTTATGTCGGCAGGTGATAGTGGAGTGGCTGCTCCTTTTGATGTCTGTGCTCTTAGTCCATGGGTGGAGGAGGAGTACGTCGAGGAACCTTTGGAGGAACCTCCAGTAGAGGGCTACTATTAGGTAGTGGTTGTAGATTCTGAGTGATAGAGCTGTGGGTGAGATGAGAGATATTTATTCATGTATTTTGGCGGGCCTGTCCGCACTTTCTTTTGTGCATTCTTCTTTTTGTACCAACATGGATCATGTGCGTATATATACATAGAGGTTTGTTAGTCTTCCGCTGTGCTATGTTAGAGTGTGTTTCCGCCGTTTATATCCTCTATTGTATATGCTCTGTGGGTTTTGCAGGATGGTTTGTCAAGCAAGTCATGTAAGCCATGATTAGTCATCCAAAGTTCACTCTAACTCTTAGGGTGGGTTTTGGGTCGCGACACGATCTCTCTATCTGGAGGCAATCCGAGAAGTTCTTCCAGGAACACATCTAAGAACTCACTCACTACCGGAATGGCCAAAGAGTTTGGTGCCTCTGGGTTTGCTATGCTCAAAGCTGCGAGGCGAGCAATGTCCCTTTCTCTCAATCCTCTGAAATGAAAAGGCTTAGCTTTTTCTGGTTTGAAGTTCACCATCTTTTCATAACACGCAACATGACCGTGGTGGTTTGCCAACCAATCCATCCCGAGGATGACATCAAAATCCAAGTCTTGGAAATCTAGGACTATGAGATCGGCTAACAGTTCATTCTTCCCCACTTGAACCACACTATCTTTGAATATCTTGTCCGTGTTAACTGACTTACCGAGTGGAGTTGCAATGGTCAACTACCGCTCTAACGGAGTAGCCTTAGTCGAAAAACCCTTTGCAAAACTGGGTGAAACAAAGGAGTGAGTGGATCCTGTGTCGATTAACACTCGGGCGAGACACTCGTTCACTAATAAGGCGCCTGTGCGATTAAGTAACTGATATCAGTAGATTTCAAACAATACCGAGCATCATACATAGGTAACCCCTAGTAAAATTAACAATTCATCAACCATAAAAATATTCACAACTTAAACTCTAGAATTATTGCGTACCCTGGATGACATCGTCGGATGCACGAGCGTCTCTCTCTGATAGAGCGAAGACTCGGCCCTGTGTGGCTGGGCGAGGAGCCCATGTAAACTGTGAGGCCCTCGAAGCCTGAGAAGAGCTAGGCTAAGATGTCTGCCTCATCGGGGGTCTGCTCCCTAAAGACTGAGCTAGCAAATGATGTCGTGGACAATCTCTAACCATGTGGCCATGGTCACAACAATGGAAGCAACTTCCTGTAATCCTCTGACATTCTCCCGTGGGATGCCTCTTTCCATAAAGGGTGCATATATCGTGCAAATAGGTGGGAGGAGCATATCCCCTAGCCTGAGTCACTACGGGGCGAGAAGTCTGAGCAAAAGCCGGGCGAAAGGTCGGTGGAGCAAAAGGGTGGGGAGCCTGTGGTGCTGAATACATCCTCTGTGACTGAGCTGGCCCTGCGGACTGATACAAGCTAGTCCTTGCTCTTTTCTCCCCTGAACTACTTGACTGTCCTTTCTCCATTCCTCTTCTTTTAAAGAACTCCTCGGAGTTTGACTCGGCCAAAAGTGCCTTGTCCACCACTTCTGAGTATGTCTCATGTCTAAACATCGAGACTCGGTCCCTGAGGTAGGCCTTCAATCCTCTCTCAAATTTCTGGGCTTTCATAGCCTCGGTCACTATCATATGTGGAGCAAACCGAGATAGCTCCGAAAACTTAGCCTCATAAGCGGCTACTGACATATTACCTTGCTCTAAGGTAATAAACTCAACTTCCATCTTCTCTTTCATTCTGACCGGGAAGTACTTCTTGTTGAAAACATCCTAGAATTCCTCCCAAGTCCAGTCTTGACCTTGTCGGGTCAACTCTCGGGTCCGAAGTGCGGATTTCCACCAATGGTCGGCCTCGCCTTCAAGCATAAAGGCGGCCTAAGTAACCCTCTCTGCCTCAGTAGGCGCCAACACGGAGAAGATCTTTTCTAGTTGCCAGATCCAACCCTCGGCAGCAAGTGGATCAATGCTTCCACAAAATGTTGGAGGCCTCATCCTTCGGAAAGCCTCAATTCCGGCTTGTGCTCTATTAGGAGGAGCTGGTATAAGGTCCGCATTAGGTGGAGTAGCCGGTTGCATTACTGCTAGCATAGCCAAAGTCTCAGCTATTGAAGCAAAGGCTTGGGCAAATTCGGGTTGATCATCACCCGATGGAGAATCACTTCCATTGCCCCTTGTGTTGTATCCACGACCCCGGGTATTGCGTCTCATGATTTCTCCTAAGAACGATAATACAACATGAGTCTAACTTGGATACGCATTTTGAAATAGTTTCACAATGCACTCAAAACATATTCATTAAGCATATTTACTAAACACAAATAATGCACACATGGTATACAACACAATATCATAACATACACTCCATGTTCCTAGCGTAGGACTCTAAGTTTGGTCGAAGTTCAACCCATTTGACTAAGACTAACTTGTTAGTCTATACTTGGAATACAACTCTTTCCTAACACCTAATGCCTTGTTCAATTAAGCTATCTAGTACTAAGCGACCCTAGGGACTCTAATGCCTAGAGCTCTGATACCACCTCTGTCGCGCCCCAAAATACCCCCCAGGAGTTTAGGGATACCTTAGGCATGACTGTACGTACCTGCTAAACCATCCTGTCATGAACAAGATAATTACAGTACTAAAACAATGATAATCAGAGCACGGAAGCTAAACATAAATGCGGGAGCGTAAACTAACTTTTCATTTGTTCTATAGTTCTCAAAATGGTATTTCAAGTTAACATATATACAAAACAAGTCTAAGTCTAAGGTGGACAGGCCCACCTATCAGAATGTCAAAATACATAAGCCCCCTCTCGTACTTTCCTGTCAACAGTAGTCGAGGTACGGCCACACGTCAAGGTCTCGGTCCGCCTGAGACTGCAGTGGGATAGATGGCTCTCTCTCTATATACTCTTCCTCGATCCAAGCCTCTGGGTCGAGGGCTCCCTCAGTACCTGCCGACATGAAAGTACGGCTGAGCATGGAATACTCAGCGAGTATAAGCTACTAGCTAACCATAACAATAATGAACACAATAACGGTAATACAGTACAAAGTAGAAATCAGAGCATCACAAAAGAAATAGCATAAGATATGGTACAATACAATCATCTTGACGTGCGTGTATGAATACGAAAACTCTGATAAAACTCATGCTTGGAAACCCGTTTTATATCTGGGTATGCCTTGTCGAAATCATGTATGCGTGTATGCATGAATGCCTTGTCATCATCTTGTAAACTTGCATGTTGTAACTTGTGAGCCAGAGGCTAGCACCCGAATCTCCCTGAGCTGCCAACCTCCTTGATATATGGTTTTCTTGTGAGCCAGAGGCTAGTACCAGAATATCCCTGGGCTACCCACCTCCTTGACAATATGTGTTTTGAGTTTTCTTGTGAGCCAGAGGCTAGTACCCGAATGTCCCTGGGCTACCAACCTCCTTGACATGCAATATTTTCTTATTGGTTATTATATGCATATGCTCTTGAAATCTCGGTTCATGCAACGTGCGTGCTCGTGTACGTGTCAATAGTACAATCACGAAAATGAGGATAACAAGAGAGATATGACATCACAATTCATTCAATTCATAGTACATGCATATGGCCATTTGAGTAATTAACATGGTATTTAAATCAATTCACCATTCATAAGAATACATGCATAAAACCTAGTTCCTTTTCTAAATTTAAGTCATTTATTGATGGTTTATGCAATTTGTCGAACACATAACATGCAAGGTTCCTCCATAGTTAATCTTCTTCTTTTTAGTGCATATTTTCTATCCAAAGTGAGTTCATTATTTATACAATACCCATCCTCTATTTTTTCATTTCACACACAACACACATTCATACACATCGGCATCCATTCGCCTCAATCAACATCCCATCCATGCATCCATACCATTTTCCTTATCTTTTTTATATTTGATGAATATGATACATTTCATAAGGGAGAATACATAGTAGCAAGAATCATATATCACATAGAAAACCTCGATTATTGCTAGGGCAAGTTAGTAGGGTGTACTAACTTTGAAATCAAGGCTTGACCTTGAAGAAACCTTGAAATAAAACCCCAAATGGTAGGGAAGAATCCTTGCTTGAAGAAGGCTTGATTTGGGGAAGAGAGCCCTTGAAAAACACCTTAGGATCACTGCCCTAGCTTGGAATGGGAACATCACATGAGCTTGAGGTTGGATTTGATGAACCCAAGCTCTTTTGGGATGAATCTTGGGTGTTTAAACCCTTGATTCACTCTCAAGTTGAAACCGTAGGTTAGAACCTTCTTTCTCCTCTCTCTCTATCTCTATCTCTCAAAATCTTCTATGTATCGTGAATGAAGCCCTAAGGCTCGAGCAAGCCTTAAGAGGAAAGGGTTTAACCCCCAAAAGATGAAATAGCCCTTACTGAAATTTCTGCAAAAATGTGAAGACCGAGCGATCTGTGTTCTGACCGAGCGACCGGTCAAAAATCTGCTCTCTGGAAAATTTCCCCATACAAAATTTTTGACCAGTCGATACCCTCCGATCGATCGGTTTTGGACCAATCGATCGCTACCATGACCGAGCGATCAGTGCTCTGCAGGTCCCGACTGTTTTTGTAGCACCCCGGACTTTTTCATCCTTAATGAATAGCACCTTCGTAGCTAATTGGCCATTTTTGTAGTCTAATTAATAAATAAGGGAGAAATTGGAAATTCCAAAACGTCAGAAATGTTCCTTTTCGAAGTACGAACCCAACGCAAGTTGAATCGTCAAAATCGGACGAACTAGTCAAAAGATATGGCCAAAACAGTATGGACCTGCAGGCAATCGTAGCTCGGAAGGCACTAAGGACGTAGCTCTAGCTCTGATAACGTATACGTTGTGCAGCCGTCGTGCAACAGACAACGGGTACGTCGTGCAACAGACAACGGGTACGTCGTGCCGCAGACAACGTGTACGTTGTACAGCAAACAACGTGTACGTTGTACAGCTCACAACGGGCACGTTGTACATAAGACAACGAACAACGAGCTCAGCACAACGTGTTCATGCACAACACAACGTGACAACGGGTTCGGCACCCTTCACAGCACAACGTGTTCGGCACTATTCATAGCACAACGTGTTCGGCACTATTCACAGCACAACGTGTTTGGCACTATTCACAGCTCGACGTGTTCAGCACTCGTGTTTTTGCAGAAATTTCAATAAGGGTATTATGGTCTTTTGGTCGGTTCACTCTTACCTTAAGAGTTTAACCCGAGCCTTTAGGGCTCATTCTCAACACTTAGAGGATTTGGGGGATTAGAAGAGAGGAGAAAGGGTTTCCTAAACTAGGGTTTTGCTTTTAGAGAAGAATCAAAGGGGTTTTGAGACCCTAGATCACTTCAAGTCCGGTTTTTCTCCAAGATCACGGCTCAAGCACTCGTGGAGAGCGTTCTCCAAGCTAGGGCAGCAACCCAAGCACGTTTTTGAAAGGGGTTTCTTCCCCAACTCAAGTCTCCTTCAAGCAAAGGTGTTCTTCTTTCAAGTTGGAGCTTCAATCAAGGTTTCTACCAAGGATCAAGCCTTGATCTAAGGTTAGTACACCCTACTAACTTACCCTAGCAAAGATCTAGGTTTTCTATATAAAAATGTGATTCCTTATATTATGTTTTCATCCTTATGAAATGTGTTATCCCCCATTAAATATAAACAAGATAATGGAAAATGTGTGGATGTGTGGATGGAATGTTGGATGTAGCGATTGGATGCCGAGATGTAGGTTGTGTGATGTGTGTGATGGAAATGGTAGATGGGTATTTTACCAATAATGAACTTACCTTGATGCTTGGATGGAAAATATGCGCTAAAAAGAACAAGATGAATTATTAAGAAACATTGCATGTGTTGTGTTTGACAAAATGCCTAAACTATGAATAAACGACTTAAATGAAGAAAATGGAAATAGGTTTTATGCATGTGTTCTTATAGACGATGAATTGATCCAATGTCATGTGAATTACTTAAGTTACCTATGCTGATATTATGAATTGAATTGTAATCCCATATCTCTTTTGTTAAGCACATTCCCACGATTGTTATTATTGGCACACACGTGAGCACACATGATAGCATGAACCGAGATTTCAAGAGTATGTGCATATAATAAACAACAAGAAAATATTGCATGTCAAGGAGGTTGGTAGCCCAGGGACATTCGGGTACTAGCCTCTGGCTCACAAGATAACCCCTAAATCACCTATTGTTAAGGAGGTTGGTAGCCCAGGGAGATTCGGGTGCTAACCTCTGGCTCACAAGAAAACTAAACAAGTAATAAAAATCACCTATTGTCAAGGAGGTTGGTAGCCCAGGGACATTCGGGTACTAGCCTCTGGCTCACAAGAAAACCAAACATTGCATATCAAGGAGGTTGGTAGCCCAGGGGCATTCGGGTACTGACCTCTGGCTCACAAGTGCATTGCATATCAAGGAGGTTGGCAGCCCAGGGAGATTTGGGTGCTAGCCTCTGGCTCACAAGTTACGAGATGGAGGTTTACAAGATGATGATCATGCATTCATGCATGCACGCATACATGATTTCTACGAGGCATACCGGGACATGACATGGGTTTTCAAGCATGAGTTTTATCGGCGTTTTCGCATTCATGTACGCACGTCAGGATGCTTGTATTGTATCATGTCTTATACTATTCCTTTTGTGATGTTTCTATTACTGCTTGTATGATATTGCTATTGTGTGTTTTTATTATTGTTATGGTCTACTAGTAGCTTGTACTCGCTGAGTATTCCACGCTCAGCCGTACTTTCATGTCGGCAGGTACTGAGGGAGCCCTCGACCCGGAGCCTTGGGTCGAGGAAGAGTATATAGAGGAGAGAGAGCCGGCTATTCCATTACAGTCTCAGGCGGACCGAGACCTCGATGTGTGGCCATACCTCGACTACTGTTGAGGGGAGAGTATGAGAGGGTCTTGGGTATTTTGATATTTTGATAGGTGGGCCTGTCCACCTTAGACTTAGACATGTCTTGTATTTATGTTAACTTGGAATACTATTTTGGATCATTAGAAGAAATGAAAATTGTTTATGCTTCCACATATATGTTAGCTTCCGCGCTCTGATTATCGTTGTTAGTACTGTATTTTATCTTGTGCATTACAGGATGGTTTGATAGGTACGTAGTGTGACACCTAAAATATCCCTAAACTCCTAGGGGGTATTTCGGGGAGTTACAGAGTGGTATCAGAGCTCTAGGCATTAGAGTCCCTAAGGTCACTTAGATGATTGAACAAGGTATTAGAATCACCTTAGAGAGTTGTATTCCAAGTATAGACTAACCAGTTAGTCTTAGTCAAAATGGGTTGAACTTCAACCGAACATAGAGTCCTACGCTAGGAACACGGATTGTATGTTATGCTATTGTGTTATATACCATGTGTACATTATTTGTGTTGTACTTATTAAATATGCTTGATGAATATGTATTGAGTGAATTGCAAAATTTGTACTAAGTGCGTATCCAAGTTAGACTCTTGTTGTATTGTCGTTCTCAGGAGAAATCATGAGACGCAATACCCAGGGTCGCAGGTACAACACGAGGGGTAATGGAGGTGATGCTCTATCAAGTGATGATCAACCTGACTTTGCCCAAGCATTCGCATCCATAGCCGAGACTTTGGCTATGTTGGCAGTAAGGCAACCGGCCACTCCGCCTAATGTGGCACTTATACCGGCTCCTCCTAACCGAGCCCAAGCCGGGATATAAGCTTTTCGGAGGATGAGGCCTCCAACTTTTTGTGGAAGCATTGATCCACTTGTCGCTGAGGGTTGGATTCGGCAACTCGAGAAGATATTCTCGGTATTGGCACCTACGGAAGTGGAAAGGGTCACTTGGGCCGCCTTTATGCTTGAAGGCGAGGCCGACCATTGGTGGAAATCCGCACTTCGGACCCGAGAGTTGACCCGCCAAGGTCAAGACTGGACTTGGGAGGAATTCTTGGAGGTTTTCAACAAGAAGTACTTTCCGGTCGGAATGAAAGAAAAAATGGAGGTCGAATTCATTACCTTGGAGCAAGGTAATGTGTCAGTAGCGGCTTATGAAGCCAAATTTTCGGAGCTATCTCGATTTGCTCCACACATGATAGCTACCGAGGCTATGAAAGCCCAGAAATTTGAGAGAGGATTGAAGGCTTACCTCAAGGACCGAGTCTCGATGTTTAGACATGAGACATACTCAGAAGTGGTGGACAAGGCACTTTTGGCCGAGTCGAACTCCGAGGAGTTCTTTAAAAGAAGAGGAATGGAGAAAGGACAGTCGAGTAGTTCAGGGGAGAAAAGAGCAAGGACTAGCTTGTATCAGTCCATAGGGCCGGCTCAGTCACAGAGGATATGTTCGGCACCACAGGCTCCCCGCCCTTTTGCTCCACCGGCCTTTCGCCCGGCTATCTCATATGCTCCTTCCCCCTATTTGCATGATGTCTGCACTCTTTGTGGAAGGAAGCATCCAGCAGGAGAATGTCGAAGGATTACAGGAAGTTGCTTCCATTGTGGTGACCAGGGCCACATGGTTAGAGATTGTCCCCGACGTCATTTGCCAGCTCAGTCTTCAAGGAGCAGGCCCCCAATTAGGCAGACATCTCAGCCTAGCTCTTCTCAGGCTTCGAGGGCCTCACAGTCTACCCGGCCTCCTCGCCCAGCCACACAGGGCCGAGTCTTTGCCTTATCCGAGAGAGACGCACGTGCATCTGACGATGTCGTGCAAGGTACGCAAAAATTCTAGAGTCTAAGTTGTGTAAAATTTCTATGGTTTATGATGTGATTATTTATACTAAGGGTTACCTATGTATGATGCTTGTGATTGTTTGAAATCTACTAATAGTAGCTACTTAATCGCACAGGCGCTTTATTAGTGAACGAGTGTCTCGCCCGAGTGTTGATCGACACAGGATCCACTCACTCCTTTGTGTCACCTAGTTTCGCAAAGGGATTTTTGACTGAGTCTACTCCGTTAGAGCGGGAGTTGACCATTGCAACTCCACTCGGCAAGTCAGTTGATACAGACAAGATATTCAGGGATAGTGTGGTTCAAGTGGGGGAGAATGAACTGTTAGCCGATCTCATCGTCCTAGCTTTTCAAGACTTGGACTTTGATGTCATCTTAGGGATGGATTAGTTGTGAAACCATCACCGGAATGCTGCGTGTTTTGAAAAGATGGTGAATTTTAAGCCGGAAGGAGTTAAGCCTTTTCATTTCCGAGGATTGAGAGAAAGGGATATCGCTCGCCTTGCAGCTTTGAGCTTAGCGAACCCCGAAGTAAAAAACTCCTCGACTATTCCAGTTGTGAGTGAGTTCTTAGATGTGTTTCCGGAGGAACTTCCTGGGTTACCTCCAAATCGGGAGATTGAGTTTGCTATAGAGCTTACTCCGGGCACCGCTCCGATTTCAAGAGCCCCATATAGAATGGCCCCGATAGAACTTGAAGAATTGAAGAAGCAAATTGAGGAGTTACAACAACTTGGTTTCATCCAACCAAGTGTGTCACCGTGGGGAGCTCCGGTCCTTTTTGTAAAGAAGAAAGACGGGTCGATGAGAATGTGTATAGACTACCGTCAGTTAAACAAGGTAACTATCAAGAATCGTTATCCCTTGCCAAGGATCGATGACTTGTTCGACCAACTAAAGGGAGCGAGATTCTTCTCCAAAATTGATCTTAGATCGGGGTATCATCAAATAAGGATCAAGGCGGAAGATGTTCCGAAGACGGCTTTCAGGACTCGGTATGGGCATTACGAGTTCCTTGTCATGCCTTTTGGGCTGATGAATGCACCGGCGGCATTCATGGATTTGATGAACCGGGTGTTCCGATCTTACTTGGATCGATGCGTGATTGTATTCATTGATGACATTTTGGTGTATTCCCAGACACGGGGAGATCACGCACGAGACCTCCGCCTTGCCCTGGAGATGTTGAGAGAGCATAGGCTATATGCCAAATTGAGTAAGTGCAAGTTCTGGTTAGAGGAGGTCGCATTTCTTGGACACGTGGTGTCGGCCGAGGGCATTTCTGTAGACCCAGCCAAGGTTGAGGCAGTCATGAGTTGGGAGAGGCCCAAGAGCGTCACGGAGATACGTAGTTTCCTCGGATTGGCAGGCTACTACCGGAGATTTGTGGAGGGATTCTCCAGTTTGGTTGCACCTCTCACCTACTTGACAAGGAAAAATACAAGGTTCAGCTGGAGTGACCGATGTGAAGTAAGTTTCCAAGAGTTGAAGAAACGCCTCACCACAGCCCCTGTCCTTACTGTGCCATCTGGACCTTTTGGGTATGAGGTGTATAGTGATGCCTCGCATGTTGGACTCGGGTGTGTCCTAATGCAACACAAGAAAGTCATTGCCTATGCATCAAGGCTGTTGAAAGAGCATGAAAAGAACTACCCCACTCACGACTTGGAGCTTGCGGCGGTCGTGTTTTGCGGCGGTCGTGTTTGCACTCAAAATTTGGCGACATTATTTGTACGGGGTGGAGTTCTATGTGTACACGGACCACAAGAGCCTCAGGTACCTCTTTTCCCAAAAAAGAGCTCAATTTGCGACAACGGCGTTGGATTGAGTCCTTAAAGGACTACGAGTGCACTATCCAATATCACCCGGGAAAAGCAAATGTGGTGGTAGACGCTCTGAGTAGGAAACCATCGGGGTTATTGGCTCACATGTTGGTGAGGGAATGGAGACTGTTAGACGATTTGGCAAATCTAGACATCAGTGTGAATGATTCTGTCCGCAGTCCGGTTTTGGCAAATGTTACAGTTCGGCCGTACCTTATAGACTTGATCCAGGAGTATCAAGCCACAGACACTGACTTGTTGGCTTTCTGGGATAAGGAAGTGGCCAAGGGTAGTACGGACTTCTCTCTCACTAGCCGAGGTGCTATTACATTCAAGGGAAGGCTTTGTGTCCCAGCCAATGCAGACCTTCGGAGAGAGATTATGGACGAAGCTCACCGGTCTAAGTATACAGTGCATCCCGGGGGGACAAAGATGTATCGGAACCTCAAAAGTCACTTTTGGGTTGTCGTAGTCTATTGCATTCTCTTCCTATTCCCGAGTGGAAATGGGAGAACATATCCATGGATTTCATAGTTGGCTTGCCAAAAACGGCAAAGGGGTCAGATGCAATTTGGGTTGTAGTAGACCGTCTGATGAAGTCTGCGCACTTCCTACCCTACCGAACTACTTTCAACTCTAGCCAGTTGGCCACTCTATACATCAAGGAAGTGGTGAGGTTGCACGGAGTGCCCGTCAGTATTGTGTTGGATCGGGATCCAAGATTCATATCAAGATTCTGGAAAAGTTTTCAGGAAGCTATGGGTTCCCGACTTGATTTCAGCACCGCTTTTCATCCACAGACGGATGGACAAACCGAGAGAGTGAACCAAGTCATTGAAGACATGCTTCGGGCTTGTATGTTGGATTTCAGAGGCAGTTGGGAAAAGCACTTGCCTTTGGTTGAATTCGCCTATAATAACAGCTATCAGGCAAGTATCCAAATGGCACCATTTGAGGCCTTGTATGGGCGAAGTTGTAGGTCTCCTCTCTATTGGGATGAGGTAGGAGAAAGGAAAGTACTTGGTCTAGAGTTGATTGAGCAAACTGCAAACACAGTTAAGATCATTCGGGATCAATTGAAAGCCGCTCAAGATCGCCAGAAAAGTTATGCGGACACACGCCGTAGGGACTTGGAATTTCAAGTAGGGGATCAAGTTTTTGTGAAAGTATCTTATAGCAAAGGGATCATGAGATTTGGTAAGCAAGGCAAGCTCAGTCCTCGGTATGTTGGGCCTTTTGAGATTATCACGCGAGTTGGTGAGGTTGCTTACAGGGTAGCTCTCCCACCTCACATGACCGCAGTTCACAACGTTTTCCATGTGTCTATGCTTCGGAAGTACTTTGTGGATCCTTCGCATGTCATAGACTTGGAACCGTTGGAGATTCGAGAGGACCTCACCTTGATTGAAAAGCCGGTTCAGATTTTGGATCGAAGAGATCAAGTGCTTCGCAACAAGACAATCCCTTTGGTTCTCGTGCAATGGCAACACCATGCTCGGGAAGAAGCTACATGGGAGCGTGAAGCCGAAGTCAAAGCGAAGTACCCAGAATTAATTGAATAAGTTTTTGTATAAGTTTGTATATCACTTGTAATTTTCTTTTTGGTTTGTAATGCAAGTAGCGTCGAAATTTCGAGGACGAAATTTTTGTAAGGGGGGGAGGATGTAGAGCCCCGGACCTTTTCACATTTAATGCATGACACTTTCGTTGCCATTTTGCCTTTAAAGAGGTATAATTAATAAATAAGGAAGAAATTGGAAATTCCGAAACGTCAAAAATGTTCCTTTTCGAAGTACGAACCCAACGCAAGTTGAATCGTCAAAATCCGACGAACGAGTCAAAAGATATGGCCAAAACAGTCTGGACCTGCAGGCAACCGATCGCTCGGTCCATAGAGCGATCGATCAGTCCAAAACTGATCGATCGGTAGCTATCGACTGGTCAAGATTTTTGTATGGGGAAATTTTCCAGAGAGATGATTTTTGGTCGAGAGCTCGGTCAACACACCGATCGCTCGGTAGGCAACCGATCGATCGGTCATTAACACCGATCACTCGGTATTCGCGTTTTTGCAGAAATTTCAGTAAGGGTATTATGGTCTTTTGGTCGGTTCACTCTTACCTTATGTAGAGCCCCGAAATTTCATTTCACTAAGAATGAATAGTGTGTGAATAGTGCCCAAGTGTGGTTTTGTACACTTATGGGTCTTATGTTAATATATGTGTTTGGAATTATGGCGTATATGTTCCAATGGGTCTATATGTCCTTAGGGAATGTGTTGAAAGCATAAAAGAGTGTTGGAAGTGCATTGGGGAAGATTCGAGTGGTGTAAACAAGGCTTTTCAGCAAAGCAAGGGTCGACCGATCGCTCGGTCATTACCTGCGATCGATCGGTCAACTACCGATTGCTCGATAGCTGTCGCACGGTCAACTTTTTTGTATGGGGAAAAATTCAAGAGAGTGTGTTTTTGACCGATCTCTCGGTCATAACACCGATCGACCGGTAAGCCACCGATCGCTCGGTCCATACCACCGATCGATCGGTCCTACGCAGATTTTCTTCATTAAGGGTGTTTAAGACTTTAACCATCACCCTTTGCCTATAAAAGGGCTGGGTTCGTGCCTTAGGGTTTCACAAACCCTTTGTGCATTGTTTTTGAGGGATTTGAAGAAGAGAAGGAGGAGAGGACCTTGGTGATCGTTCAAGCTTGTGGAAGATCAAGTTCTTCCTTTCCATTTGGTGTTTTCCAACCAAGAACTCATTGTTCTTGCTTGTTCCAGCCATTGGGAGTCAAACTCATTGATTTCTCTAAGGTAGATACACTCTACTACAATCTTGCAATCCTACTAGTTACTAATTATGATTCTTCTTATCTATGCCCTATCTATATGTATTGATTTTATGTATGAAAAGGTGTGATTATATACTTGGATGAAGGTTACTATTATGATG
Source organism: Tetracentron sinense (assembly GCA_015143295.1). Classification (NCBI taxonomy): domain Eukaryota; kingdom Viridiplantae; phylum Streptophyta; class Magnoliopsida; order Trochodendrales; family Trochodendraceae; genus Tetracentron; species Tetracentron sinense. The sequence continues at coordinate 17,072,271 of CM026553.1, forward strand.
CACTCTAAGTGTTTGATAAAATACCTCTAAGGGATTCTATGCTTAAATACGACGATTTCTCTTATTAAGTGCATATGCTCGCATGTCTCGCATCAACCGATGGTTTCCATGGATTTCTCCAAGTACAAACAAAGGTTTTTCACGAAAAGACGAATAATGAATGATTCTAAGTAACTCTATGATTTCTCTAAGATCGTTTCACAAGCTCTAAGGATCATACCATGCTCACAAGGAAACTCTATGATAATGCTCTAAGATCGTCTCACAAGCTCCACGGATCACAATGCAATGCTCTAAGATCTCTAAGGTTATGTTCTATGGAAATGCTCTAAGGTTATTGCTCTATGCTCTATGTCTCTACGGATCATAATGACTCTAAGTAACTCCATGAACTCACAAGAACTCATAAGGCTATGATTATCAATTGACTCACACGGTTACAGTTTTGGTTTCGAATATTATCTCACATACGTTTTCACGGTTTCCATGCTTTAAGAAATTTACGGATTTCATCCTCCATGTCTTGTATGCTCCATGCCTAATCGCTTTATTGTTATTAGTTTGTATACATTGAGTATTCGATGCTCAGTCGATATTGTTGTGATCGGCAGGTGCTCGGGTTCCATTCGATTTGTGTGGCGAAGAACCTTGGGTCGAGGAAGAGTACCGTGACCCGGAGCCTTCCATGGATCACTATCATGACGATGGTGCTTTAGATAGGAGTCGTGACTTCGATTTCTATTGATCGACCGACTTAGAACTTGTGTCATTTTGATATGTGAGTGTGGGGTTTGTCCACTCCACTTTTGGGTTTCTCACACATGTATACTTGTTGGTTCTTACTTGAGCCAAGTTATAGGAGTATTCATTTTGCTTCCGCTATGTTTAGTATTTTATTTTCCGCTGTGCATTGTATTTCGTTTCCGCTATGTATATTCAGGTACTCTGACAGGTTTCCACGTGTGCCTTATGTATCATACTGGAGGTATGATATGGCGGTCACGAGTCGAAGTATCCTTAACTCCTAGGGGGTATTTTGGGTCGCGACACCTTAAGAGTTTAACCCGAACCTTAGGGCTTCATTTCGACACTTAGAGAGATTGGGAGATAAGAAGAGAGGAGAGGGCGATTCCTAAACCTAGGGTTTCCATTTTGGAGAGAAATCAAGGGGTTTGTGAACCCACACTCAACTCAAGCCCATTTTTCTTCAAGATCAAGGCACAAGCTCGTGAGGAGCATCTCCTCAAGCTAGGGCAGCAACTCACGGTCATTTTTGGAAGGGGATTTCTTCCTCACTTGATCAAGGTCGGTACTTCTTGCTACCCTCCTAGTTATAGTTCCTTCTTTTACTTTATTTCTCTTTGTCTTCTTTCATTTACACATGTATTATGAGATGGGTTCTGAATGGTGAATGGAGATGAATGTGGGCGATTGGATGCCATGTGTATTGATGTGATGGATGAACGGGGAGGGCATTGTACCCATAATGAACATACATATGTGAAGTGAGTAAAACCCACCTAGAAAAGCATGATTTAGGTTTAAATGAATAATGAACACACCATGTTTGATGAAATGCCAAGGTGAATAAAGTGAGTTGTAAATTAGGAAATGCATGCCTAATAAATTATGGATATTGCTAGGGCCTATGATAGTGTGTTTTCTTGCTTTCCCTAAATGATGTGAATATTACATTGCTCAATCATGGATGTTATATGTGTTGTGAATTACCCAAATGTCATATTTAAATTTAAATGCAAGTATGTACACGATTCCCACGAGCACGGCATGCATGACATGATTTACCGAGGTTTTCAAGAACATGGTTAGAGGTGGGACATATCCTACGATATGTTTTACCTCGCTTTTCACAAGAAAACAAGAACCAACATTCCACGAGGGGTCTCCCCTCACTCACAAGTGCATATCATGAAGAAGGGCCTCCCTTCCCTCGCAAGTACATACATATCATGAAGAAGGGTCTCCCTTCCCTCTCAAGTGCATTGCATAAAGAAGGGTCTCCCTTCCCTCTCAAGGCATCTCACAAGGATATCTCACAAGTATATCTCACAAGTTACATGATCACAAGCAAGCACGCATGACATGCATGACATGACACATACGACACGCTCGACAAGATCAAGCAAGACAAACACGGCAAGCTTTCAAGTACGAAAAGATATTTCAAGCCAAGTCAAGTGCACGATGTTTTCATGAGGTTTTATCGGCTTTCTACGAAATACAAGCATGATTATAAATTGCTTTACTTCCTTGTATGATATGAATTGTTTCCGTCTAACATATATGAATTGCTCCTGATTTATGTATTGCCATTTTTATGCTATGACTATTGGTTAGTATTTGGTACCCGCTGAGTATTCCATGCTCAGCCGTACTTCTTATGTCGGCAGGTTCTGAGGGAGCTGCTGCTCCATTTGATGTTTGTGCTCCTGGTCCAAGGGTGGAAGAGGAGTACGTCGAGGAGCCTTTGGAGGAACCTCCCGTGGAGGGTTATCAGTAGGTGGTGTTAGATTCTGAGTGGATTAGCTGTGGGTGAGCATGAGTGATTATATCCATGTATTTTGGCGGGCATGTCCGCACTTTCTTTGTTTTGATTTCTTTGTATTAAACTTGGACCATGTGTATATACTTAGAGGTTGTTAGACTTCCGCTGTGTTTTATAGTTATGTTTCCGCTGTCATCCTCTATTGTATATGCTCTATGGGTTTTTGCAGGTTGGCTTGTCAAGCAAGTCATGTAAGCCATGATTAGTCGTCCAAAGTTCACTCTAACTCATAGGGTGGGTTTTGGGTCGCGACAAAGTGTGAGTTTTGGTCAGAAAAGGAAGCATTCCTTGGCCACATTGTGTCTGCAGAAGGTATATCAGTTGATGCAATAAAGATAGAAGCAGTGATGAGCTGGGAGAGACCCAAAAGTGTTACTGAGATTCGCAGTTTCCTCGGGTTGGTAGGCTACTACCAGAGATTCGTAGAAGGGTTCTCCAGCTTAGCAGCTCCACTCACGTATTTGATGTTGAAGAATGCCAAGTTCGCTTATAGTGACGAATGTGAAACAACTTTTGTTGTCACGACCCGACTTAAACTTAATATTTCACTAATGAAATTTAAGTGTAAATCCGACCGTGAGATCCTCTTTTTTCATATATTGCGGAAGCGTAAAATACCAAGGGAATTTAAAATTTTTAAACCCTTCTTTTCTTTCCATTCGCAATAGCCATCATATTATGTCCATAATTAAAGTTAAGGTTTACATAACCAAATTAATTACATCAAAATGAACATATAACAGCATAATCAAAGCGACTCCGTCCTTCCTCGAACGTCACTTTTAAGTTGTTCTTTTACCGTTCATCTAGCGACATAAAAGGTCAGTGAGCTATGAAGCCCAATGAGAATATTCAATAACATTATGCTAGATAATAAAATAGAATAAGCATAATATAACATTTAATAATAATTTTTCATCAGAATATATTATTAACAATTTTTCAGTATTCCCTTCGTCATTTCTTTTAAATATATTTTACTTGGATCCAATTTATCTTAATCCTGTCTTTCAAGATAATTGCTGATAGGTACACCTCTTAAGGCTCAATCCCACATTGAGTTTTCATTGACCCATCCTGAGTTTTTGTTTGCCGAACGGTTTTCCTATTCCACACTATTATCTTGAGACCTTTTAAGATAAACATTATTTTATCTTATCTTACCTCTTTAGATAATCGTCAATAGGTACACCTCTTTAGGCTCAATCCCTCATTCAGTTTTCATTGAGCCATCCTGAGTTCTTGTTTGCCGAACAGTCTTCCTATTCCGCACTATTATCTTGATGCATTTTTCTAAATAAACCTTATTTTATCTTTTCATTATTATCTTCTTTCTATCTCCCTAGATAATCGCCGATAGGTACACCTCTTTAGGCTCAATCCCTCATTGAGTTTTCATTGACCCATCTTGAGTTTTTGTTTGCCGAACGGCCTTCCTATTTCACACTATTATCTTGAGGCCTTTAAGATAAGGGTATTTATCTTTTCCCTGCCTTCTCATTAAGACATTTTAAGATAATATTTTAATATACCTCATAACATTTTGATTGTATAACTTTGATTCTAATTATCTTTATTGTAGCTATCTCATGACTATAATTTCATAACTTAAAATCATCATTTTCCATACTTTAATTACATCCATTTCCTTATCATAGCATGTAATATATGTATAAAATGTAACATACTATTATAGTATCATCATTCTATCTCATTAACATGTTACATAATATCTTCTTATTATTTTTCCAGCAATTCCATATAAAATTATTATACTATTTTTCTTAAGAATTTCAATACAATATCATCATATCATTCAACATTTTACCATAGTATTATTATACTAGTTTCCAGTATTCCTTATACTATTTTCTAGAAATTTAACATAGTAATACCATGCTATTTTCTAGTATTTCTTATACTAATTTTAGAAATTTAACATAGTAACACCATACTATTTTCCAGTATTTCTTGTACACCATACTATTTTCAAGAATTTTATCATAGTAACCCCAAACTATTATCCATAAATATAGTAGGATATTCATCATTTTTACTAACCTTCATTCCAAAATATCATCTAGAAAAATATCACTGAATATCACTTACACTTTTTACCGAAACCGAAGTAGGGCTTGGCATGATCCCTTTCTTCTTTCCTTTCTTTCTTTCTTCTTTTTCTCTTTCTTTCCCCTTTATTTTATTCTTCTTTCTTTCCTCTTTTTTCTCTTTCCTTTCTTTCTTCTTTCTTTCTTCCTTTTCTCCCTTGCTCTCTAACTATTCCCTCATGGTTTGGACGTTCACTTGGAGTGAGGCACAAGGGTTGGGTGTGTGGTATATATAGGCAAAGGGTCATGGCCTATAATAATTATTGGTTCCCACCCCTTACTTACCCATGGATCATAAATTGGAAGATTCACTTCACCATTCCTAACCGTATTCATGTATACATTAATTAAGTTCATGGGTTAGGTTCATGAATCCTATTAATCCATGAATACATTAATTACTAAGTTCATGAATCACTAATTTAGATTTAAGGATCTTATAAATTCATGAATATATTGCCTAGGTTCATAGACTAAATTCATGCATAAATTAATTTAGACTCATGATTAGGTTAATTAACCAAAGTGGTTAAATCTCAAGATACCCAAGGGGTGGGCGTGAACTACTCTCAATGTTGTGAGACATTTGTTCAACCTCTTATGTTCTTAGTGCATTGAACATGATTACTTTTCTAGGATAATGCACTTGATTTAATGACCTTATCTTGTGATATTTCTCACATACTCCCCATCTTGGATGTTCCACTTGAGGTATTGCCATGTGGCACTTGCCACATGTCATCATATTAACCCATGTTAAATTCATATATTTCTCATTAATGAGTTCATGCTACTAACTAACTAACTAACTAACTAAGGTGAGGTATCAACCTTAGTTGACAATAGGTGGGCGTGAGCATAGTTATAGGCATGACAATTTGATTCATCCCACTTATATTTTCTTAACTCATCATCATTCATGATTATCTCATTCATGATTAACTAACCATTGTGGGTGTTACCCTAGTTAACATAGGTGGACGTGAATACTTTCCATGTTAAGAGACTTTGGTCTTCCTCCTTCTTTGGTTCATGGACCCCTTAAATGAAGGTGCCATGTGGCACTAGATTCTCAGGATTGAATCATGAACGTCCATCACAAGTGTGGTGATTAATGCTCTAACCCATGATTAATTCATGATATATACCTCCTTTAATCACTTGGACGTCTCCCCTAGCATGTTGCCATGTGGCATTTGTCCTCTAAACTCCAATCTTGACCGTCCATGTTTTGGATGGTGGAGATCATTCCACTTGTTAACATGATATTCTTTTAGTCCATTATTGACTTTATGATTAACTTATCATAGTTAATTGACTAACCGTAGTTAATCTTGGACGCCACTTTATATAGTGTTGACATGTGGCACTTGCCACATGTCCTCATCTTAACTTATGATCATCATAACTTTAAATTGATCATAGATTCTCCTTAATCTCTTGATCGATTCCTCTAGGATATTGTCACGTGGCACTTGCCACATGTCATGATCTTAACCCTTGACTTTTATACATGTATTAATTTGAGCTTAGTACATAGTATATACCCATATACTATAAGCAGTATAATTTATATGCTTAAATGGTAATAAGGATTACCCAATATTCTATCATATATTGAATATATATAATATTTTTATTTAAAAAATATTCGGGTCGTCACATTCTCCTCTTCTTATAGGAATTTTGTCCTCAAAATTTAAAATCATACCTGATTATTCGATCAATTGGGGGTACTTCTCCTTGATCTCGGTCTCGCGTTCCCAAATCGCCTCTTCTTGACCGTGATTTTACCACAATAATTTTACTAATTAATTTGTCTTGTCCCACAATACATGCTCCTTATGATCAAGAATTTTAATGAGCCTTTTTTTTTCGTACCATTCCACCAATAATTTGTCTTTTAATTATGGTACATCTTTGTACTCCCTGGCTGTACAACATATCGAGACTTATGAGCTTCGTCTAATAATTCATTTTCAACTCCGTATCTCTTGACACATATATACGATTTCGAAAATTTTAGAATCCCATAAGCCGAAACTTTGAAATCATTAGATTGACCTTCCTGGATTTTATCCTCAAGTGTCATTAATTCATTGTCTCGAGCCTGAGTTTCCTTAATTTTCCGTATTAATTCAGGCTAAACTTGAATAGTAACCAACACTGACTTTGATCTTTTTCCTCAACATTCAAATCCCAAATCTGAATTTCTTTAATCACTTTTCACTTCTCCATTCTAATACTTGCCAATGATCCAACTATTTTCCACCTCATTAGATATTATATTATACAGTAGTAGTCTTTCAAGAACTCCATCTATCTTCCTTGTCGCATACTGAGTTCTTTTTGAGAAAATAAATAACTTAAACTTTTGTGGACGGTGAATAGTACCAATTTTCTCCCAAATAATTAATGTCTCCAAATTGCTAACAACTCAAGATCGTGAGTGGGGTAGTTGTGCTTGCAAGTCTTCTACTTCCTAGATGCATAAGTAATCACTTTTCCATTTTGCATCAATACACAACCCAATCATTTCTGAGACACATCACAATAGACTTCATGACTTCCCATTCCCTAGAGAATTGTTAAAATTAAGTTGTGGTCAGTTGACTCTTCAATTCTTGAAAACTCTTTTCCCTTAATGATGATCACTCGAATTTGACATTTTTCTTTGTCAATTTAGTTAATGGGGCAGCTAACCTAGAGAATCCATTAGCAAATCTCCTGTAATAATCGGCTAGTCCTAGAAAACTTTGGATCATTAATTGGCCTTTCTCACTCCGATATTGTCTTAATCTTGGATGGATCCACTGAAATTCCATCACTGGATACTATGTGACTTAAGAAAGATACATTTTCCAGCCAAAATTCGCACTTCAAGAATTTATTGAATAATTGATATTTCCTTTTAGGTCTAGAGTATAATCTCAAGATGTTTTCTATATTAGGTTTGTTCCAAGAATAATGTCTATCGAAAAATCAATCTCCCGAACTAGAGCAAGTCTTGGTAATTCCTTAGGAAAAATATCTCAAAAATTCCTTGAATACTGAGGTGTTATAGATCATAATCTTTTTCCTTTTCAATTCCTCGCATAACATACTAAAAAATGCCTAGAATTCTAAAGGTTAATGTCCTAGCCTTACAATCAACTTACTACATAGTGTTCTGAAATCCAATCCATCCCTAGTATGAGACTAAAATCTTTTATATCTAATACTATGAGATAAATAGTCATGTGCACACTATCGATTTATGGACACTGATCGTAGAAGGTTTACAAAATCATTCCAGATGGTGTGGTAATTGACATCATGTGCTCTAATGGGTCAAGCTTAATTCTAATATTTTTAGCAAAATGGGAAGACACAAAAGAATATGTAGAACCAGTGTCTATTAATGCTATAGTAGGAATTTGAAAAAGAAGTATCTTACTTTCAATAATCCTCACATTCCTTGGCTTCTTCCTGAGTAATAGCGAAGACACGACCTTTGCTTCCACCCGTCAATTGTTTCGGTAACTCTGGACAATTCGGCTTGATATGTCCCAACTTGCCACACTAATAACATGTTCTAGAAATCGCTCGACAATTTTCCGATTTATGACCCATCTTACCACAATGACCACAAGTTGGTACTACCTTTTCTGTATTCTTCTCTTGATTGTTTTCCTCAAACTTTCTTTTTTTATTTCCATCTCCCAATGGTTTCTTATCCCAAGTCTTCCTGACTGGTTTCTTCCCTTCAAAGGCTCCAGCTAAGGTGTCGTTGGGGGCTCTCCTAGGCGGCATGTTTTCCTATTTAAAACAATAGTATAATAACTTGAAAATACAAACCATCAAGCAAACAATTCAACCAAAAAATCATAATATATAATTTATGCACATTGCATTAGATAAACTTCAAACTTATATCATTCATTTATAACCTATATATATAAGGCTCTAAATGCTTTTCATCTCCTGAAGGCTTACTTGTTACCTCATCTTCCGAGAAGTAATCATATGAATCCACTTTTCAGTCACTAAATGATCAATAAATCCTAAGAATGATACATACTTTAATCTCTTCGACTTACATCATTTTGAAGTCATCAAAGTATTTTAGGATACTATCATTTTCAATCATATCCTAAGATATAACTATTTCTGTCCAACGCTAAACGATCATATCAAAATTATCCACAAAAATTTCCTCAAATTCATCTTCACCATTATTAGGATTACTCATAATTTCTTCCTTGTAGTCTGCATCTATCATAAACATAACCATTAATATAATCAAATCATTTTACGATCTAGTTTGCATAATCAGTTCAACCAGTCATTCTATGATCTAGCTTTCATAATCATCTCGACTAGTCATATCATCTAATAAATGCACATTTTCCCTATTCTATACTACGTATTTATGCATATAACTAGGTTTTTGTTTGTGTATATCTATATGTAAAACTAAGTTTTATACCTAGGGACATGTTATGATGAGAATTGCCTCGCTCTGATACCAACTGTCACGACCCGACTTAAACTTAATATTTCACTAATGAAATTTAAGTGTAAATTCGACCTTGAAATCCTCTTTTCTCATATATTCCGGAAGCGTAAAATACCAAGGGAATTTAAAATTTTTAAACCCTTCTTTTATTTCCATTCGCAATACCCATCATATTATGTCCATAATTAAAGTTGAGGTTTACATAACCAAATTAATTACATCAAAATGAACATATAATAGCATAATCAAAAGCGACTCCGTCCTTCCTCGAACGTCACTTTTAAGTTGTTCTATAGTGCCCCAGACTTTTTCATGCTTAATACATGGCACATTCATTGCCATTTTGCCTTTAAAGAGGTATAATTAATAAATAAGGTAGAAATTGGGAATTTTGAAACGTCAGAAATGTTCCTTTTCGAAGTACGAACCCAACGCAAGTTGAATCGTCAAAATCGGACGAACGAGTCAAAAGATATGGCCAAAACAGTCTGTACCTGTAAGCAATCGTAGCTCGGAAGGCACTAAGGACGTAGCTATGAAGGCACTAAGGACGTAGCTCGGAAGGCACTAAGGACGTAGCTCTGATAACGTGCTCTGACAACGTGCTCTGATAAGGCACAGACAACGAGTACGTTGTACAGCAACAACGTGTACGTTGTACAGCAACAACGTGTACGTTGTACAGCAACAACGTGTACGTTGTACAGCAACAACGTGTACGTTGTACAGCTCACAACGGGTACGTTGTACAGCAAACAACGTGTACGTTGAACAGCACGACAGGCACGTTGTACATAAGACAACAGACAACGTGTTTAGCACTATTCACAGCACATCAAGCTCAGCACTATGCACAACACAACGTGACAACGTGTTCAGCACTATTCACAGCACAACGTGTTATTCACAACGGACAACGTGTTCAGCACTATTCACAGCACAACGTGTTTGGCACTGTTCACAGCACAACGTGTTTGGCACTGTTCACAGCACAACGTGTTTGGCACTGTTCACAGCACAACGTGTTTGGCACTGTTCACAGCACAACGTGTTTGGCACTGTTCACAGCACAACGTGTTTGGCACTATTCACAGCTCAACGTGTTCAGTACTCGCGTTTTTGCAGAAATTTCAGTAAGGGTATTATGGTCTTTTGGTCGGTTTACTCTTACCTTAAGAGTTTAACCCGAGCCTTTAGGGCATCATTCGACACTTAGAGAGTTTGAGAGAATAGAAGAAAGGGGAGAAGGCGATTCCAACCTAGGGTTACCATCTTGGAGAGAAATCAAGGGGTTTGTGAACCCACACTCCACTCAAGCCCATTTTTCTTCAAGATCAAGGCACAAACTCGTGAGGAGCATCTCCTCAAGCTAGGGCAGCAACTCACGGTTGTTTTTGGAAGGGGATTTCTTCCTCACTTGATCAAGGTCGGTACTTCTTGCTACCCTCCTAGTTATAGCTTCTCTTTTCCTTTATTTCTTCTTGTTTTCCTTCACTTATATATGGGTTATGAGATTGGTGGTATGAATGGTGAATTGAGGTGGATGTTGGCGAATGGATGCCGTGTGGATGATGTGATGAATGAATGGGAAAGGGCATTGTACTAATAATGAACATACAAGTGTGATGTGAGCATAACCCACCTAGAAAAGCATGATTTAGGTTTAAATGAATAATGTATGATGAATAATGAACACACCATGTTTGATGAAATGCCAAGGTGAATAAAGTGAGTTGTAAATTAGGAAATGCATGCCTAATAAATTATGGATATTGCTAGGGCCTATGATAGTGTGTTTTCTTGCTTTCCCTAAAGGATGTGAATATTACATTGCTCAATTATTGATGTTATATGTGTTGTGAATTACCCAAATGTCATGTTTAAAATTAAATGCAAGTATGTACACGGTTCCCACGAGGACGGCATGCATGACATGATTTATCTAGGTTTTCAAGAACATGGTTAGAGGTGGGACATATCCTACGATATGTTTTACCTCGCTTTTCACAAGAAAACAAGAACCAACATCCTACGAGGGGTCTCCCCTCACTCACAAGTGCATATCATGAAGAAGGGCCTCCCTTCCCTCGCAAGTACATACATATCATGAAGAAGGGTCTCCCTTCCCTCGCAAGTGCATTGCATAAAGAAGGGTCTCCCTTCCCTCTCAAGGCATCTCACAAGCGCATCTCACAAGTTACATGATCACAAGCAAGCACGCATGACATGCATGACATGACACAATATACAAGAATCAAGCAAGATAGACAAGACGAGCTTTCAAGTACGAAAAGATATTTCAAGCCAAGTCAAGTGCACAATGTTTTCAAGAGGTTTCATCGGCTTTCTACAAATTACAAGCATGATTATAAATTGCTTTGCTTCCTTGTATGATATGAATTGTTTCCTTCTAACATGTATGAATTGCTCCTGAATTATGTATACTATCTGTATGCTATGACTATTGGTTAGTATTTAGTACCCGCTGAGTATTCCAAGCTCAGCCGTACTTCTTATGTCGGCAGGTGATGGCGGAGCAGCTGCTCCTTTTGATGTCTGTGCTCCGAGCCCTTGGGTGGAGGAGGAGTACATCGAGGAACCTTTGGAGGAACCTCCAGTAGAGGGTTACCATTAGGTGGTTGTAGCTTCTGAGTGAATAGCTGTGGGTGAGATGAGAGATATACATTCATGTATTTTGGCGGGTCTGTCCGCACTTTCTTTTGGTTACTTTTGTATAAACTTGGATTCGTATATACATAGAGGTTTGATTAGACTTCCGCTGTGCTATGTTAGAGTATGTTTCCGCTGCTTACATCCTCTATTGTATATGCTCTGTGGTTTTTTTACAGGTTGGTTTGTCAAGCAAGTCATGTAAGCCATGATTAGTCGTCCAAAGTTCACTCTAACTCCTAGGGTGGGTTTTGGGTCGCGACATGTTCTTTCACCGTTCATCTAGCGACATAAAAGGTCAGTGAGCTATGAAGCCCAATGAGAATATTCAATAACATTATGCTAGATAATAAAATAGAATAAGCATAATATAACATTTAATAATAATTTTTCATCAAAATATATTATTAACAATTTTTCAGTATTCCCTTCGTCATTTCTTTTAAACATATTTTACTTGGATCCAATTTATCTTAATCCTGTCTTCCAAGATAATTGCCGATAGGTACACCTCTTTAGGCTCAATCCCTCATTGAGTTTTCATTTACCCATCCTGAGTTTTTGTTTGCCGAACGGCCTTCCTATTCCACACTATTATCTTGAGACCTTTTAAGATAAACATTATTTTATCTTATCTTACCTCTTTAGATAATCGCCGATAGGTACACCTCTTTAGTCTCAATCCCTCATTGAGTTTTCATTGACCCATCCTGAGTTCTTGTTTGCCGAACAGTCTTCCTATTCCGTACTATTATCTTGAGGCATTTTTCTAAATAAACCTTATTTTATCCTTTTATTATTATCTTATTTCTATCTCCCTAGATAATCGCCGAGAGGTACACCTCTTTAGGCTCAATCCCTCATTGAGTTTTCATTGACCCATCCTGAGTTTTTGTTTGCCGAACGGCCTTCCTATTTCACACTATTATCTTGAGGTCTTTTTAAGATAAGTGTATTTATCTTTTCTTAATCTTTTCATTCCTATCTTATTCCACCTCTCTAGATAATCGTCGATAGGTACACCTCTTTAGGCTCAATCCCTCATTGAGTTTTCATTGACCCATCCTGAGTTCTTGTTTGCCGAACGGTCTTCCTATTCCACATTATTATCTTGAGGCCTTTAAGATAAGGGTATTTATCTTTTCCCTGCCTTCTCATTAAGACATTTTAAGATAATATTTTCATATATATCATAACATTATGATTGGATAACTTTGATTCTAATTATCTTTATTATAGCTATCTTATGACTATAATTTCATAACTTAAAATCATCATTTTCCATACTTTAATTACATCCATTTCCTTATCATAGCATGTAATATATGTATAAAATGTAACATACTATTATAGTATCATCATTCTATCTCATTAACATGTTATATAATATCTTCTTATTATTTTTCCAGCAATTCCATATAAAATTATTATACTATTTTTCTTAAGAATTTCAATACAATATCATCATATCATTCAACATTTTACCATAGTATTATTATACTAGTTTCCAGTATTCCTTATACTATTTTCTAGTATTTCTTATACTAATTTTAGAAATTTAACATAGTAACACCATACTATTTTCCAGTATTTCTTGTACACCATACTATTTTCAAGAATTTTATCATAGTAACCCCAAACTATTATCCATAAATATAGTAGGATATTCATCATTTTTACTAACCTTCATTCCAAAATATCATCTAGAATAATATCACCGAATATCACTTACACTTTTTACCGAAACCGAAGTAGGGCTTGGCACGATCCCTTTCTTCTTTCCTTTCTTTCTTTCTTCTTTTTCTCTTTCTTGCCCCTTTATTTTATTCTTCTTTCTTTCCTCTTTTTCTCTTTCCTTTCTTTCTTCTTTCTTTCTTCCTTTTCTCCCTTGCTTTCTAACTATTCTCTCATGGTTTGGACGTTCACTTGGAGTGAGGCACAAGGGTTGGGTGTGTGGTATATATAGGCAAAGGGTCATGGCCTATAATAATTATTGGTTCCCACCCCTTACTTACCCATGGTTCATAAATTGGAAGATTCACTTCACCATTCCTAACCGTATTCATGTATACATTAATTAAGTTCATGGGTTAGGTTCATGAATCCTATTAATCCATGAATACATTAATTACTAAGTTCATGAATCACTAATTTAGATTTAAGGATCTTATAAATTCATGAATATATTGCCTAGGTTCATAGACTAAATTCATGTACAAATTAATTTAGACTCATGGTTAGGTTAATTAACCAAAGTGGTTAAATCTCAAGATACCCAAGGGGTGGGCGTGAACTACTCTCAATGTTGTGAGACATTTGTTCAACCTCTCTTATGTTCTTAGTGCATTGAACATGATTACTTTTCTAGGATAATGCACTTGATTTAATAACCTTATCTTGTGATATTTCTCACATACTCCCCATCTTGGATGTTCCACTTGAGGTATTGCCATGTGGCACTTGCCACATGTCATCATATTAACTCATGTTAAATTCATATATTTCTCATTAATGAGTTCATGCTACTAACTAACTAACTAACTATGGTGAGGTATCAACCTTAGTTGACAATAGGTGGGCGTGAGCATATTTATAGGCATGACAATTTGATTCATCCCACTTATATTTTCTTAACTCATCATCATTCATGATTATCTCATTCATGATTAACTAACCATTGTGGGTGTTACCCTAGTTAACATAGGTTGACGTGAATACTTTCCATGTTAAGAGACCTTTGGTCTTCCTCCTTCTTTGGTTCATGGACCTCTTAAATGAAGGTGCCATGCGGCTGTAGCACCCCGGACTTTTTCATCCTTAATGAATAGCACCTTCGTAGCTAATTGGCCATTTTTGTAGTCTAATTAATAAATAAGGGAGAAATCGAAAATTCCGAAACGTCAGAAATGTGCGTTTTCGAAAGACGAACCCAACGCAAGTTGAATCGTCGAAATCCGACGAACGAGTCAAAAGATATGGTCAAAACAGTCCAGACATACAGAGAACCGATCGCTCGGTCCAGTCAGCGATCGATCGGTCCATAACCGATCGATCGGTAGCTATCGCGCGGTCAGAAAGTTTGTATGGGGAAATTTTCCAGAGAGTGAGTTTTTGACCGGTCGATCGGTCATAAACACCGATCGCTCGGTAGGCAACCGATCGATCGGTCATAACCACCGATCGCTCGGTCCGCGCGTTTTGCAGAATTTTCACTAAGGGCATTTTCGGCATTCGGGTGTTATACCCTTTCTTATATAGGATTGCCCGAGCCTTTAGGGCTCATTCTCAACCCTTAGAGTCTTTTGAGAGATAGAGAGAAAGGAGAAGGTTTTCCTAAACCTAGGGTTTCCATTTTTGAAGAGAAATCAAAGGGGTTTGAGACCCTAGATCATCCTCAAGTCTATTTTCTCCAAGTCTCGGCTCAAGCTCATGTGGGGCACTCTCCTCAAGCTAGGGCAGCAACTCACGGTCGTTTTGGAAAGGGGGATTTCTTCCTCACTTGATCAAGGTCGGTACTTCTTACTACCCTCCTAGTTATAGCTTCTTTTTTCCTTTATTTCTTCTTGTTTTCCTTCACATATATATGTGTTATGAGATTGGTGGTATGAATGGTGAATGGAGATGGATGTTGGCGAATGGATGCCGTGTGGATGATGTGATGAACGAATGGGAAAGGGCATTGTACTAATAATGAACATACAAGTGTGATGTGAGCATAACCCACCTAGAAAAGCATGATCTAGGTTTAAGTGAATAATGAACACACCCCATGTTTGATGAAATGCCAAGGTGAACAAAATAAATGATAAATTAAGGGAACCTACGCTTGATTGCTCTTTAAATTGTTAGGGTTCATGATAGTGTGTTTCCTACATTTCTTAAAATGCGTAGATTATTACTCACTTAAATTGCTATATGCTATGCTTTGTGAATTACCCCAAATTGCTATATTTAATTCCAAATGCAAGTATGCACACGATCTCACGAGCACGCATGAAATGACGTGATTTATCGATGTTTTAAGTATGGGGCGTAGAGGTGGGGCATATCCTAAGATATGTTTCACTTCGCTTTGACAAGGGCAAGACAATCATGCATTTCATAGGGAAAGGTCTCCCATCCCCTCGCATGACATGCATAGCATCGCATGACACGCATAGCATGGCATGGCATGACACGCATAGCATAGCATCACACATCACGCATGGATGCTAGTTGCGACGGGCTATGAACGGCAACTAGGCATTCACATTCTGCATGGATGCTAGTTGCGACGGGCTATGAACGGCAACTAGGCATTCACATTCTGCATGGATGCTAGTTGCGACGGGCTATGAACGGCAACTAGGCATACCCATCTGCATATAGGGTACTAGTTGTGACGGACTATGAACGGCAACTAGGCATGTGAACATGTTAAATTATGAACAAGCAAGCATGATACCCGCATGACACGCATGATATGACAAGATAAGACAACATAACAAGTTTCAAGCACGGAAATGGTATTTTCAAGTCAAGTCAAGTACACGACGTTTTCAAGAGGTTTCATCGGCTTTCTACGAAATACAAGCATGATTATAAATTGTTTTGCTTCCTTGTATGATATAAATTGTTCATGTTCTATATATGCAACTTGCTTCCTCCTTTATGTATGCTATCTGTATGCTATGACTACTGGTTAGTGCTTAGTACCCGCTGAGTATTCCATGCTCAGCCGTACTTCTTATGTCGGCAGGTGACGGCGGAGCAGCTGCTCCATTTGATATCTGTGCTCCGAGTCCATGGGTGGAGGAGGAGTACGTCGAGGAGCCTTTTGAGGAACCTCCAGTAGAGGGTTACCATTAGGTGGTTGTAGATTCTGAGTGGATTAGCTGTAGGTGAGATGAGAGATTATATCCATGTATTTTGGCGGGTCTGTCCGCACTTTCTTCTGGTTACTTTTTGTATAAACTTGGACCATATGTATATACTTAGAGGTTTGTTAGACTTCCGCTGTGTTTTATAGTTATGTTTCCGCTATAATGTCCTCTATTGTATATGCTCTGTGGGTTTTTGCAGGTTGGTTTGTCAAGCAAGTCATGTAAGTCATGATTGAGTCGTCCAAGATTCACTCTAACTCCTAGGGTGGGTTTTGGGTCGCGACAGAAGTGGTATCAGAGCTTAGGCTTTAGGTCTCTAGGGTCACTTAGGATCTTATGCCACGACTTGACAAGAGCATATGTCAGGAAACAAGTTAGGAAGGAAGTAAGTCGGGAGCGAGTCTGGTTCCAAGTGTAAGACTAAACTTTAGTCTTAGTCTAAAATGGTTGCTTTAACCAAGTACGGGTCCTAGGTACGCTAGAACACTAAAGTATAAGTATAATGTGATGAATACTCTGATTACTTGATGTGATGAATATTAGTGTTATACAACTAATACAGATTGAATTATTGTGAAACGACATTGAAATAAACTGTGTTTTCAAGTGAGACTCATGTGGTGCTATTGTTCTCAGGACTTTAGTCATGAGGCGGGGCACACGGGGTCGTGGACCACACACCAGAGCTTCATCTTCTTCTAGAGATGAGGATGAGCAGCCGGACCTCTCTCAGGTCTTAGGCTCTATTGCTGAGACACTCGCCATCCTGGCGGCTCGGCAAACTATACCGGCATCAGCGGCACCTACTCCACCGCCCGCAGCTCCAGTACATCGTACAGCTGGAGTTGAGGCATTCAGGAGATTGAGGCCTCCATCCTTCCATGGGAGTGTGGACCCTCTCGCAGCAGAGGCGTGGATCCTCCAGATGGAGAAGATTTTTGCGGTCCTCTCGCCTACAGAGGAGGATAGGGTAGCATGGGCAGTTTTCATGCTAGAGGGTGAAGCCCACCATTGGTGGTTGTCCGCATTGAGGACACGAGACTTGACCATGCAGGGTCAACCTTGGACTTGGGAGGAGTTTAGGGACACGTTCTATAAGAAGTATTTCCCGGTTGGAGCTCGGGAAAAGAAAGAGAGAGAATTCATCAACCTTGAGCAAGGTTCGATGTCTGTGGCCGCTTATGAGGCCAAGTTCTCGGAGCTATCACGCTTCGCGACACATATGATTGCCATCGAGGCAATGAAGGCGAGGAGGTTTGAGCAAGGGCTCAAGGATGTCATCATGGAGAAAGTGTCGGTTTTCAGGCACGCCACTTACGCCGAAGTAGTGGATAAGGCCTTATTGGTTGAGGCCAATTCTGAAGCAGTGTCTAAGAAGAGAGAGTTGGCGAGAGGCCAAGCCAGTAGTTCAGCACCTCCAGAGAGGCGGAATCGTACCGGCCCTTATCAGTATACATGGCCAGCACCACAGATGAGGCCGACTTATACGGCCCCAGCACCACGGCAGTACGTGCCACAGGCACCTCGACCTCAGGCTCTCCCGGCCCCATGGCCAGTTGCACCTCAGGTGGTGAGATATGCTCCACCTCAGACCCCTCCTACCCACACACACGAGGCCTGCCCTTCATGCGGCCGACGGCACCCAGCTGGGGATTGCCTAAGAGCATCGGGTGGATGTTTTCACTGTGGTCGCCAGGGCCACGTGATCAGGGATTGCCCTACCCGGCATTTACCAGGCCAGTCTCAGGGGATTAGGCCACCAGCACGCCCAGCAGGATCATATCAGGCGTCATCTCAGACTACCCGGTCTACACCTCAGTCTCGCCAGGCGAACCAGGGGCGAGTTTTTGCCTTGACAGAGGGTGATGCACTTGCATCTGACGATGTGGTGCAAGGTACACGTTAGGAATTATTTTCCTTATTCGTGATTGTTGTGTTATGTTTTATTCCTTGTGTACGTAGTTGGTATGCTATATATATATTTACTTACGTGTATACACTGTTAAGGCTTGAATTGACGTAACTAGCTAAAATTTCAGGAACCCTACTAGTCAATGAGTATTTGGCTCGAGTGTTGATTGATACCGGGTCTACTCATTCGTTTGTCTCGCCGAGTTTTTCAGAAGGCTTTTCTGGGGAGCCAAGTCAGCTAGAACCGGAGTTATCCATTTCGACTCCTCTTGGCAAAACAGTATTGGCAGATAAAGTGTATAGAAATGGTGTGGTCCAAGTTGGAAGCCACGAGTTGGCGGTTGATCTCATCGTCCTTGGATTCCAAGACTTTGATGTTATATTGGGAATGGATTGGTTAGCAGCACATCATGGGCATGTAGCTTGCTTTGAGAAAATGGTACTCTTCAAGCCAGTAGAAGGAAAACCATTCCACTTTCGCGGGTTGAAAAGCAGATCTATTGCTCGTTTTACGGCGTTGGGCGTAGCTAACCCCGAGGCAAAGGACTCATCAACTATTCCGGTTGTGAGTGAGTTCCTGGATGTATTTCCAGAGGAGTTGCCAGGATTGCCTCCAGACAGGGAGATTGAGTTTATGATCGAGCTTGCACCAGGCACAGCTCCTGTTTGCAGGGCTCCGTATAGAATGGCCCCTATTGAACTCAAAGAGTTAAAGGCTCAGTTGGAAGAATTACAAAGCCTTGGCTTCATTCGACCAAGTGTCTCACCGTGGGGTGCCCCAGTGTTGTTTGTCAAGAAGAAAGATGGTTCGATGCGGATGTGTGTCGATTACCGGCAATTGAACAAAGTCACTATAAAGAATAGGTATCCATTGCCTAGGATTGACGACTTGTTCGATCAGTTGAAGGGAGCAAGATTTTTCTCAAAGATAGATCTTCGATCGGGTTATCACCAGTTGAAGATTAAGGTGGAAGATGTTCCCAAAACTGCTTTCAGGACTCGATATGGGCACTATGAGTTCTTGGTGATGCCTTTTGGTCTCACGAACGCGCCGGCAGCCTTTATGGATTTGATGAACCGGGTGTTCCGACCATACCTAGATCGGTGCGTGATTGTATTTGTTGATGACATTTTGGTCTATTCCCAGACACGGGAAGATCACATACGCGACCTTCGCCTCGCATTGGAAATGTTAAGAGAGCACAAGCTATACGCCAAAATTAGCAAGTGTGAGTTTTGGTTGGAAGAGGTGGCATTCCTAGGCCACGTTGTTTCCGCGGAAGGCATCTCCGTTGATCCGAAGAAGATAGAAGCTGTTATGAGTTGGGCGAGGCCCAAGAGTGTTACTGAGATACGTAGCTTTCTTGGGCTGGCAGGCTACTACAGGAGATTCGTAGAGGGTTTCTCTAGCCTTGCAGCACCGCTTACTCACCTGACACGAAAGAATGCGCAGTTTGTTTGGAGCGACAAGTGTGAGATCAGTTTCACGGAACTGAAGAAGAGGCTTACTACAGCTCCTGTCCTTACAGTGCCATCCGGACCTCTTGGGTATGAGGTGTACAGTGATGCCTCACACGTTGGACTTGGATGTGTGCTTATGCAACACAAGAAGGTCATTGCCTATGCATCAAGGCAATTGAAGGAGCATGAGAAGAATTACCCCACGCACGACTTAGAGCTTGCCGCAGTCGTGTTTGCACTCAAGATCTGGCGACATTACTTATACGGGGTGGAATTCTATGTGTATACGGACCACAAGAGCCTCAAGTACCTCTTTTCCCAAAAGGAATTGAATCTAAGGCAACGGCGTTGGATGGAATTTCTGAAGGATTATGATTGTACCATTCAATACCATCCGGGTAAGGCAAATGTAGTGGCTGATGCTCTGAGTAGAAGACCTCAGGGGTTGTTAGCACACATGTTGGTTCAAGAATGGAAGCTACTAGAAGATTTGGCAAATCTGGACATCAGTGTGAATAACTCTGTCCGTGGTCCTACCTTGGCAAATGTTACGGTTCGGCCGTACATTATAGATTTGATCCAAGAATATCAAGCCATGGATGCGGAATTGTTGGCTTTCCGGGACAAGGAAGTTGCCAAGGGCAGTGAAGACTTTTCTCTCACTAGTCGGGGTGCTATCACATTCAAGGGAAGACTGTGCGTCCCAGCCAATGCAGATCTTCGAAGAGAGATTTTGGACGAAGCACACCGTTCGAAGTACACAGTGCATCCAGGGGGTACGAAGATGTACCGGAACCTCAAGAGTCACTTTTGGTGGCGGAATATGAAGAGGGAGGTTGCGGAATATGTAGCTCGGTGCTTGGTGTGCCAACAGGTGAAAGCAGAACACATGCGGCCCGCAGGTCTATTACAGTCCCTTCCGATTCCCGAGTGGAAATGGGAGAACATATCCATGGATTTCATAGTTGGCTTGCCAAAGACGGCAAGGGGTTCAGATGCGATATGGGTAGTAGTGGATCGTTTGACGAAGTCCGCTCACTTCTTGCCTTACCGAACTACTTTCAACTCTAGTCAGTTAGCTGCCTTGTACATCAAGGAAGTGGTGAGGTTGCACGGAGTGCCTGTCAGTATTGTGTCGGATCGGGATCCAAGATTCACATCACGATTCTGGAAAAGCTTTCAGGAAGCTATGGGTTCCCGACTTGATTTCAGCACTGCTTTTCATCCACAAACGGATGGACAAACCGAGAGGGTGAACCAAGTAATAGAAGATATGCTTCGGGCTTGTATGCTGGATTTCAAAGGCAGTTGGGAAGAGCACTTGCCTTTGGTGGAGTTCGCCTACAACAATAGCTATCAGGCGAGTATCCAAATGGCTCCGTTCGAGGCTTTGTATGGGCGAAGCTGCAGGTCTCCTCTCTACTGGGATGAGGTAGGAGAAAGAAAAGTACTTGGTCCGGAGTTGATTGAGCAAACTACTAGTATAGTCAAGATCATCCGGGATCGGTTGAAAGCCGCTCAAGATCGCCAAAAGAGCTATACAGACACGCGCCGCAGGGACTTGGAATTTCAAGTAGGGGATCGAGTCTTTGTGAAAGTATCTCCTAGCAAAGGGATTATGAGATTCGGCAAAAGAGGCAAGCTTAGTCCTCGCTATGTTGGACCGTTTGAGATTATCACGCGGGTTGGTGAAGTTGCTTATCGAGTAGCTCTTCCACCTCACATGGCCGCGGTTCACAACGTTTTCCACGTGTCTATGCTTCGGAAGTACATTGCGGACCCTTCGCATGTACTAGAATTGGAACCGTTGGAAATTCGAGAAGATCTCACGTTGGTTGAGAAGCCGATTCACATATTGGATCGGAGAGATCAAGTGCTTCGCAACAAGACAATCCCTTTGGTTCTCGTGCAATGGCAACATCATGCCCGAGAAGAAGCCACGTGGGAGCGTGAAGCCGAAGTCAAAGCAAAGTATCCCGAGTTGTTTGAATAGACTTGTGCATATGGCTTATAATTTTGTTTTGAATTGGTGCATGTATGTATCGTCCAAATTTCGGGGACGAAATTTTTGTAAGGGGGGGAGAATGTAGCACCCCGGACTTTTTCATCCTTAATGAATAGCACCTTCGTAGCTAATTGGCCATTTTTGTAGTCTAATTAATAAATAAGGGAGAAATCGAAAATTCCGAAACGTCAGAAATGTGCGTTTTCGAAAGACGAACCCAACGCAAGTTGAATCGTCGAAATCCGACGAACGAGTCAAAAGATATGGTCAAAACAGTCCAGACATACAGAGAACCGATCGCTCGGTCCAGTCAGCGATCGATCGGTCCATAACCGATCGATCGGTAGCTATCGCGCGGTCAGAAAGTTTGTATGGGGAAATTTTCCAGAGAGTGAGTTTTTGACCGGTCGATCGGTCATAAACACCGATCGCTCGGTAGGCAACCGATCGATCGGTCATAACCACCGATCGCTCGGTCCGCGCGTTTTGCAGAATTTTCACTAAGGGCATTTTCGGCATTCGGGTGTTATACCCTTTCTTATATAGGATTGCCCGAGCCTTTAGGGCTCATTCTCAACCCTTAGAGTCTTTTGAGAGATAGAGAGAAAGGAGAAGGTTTTCCTAAACCTAGGGTTTCCATTTTTGAAGAGAAATCAAAGGGGTTTGAGACCCTAGATCATCCTCAAGTCTATTTTCTCCAAGTCTCGGCTCAAGCTCGTGTGGGGCACTCTCCTCAAGCTAGGGCAGCAACTCACGGTCGTTTTGGAAAGGGGGATTTCTTCCTCACTTGATCAAGGTCGGTACTTCTTACTACCCTCCTAGTTATAGCTTCTCTTTTCCTTTATTTCTTCTTGTTTTCCTTCACATATATATGTGTTATGAGATTGGTGGTATGAATGGTGAATGGAGATGGATGTTGGCGAATGGATGCCGTGTGGATGATGTGATGAACGAATGGGAAAGGGCATTGTACTAATAATGAACATACAAGTGTGATGTGAGCATAACCCACCTAGAAAAGCATGATCTAGGTTTAAGTGAATAATGAACACACCCCATGTTTGATGAAATGCCAAGGTGAACAAAATAAATGATAAATTAAGGGAACCTACGCTTGATTGCTCTTTAAATTGTTAGGGTTCATGATAGTGTGTTTCCTACATTTCTTAAAATGCGTAGATTATTACTCACTTAAATTGCTATATGCTATGCTTTGTGAATTACCCCAAATTGCTATATTTAATTCCAAATGCAAGTATGCACACGATCTCACGAGCACGCATGAAATGACGTGATTTATCGATGTTTTAAGTATGGGGCGTAGAGGTGGGGCATATCCTAAGATATGTTTCACTTCGCTTTTGACAAGGGCAAGACAATCATGCATTTCATAGGGAAAGGTCTCTCATCCCCTCGCATGACATGCATAGCATCGCATGACACGCATAGCATGGCATGGCATGACACGCATAGCATAGCATCACACATCACGCATGGATGCTAGTTGCGACGGGCTATGAACGGCAACTAGGCATTCACATTCCGCATGGATGCTAGTTGCGACGGGCTATGAACGGCAACTAGGCATTCACATTCTGCATGGATGCTAGTTGCGACGGGCTATGAACGGCAACTAGGCATACCCATCTGCATATAGGGTACTAGTTGTGACGGACTATGAACGGCAACTAGGCATGTGAACATGTTTAAATTATGAACAAGCAAGCATGATACCCGCATGACACGCATGATATGACAAGATAAGACAACATAACAAGTTTCAAGCACGGAAATGGTATTTTCAAGTCAAGTCAAGTGCACGACGTTTTCAAGAGGTTTCATCGGCTTTCTACGAAATACAAGCATGATTATAAATTGTTTTGCTTCCTTGTATGATATAAATTGTTCATGTTCTATATATGCAACTTGCTTCCTCCTTTATGTATGCTATCTGTATGCTATGACTACTGGTTAGTGCTTAGTACCCGCTGAGTATTCCATGCTCAGCCGTACTTCTTATGTCGGCAGGTGACGGCGGAGCAGCTGCTCCATTTGATATCTGTGCTCCGAGTCCATGGGTGGAGGAGGAGTACGTCGAGGAGCCTTTTGAGGAACCTCCAGTAGAGGGTTACCATTAGGTGGTTGTAGATTCTGAGTGGATTAGCTGTAGGTGAGATGAGAGATTATATCCATGTATTTTGGCGGGTCTGTCCGCACTTTCTTCTGGTTACTTTTTGTATAAACTTGGACCATATGTATATACTTAGAGGTTTGTTAGACTTCCGCTGTGTTTTATAGTTATGTTTCCGCTATAATGTCCTCTATTGTATATGCTCTGTGGGTTTTTGCAGGTTGGTTTGTCAAGCAAGTCATGTAAGTCATGATTGAGTCGTCCAAGATTCACTCTAACTCCTAGGGTGGGTTTTGGGTCGCGACAGCGGCACTAGATTCTCATGATTGAATCATGAACGTCCATCACAAGTGTGGTGATTAATGCTTTAACCCATGATTAATTCATGATATATACCTCCTTTAATCACTTGGACGTCTCCCCTAGCATGTTGCCATGTGGCATTTGTCCTCTATACTCCAATCTTGACCGTCCATGCTTTGGATGGTGGAGATCATTCCACTTGTTAACATGATATTCTTTTAGTCCATTATTGACTTTATGATTAACTTATCATAGTTAATTGACTAACCGTAGTTAATCTTGGACGCCACTTTATATAGTGTTGACATGTGGCACTTGCCACATGTCCTCATCTTAACTTATGATCATCATAACTTTAAATTGATCATAGATTCTCCTTAATCTCTTGATCGATTCCTCTAGGATATTGCCACGTGGCACTTGCCAAATGTCATGATCTTAACCCTTGACTTTTATACATGTATTAATTTGAGCTTAGTACATAGTATATACCCATATACTATAAGCAGTATAATTTATATGCTTAAATGGTAATAAGGATTACCCAATATTCAATCATTTATTGAATATATATAATATTTTTATTTAAAAAATATTCGGGTCGTCACATTTGTAGAGTTGAAGAAGAGGCTTACTACGACCCCCATTCTCATAGTGTCATCTGGGAGTGGAGGTTTTGTGGTCTACAGTGATGCCTCGAATATTGGGCTAGGGTGTGTTCTTATGCAGCTTGGGAATGTCATTGCCTATGCTTCATGGCAAGTGAAGGAGCATGAAAAGAACTATCCTACTCACGACTTGGAGTTGCTACGGTGGTATTCGCATTAAAGATTTGGTGGCATTATCTTTATAGGGAAGAGTTTAATGTTTTCACGGATCGCAAAAGTTTAAAATATCTATTTTCTCAAAAGGAGTTGAATATGCAACAACGTCGATGGATGGACTTCTTGAAGGACTATGAATGTTCTATCCAGTACCATCCGGGTAAGGCCAATGTGGTGGCAGATGTTTTGAGCAAAAAGCCTACTGGACTTATGGCTCATATGATGATTCATGAGTAGAACATGTTAGAGGTCATGGCAAACCTCGATACTAGCTTCAGTATTCCTACATTTGGGCCAGTCATGGCTAATCTTACAGTCAGGCCTTATAGCCAAGTTCAGATCCGAGAGTTGCAAGATTCGGATGTGGAGCTACTTGCTTATAGAGATAAAGCGGTTAGCAAAGGAAGTTATGAGTTCTCCTTGAACGGTAACGGAGCGATCACATTTAAAGGAAGGTTGTGTGTTCCTGCGGATGCTGAGTTAAAGAGTGAAATCTTAGATGAAGCTCACCGATCCAAGTACACTATGCATCCTGGTGGTACTAAGATGTACTAGAATCTGAAGAAGCACTATTGGTGGTGGAACATGAAGAGGGAAGTTGTCAAGTATGTGTCAAGATGCTTAGTGTGCCAATAGGTGAAGGCCGAGCATATGAGGCCAGTAGGGCTTTTGCAATCCCTTCCTATTTCTGATTGGAAATGGGAGAACATCTCCATGGATTTCATCATTGGGTTGCCAAGGACGACGAAGAACTCTGATGCAATTTGGGTAGTGGTTGATCATTTGACATAGTCTTCCCATTTCTTGTCTTATTGGACTACGTTCAACGCGAACCAGTTGGTTGCATTGTACATCAAAGAAGTGGTCCAGTTGTATGGTGTGCCAGTAAGCATTGTCTCAGACAGGGATCTAAGATTCACTTCTAGGTTCTGGAAGAGCTTTAAGAGTGTTCTGGGTTTCCGTTTTGACTTTAGCACCACCTTTCATCCTCAAACAGATGGACATACCGAGAGGATGAACCAGGTTATAGAGGACATGCTTCGAGCCTGCATGTTGGATTTCAAAGGTAGTTGGGAGGATCACTTGCCCTTGGTGGAGTTCACCTACAATAACAGTTATTAGGTGAGTATCAAAATGGCATCTTTTGAGGCCTTGTATGGTCGGAGTTGTAGATCTCCTCTATATTGGGATGAAGTTAGAGAGAGAAAGATATTGGGCCCCGAATTGATCAAGCAGACTGTGGATAGGGTAAAGGTCATCAGAGAAAGATTAAAGATAGCACAGGATGGGTAGAAAAGCTATGCCGACACCCTAGACAAGATCTTGAGTTTCACGTTGGCAATATGGTATTTGTTAAAGTTTCGCCGACAAAGGGTGTTATGAGGTTTAGCAAAAGAGGAAAGTTCATCCCAAGGTATGTGGGTCCGTTTGAAATCATCACCAGAGTTGGTGAAGTTGCATATCAGGTTGCTCTACCCACTTATATGGCGGCAGTTCACAATGTATTCCATGTGTCTATGCTTCAGAAATACATTCTGGATCCTTCTCATGTGATAGATCTTGATCCGTTGGAAATCTAGGAGGATCTCACATTAGTGTAAGAGCCAGTTCAGATTTTGGACCATAGAGATCAAGTTTTGAGCAATAAGGTTATTCCCATGGTTCTCGTTGAATGGCAACATCACACTAGGGAAAAGCTACATGGTAGCACGAGGCTGAAGTGAGAGAAAAGTACCCTCATCTGTTTGTGTAGTTGAAGCTTCATGTAAATTTTGTTCTTCATTATCCCTATGTATCATTCAAATTTCGAGGACGGAATTTCTGTAAGTGTCGCGACCCAAAACCCACCCTAGGAGTTAGAGTGAACTTTGGACGACTAATCATGGCTTACATGACTTGCTTGACAACCCAACCTGCATAAACCCACAGAGCATATACAATAGAGGATGACAGCGGAAACATAACTATAAAACACAGCGGAAGTCTAACACCCTCTAAGTATATACACATGGTCCAAGTTTAATACAAATAAATCAAAACAAAGAAAGTGCGGACATGCCCGCCAAAATACATGGATATAATCACTCATGCTCACCCACAGCTAATCCACTCAGAATCTAACACCACCTACTGATAACCCTCTACGGGAGGTTCCTCCAAAGGCTCCTCGACGTACTCCTCTTCCACCCATGGACCAGGAGCACAAACATCAAATGGAGCAGCAGCTCCCTCAGAACCTGCCGACATAAGAAGTACGGCTGAGCATGGAATACTCAGCGGGTACCAAATACTAATCAATAGTCATAGCATAAAATGGCAATATGTAAATCAAGAGCAATTCATATATGTTAGACGGAAACAATGCATATTATACAAGGAAGTAAAGCAATTTATAATCATGCTTGTATTTCGTAGAAAGCCGATAAAACCTCTTGAAAACATCGTGCACTTGACTTGGCTTGAAATATCTTTTCGTACTTGAAAGCTTGTCGTGTTTGTCTTGCTTGATCTTGTCGAGCGTGTCGTACGTGTCATGTCATGCATGTCATGCGTGCTTGCTTGTGATCATGTAACT
Source organism: Tetracentron sinense (assembly GCA_015143295.1). Taxonomy (NCBI): domain Eukaryota; kingdom Viridiplantae; phylum Streptophyta; class Magnoliopsida; order Trochodendrales; family Trochodendraceae; genus Tetracentron; species Tetracentron sinense. The sequence continues at coordinate 17,100,185 of CM026553.1, forward strand.
TGTGAGATACACTTGTGAGATATCCTTGTGAGATGCGCTTGAGAGATGCCTTGAGAGGGAAGAGAGACCCTTCTTTATGCAATGCACTTGAGAGGGAAGGGAGACCCTTCTTCATGATATGTATGTACTTACGAGGGAAGGGAGGCCCTTCTTCATGATATGCACTTGTGAGTGAGGGGAGACCCCTCGTGGAAATGTGGTTCTTGTTTTCTTGTGAAAAGCGAGGTAAAACATATCGTAGGATATGTCCCACCTCTAACCATGTTCTTGAAAACCTCGATAAATCATGTCATGCATGCCGTGCTCGTGGGAATCGTGTACATACTTGCATTTAAATTTAAATATGACATTTGGGTAATTCACAACACATATAACATCGATGATTGAGCAATGTAATATTCACATCATTTAGGGAAAGCAGGAAAACACACTATCATAGGCCCTAGCAATATCCATAATTTATTAGGCATGCATTTCCCCATTTACAACTCACTTTATTCACCTTGGCGTTTCATCAAACATGGTGTGTTCGTTATTCATTATTCTTTTAAACCTAAATCATGCTTTTCTAGGTGAGTTTACTCACATCATACGTGTTTGTTCATTATGGATACGATGCCCTCCCCATTTCATTCATCACATCATTTCACACGGCATCCAATCGCCTATTCCATCTCCATTCCCCACGTTCACACTTCCAAACTCATAGCACATGTACAAATGAAAGAAACAAGGAGAAATAAAGGAAAAGAGGAGCTATAGCTAGGAGGGTAGCAAGAAGTACCGACCTTGAAGAAATGAGGAAGAAACCCCTTCCAAAAACGATCGTGAGGTGATGCCCTAGCTTGGGGAACGCTCTCCACGAGTGCTTGAGCCGTGATCTTGGAGAAAAGCCGGACTTGAAGTGATCTAGGGTCTCAAAACCCCTTTGATTCTTCTCCAAAAGCAAAACCCTAGCTTAGGAAATCCTTTCTCCTCTCTTCTAATCCCCATAATCTTCTAAGTGTTGAGAATGAGCCCTAAAGGCTCGGGTTAAACTCTTAAGGTAAGAGTGAACCGACCAAAAGACTATAATACCCTTACTGAAATTTCTGCAAAAATGCGAGTACCGAGCGATCGATGTTAATGACCGATCGATTGGTTGCCTACCGAGCGATCGGTGTGTTGACCGAGCTCTCGACCAAAAATCAACTCTCTGGAAAATTTCTCCATACAAAAATCTTGACCAGTCGATAGCTACCGATCGATCGGTTTTGGACCGATCGATCGCTCTATGGACCGAGCGATCGGTTGCCTGCAGGTCCAGACTGTTTTGGCCATATCTTTTGACTCGCTCGTCGGATTTTGACGATTCAACTTGCGTTGGGTTCGTACTTTGAAAAGGAACATTTCTGACATTTTGGAATTTTAAATTTCTTCCTTATTTATTAATTGTACTACTTTAAAGGCAAAATGGCTATGAAAGTGTCATGCATTAAATGTGAAAAGGTCCGGGGCTCTACAGTAAGGAGGGAAAATATAGAACCCCAGATCTTTATGGAATGTATTAAATCCTTAAGAATGTTTTCTTAAATGTATGGATGTTTGGGATGAATGAGTAAGAGTATAGAATACTCTTAAGTGTCCTAAAAGGTTATACCTTAGCATTATTCTCAACTTTAAGTAGCTCTATTTTTCTCACCGCTGATCGGAATCTAGTCATTCTTGAATTTTTGAAAAGTTATTGAAACCCTCTTCGAGGTTCATGTTGACAAATTTTCCAGATTTTGAGTCGGGGTTGAGTCAAAAGTTGGATTTTCGGAATCGGGTCTGGTGAAATCTATTTCCAGACCAGTCAGCTTTAGATCCCATTTAGGTAATTAAAAACTACGAATTAAGACTTGGCTATTAGATACAAAATTTTTACCCTTTGAAATACAAGTTCAACGCAAGTTGAATTGTCAAAATCCAATAATCAAGTCAAAAGTTATGGTTCAAATACCAAAGTGGGAAAAACTCCACCCTGTTAGAGTATCCACTCGTTGATGAGTACATCCGTAGGAATCGCGAGAAAGAGGTTTTTAAAGGGTATATGTATGATTTTTCAACTGTAATCCTATAAATACCCAATTTTTGTAAGATTAAAAGTCCTAACCCTTTGAGAAACAGCTTTTGAGAGGAAAAGGGGGTGAACTAGGGTTTCCAAAGGGGGTTTTCATTTGAGATGAAGAAGAGCATGAGTTTTGCATCCCAAGGCTTGGATCTTCTTCCTCAAAGCTTGGCTCTCTTTCTCAAACAAGATTTCACTTCCCCAAGCTTCTCAACCATCTCAAGGTTATAGATCAAAGAGGTTTCTACCTTTTCAAAGTAAGTAAAACTACTACCTAGCTTTACTATGATATACATAGTAAGAACATTCTATTATCTAGCTTATTGTAACCTCATTAGAAAATACACCTATTTTCTAACCTCGCTATGACTCAACCTAGAATATAAGGGTGTCGAATTTAGGGATTTTCTCAAGGTCAATAGTAAATCTATTTTTGGCATATTATCTTCAAATGAAACACAATGTGGGTATGGTGTTGATGAAATAGACCTAATGGCCAAGAATCATAAGCAAGGTTTTTCAAAGGAAATTTCATAAGAAAGAAGCATAAACATTGACAAAGCCAAACTTTGTATTGGTATTCAAAGATTGGTTGCTTCATACTCAAAAGGATCAAGTCCAAGATCTTGCATAAACTCCAAGGATCATAAGTCTCGCAAGGCTTTCAACAACTCATAAGAATCACATAAGTCTCGGATCTTGCATATGTCTCCAAGGATCATAAGCTCATAAGAACAAGCTCACAAGGACTCGTAACCTCACAAGAAGCTCATAAGAACTCGTAAGCTCACAAGAAAGGGTATAAGAACTCGAAAGCTCAGAAAAACTCATAAGAAAACACGAGGTTCATAAGCATTCATAAGAATTCATAAACATGCATAAGACAATTTCTTTTCCATGAAAAGAACAAGTTTTATGAAAGATTTTCCATGACGAAGTTTTTAAGCGTGCACTTATGATTAGTATTTCCTTACACATTTTATGTAATATTATAATTATGATAGCATTATTAGCTAGTAGTTTTGGCTAGCTGAGTATTCTATGCTCAGCCGTATATTTTATGTCGGCAGGTCAGTTCGACATCCCCAACCCGGAGCCATGGGTTGAAGAAGAGTACGAGGAAGAAAGGGATCTGCCTATCCCGATGCAGTCACAGGATGATAGAGACCTAGATAGGTGGCCCTATCTAGACTATTGTTAGGTGGAGAGACTGTGAGGTTTCTTTTTGTATTTTGATAGGTGGGCATGTCCACCTCTACTTTTGTCATGTATGTACAACTTGGAATACAAAATATATATTGAAAAATAAATTTTTGGGTTACGCTTCTGCACTTTGATTTAAGCTTCCGCACTATTTATGATTCCATTATGTATTGCCTTGGATACTTTACAGGATGGTTTAGTATCGGATATTTGCACATCACGAGCCAAAGTATCCCCAACTCCCAGGGGGTATTTTAGGTCGCGACAACCTTAGTTTGGTTTAAGAACCATATGGTCGTGAATTTTGAGAATGGAGTAGGGGTTGGATTCAAGGTAGATGGGGTATGAAAATACCCTAAGTGTCAAGAGGAACGTTTTAACATTACCCTCAACTTGAGATAAGTCTAGTTTTGTCACCTCTTATCGGAATTGAGTGATTTTTAAACCATTAGAACCGTATTAGAACCCTCTTTGAGGTTCATGTTTAACATTTTTCCAGATTTTGAGCCTAAGTTAAGTAAAAGGTGGGTTTTTTGAGGTTTTGACTGCAGAAATTCTGGACCAGTCACCTTTAAGGCCACCTTGGACCATGAATAAAGAATAATTAGTATAAGCCCAGGTTTTCGGGAACCCTTTAAATCACTCACAGGATGTTTAGAGTCGCCACCTATTCATTTAAAAGGGATAAGTCCCCGGGAAGTTGGATAAGATCTTGGTATACAATCTTGAGATTAGGGTAAGAGGTTCGGTTAAGTCCGGGGAAGGTGTTAGGCACCCCGAGGCTTCTGTTTTACAACGGTTCCCTACTCCCTAGATTTAAGCCAATGTTTGTTTAAAATGTCTGAGTGTTTAAGTTAACACTAATGCAAGAAAGGTTAGGCTAACTAGGGTCAAACCTGGGTTAGGTTGCGTACATACTCACAAGGGTGAGATCAGACCGAGCGTAGTTCTGGCACGTGAGCCTATGCCGAGGCGAGGGGTGTCTATGTGTGCACTAAGCAAATAGGGCTAGTCCGATAGACTAGGGTTTGGTTGACCGAGGTTGGTCAAGTACATGGCTCAAGCCCGATAGGCTTAGGGGTAGTCCGATAGACTAGAGTTTGAGCCCGGTAGTCTAAGGCGGGATTTGACCAGGGTTAGGATTGCTAACCGGGGTTAAGTCAAACTAATTATGATTAGGATTGCTAACCACAATTAAAGGGAGGTGTGATCAAGCCTGATAGGCTAAGATAGGGCCTGGTACGCCGATAATAAGTCTGGTAGACTGGATTTTAGGGCCGGTAAATCAAAACCGAAAGTAACCGTGGTTAGGATTGCTAATCGAGGTTAAGGGTGGTCTAATCATGATTAAGGCTGCTAACCAAGTTTGAAAAATAGGCCAAAGTCAGTTTTATAGTCCAATAGGATTTTTTGTGAATTTTCTAGATTTTTGTGGGGTCAAGGGGTGCTTAACCATGGTTAAATTAACTGGGTTAAGGGGTGCTTAACCATGATTAAATGTTAACCAAGAGTTAATTTAACCATGGTTAAGGGTCAGGTTAAGTCCAAATTGGGCCCAGGGGCTAGGTAGAGCCTAGAGTGGCCTCCTACCAGGCTTGGGTCTTGTGCAAACAACCTAAAATTAAAATAGTTTAATAGCGGTAATAGGATTACCACCATTAAAACTGCAATTTTAACCCTGGTTTGCACACTGATAACTCGAGTTAGGGATAAACCCAGGGTGCCCTGAAAGCATGGGTTTAAAGAGGGGGCCTCAGGGAACAGAATGAGCCTGGGGTGGGCCCCAAGGGTGGCCTGGAGTAGGTCCTATAGAGTGCCAAAGATGCTGAATGTAAAATCATAGAATGGCGGTAGATGATCTACCGCTATTCCTAAACTAGGCAAAAAATGAATGACGGTAGATGATCTACCTCAATTTTGCACAATGTTTCTTTTTATAGGTCTTAACCATGGTTAAGCTTAACCTCTGAACCTATAATGACCAGGTTAGACTCAGGGGGGGTAGGGAAGTTCATCCCAGGCCCTGGACATGGACCAGGACCCACCAAAATAGGCTAACCATGGCTGCAAACGTAAACTGCTAGGAATGGCGGTACTGAGTTTACCTTTTATTCCTTGTTTTGCTCAAAACCATGGTTGTGCCCATCGGGGCTGGACTCAGGCGATACCAGGGGTTCCCTCATGAACTAAGGGACCCCTAGTTGGGTCTGAGGCAGTCTTGTAGCTTTATGAAGATGGATATACCTGTAGGGATACCCCACACCTATGAACAAGGTGGGGGGAAGACCCTTATGTTGGGTTTGAACCAAAACAGACAGCAAGAAATAATAAAAGTCCCCTGGAATTGACCAGGGCCTCACAGTGAAAGCAGTAAGATACAATAAACTAGGGTAGGCAATGCCCTGCCCAGATGCTCTGCTCTTGGACGAGGTGGTGGAGCTACTAACCATGGTAATGCACTCGAGAGGGTGCTGCACAGATGCAAAGGGGAGGCTAGGGTGGTAAGGGAAACTCAGGTGAGGCTTAAAGAAGCTAAGAAGGGCTTAGTACCTTAGTTCTTTAGCAAAAATTTGAAACAGGGGGGTTTTGTAGGTCAACTTTACTGTTATGGAAGGTTGGGTTTTATAGAAGGAAGGCTTGGGGAACTAATGGGGATTGAGGGGAAGCTCTAGAAGGTGATTGCACTTGGTGGAGGTTGAGTGGAAGGATTGAGGTGATGGTGGAGTGTGCAGGGAGTCATGCAGAGTCTCCAAACTGAAGTTCAGACAATGGCGGTAGATGATCTACTGCCATTGCCAAACTAGGCAAAAAATCTAATGGCGGTAGATGATCTACCGCCATCGCTAAACCAGGCAAAATGAAGATTGGTGGTAGATCATCTACTACCAACATGAGATTCACTTGGATTTGGGCCTGGCCCATGTGCACCTAGGCGAGGGGGTTTGGATTTGGACTTTTTGGCTTTATGGGCCCAAGCAGAAGGGGTCAGGCCCTAAGGGCCATGGACTTTGGGTTTAAGCCCTAAGGGCTCTAGGGTTAGGCTAGGGCTTTGGTTTAGGGTTACCTAGGGCTAGGGTTTTGACTTAGGTTTCACTAGGGATCACCTAGGGTTGGACCTAAAGTCAACTGTGGGTGTAGAACCCCGAATCTTCATTTCACTAAGTAGTGAATAGTGCTCAAAGAGGAGTCTTGTATACTAATGGGTTTTATGCTAATGAAAATGTTTGGATATATGGTGTACATGTGTTGATAGGTATATATAGCCTAAGGAGGAGTGTTTTTAATGTACAAGGTATTAGGGTTGGAATAGAGAAGGTCCAAGTAGTGGAAAAAGGGTTTTACAGCAGAAACAGGGGTGCTTCGATCGCTCGGTGATAATACCGATCGCCTAGTCCTCTACCAATCGCTCCGTATCTATCGACTGGTCAAAGTTTTTGTATGGGAAAAAATTCCAGAGAGGGTGTTTTCAACCGATCTCTCGGTCAAAACACCGATCGCTTGGTCCTGACTACCGATTGATCGGTTATACGCAAATTTTCTTCATTAAGGGTTTTTAAGTCTTTAACCACCACCCCTTTGCCTATTATAAAAGGCCCAGCTTGTGCCTTAGGGTTTCAGAAACCCTTAAGGCATATTTTGGAGAGAGTTTCAGAAACCCTTCTTTGGTATTTTTCAACAAAGAACTCGAAGTTCTCTCTTGTTCTAAGCCTTTGGGATCGAATTCATCGATTTCACCAAGGTAGATACATTCTACTACCCAACTTGTGATAATACTAGTTCACCATATGATGTGCTCCTCATTCTATGCTAAAAAAATCTTAGGTTGATGTAGTATGTGATGTTGATTTGATAATATGTTGATTTGATAATTGGATGTAAACTACCATTATTAAGCACTCTATGTGTTTTGTTTAATGCCTCTAAGGACTTTTATGTTTAAATATGCTATTATCCTCATATGCTTCACATGTCTCACATGAACCGGAATTTTTCATGGATTTCTCAAAGTTATAAAAATGATTTTTAAGTAAGGGACTCACATGATGATTTTAAGAAACTCCATGATATTGTCTAAGATTGGTTCACAAGCTCCAAGGATCATATTAAACTCACAAGGAACTCTATGATAAAGTCTAAGATCGATGTACAAGCTCTAAGGATCATAAATGTAAATGTTCTAAGATCACTATGGTTTTGCTTAATGGTTTTTCTCTACGGTATTGCTCTAAGGCTCTATGGATCATAAATGACTCTAAGGAACTCTATGAACTTAACACGACTCAAAGAACTCACAAGGCTATGATTATCACAAGACTTACATGGTTTTGGTTTTCGAATTTCATCATACGTGCTATTTCACGGTTTCTACGCTTCGATATGTTAAGGATTTCAGTCTCCATTTTTTGCATGCTTCCATGATATTATTGCTTTGTTGTTAGTAGTATGTATACGCTGAGTATTCCACACTCAGCTGAAATTTGTTATCATCGGCAGGTCCTCGGGTTCCTTTCGACTTGTGTGGTTCGGAGCCTTGGGTAGAGGAAGAATACTACAAACTGGAGCCTTCTATGGATCACTACTAGGATGATGGATCACAGGATAGGCGGCTCAACTTTGACTTCTGCTGACTATGTTAGGAAGAGAAGATATTTTGTTTATATTGAGTGTGTGACTTGTCTACTCCATATTTTTGTTATATATTTTGTTGGTTTAGACTTGAACAGAATGATAGGAGTAATTGATTTTAAATTGTTTCCGCTATGTATAACTTATGTACTCTGACAGGTTGATGTGTGTGCCTTATGTGTCATACAGGATGGTATGGCACGGTGGTCATGGGCTAAAGTATCCCTAACTCCTAGGGGTATTTTGGGTCACGACAGACTTGGTATCAGAGCTCTTGGGATTAGTTTCCATTGGGCTAAGCGGAAGTGAGTTCTCTGAGTTGAACTTAGAACTCAGATGGACTTGTTTGTATTAAGCTCGCTACCACGACATAACTAGTATCAAGCAAATCCTTAGGTCGGTCTAGGATCCTAGTTTAGATGTCAGGTTTAGACTATGTCCTTAGTCTTATTCCAAGAGGGTAGATGCGTAACACAAGGATCTTAGCTGAGCTAGAAAAACTCTATGTTATATTTGTATGATGATATGTATACCTCGATGTAGACTATATGCGGGTGTTAGCATTTCATGTTCATTGAATAGCTATATGTTGTGTGAAGATTGGTATCCAAGTTAGACTCATGTTTACCATTGATCTCAGGATTTTACATCCTGAGACGCGGCAATTGGGGTTGTGGTTACCATACTCAGAGATCCGAGGGTGAGGTTCCGAGAGAGGAAGAGCCTCTTTACTTCAAAAATGCTATAGATTCCATAGCAGAGACATTGGTGTTATTGGTAGGCAGACCTGCGGTGACTATTCCTACCCGACTGACTACTCCTGTGCCTCCACTGGTGCATCACACTGCGGGACTTGAGGCTTTCCGAAAACAACCGCCTCCTAAATTCTATAGGACTCTAGACCCAATGGTGGTAGAGGCATGGATTATGCAGTTGGAGAAGACCTTTAGGGCTCTCCGCTGTACTGAGGAGCAACGGGTTGAGTGGGCTTCCTTCATGATGGAAGGTGAAGCCAAGCATTGGTGGAGAGCTGCCCAAAGGTAGAGGGATGTTGCGAAGGTAGGGGAACCTTGGACATTGACAGAGTTCCTGGACACCTTTTACGCGTAGTATTTTCCTAGATTTATCCGGGAACAGAAGGTAAGGTAATTCATGCTCTTAGAACAGGGAGCGATGAACGTAGCCGAGTATGAGGCTAAGTTCACCAAGCTGTCAAGATTTGCTCCACATCTGGTCATGACTGAAGATCTGTGGGTCAAAAAATTTAAGATGGGGTTGAAGGCGTTCATCTGTGATAGGGTGTCCATCATCCAAGTAGAGTCCTAGATAGAGATAATGGGAAAGGCGAAGATCGCCGAGAAGAATGCAGAGGAATTTATCAGGAGAAGGGATGGTGGCTTCGGGAGGAGCATGTCCCTGGGACAGTCTACTGGTTCGGCACAGCTAGAGAAGAGAACCAGGACTGCTCCATATCAGTTCTCTCAGTCGAAGCCAGCTCAGAGGCCTCTTTTTGTGCCTCAGGCACCGCGACCTATGACGTCATAGGCTACGAGGGTTACACCTCTGGCTTCCTCCACATTGCAGGTATTTAAGGAGTGCACCGTATGTGGTCGTCGGCACAAGACTAGGGATTGCCGAAGATTATCGGGTGGATATTTTCACTGTGGCGAGGTTGGTCACGTGATATGGGATTGCCCACGTAAGCAGTCACAGACGGGGCCATATGGAGTCCGACCTCTAGGCAGGCAGACTTCGCTTTAGGGGTCTTTATCTCAGGCCTTAAGATCTTTGCCGCCCACCCAGCAGCCTCGTTAGGCAAATCAGGACAAGGCATTTTCCATGACCGACCGAAACGCACAGGCATCTGATGATGTTGTGTAAGGTATGCGCGAGTTTAAAATTATTAAGGTTCTAGTGTTGCCATGATGTATTGTGTGCATGTGTGCTATGTAGTGTTTATTGCTATGCGTGTATCAACATGTATTAGGTATGTAGCTATTTATAACTTCGGTAGTTATAATTCATAGGTTCGTTGCTAGTGAATGAGTGTAGAGCCCCAGACTTTTTCAGGCTTAATACATGGCACTTTCGTTGTCATCTTGCCTTTAAAGAGGTATAATTCATAAAGAAGGAGGAAATTGGAAATTCTGAAACATCAAAAATGTTCCTTTTCGAAGTATGAACCCAACACAAGTTGAATTGTCAAAATCGGACGAACGAGTCAAAAGATATGGCCAAAACAGTCTGGACCTGTAGGCAAACGTAGCTCGGAAGGCGCTAAGGACGTAGCTCGGTTATGCGCTAAGGACGTAGCTCAGTTATGCGCTAAGGACGTAGCTCGGTTATGCGCTACGGACGTAGCTCGGTTATGCGCTAAGGACGTAGCTCGGAAGGCGCTAAGGTCGTGCTCTGATAAGGCACAGACAACGCATAGACAACGTACTCTGAGAACGTAGCTCGAGCTCTGATAACGTATACGTTGTGCATCCGTTGTGCAACAGCAACAACGGGTACGTTGTACAACAACAACGGGTCGTTGTACAACAACAATGGGTACGTTGTACAACAACAACGGGTACGTTGTACAGCTACAACGGGTACGTTGTACAGCACAACGTGTTCAGCACTGTTCACAGCACAACGTGTTTGGCACTGTTCACAGCACAACGTGTTCAGCACTGTTCACAGCACAACGTGTTCAGCACTATTCACAACACAACGTGTTCGGCACTGTTCACAGCACAACGTGTTCGGCACTGTTCACAGCACAACGTGTTCGGCACTGTTCACAGCACAACGTGTTCGGCACTGTTCACAGCACAACGTGTTCAGCACTGTTCACAGCACAACGTGTTCTGCACTGTTCACAGCACAACGTGTTGGGTGTTCGTGTGTTTGCAGAAACTTCAGTAAGGGCGTTATGGTCTTTTGGTCGGTTCACTCTTACCTTAAGAGTTTAACCCGAGCCTTTAGGCTTCATTTCAACACTTAGAGAGATTGGGACATAAGAAGAGAAGAAAGGGCGATTCCTAAACCTAGGGTTTCCATTTTGGAGAGAAATCAAAGGGTTTTGAGACCCTAGATCACTTCCAGTCCAGGTTTTCTCCAAGATCTCGGCTCAAGCACTCATGGAGAGCGTTCTCCAAGCTAGGGCAGAAGCTACACAGTCGTTTTGAAAAGGGGATTTCTTCCTCTTTTCTTCAAGGTCGGTACTTCTTACTACCCTCCTAGTTAAAGTTCCTCTTTCCCCTTTATTTCTCTTTACTTTCCTTTATTACACGTGTTATGAGATGGATGGTTGTGAATTGCGAATGGAGATGGAATGGGCTACTGGATGCCAATGGTTGTGTTGTGATGATTATAATGGGGAGGGCATTGTTCCAATAATGAACATACATGTATGATTTGAGAAAAGCCCATCTAGAAAAGCATGTTGTAGGGTAAATTGATAATGAACATACCATGTTTGATGAAATGCCATGGTGAATAAAGTGAGTTGTAATTTAGGAAATGCATGCCTAATAAATTCTGAATATTGCTAGGGCCTATGATAGTGTGTTTTCTTGCTTTCCCTAAATGATATGAATATTACATTGCTCAATCATTGATGTTATATGTATTGTGAAATTACCCAATTGTCATATTTAAATTTAAATGCAAGTATGTACACGGTTCCGACGAGCACGGCATGCATGACATGATTCATCGAGGTTTTCAACAACATGGTTAGAGGTGGGACATATCCTATGATATGTTTTACCTCACTTTTCACAAGAGAACAAGAACCAACATTCCATGAGGGGTCTCCCCTCACTCACAAGTGCATATCATGAAGAAGGGCCTCCCTTCCCTCACAAGTACATACATATCATGAAGAAGGGTCTCCCTTCCCTCACAAGTGCATTGCATAAAGAAGGGTCTCCCTTCCCTCTCAAGGCATCTCTCAAGCGCGTCTCACAAGGATAGCTCACAAGCGTATCTCACAAGTCACATGATTACAAGCAAGCACGCATGACATGCATGACATGACACGTACGACACAAGCAAGATAGACAAGACAAGCTTTCAATTACGAAAAGATATTTCAAGCCAAGTCCAGTGCACGATGTTTTCAAGAGGTTTTATCGGTTTTCTACGAAATACAAGCATGATTATAAATTGCTTTACTTCCTTGTATGATATGGATTGCTTCTGTCTGACATATATGAATTGCTCCTGATTATGTATTGCCATTGTTATGCTATAATTGTTGGTTTGTATTTAGTACCCGCTGAGTATTCCATGCTCAGCCGTAGTTCTTATGTCGGCAGGTTATGAGGGAGCTGCTACTCCATTTGATGTTTGTGCTCCTGGTCCATGGGTGGAAGAGGAGTACGTCGAGGAGCCTTTGGAGGAACCTCCAGTAGAGGGTTATCAGTAGGTGGTGTTAGATTCTGAGTGGATTAGCTGTGGGTGAGATGAGAGTTAGATTTATGTATTTTGGCGGGCATGTCCGCACTTTCTTTTGGTTACTTTTGTATAAACTTGGATTTGTGTATATATATATACATAGAGGTTTGGTAGACTTCCGCTGTGTTTTATAGTTATGTTTCCGCTATGATGTCCTCTATTGTATATGCTCTGTGGGTTTTTCCAGGTTGGTTTTTCAAGCAAGTCATGTAAGCCATGATTAGTCGTCCAAAGTTCACTCTAACTCCTAGGGTGGGTTTTGGGTCGCGACAGAAGTGGTATCAGAGCTTAGGCTTTAGGTCTCTAGGGTCACTTAGAATCTTATACCACGGCTTGACAAGAGCATATGTCAGGAAACAAGTTAGGAAGAAAGTAAGTCGGAAGAGAATCTTGATCCAAGTGTAAGACTAAAACCTTAGTCTTAGTCTAAAATGGTTGCTTTAACCAAGTACGGGTCCTAGGTACGCTAGAACACTAAAGTATAAGTATAATGTGATGAATACTCTGATGACTTGATGTGATGTGTATTAGTATTATACAACTAATACAAACTGAATTATTGTGAAATGGCATTGAAATAAGTTGTGGTTTCAAGTGAGACTCATGTGGTGCTATTGTTCTCAGGACTTTAGTCATGAGGCGGGGCACACGGGGTCGTGGACCACATACCAGAGCTTCCTCTTCTTCACGGGAGGAGGATGAGCAGCCGGACCTCTCCCAGGTCTTAGGCTCTATTGCTGAGACACTCGCCATACTGGCGGCTCGGCAAGCTATACTATCGTCGGCGGCACCTACTCCACCGCCCGCAGCTCCAGTACATCGTACCGCTGGAGTTGAGGCATTCAGGAGATTGAGGCCTCCATCCTTCCATGGGAGTGTGGACCCTCTTGCTGCGGAGGCATGGATCCTCCAAATGGAGAAGATCTTTGCGGTCCTATCGCCTACAGAGGAGGATAGAGTAGCATGGGCAGTTTTCATGCTAGAGGGTGAAGCCCACCATTGGTGGTTGTCCGCATTGAGGACGCGGGACTTGACCATGCAAGGTCAACCTTGGACTTGGGAAGAGTTCAAAGATACTTTTTACAAGAAGTATTTCCCTATCGGTGCACGGGAAAAGAAAGAGAGAGAATTCATCAACCTTGAGCAAGGTTCGATGTCAGTAGCACAATATGAGGCTAAGTTCTCGGAGCTCTCTAGATTTGCGCCTCACATGGTGGCTACTGAGGCAAGGAAGACGAGGAGATTTGAGCAAGGGCTCAAGGATGTTATTATGGAGAAAGTATCGGCTTTCAAGCATGCTACTTATCCGGAAGTGGTAGACAAAGCCTTATTAATCGAGGCAAATTCTGAGGCGGTATCCAAGAAGAGGGAGTTGGCAAGAGGCCAATCCAGTAATTTAGCATCTCCAGAGAGGCGGGCTCATACCGGCCCTTATCAGTATGCGTGGCCAGCACCACCGATGAGGCCATCTTAAGCGCCTCCAGCTCCACGGAAATATGTGCCTCAAGTACCACGACCTCAGGCTCTTCCAGCTCCACGGCAAGTTGCACCTCAGACGGTGAGGTATGCTCCACCTCCGGCCCCTCCGACCTATACACACAAGGTATGCACTTCGTGCGGCCGAAGGCACCCGGCAGGAGATTGCCGAAGGGCATTGGGTGGATGCTTTCATTGTGGTCGCCAGGGCCATATGATCAGGGATTGCCCCAGTCGGCATTTACCAGGCCAGTCTCAGGGGATTAGGCCCCCAGCACACCCAGCAGGATCATATCAGGCGTCATCCCAGACTACCCGGTCTACACCTCAGTCTCGCCAGGCGAATCAGGGGCGTGTTTTTGCCTTGACAGAGGGTGATGCACTTGCATCTGACGATGTGGTGCAAGGTACGCGTTTGGAGTTATTTCTGTATTCGTGATTGTTATGTTATGTTTTATTCCTTGTGTACGTACTTGGTATGCTATATATATATACCTATGTGTATACACTGTTGATGCTTGAATTGACGTAACTAGCTAAAATTTCAGGAACCCTACTAGTCAATGAGTGTTTGGCTCGAGTGTTGATTGATACCGGGTCTACTCATTCGTTTGTCTCGCCGGGGTTTTCAGAAGGCTTTTCTATGGAGCCTACTCAGCTAGAACCGGAGTTAGCCATTTCGACTCCTCTCAGCAAAACAGTGTTGGCAGATAAAGTGTATAGAAATAGTGGGGTCCAAGTTGGAAGCCACGAGTTGGCGGTTGATCTCATCGTCCTTGGATTCCAAGACTTTGATGTTATATTGGGAATGGATTGGTTAGCAGCACATCATGGGCATGTAACTTGCTTTGAGAAAATGGTACTCTTCAAGCCGGTAGAAGGAAAACCATTTCACTTTCGTGGGTTGAAAAGTAGAGATATTGCTCATTTTACGGCGTTGAGCTTAGCTAACCCCGAGGCAAAGGACTCATCGACTATTCCGGTTGTGAGTGGATTCCTGGATGTATTTCCAGAGGAGTTGCCGGGATTGCCTCCAGATAGGGAGATTGAGTTTGTGATCGAGCTTGCACCAGGCACAGCCCCTGTTTTCAGGGCTCAATATAGAATGGCCCCTATTGAACTCAAGGAGTTGAAGACTCAGTTGGAGGAATTGTAAGGCCTTGGCTTCATTCGACCAAGTGTCTCACCGTGGGGTGCCCCGGTGTTGTTTGTTAAGAAGAAAGATGGTTCGATGCGGATGTGTGTCGATTACCGGCAATTGAACAAAGTCACTATAAAGAATAGGTATCCCTTACCTAGGATTGATGACTTGTTCGATCAGTTGAAGGGAGCGAGATTTTTCTCAAAGATAGATCTTCGATCGGGCTATCACCAGTTGAAGATTAAGGTGGAAGATATTCCCAAAATGGCTTTCCGGACTCGATATGGACACTACGAGTTCTTGGTAATGCCTTTTGGTCTCACAAACGCGCCGGCAGCCTTTATGGATTTGATGAACCGGGTGTTCCGGCCGTATCTTGATAGGTGCGTGATTGTATTTGTTGATGACATTTTGGTCTATTCCCGGACACGGGAAGATCACACACGCGACCTATGCCTTGGTTTGGAAATGCTAAGGGAACACAAGCTATACACCAAACTTAGCAAGTGTGAGTTTTGGTTGGAAGAGGTGGCATTCCTAGGCCACGTTGTTTCTGTAGAAGGCATCTCGGTTGATCCAAAGAAGATAGATGCAGTCATGAGTTGGGTGAGGCCCAAGAGTGTCGCAGAGATACGTAGTTTCCTTGGATTGGCAGGCTACTACAGGAGATCTGTAGAGGGTTTCTCTAGCCTTGCGGCACCGCTCACTTACCTGACAAGGAAGAACGCCAAGTTTGTATTGAGTGATAAGTGCGAGACCAGTTTCACGGAACTGAAGAAGAGGCTTACTACAGCCCCTGTCCTTACTGTGCCATCCGGACCTTATGGGTATGAGGTGTATAGCGATGCCTCACACGTTGGACTTGGGTGCGTACTCATGCAGCACAAGAAGGTCATTGCCTATGCATCAAGGCAGTTGAAGGAGCATGAGAAGAATTATCCCACGCACGACTTGGAGCTTGCGGCGGTCGTGTTTGCACTTAAGATTTGGCGTCATTACCTTTATGGGGTGGAGTTCTATGTGTTCACTGATCACAAGAGTCTCAAGTATCTCTTTTCCCAAAAGGAGCTGAATCTAAGGCAACGGCGTTGGATGAAATTTTTGAAAGACTATGATTGTACCATTCAATACCACCCAGGTAAAGCAAATGTAGTGGCCGATGCTTTGAGTAGAAGACCTCAGGGGTTGTTAGCAAACATGTTGGTCCAAGAATGGAAGCTACTGGAAGATTTGGAAAATCTGGACATCAGTGTGAATAATTCTGTCCGTAGTCCTATCTTGGCAAATGTCACGGTTCGGCCATACATTATAAATTTGATCCAAGAATACCAAGCCACGGATGCTGAATTGTGGGATTATCGGGACAAGGAAGTTGCTAAGGGTAGTGAGGACTTCTCTCTCACTAGCCGAGGTGCTATCACATTCAAGGGAAGGCTGTGTGTTCCAGCCAATGCAAATCTTCGGAGAGAGATTTTGGATGAAGCACACCATTCGAAGTACACAGTACATCCAGGGGGTACAAAGATGTACCGGAACCTCAAGAGTCACTTTTGGTGGCGGAATATGAAGAGGAATGTTGCTGAATATGTGGCACGGTGCTTAGTGTGCCAACAGGTGAAAGCAGAACACATGCGACCCGCCGGTCTATTACAGTCCCTTCCGATTCCCGAGTGAAAATGGGAGAACATATCCATGGATTTCATAGTTGGCTTGCCAATGACGGCGAGGGGCTCAGATGCGATATGGGTAGTAGTGGATCGTTTGACGAAGTCTGCTCACTTCTTACCCTACCGTACTACTTTCAACTCTAGTCAGTTAGCCGCTTTGTACATCAAGGAAGTGGTGAGGTTGCACGGAGTGCCCATTAGTATTGTGTCAGATCGGGATCCAAGATTCACATCACGATTCTGGAAAAGCTTCCAGGAGGCTATGGGTTCCCGACTTGATTTCAGCACCGCTTTTCATCCACAGACGGATGGACAAACTGAGAGAGTGAACCAAGTCATTGAAGACATGCTTCGAGCTTGTATGTTGGATTTCAGAGGCAGTTGGGAAGAGCACTTGCCTTTGGTTGAATTCGCCTACAATAACAGCTATCAAGCAAGTATCCAAATGGCACCATTCGAGGCCTTGTATGGGCGAAGTTGTAGGTCTCCTCTCTATTGGGATGAGGTAGGAGAAAGGAAATTACTTGGTCCAGAATTGATTGAGCAAACTGCAAACACAGTTAAGATCATTCGGGATCGATTAAAAGCTGCTCAAGATCGCCAGAAAAGTTATGCGGACACGCGCCGTAGGGACTTGGAATTTCAAGTAGGGGATCAAGTTTTTGTGAAAGTATCTCCTAGCAAAGGGATCATGAGATTTGGAAAGCGAGGCAAGCTCAGTCCTCGGTATGTTGGGCCTTTTGAGATTATCACACGAGTTGGTGAGGTTACTTACAGGGTAGCTCTCCCACCTCATATGGCCGCAGTTCACAACGTCTTCCATGTGTCTATGCTTCAGAAGTACATTGCGGATCCTTCGCATGTCATAGACTTAGAACCGTTGGAGATTCGAGAGGACCTCACCTTGATTGAAAAGCCGGTTCAGATTTTGGATCGGAGAGATCAGGTGCTTCGCAACAAAACAATCCCTTTGGTTCTTGTAAAATGGCAACACCATGCTCGGGAAGAAGCTACATGGGAGCGTGAAGCCGAAGTCAAAGCAAAGTACCCAGAATTAATTGAATGAGTTTTGTGTAGGTTTTTTATATGTGTCTTGTATTTTGTTTTGATTCTGTAATGCATGTCCCGTCCAAATTTCGAGGACGAAATTTTTGTAAGAGGGGGAAGATGTAGAGCCCCAGACTTTTTCAGGCTTAATACATGGCACTTTCGTTGTCATCTTGCCTTTAAAGAGGTATAATTATTAAATAAGGAGGAAATTGGAAATTCTGAAACATCAGAAATGTTCCTTTTCGAAGTATGAACCCAACACAAGTTGAATCGTCAAAATCGGATGAACGAGTCAAAAGATATGGCCAAAACAGTCTGGACCTGTAGGCAAACGTAGCTCGGAAGGCGCTAAGGACATAGCTCGGTTATGCGCTAAGGACGTAGCTCAGAAGGCGCTAAGGTCGTGCTCTGATAAGGCACAGACAACACATAGACAACGTACTCTGAGAACGTAGCTCGAGCTTTGATAACGTATACGTTGTGCATCCGTTGTGCAACAGCAACAACGGGTACGTTGTACAACAACAACGGGTACGTTGTACAACAACAACGGGTACGTTGTACAACAACAACGGGTACGTTGTACAACAACAACGGGTACGTTGTACAGCTACAACGGGTACGTTGTACAGCACAACGTGTTCGGCACTGTTCACAGCACAACGTGTTCGGCACTGTTCACAGCACAACGTGTTCGGCACTGTTCACAGCACAACGTGTTGGGTGTTTGTGTGTTTGCAGAAACTTCAGTAAGGGCGTTATGGTCTTTTGGTCGGTTCACTCTTACCTTAAGAGTTTAACCCGAGCCTTTAGGCTTCATTTCGACACTTAGAGAGATTGGGAGATAAGAAGAGAAGAAAGGGCGATTCCTAAACCTAGGGTTTCCATTTTGGAGAGAAATCAAAAGGTTTTGAGACCCTAGATCACTTCCAGTCCGGGTTTTCTCCAAGATCTCGGCTCAAGCACTCGTGGAGAGCGTTCTCCAAGCTAGGGCAGAAGCTACACAGTCGTTTTGAAAAGGGGATTTCTTCCTCTTTCCTTCAAGGTCGGTACTTCTTACTACCCTCCTAGTTATAGTTCCTCTTTCCCCTTTATTTCTCTTTACTTTCCTTTATTACACGTGTTATGAGATGGATGGTTGTGAATGGCGAATGGAGATAGAATGGGCGACTGGATGCCAATGGTTGTGTTGTGATGATTATAATGGGGAGGGCATTGTTCCAATAATGAACATACATGTATGATTTGAGAAAAACCCATCTAGAAAAGCATGTTGTAGGGTAAATTGATAATGAACATACCATGTTTGATGAAATGCCAAGGTGAATAGTGAGTTGTAATTTAGGAAATGCGTGCCTAATAAATTCTGAATATTGCTAGGGCCTATGATAGTGTGTTTTCTTGCTTTCCCTAAATGATATGAATATTACATTGCTCAATCATTGATGTTATATGTATTGTGAAATTACCCAATTGTCATATTTAAATTTAAATGCAAGTATGTACACGGTTCCCACGAGCACGGCATGCATGACATGATTCATCGAGGTTTTCAACAACATGGTTAGAGGTGGGACATATCCTATGATATGTTTTACCTCGCTTTTCACAAGAGAACAAGAACCAACATTCCATGAGGGGTCTCCCCTCACTCACAAGTGCATATCATGAAGAAGGGCCTCCCTTCCCTCGCAAGTACATACATATCATGAAGAAGGGTCTCCCTTCCCTCGCAAGTGCATTGCATAAAGAAGGGTCTCCCTCCCTCTCAAGGGATCTCTCAAGCGCATCTCACAAGGATAGCTCACAAGTGTATCTCACAAGTCACATGATCACAAGCAAGCACGCATGACATGCATGACATGACACGTACGACACAAGCAAGATAGACAAGACAAGCTTTCAAGTACGAAAAGATATTTCAAGCCAAGTCCAGTGCACGATGTTTTCAAGAGGTTTTATCAGTTTTCTACGAAATACAAGCATGATTATAAATTGCTTTACTTCCTTGTATGATATGGATTGCTTCTGTCTGACATATATGAATTGCTCCTGATTATGTATTGCCATTGTTATGCTATAATTGTTGGTTAGTATTTAGTACCCGCTGAGTATTCCATGCTCAGCCGTACTTCTTATGTCGGCAGGTTATGAGGGAGTCGCTGCTCCATTTAATGTTTGTGCTCCTGGTCCATGGGTGGAAGAGGAGTACGTTGAGGAGCCTTTGGAGGAACCTCCAGTAGAGGGTTATCAGTAGGTGGTATTAGATTCTGAGTGGATTAGCTGTGGGTGAGATGAGAGTTAGATTTATATATTTTGGCGGGCATGTCCGCACTTTCTTTTGGTTACTTTTGTATAAACTTGGATTTGTGTATATATATATACATAGAGGTTTGGTAGACTTCCACTGTGTTTTATAGTTATGTTTCCGCTATGATGTCCTCTATTGTATATGCTCTGTGGGTTTTTGCAGGTTGGTTTGTCAAGCAAGTCATGTAAGCCATGATTAGTCGTCCAAAGTTCACTCTAACTGCTAGGGTGGGTTTTGGGTCGCGACAATGAGTGTTTAGCACGGGTGTTGATCGACACGGGATCCAATCATTCATTCGTCTCGCCTAGTTTTGCTGAAGGCTTTACGTTCGAGCCAAGTAAGCTACCTGGGGATTTGTCCATTTCGACTCCACTGGGCAAGTTTGTTGAGGCAGATAAAGTGTATCTGGGTAAGGTTGCTCAAGTTATGCAATATGAGTTGCCAGTCGACTTGATCATTCTGGGATCTCAAGATTGGGATTTCGATGTTATCCTAGGTATGGATTGGCTCTCTGCTCACCATAGACACGTGGCATCTTTCGAGAAGGTGATGAACTTTAAACCCGCTGGGTTGAAGCTGTTTCATTTTAGGGGACTTCAGAGGAGAGACATTGCTTGTTTTGTAGCTCTCAGTCTCGCGAATGTAGAAGTACGAGACTCCCCATCCATTCCGGTTATGTGCAAGTATATGGATGTTTTTCAGAGACCTTACTGGGATTACCTCCTAATCGGGCAATCGAGTTTACGATCGAGCTTACTCTGGGCACAGCTCCAATTTCCAGGGCTCCGTATAGGATGGCCCCTATCGAGCTTAAGGAGTTAAAGGAGCAGTTGAAACAATTGCAAGGCCTTGGTTTCATCTGGCCAAGTGTCTCACCTTGGGGAGCTCCAGTGCTCTTCGTGAAGAAGAAGGATGGGTAAATGCAGATGTGCATTGACAACAGGCAGCTAAACAAGGTCACTATCAAGAATCATTATCCATTACCTCAGATCAATGACCTGTTTGACTAGCTGAAGGGTGCAAAGTTCTTCTCAAAGATCAATCTTTAATCTGGGTGTCATTAGTTGAAGATCAAGGCAGAAGACATTCCGAAGACGGCATTCAAAACCCAATACGGTAACTATGAGTTTCTGGTTATGTCTTTTGGTTTGACTAACGCGCCAGCTACATTCATGGATCTGATGAATCGGGTGTTCAGATCATCTCTCGATCAGTGTGTGATCGTATTCGTCGATGATATCTTAGTCTACTCCAAGACACGGGATGACCATGCAAGAGATCTCTGCCTTACATTGCAGACACTTCGAGAGCATAGCCTGTATGCTAAGTTGAGTAAGTGTGAGTTCTTGCTGGAAAAGGTGTCATTTCTTGGTCATATGGTGTTTGCCGAGGGTATCTCAGTTGAACTAGTAAAGATCGAGGCAGTGATGAACTGGGAGAGGCTGAAGAGTGGTACTAAGATTCGTAGTTTTCTCCGCCTGGCAGGATACTACAGGAGGTTCGTGGAGGGATTCTCCAGCTTAGCGGCTCCGTTTACATACCTCACGTGAAAGAACGCTAAGTTCACATGGAGTGACAAGTGTGAGGGCTTCATGGAATTGAAGAAGTTTACCACTGCCATTGTTCTCAAGGTTCCATCTAGGGGCGGTGGCTTCGAAGTCTACAATGATGCTTCACTTGTCGGGCTTAAAGGGGGATCCAGATAAAAATTTATGCGGAAACTGGATCCCTTAGATCTTAACACCATAAAATGTATCAAAATTATCTAAGAGTTTTAGTCATATCACCTCGGTGAATGTTTTTCAACGATGAAGCTTAATCCACACGAACCGTCAGAACTCTTTATAGAGAGTTCTCCGAAAAAATACTAGAAGCTCGATCCTTGTTCTTCGCTATCCCCACGAAGCTTTAGAATCTCCTTTGGAATTATAGAAGCAAGAAGAAGAAGATGGATCATTGGTGTAGACCTTCTATCACCAATAATACTAAGGTTCAAAACCCTAGATTTGCAAAACCCAACTAGGACTACCAATATAGCTCACGAAAATCCCTAGGGGTCTCCCTTAGGGCTCACGGTTTGGAGAGAGAGAGGAGAGGAGAGAAAAAATTCTGGAGAATTCTACTTAATGGTCTAGGGTGTTGGGGTATTTATAGACTAGGATCTTATCTTAATCCTACTCCAACTTGATCTTATCTAGTAGGATTTATTAATTAACAATAACTCTTATTATTAATTATAGTAATCCTATTAATTAAAGAGTCCCTATTATAAGAGAATTCCTTAATTAAAAAGGATAAGTCAACATCCTACACCAAAGTAGGAAACCTAGTCAAACTAAGAATCCACAAGGGGGGCGTCAGCTTCTATGGGGCGTGGGATTTGAGGAGTTAAAACTCCTTATTGTAATCTAATTACAATAACATCTTAATCCTAATTGCAATCCAATGATTGGATTTTAATTCCATAATAAAGGGAATTATATTTCAATAATTATTCAATTAAACAAATCCTAATCCAATTAGGATTCCTCAAGTAGACTCCCCACCCTAGGGTTTAAACCCATGGGGTTTGGCCTATATTATAGGTCCATTTTAATGGGTTTATATGTGATGCCCCGAACCCGCGCCTAGGGAATCAAGTTCCGAGACGCGCATCCGTCCGTCAAATCATGCAAGCGGAAGACTTTACCCGCAAAAATGCAGGAAATTTAAACATTTATCAGATGCTTCCAAAAAGCAAATTGTAGCGACCCGAAACCCACCCTAGGAGTTAGAGTAAACTTTGGACGACTAATCATGACTTGCTTGACAACTAACCTGCAAAACCCACAGAGCATATACGATAGAGGACAAAACAGCGGAAACATGCTCTAACATGGTATAGCGGAAGTCTACCAAACCTCTATGTATATACATAATCAATCCAAGTTTATACAAAAAGAATCCAAAGAAAGTGCGGATATGCCCGCCAAAATACATAAATCTGACTCTCGTCTCACCCACAGCTAAACCACTCAGAATCTAATCACCACCTACTAATAACCCTCTACGGGAGGTTCCTCCAAAGGCTCCTCGACATACTCCTCTTCCACCCATGGACCAGGAGCACAAACATCAAATGGAGCAGCAGCTCCCTCAGAACCTGCCGACATAAGAAGTACGGCTGAGCATGGAATACTCAACGGGTACTAAATACTAACCAACAATTATAGCATGGAAATGGCAACACATGATCAGGAGCAATTCATATATGTCAAATGGAAACAATTCATATCATACAAGGAAGTAAAGCAGTTTATAATCAAGCTTGAAATTCGTAGAAAGCCGATAAATCCTCTTGAAAACATCGTGCACTTGACTTGACTTGAAATCTCTTTTCGTACTTGAAATCTTGTCTTGTCTATCTTGCTTGATTCTTGTATGTCGTATCATGTCATGCATGCTTGCTTGTGATCATGTAACTTGTGAGATATCCTTGTGAGATGTCCTTGTGAGATGCCTTGAGAGGGAAGGGAGACCCTTCTTTATGCAATGCACTTGAGAGGGAAGGGAGACCCTTCTTTATGCAATGCACTTGTGAGGGAAGGGAGACCCTTCTTTATGATATGTATGTACTTGCGAGGGAAGGGAGACCCTTCTTCATGATATGCACTTGTGAGTGAGGGGAGACCCTCGTGGAATGTTGGTTCTTGTCTTCTTGTGAAAAGCGAGGTAAAACATATCTTAGGATATGTCCCACCTCTAACCATGTTCTTGAAAACCTCGATAAATCATGCCCTGCATGCCGTGTTCGTGGGAACCGTGTACATACTTGCATTTAAATTTAAACATGACCATTGGGTAATTTCACAACACATATAGCGTCAAGGATTAAGCAATTCAATGTTCATAGCATTTAGGGGAAAACAGGAAACACACTATCATAGGCCCTAGCAATATTCAGAATTTATTAGGCATGCATTTCTTAATTTACAGCTCACTGTATTCACCTTGGCATTTCATCAAACATGGTGTGTTCAATATGGATTTCCCTACAACATGCTTTTCTAGATGGTTTTACTCAATCATACATGTATGTTTATTTTTGGAACAATGCCCTTCCCCGCTTTAATCATCACCACACAACCACTGCATCCAATCGCCCCTTACATCTCCATTCACCATTCACCATTCATCCATTCACCATTCACCATTTATCCATCTCATAGCACATGTGTAAATGAAAGGAAATCAAAAGAAAAGAAGGGGAAAGAGGAACTATAACTAGGAGGGTAGTAAGAAGCACCGACTTTAAAGAAATGAGGAAGAAACCCTCTTTCCAAATGGCTGTGAGTTGCTGCCCTAGCTTGATTCGTGAGCTCCACGAATGCTTGCACCGAAATCTTGAAGAAAACGGGCTTGAGGTTGATCTAAGGTCTCAAAACCCTTTGATTTCTCTCCAAAATGGAAACCCTAGATTGGAATCGCCTTCTCCTCTTTCTTCTATTCTCTCAAACTCTCTAAGTGTTGAAATGATGCCCTAAAGGCTCGGGTTAAACTCTTAAGGTAAGAGTGAACTGACAAAAGACCATAATACCCTTACTGGGATTTCTGTGAATAGTGCTGTGAATAGTGCCAACTCGTGGTGCCGTGAATAGTGCCAACTCGTGGTGCCGTGAATAGTGCCAACTCGTGGTGCCGTGAATAGTGCCAACTCGTGGTGCCGTGAATAGTGTCAACTTGTGGTGTCGTGAATAGTGCCAACTCGTGGTGCCGTGAATAGTGTCAACCCGTGGTCCGTGAATAGTGTCAACTCGTGGTCCGTGAATAGTGTCAACTCGTGGTGTTGTGAATAGTGCCAACTCGTGGTGCCGTGAATAGTGCCAACTCGTGGTGCCGTGAATAGTGTCAACTCGTGGTGTCGTGAATAGTGCCAACTCGTGGGGCCGTGAATAGTGTCAACTCGTGGTCCGTGAATAGTGTCAACTCGTGGTCCGTGAATAGTGCAAACTCGTGGTGTTGTGAATAGTGCCAACTCGTGGCGCCGTGAATAGTGTCAACTCGTGGTGTTGTGAATAGTGCGAACTCGTGGTGCCGTGAATAGTGCCAACTCGTGGTGCCGTGAATAGTGTCAACTCGTGGTGTTGTGAATAGTGTCAACTCGTGGTGCCGTGAATAGTGTCAACTCGTGGTCTGTGAATAGTGCCAACTCGTGGTGCCGTGAATAGTGTCAACTCGTGGTCCGTGAATAGTGCCAACTCGTGGTGTTGTGAATAGTGTCAACTCATGGTGCCGTGAATAGTGTCAACTCGTGGTCCGTGAATAGTGCCAACTCGTGGTGTTGTGAATAGTGCCAACTCGTGGTGCCGTGAATAGTGTCAACTCGTGGTGTTGTGAATAGTGCCAACTCGTGGTCCGTGAATAGTGCCAACTCGTGGTGCCGTGAATAGTGCCCGTGGTGAGTTGTACCACGGATGCACACAGTATACGTTATCAGAGTACGTTGTCTGTGCTACGATTTCCTACAGGTACAGACTGTTTTGGCCATATCTTTTGACTCGTTCGTCCGATTTTGACGATTCAACTTGCGTTGTGTTCGTAATTCGAAGAGGAACAATTTTGACATTTCGAAATTTCCAAATTCTTCCTCATTTATTAATCATACCTCTTAAAAAAGCAAGATGACAACGAAAGTGTCATGTATTAAGCATGAAAAAGTCTGGGGCTCTACATCCTCCCCCCCTTACAAAATTTTGTCCTCGAAATTCAGACACTACTTGCATTAAAAGTCAAAAAGAACATTACAAGTCATATACAGACTTCACACAGAAACTCATTCAAGTAATTCTGGGTACTTTGCTTTGACTTCGGCTTCACGCTCCCATGTAGCTTCTTCCCGAGCATGGTGTTGCCATTGCACAAGAACCAAAGGGATTGTCTTGTTACGAAGCACCTGATTCCTTCGATCTAAAATCTGGACTGGCTTTTCAATCAAGGTGAGCTCCTCTCGAATCTCCAACTGTTCCAAGTCTATGACATGCGAAGGATCCGCAAGATATTTCCGAAGCATGGACACATGGAAGACGTTATGAACTGCAGCCATGTGAGGTGGAAGAGCTACTCGATAAGCAACTTCACCAACCCGTGTGATAATCTCAAAAGGCCCAACATACCGAGGACTAAGCTTGCCTCGCTTCCCAAATCTCATGATCCCTTTGCTAGGAGATACTTTCACAAAAACTTGATCCCCTACTTGAAATTCTAAGTCCCTACGGCGTGTGTCCGCATAACTTTTCTGGGGATCTTGAGCGGCTTTCAATCGATCCCGGATGATCTTAACTGTGTTTGCAGTTTGCTCAATCAACTCCGGACCAAGTATTTTCCTTTCTCCTACCTCATCCCAATAGAGAGGAGACCTACAACTTCGCCCATACAAGGCCTCAAATGGTGCCATTTGGATACTTGCCTGATAGCTATTATTGTAGGCAAATTCAACCAAAGGCAAGTGTTCTTCCCAACTGCCTCTGAAAT
This sequence comes from Tetracentron sinense, assembly GCA_015143295.1. Classification (NCBI taxonomy): domain Eukaryota; kingdom Viridiplantae; phylum Streptophyta; class Magnoliopsida; order Trochodendrales; family Trochodendraceae; genus Tetracentron; species Tetracentron sinense. The sequence goes on from CM026553.1 coordinate 17,126,707, forward strand.
CCAACATACAAGCTCGAAGCATGTCTTCAATGACTTGGTTCACTCTCTCGGTTTGTCCATCCGTTTGTGGATGAAAGGCGGTGCTGAAATCAAGTTGGGAACCCATAGCCTCTTGGAAACTTTTCCAAAATCTTGACGTGAATCTTGGATCCCGATCTGATACAATCTGACTGGCACCCCATGTAGTCTAACTACTTCCTTGATGTATAGTGCAGCCAACTGACTAGAGTTGAAGGTAGTACGGTAGGGTAAGAAATGAGCGGACTTTGTCAAACGATCCACTACTACCCATATCGCATCTGAGCCCCTTGCCGTCTTTGGCAAGCCAACTATGAAATCCATGGATATGTTCTCCCATTTCCACTCGGGAATAGGAAGAGAATGCAATAGACCGGCGGGCCGCATGTGTTCTGCTTTTACCTGTTGACACACCAAGCATCGTGCTACATATTCCGCAACCTCCCTCTTCATATTCCGCCACCAAAAGTGACTCTTGAGGTTCCGGTACATCTTTGTGCCCCCTGGATGCACTGTGTACTTCGAACGATGTGCCTCATCCATGATCTCTCGTCGAAGATCTGCGTTGGCCGGAACACACAACCTTCCTTTGAATGTGATAGCACCCCGACTAGTGAGAGAGAAGTCCTCACTACCCTTAGCAACTTCCTTGTCCCGATAAGCCAACAATTCCGCATCCATGGCTTGATATTCTTGGATCAAATCTATAATGTACGGCCGAACCGTAACATTTGCCAAGATAGGACCACGGACAGAGTTATTCACACTGATGTCTAGATTTGCCAAATCTTCTAGTAGCTTCCATTCTTGAACTAACATGTGTGCTAACAACCCTTGAGGATTTCTACTCAAAGCATCAGCCACTACATTTGCTTTGCCCGGGTGGTATTGAATGGTACAATCATAGTCCTTCAGAAATTCCATCCAACGCCGTTGCCTTAAATTCAGCTCCTTTTGGGAAAAGAGATACTTGAGACTCTTGTGATCAGTGAACACATAGAACTCCACCCCATAAAGGTAATGACGCCAAATCTTAAGTGCAAACACGACCGCCGCAAGCTCCAAGTCGTGCGTGGGATAATTCTTCTCATGCTCCTTCAATTGACTTGATGCATAGGCAATGACTTTCTTATGCTGCATGAGTACACACCCAAGTCCAACGTGTGAGGCATCACTATACACCTCATACCCATAAGGTCCAGATGGCACAGTAAGGACAGGGGCTGTAGTAAGCCTCTTCTTCAGTTCCGTGAAACTGATCTCGCACTTATCACTCTATACAAACTTGGCGTTCTTCCTTGTCAGGTAAGTGAGTGGTGCTGCAAGGCTAGAGAAACCCTCTAGGAATCTCCTGTAGTAGCCTGCCAATCCAAGAAAACTACGTATCTCAGTAACACTCTTGGGCCTCGCCCAACTCATAACTGCTTCGATCTTCTTCGGATCCACCGAGATACCTTCTGCAGAAACCACGTGGCCTAGGAATGCCACCTCTTCCAACCAAAACTCACACTTGCTAAGTTTGGCGTATAGCTTGTGTTCTCTTAGCATTTCCAAAGCAAGGCATAGGTCGCGTGTGTGATCTTCCCGTGTCTGGGAATAGACCAAGATGTCATCCACAAATACAATCACGCACCTATCAAGGTGTGGCCGGAACACCCGGTTCATCAAATCCATAAAGGCTGCCGGCGCGTTCGTGAGTCCAAAAGGCATTACCAAGAACTCGTAGTGTCCATACCGAGTCCTGAATGCAGTTTTGGGAACATCTTCCGCCTTAATCTTCAACTGGTGATAACCCGATCGAAGGTCTATCTTTGAGAAAAATCTCGCTCCCTTCAACTGATCGAACAAGTCGTCAATCCTAGGCAAGGGATACCTATTCTTTATAGTGACTTTGTTCAATTGCCTGTAATCGACACACATCCGCATCGAGCCATCTTTCTTCTTAACAAACAACACCGGGGCACCCCACGGTGAGACACTTGGTCGAATGAAACCAAGGCCTTGTAATTCCTCCAACTGAGTCTTTAACTCCTTGAGTTCAATAGGGGCCATTCTATATGGAGCTCTAAAACAGGAGCTGTGCCTGGTGCAAGCTCGATCGCAAACTCAATCTCCCTATCTGGAGGCAATCCTGGCAACTCTTCTGGAAATACATCCAGGAATTCACTCACAACCGGAATAGTCGATGAGTCCTTTGCTTCAGGGTTAGCTAAGCTCAACGCCGCAAAGCGGGCAATGTCTCTACTTCTCAACCCTCGAAAGTGAAATGGTTTTCCTTCTACCGGCTTGAAGAGTACCATTTTCTCAAAGCAAGCTACATGCCCATGATGTGCTGCTAACCAATCCATTCCCAATATAACATCAAAGTCTTGGAATCCAAGGACGATGAGATCAACCGCCAACTCGTGGCTCCCAACTTGGACCACACTATCTCCATACACTTTATCTGCCAATACTGTTTTGCCGAGAGGAGTCGAAATGGCTAACTCCAGTTCTAGCTGACTTGGCTCTACAGAAAAGCCTTCTGAAAAACTCGGCGAGACAAATGAATGAGTAGACCCGGTATCAATCAACACTCGAGCTAAACACTCATTGACTAGTAGGGCTCCTGAAATTTTAGCGAGTTACGTCAATTCAAGCATCAACAGTGTATACACATAGGTATATACATATATAGCATACCAAGTACGTACACATGGAATAAAACATAACATAACCATCACGAATAAAGAAAATAACTCCAAACGCGTACCTTGCACCACATCGTCAGATGCAAGTGCATCACCCTCTGTCAAGGCAAAAACTCACCCCTGGTTCGCCTGGCGAGACTGTGGTGTAGACCGGGTAGTCTGAGATGACGCCTGGTATGATCCTGCTGGGCGTGCTGGGGGCCTACTACCCTGAGACTGGCCTGGTAAATGCCGGCTAGGGCAATCCCTGATCATGTGGCCCTGGCGACCGCAATGATAACATCCACCAGATGCTCTTCGACAATCTCCTGCCGGATGCCTTTTGCCGCATGAAGTGCAGACCTCATGTGTATAAGTCGGAGGGGCCGGAAGCGGAGTATACCTCATCGTCTGAGGTGCAACAGGCCGTGGGGCTGGAAGAGCCTGAGGTCTCGGCGCCAGAGGCACATACTGCCGGGGAGCTGGAGGCGCATAAGATGGCCTCATCGGTGGTGCTGGCCACGCATACTGATAAGGACTGGTACGAGTCCGCCTCTCTAGAGGTGCTGAACTACTAGCTTGGCCTCTCGCCAACTCCCTCTTCTTGGACACTGTCTCTGAATTGGCCTCGACCAATAAGGCCTTGTCTACTACCTCAGAGTAGGTAGCATGTCTGAAGACTGAAACCTTCTCCATGATAACATCCTTGAGCCCTTGCTCAAACCTTCTTGCCTTCATTGCCTCGGTGGCAACCATGTGAGTCGCGAAGCGTGATAGCTCCGAGAACTTGGCCTCATAAGCGGCCATAGACACCGAACCTTGCTCAAGGTTGATGAATTCCCTCTCTTTCCTTTCCCGTGCTCCAATCGGAAAATACTTCTTGTAAAAAGTATCTTTGAACTCCTCCCAAGTCCAAGCTAGACCCTGCATGGTCGAGTCTCTCGTCCTCAATGCGGACAACCACCAATGGTGGGCTTCACCCTCTAGCATGAAAGCTGCCCATGCTACTCTCTCCTCCTCTGTAGGTGAGAGGACCGTAAAGATCTTCTCCATCTGGAGGATCCATACCTCCGCAGCAAGAGGGTCCACACTCCCATGGAAGGGTGGAGGCCTCAATCTCCTGAATGCCTCAACTCCAGCGGTACGATGTACTGGAGCTGCGGGCGGTGGAGTAGGTGCCGCCGATGATGGTATAGCTTGCCGAGCCGCCAGTATGGCGAGTGTCTCAGCAATAGAGCCTAAGACCTGAGAGAAGTCCGGCTGCTCATCCTCATCCCGTGAAGAAGAGGAAGCTCTGGTATGTGGTCCACGACCCCGTGTGTTCCGTCTCATGATAAAGTCCTGAGAACAATAGCACCACATGAGTCTAACTTGAAACCACAGTTTATTTCAATGCCATTTCACAATAATTCAATTTGTATTAGTTATATAATACTAATACACATCACATCAGGTCATCAAAGTATTCATCACATTATACTTATACTTTAGTGTTCTAGCGTACTTAAGACCCGTACTTGGTTAAAGCAACCATTTTCGACTAAGACTAAGGTTTTAGTCTTACACTTGGATCAAGACTCTCTTCCGACTTACTTTCGTCCTAACTTGTTTCCTGACATATGCTCTTGTCAAGCCGTGGTATAAGAATCTAAGTGACCCTAGAGACCTAAAGCCTAAGCTTTGATACCACTTCTGTAGCGACCCGAAACCCACCCTAGGAGTTAGACTGAACTTTGGACGACTAATCATGACTTGCTTGACAACTAACCTGCAAAACCCACAGAGCATATACGATAGAGGACAAAACAGCGGAAACATGCTCTAACATGGTATAACGGAAGTCTACCAAACCTCTATGTATATACATAATCAATCCAAGTTTATACAAAAAGAATCCAAAGAAAGTGCGGACATGCCCGCCAAAATACATAAATCTGACTCTCGTCTCACCCACAGCTAAACCACTCAGAATCTAATCACCACCTACTAATAACCCTCTACGGGAGATTCCTCCAAAGGCTCCTCGACATACTCCTCTTCCACCCATGGACCTGGAGCACAAACATCAAATGGAGCAGCAGCTCCCTCAGAACCTGCCGACATAAGAAGTACGGCTGAGCATGGAATACTCAACGGGTACTAAATACTAACCAACAATTATAGCATAGAAATGGCAACACATGATCAGGAGCAATTCATATATGTCAAATGGAAACAATTCATATCATACAAGGAAGTAAAGCAGTTTATAATCATGCTTGAAATTCGTAGAAAGCCGATAAATCCTCTTGAAAACATCGTGCACTTGACTTGACTTGAAATCTCTTTTCGTACTTGAAATCTTGTCTTGTCTATCTTGCTTGATTCTTGTATGTCGTATCATGTCATGCATGCTTGCTTGTGATCATGTAACTTGTGAGATATCCTTGTAAGATGTCCTTGTGAGATGCCTTGAGAGGGAAGGGAGACCCTTCTTTCTGCAATGCACTTGTGAGGGAAAGGAGACCCTTTTTTATGATATGTATGTACTTGCGAGGGAAGGGAGACCCTTCTTCATGATATGCACTTGTGAGTGAGGGGAGACCCCTCGTGGAATGTTGGTTCTTGTCTTCTTGTGAAAAGCGAGGTAAAACATATCTTAGGATATGTCCCACCTCTAACCATGTTCTTGAAAACCTCGATAAATCATGCCCTGCATGCCGTGCTCGTGGGAACCGTGTACATACTTGCATTTAAATTTAAACATGACCATTGGGTAATTTCACAACACATATAGCGTCAAGGATTAAGCAATTCAATGTTCATAGCATTTAGGGGAAAACAGGAAACACACTATCATAGGCCCTAGCAATATTCAGAATTTATTAGGCATGCATTCTTAATTTACAGCTCACTGTATTCACCTTGGCATTTCATCAAACATGGTGTGTTCATTATGGATTTCCCTACAACATGCTTTTCTAGATGGTTTTACTCAATCATACATGTATGTTTATTTTTGGAACAATGCCCTTCCCCGTTTTAATCATCACCACACAACCACTGGCATCCAATCGCCCCTTACATCTCCATTCACCATTCACCATTCATCCATTCACCATTCACCATTTATCCATCTCATAGCACATGTGTAAATGAAAGGAAATCAAAGAAAAAGACAGGGGAAAGAGGAACTATAACTAGGAGGGTAGTAAGAAGCACCGACTTTGAAGAAATGAGGAAGAAACCCTCTTTCCAAATGGCTGTGAGTTGCTGCCCTAGCTTGATTCGTGAGCTCCACGAATGCTTGCACCGAAATCTTGAAGAAAACGGGCTTGAGGTTGATCTAAGGTCTCAAAACCCTTTGATTTCTCTCCAAAATGGAAACCCTAGATTGGAATCGCCTTCTCCTCTTTCTTCTATTCTCTGAAACTCTCTAAGTGTTGAAATGATGCCCTAAAGGCTGGGGTTAAACTCTTAAGGTAAGAGTGAACTGACAAAAGACCATAATACCCTTACTGGGATTTCTGTGAATAGTGCTGTGAATAGTGCCAACTCGTGGTGCCGTGAATAGTGTCAACTCGTGGTGTCGTGAATAGTGCCAACTCGTGTGCTTGATAGTGTCAAATCGTGTGGTCGTGAATAGTGAACTCGTGGTCCGTGAATAGTGCCAACTCGTGGTGGTGTGTGAACTGTGCAACTCGTGGTGCCGGTGATGTATCAACTCGTGGTTGCCGTGACGAGTGCCCAACTCGTGGTGCCGTGAATAGTGTCAATCTGGTGTTGTGAATAGGTGTCAACTCGTGGTTGCCGTGATACGGTAAAACCTCGTGGTCCGTGAATAGTGCCAACTAGGGTGCGTGAATAGTTGCAACTCGGATCCGTGAAATAGTGTCAACTCGGGGTCCGGGGAATGTGTCAACTCGTGGTGCAGGGATAGGTAACTCGTGGTAAGTGTGAATGTGCAACGCGTGGTGTGGTGATAGTGCCAACTGTCGGTGCCGGGAATAGCTGTCAACTCGTGGTGTTGGATAGTGCAACCGTGGTCCGGATAGTGCCCAACTCGTGGTGCGTGAATAGTGCCCGGGTGAGTTGGCTAAAACGGAGGCACACAGTATACGTATCAGAGTTCGTGTTTGGTGCGACGATTTCATACAGGTAAAGACCTGTTTTGGCAAACTTTTGGATCGTTCGTCCGATTTTGACGATTAAACTTGCGTTGTGTCGTACTTCGAAGAGGAACAATTCGGACAATTCGAAAATTTACAAATTCTTCCTCATTATAATCATACCTCTAAAAAGCAAGATGAAACGAAAGTGTAGTATTAAGCTTGAACAACGTCTGGGGCTCTTTACATCCTCCCCCCTACCAACTTTCGTCCTCGAATTAGACACTATTGAATTACAATCAAAGAACCATACAAGTAATATACAGACCTCACACAAAACTCATGCAAGTAATTGGGGACTTTGCTTTGATTCGGCTTCCGCTCACATGTGATTCTTCCGATGCATGGTGTTGCATTGCACAGAACCAATGGGATTGTCTTGTTGCGAAGCAACTGATTCCTCCGCATCTAAAATCGGGACGGCTTTCAATCAAGGTGAGCTCCTCTCGAATCTCAACTGTTCCAAGTCGTATGACATGCGAAGGAATCCGCAAGAATTTCCGAAGCCCGGGACCCATGGAAGCGTAGGAAACTGCAGCCATGTGAGGGGCAAGAGTTACCGATAAGACACTTCAACCACCGTTGTGATAATCTCAAAGGCCAAGTCATAACGAGGACTAAGCTGCCTCGTTCCAACTCTCTGATCCCTGCTAGGAGATACTTCACAAAAACTGGCCCCTACTGAAATTCTAAGTCCCTCGGAGTTGTGTCCGATAACTTTTCTGGGGATCTGAGCGGGCTTCAATCGATCCGGGGATGATCGTAACTGTGTTTGCCAGTTGCTCAATCAACTTACCGGACCAGTCCAATGGGCCATTTGGATAATTGCCTGATAGCTATTATTGTAGGCACAAATTCAACCAAAGGCAGGGTTCTTCCAAATGCCTCTGAATACAACATACAAGAGCGAAGCATGCGTCAGATGACGTGGTTCACTCTCCGGTTTGTCAATCGTTTGTGGATGAAAAGGCGGTGCTGAACTCAAGTGGGACCCATACATAGTGGAAACTTTTCCAAATCTTGACGGAATCGGGATCCCGATTGATACAAGAACTGAATGCACCCATGTAGTCTAACTACTTCCTGGATGTGATAGTGCAAGCCACGACTAGAGTTGAAGGTAGTACGTAGGGTAATTGAAATGAGCGGGACTTTGTCAAACGATCCTATACCCATATCGCATCGAGCCCCCTTGCCTCTTTGGCAAGCCAACTTGAAAATCCATGGGATAGTTCTCCCATTTCACTCTGGCATGGAAGAGGCATGATTTAGACGGCGGGCCGCATGTGTTATGCTTTTACCTGTGACACACCAAGCAGCGTGCTACATATTCCGCCACTCCCTCTCAAGTCGTCCACAAAAGGGACCCTGAGGTTACGGTACATTTTGGCCACCTGGATGCATGTGTACTTGAAGATGTGCCGCATTCCATGATCTCTCGTCAAGATCTGCGTTGGCCGGGAACACAAACCCTTTTGAATGTGATAGCACCCAGACTGTGAGAGACGAAGTCCTCATTACCGTAGCAACTCCTTGTCACGATAAGCCAACAATCCGAATCCATGCGGATAATTCTTGGATCAAATCATAATGTACGGCCGACGTAACCGTAACATTGCCACATAGGAACCGGACAGAGTTATTCACCCTGATGTCTAGATTGCCAAATCTTCTAGTAGCTTCCATTCTGAATAACTAGTGTATAACACCCTTGAGGTTTTTACTCAAAGCATCAGCCACTAAATTGCTTTGCCCGGGTGGTATTGAAGGGTACAATCATAGTCCTTCGAAATTTCCATCCAACGCCGTTGCCTAAACAGACCTTTTGGGGAGAAAAAGAGAGATTGGACTCTTGTGATCAGTGAGACACATAGAACTCCACCCCATAAAGGTATGACGCCAAAATCTTAAGTACAACACGACCGCCGCAAGTCCA
>CM026553.1:17135577-17215609 GCA_015143295.1 Tetracentron sinense
TCCCTTTATTCGTCTTGTTTCTTTTCACCTATATATGTGTGTATGATAGGGGTGGGTGGGTGGTAGAAGTGTTATGGAGATGGATGTTGGCGAATGGATGCCGTGTGGATGATGTAATGAACGAATGGGAAAGGGCATTGTACTAATAATGAACATACAAGTGTGATGTGAGCATAACCCACATAGAAAAGCATGATCTAGGTTTAAGTGAATAATGAACACACCCCATGTTTGATGAAATGCCAAGGTGAACAAAATAAATGATAATTAAGGGAACCCATGTTTAATTGCTCTTGAAAATTTGTTAGGGTTCATGATAGTGTGTTTCTTACATTTCTTAAAATGTGTAGATTATTAATTACTTAAATTGTTATATGCTATGCCTTGTGAATCACTCCAAATGTCATATTTAATTCCAAATGCAAGTATGCACACGATCTCACGAGCACGCATGAAATGACGTGATTTACCGATGTTTTGAGTATGGGACATAGAGGTGGGGCATATCCTAAGATATGTTTCACTTCGCTTTTGACAAGGGCAAGACAATCATGCATTGCATAGGGAAGGTCTCCCATCCCATCGCATGACATGCATAGCATCGCATGACACGCATAGCATAGCATGGCATGACACGCATAAACATAGCATCACACATTCTGCATGGATGCTAGTTGCGACGGGCTATGAACGGCAACTAGGCATTCACATTCCGCATGGATGCTAGTTGCGACGGGCTATGAACGGCAACTAGGCATTCACATTCCGCATGGATGCTAGTTGCGACGGGCTATGAACGGCAACTAGGCATTCACATTCTGCATGGATGCTAGTTGCGACGGGCTATGAACGGCAACTAGGCATACCCATCTGCATATAGGGTACTAGTTGTGACGGACTATGAACGGCAACTAGGCATGTGAACATGTTTAAATTATGAAATGCAAGCATGACAAGCATGACACCGGTTAACAAGTTCCTAATCACGAAAAGGGTATTTCAAGTCAAGTTAAGTGCACGATGTTTTCAAGGGTTTATCAGTCTTTCTGAATGCAAGCATGAATATAAATTGCTTTACTTCCTTGTTATGATATAAATTGTTCCTGTTCTATATATGCAACTTGCTTCCTACTATCTGTATGCTATGACTGTTGGTTAGTGCTTAGTACCCGCTGAGTATTCCATGCTCAGCCGTACTTCTTATGTCGGCAGGTGATGGCGGAGCAGCTGCTCCATTTGATATCTGTGCTCCGAGCCCTTGGGTGGAGGAGGAGTACGTCGAGGAGCCTTTGGAGAACCTCCGTAAGGGTTACCATTAGGTGGTTGTAGATTCTGAGTGAATAGCTGTGGGTGAGATGAGAGATATACATTCATGTATTTTGGCGGGTCTGTCCGCACCTTCTTTTGGTTACTTTTTGTATAAACTTGGATTTCCATATGTATATACTTAGAGGTTTGTTAGACTTCCGCTGTGTTTTATAGTTATGTTTCCACGATAATGTCCTCTATTGTATATGCTCTGTGGGGTTTTGCAGGTTGGTTGTCAAGCAAGTCATGTAAGTCATGATTGAGTCGTCCAAGATTCACTCTAACTCCTAGGGTGGGTTTTGGGTCGCGACAGAAGTGGTATCAGAGCTTAGGCGTTAGGTCTCTAGGGTCACTTAGAATCTTATACCACGGCTTGACAAGAGCATATGTTAGGAAACAAGTTAGGAAGGGAGTGAGTCGGGAACGAGTCTGGTTCCAAGTTTAAGACTAAACTTTAGTCTTAGTCTAAAATGGTTGCTTTAACCAAGTACGGGTCCTAGGTACGCTAGAACACTAAAGTATAAGTATAATGTGATGAATACTCTGATGACTTGATGTGATGTATATTAGTATTATACCACTAATACAAATTGAATTATTGTGAAATGACATTGAAATAAACTGTGGTTTAGTGAGACTCATGTGGTGCTATTGTTCTCAGGACTTTAGTCATGAGGCGGGGCACACGGGGTCGTGGACCACACACCAGAGCTTCATCTTCTTCCAGAGATGAGGATGAGCAGCCGGACCTCTCCCAGGTCTTAGGCTCTATTGCTGAGACACTCGCCATCCTGGCGGCTCAGCAAACTATACCGGCATCAGCGGCACCTACTCCACCGCCCGCAGCTCCAGTACATCGTACAGCTGGAGTTGAGGCATTCAGGAGATTGAGGCCTCCATCCTTCCATGGGAGTGTGGACCCTCTTGCTGCGGAGGCGTGGATCCTCCAGATGGAGAAGATTTTTGCAGTCCTCTCGCCTACAGAGGAGGATAGAGTAGCATGGGCAGTTTTCATGCTAGAGGGTGAAGCCCACCATTGGTGGTTGTCCGCATTGAGGACGCGAGACTTGACCATGCAGGGTCAACCTTGGACTTGGGAGGAGTTCAAGGATACTTTTTACAAGAAGTATTTTCCGATCGGTGCACGGGAAAAGAAAGAGAGAGAATTCATCAACCTTGAGCAAGGTTCGATGTCTGTGGCTGCTTATGAGGCCAAGTTCTCGGAGCTATCACGCTTCGCGACACATATGATTGCCACCGAGGCAATGAAGGCGAGGAGGTTTGAGCAAGGGCTCAAGGATGTCATCATGGAGAAAGTGTCGGTTTTCAGGCATGCCACTTACGCCGAAGTAGTGGATAAGGCCTTGTTGGTTGAGGCCAATTCTGAAGCGGTGTCTAAGAAGAGAGAGTTGGCGAGAGGCCAAGCCAGTAGTTCAGCACCTCCAGAGAGACGGGCTCGTACCGGCCCTTATCAGTATACATGGCCAGCACCACCGATGAGGCCGACTTATGCGGCCCCAGCACCACGGCAGTACGTGCCACAGGCACCTCGACCTCAGGCTCTCCCGGCCCCATGGCCAGTTGTACCTCAGGTGGCGAGATATGCTCCACCTCAGGCCCCTCCTACCCGCACGCACGAGCCCTGCCCTTCATGCGGCCGAAGGCACCCAGCAGGGGATTGCCTAAGAGCATCGGGTGGATGTTTTCACTGTGGTCGCCAGGGCCACGTGATTAGGGATTGCCCTACCCGGCATTTACCAGGCCAGTCTCAGGGGATTAGGCCACCAGCACGCCCAGCAGGATCACATCAGGCGTCATCTCAGACTACCCGGTCCACACCTCAGTCTCGCCAGGCGAACCAGGGGCGAGTTTTTGCCTTGACAGAGGGCGATGCACTTGCATCTGACGATGTGGTGCAAGGTACGCGTTAGGAGTTATTTTCCTTATTCGTGATTGTTATGTTATGTTTTATTCCTTGTGTACGTAGTTGGTATGCTATATATATATTTACCTACGTGTATACACTGTTGGGGCTTGAATTGACGTAACTAGCTAAAATTTCAGGAACCCTACTAGTCAATGAGTATTTGGCTCGAGTGTTGATTGATACCGGGTCTACTCATTCGTTTGTCTCGCCGAGTTTTTCAGAAGGCTTTTCTGGGGAGCCAAGTCAGCTAGAACCGGAGTTAGCCATTTCGACTCCTCTTGGCAAAACAGTATTGGCAGATAAAGTGTATAGAAATGGTGTGGTCCAAGTTGGAAGCCACGAGTTGGCGGTTGATCTCATCGTCCTTGGATTCCAAGACTTTGATGTTATATTGGGAATGGATTGGTTAGCAGCACATCATGGGCATGTAGCTTGCTTTGAGAAAATGGTACTCTTCAAGCCAGTAGAAGGAAAACCATTCCACTTTCGCGGGTTGAAAAGCAGATCTATTGCTCGTTTTGCGGCGTTGGGCGTAGCTAACCCCGAGGCAAAGGACTCATCAACTATTCCGGTTGTGAGTGAGTTCCTGGATGTATTTCCAGAGGAGTTGCCAGGATTGCCTCCAGACAGGGAGATTGAGTTTATGATCGAGCTTGCACCAGGCACAGCTCCTGTTTGCAGGGCTCCGTATAGAATGGCCCCTATTGAACTCAAAGAGTTAAAGGCTCAGTTGGAAGAATTACAAAGCCTTGGCTTCATTCGACCAAGTGTCTCACCGTGGGGTGCCCCAGTGTTGTTTGTTAAGAAGAAGATGGCTCGATGCGGATGTGTGTCGATTACCGGCAATTGAACAAAGTCACTATAAAGAATAGGTATCCATTGCCTAGGATTGACGACTTGTTCGATCAGTTGAAGGGAGCGAGATTTTTCTCGAAGATAGATCTTCGATCGGGTTATCACCAGTTGAAGATTAAGGTGGAAGATGTTCCCAAAACTGCTTTCAGGACTCGATATGGGCACTATGAGTTCTTGGTGATGCCTTTTGGTCTCACGAACGCGCCGGCAGCCTTTATGGATTTGATGAACCGGGTGTTCCGACCATACCTAGATCGGTGCGTGATTGTATTTGTTGATGACATTTTGGTCTATTCCCAGACACGGGAAGATCACATACGCGACCTTCGCCTCGCATTGGAAATGTTAAGAGAGCACAAGCTATACGCCAAAATTAGCAAGTGTGAGTTTTGGTTGGAAGAGGTGGCATTCCTAGGCCACGTTGTTTCCGCGGAAGGCATCTCCGTTGATCCGAAGAAGATAGAAGCTGTTATGAGTTGGGCGAGGCCCAAGAGTGTTACTGAGATACGCAGCTTTCTTGGGCTGGCAGGCTACTACAGGAGATTCGTAGAGGGTTTCTCTAGCCTTGCAGCACCGCTTACTCACCTGACACGGAAGAATGCGCAGTTTGTTTGGAGCGACAAGTGTGAGATCAGTTTCACGGAACTGAAGAAGAGGCTTACTACAGCTCCTGTCCTTACAGTGCCATCCGGACCTCTTGGGTATGAGGTGTACAGTGATGCCTCACACGTTGGACTTGGATGTGTGCTTATGCAACACAAGAAGGTCATTGCCTATGCATCAAGGCAATTGAAGGAGCATGAGAAGAATTACCCCACGCACGACTTAGAGCTTGCCGCAGTCGTGTTTGCACTTAAGATTTGGCGTCATTACCTTTATGGGGTGGAGTTCTACGTGTTCACTGATCACAAGAGTCTCAAGTATCTCTTTTCCCAAAAGGAGCTGAATCTAAGGCAAAGGCGTTGGATGGAATTTCTGAAGGACTATGATTGTACCATTCAATACCACCCGGGTAAAGCAAATGTAGTGGCTGATGCTCTGAGTAGAAGACCTCAGGGGTTGTTAGCACACATGTTGGTTCAAGAATGGAAGCTACTAGAAGATTTGGCAAATCTGGACATCAGTGTGAATAACTCTGTCCGTGGTCCTACCTTGGCAAATGTTACGGTTCGGCCGTACATTATAGATTTGATCCAAGAATATCAAGCCATGGATGCGGAATTGTTGGCTTTCCGGGACAAGGAAGTTGCCAAGGGCAGTGAAGACTTTTCTCTCACTAGTCGGGGTGCTATCACATTCAAGGGAAGACTGTGCGTCCCAGCCAATGCAGATCTTCGAAGAGAGATTTTGGACGAAGCACACCGTTCGAAGTACACAGTGCATCCAGGGGGTACGAAGATGTACCGGAACCTCAAGAGTCACTTTTGGTGGCGGAATATGAAGAGGGAGGTTGCGGAATATGTAGCACGGTGCTTGGTGTGTCAACAGGTGAAAGCAGAACACATGCGGCCCGCCGGTCTATTACAGTCCCTTCCGATTCCCGAGTGGAAATGGGAGAACATATCCATGGATTTCATAGTTGGCTTGCCAAAGACGGCAAGGGGTTCAGATGCGATATGGGTAGTAGTGGATCGTTTGACGAAGTCCGCTCACTTCTTGCCTTACCGAACTACTTTCAACTCTAGTCAGTTAGCTGCTTTGTACATCAAGGAAGTGGTGAGGTTGCACGGAGTGCCTGTCAGTATCGTGTCGGATCGGGATCCAAGATTCACATCACGATTCTGGAAAAGCTTCCAGGAGGCTATGGGTTCCCGACTCGATTTCAGCACCGCTTTTCATCCACAGACAGATGGACAAACCGAGAGAGTGAACCAAGTCATTGAAGACATGCTTCGGGCTTGTATGATGGATTTCAGAGGCAATTGGGAAGAGCATTTGCCTTTGGTTGAATTCGCCTACAATAACAGCTATCAGGCAAGTATCCAAATGGCACCATTTGAGGCCTTGTATGGGCGAAGTTGTAGGTCTCCTCTCTATTGGGATGAGGTAGGAGAAAGGAAATTACTTGGTCCAGAATTGATTGAGCAAACTGTAAACACAGTTAAGATCATTCGGGATCGATTGAAAGCCGCTCAAGATCGCCAGAAAAGTTATGCGGACACGCGCCGTAGGGACATGGAATTTCAAGTAGGGGATCAAGTTTTTGTGAAAGTATCTCCTAGTAAAGGGATCATGAGATTTGGAAAGCGAGGCAAGCTCAGTCCTCGCTATGTTGGACCGTTTGAGATTATCACGCGGGTTGGTGAAGTTGCTTATCGAGTAGCTCTCCCACCTCACATGGCCGCGGTTCACAACGTTTTCCACGTGTCTATGCTTCGGAAGTACATTGCGGACCCTTCGCATGTACTAGAATTGGAACCGTTGGAAATTCGAGAAGATCTCACGTTGGTTGAGAAGCCGATTCACATATTGGATCGGAGAGATCAAGTGCTTCGCAACAAGACAATCCCTTTGGTTCTTGTGCAATGGAAACACCATGCTCGGGAAGAAGCTACATGGGAGCGTGAAGCCGAAGTCAAAGCGAAGTACCCGGAATTGTTTGAATGAATTTTGTATAGGTTTTGTATATGTAGCTTGTAATATTGTTTGATTCGGTAATGCAGGTCTCATCCAAATTTCGAGGACGAAATTTTTGTAAGGGGGGAAGGATGTAGAGCCCCGGACCTTTTCACATTTATGCATGACCCTTCGTAGCCATTTTTCCTTTAAAGTAATGCAATTAATAAATAAGGAAGAAATTGGAAATTCTGAAACGTCAGAAATGTTCGTTTTCGAAGTACGAACCCAACGCAAGTTGAATCGTCAAAATCGGACGAACGAGTCAAAAGTTATGGCCAAAACAGTTTGGACCTGCAGACCACCGATCGCTCGGTCCATGGAGCGATCGATCGGTCCAAAACCGATCGCTCGGAGGCTATCGACTGGTCAAGATTTTTGTATGGAGAAATTTTCCAGAGAGTGAAATTTTAACCGATCGCTCGGTTATGAAACCGATCGATCGGTAGGCAACCGATCGATCGGTCATTAACACCGATCGCTCGGTCCTCGCGTTTTACAGAATTTTCACTAAGGGCATTTTCGGCATTCGGGTGTTATACCCTTTCTTATATAGGATTGCCCGAGCCTTTAGGGCTCATTCTCAACCCTTAGAAGATTTGGGAGATTAGAAGAGAGGAGAAAGGGTTCCTAAATCTAGGGTTTCTATTTTGAAGAGGAATCAAAGGGGTTTGAGACCCTAGATCATCCTCAAGCACGTTTTCCTTCAAGATCTCGGCTCAAGCTCGTGTGGGGCTCGTGTTCCAAGCTAGGGCAGCAACTCACGGTCGTTTTGGAAAGGGGGATTTCTCCCCACTTGATCAAGGTCGGTACTTCTTACTACCCTCCTAGTTATGGCTTCTCTTTCCCTTTATTTCTTCTTGTTTTCTTTCACCTATATATGTGTTATGAGATTGGTGGTATGAATGGTGAATGGAGATGGATGTTGGCGAATGGATGCCGTGTGGATGATGTAATGAACGAATGGGAAAGGGCATTGTACTAATAATGAACATACAAGTGTGATGTGAGCATAACCCACATAGAAAAGCATGATCTAGGTTTAAGTGAATAATGAACACACCCCATGTTTGATGAAATGCCAAGGTGAACAAAATAAATGATAAATTAAGGGAACCCATGTTTAATTGCTCTTGAAATTTGTTAGGGTTCATGATAGTGTGTTTCTTACATTTCTTAAAATGTGTAGATTATTAATTACTTAAATTGTTATATGCTATGCCTTGTGAATCACTCCAAATTGTCATATTTAATTCCAAATGCAAGTATGCACACGATCTCACGAGCACGCATGAAATGACGTGATTTACCGATGTTTTGAGTATGGGACGTAGAGGTGGGGCATATCCTAAGATATGTTTCACTTCGCTTTTGACAAGGACAAGACAATCATGCATTGCATAGGGAAAGGTCTCCCATCCCCTCGCATGACATGCATAGCATCGCATGACACGCATAGCATAGGATGGCATGACACGCATAACATAGCATCACACATTCTGCATGGATGCTAGTTGCGACGGGCTATGAACGGCAACTAGGCATTCACATTCCGCATGGATGCTAGTTGCGACGGGCTATGAACGGCAACTAGGCATTCACATTCCGCATGGATGCTAGTTGCGACGGGCTATGAACGGTAACTAGGCATTCACATTCTGCATGGATGCTAGTTGCGACGGGCTATGAACGGCAACTAGGCATACCCATCTGCATATAGGGTACTAGTTGTGACGGACTATGAACGGCAACTAGGCATGTGAACATGTTTAAATTATGAAAATGCAAGCATGACAAGCATGACACGGTTAACAAGTTCCTAATCACGAAAAAGGGTATTTCAAGTCAAGTTAAGTGCACGATGTTTTCAAGGGTTTTATCAGTCTTTCTGAATGCAAGCATGAATATAAATTGCTTTACTTCCTTGTTATGATATAAATTGTTCCTGTTCTATATATGCAACTTGCTTCCTACTATCTGTATGCTATGACTGTTGGTTAGTGCTTAGTACCCGCTGAGTATTCCATGCTCAGCCGTACTTCTTATGTCGGTAGGTGATGGCGGAGCAGCTGCTCCATTTGATATCTGTGCTCCGAGCCCTTGGGTGGAGGAGGAGTACGTCGAGGAGCCTTTGGAGGAACCTCCCGTAGAGGGTTACCATTAGGTGGTTGTAGATTCTGAGTGAATAGCTGTGGGTGAGATGAGAGATATACATTCATGTATTTTGGCGGGTCTGTCCGCACCTTCTTTTGGTTACTTTTTGTATAAACTTGGATTTCCATATGTATATACTTAGAGGTTTGTTAGACTTCCGCTGTGTTTTATAGTTATGTTTCCACGATAATGTCCTCTATTGTATATGCTCTGTGGGGTTTTGCAGGTTGGTTGTCAAGCAAGTCATGTAAGTCATGATTGAGTCGTCCAAGATTCACTCTAACTCCTAGGGTGGGTTTTGGGTCGCGACAGAACTGAAAAAAGACCATAATACCCTTACTGGGATTTCTGTGAATAGTGCTGTGAATAGTGCCAACTCGTGGTGCCGTGAATAGTGCCAACTCGTGGTGCCGTGAATAGTGCCAACTCGTGGTGCCGTGAATAGTGTCAACTCGTGGTGTCGTGAATAGTGCCAACTCGTGGTGCCGTGAATAGTGTCAACTCGTGGTCCGTGAATAGTGTCAACTCGTGGTCCGTGAATAGTGCCAACTCGTGGTGTTGTGAATAGTGCCAACTCGTGGTGCCGTGAATAGTGTCAACTCGTGGTGCCGTGAATAGTGCCAACTCGTGGTGCCGTGAATAGTGTCAACTCATGGTGTTGTGAATAGTGTCAACTCGTGGTGCCGTGAATAGTGTCAACTCGTGGTCCGTGAATAGTGCCAACTCGTGGTGCCATGAATAGTGTCAACTCGTGGTCCGTGAATAGTGTCAACTCGTGGTGTTGTGAATAGTGCCAACTCGTGGTGCCGTGAATAGTGCCAACTCGTGGTGTCGTGAATAGTGCCAACTCGTGGTGCCGTGAATAGTGTCAACTCATGGTCCGTGAATAGTGTCAACTCGTGGTCCGTGAATAGTGCCAACTCGTGGTGTTGTGAATAGTGCCAACTCGTGGTGCCGTGAATAGTGTCAACTCGTGGTGTTGTGAATAGTGCGAACTCGTGGTGCCGTGAATAGTGCCAACTCGTGGTGCCGTGAATAGTGTCAACTCGTGGTGTTGTGAATAGTGTCAACTCGTGGTGCCGTGAATAGTGTCAACTCGTGGTCCGTGAATAGTGCCAACTCGTGGTGCCGTGAATAGTGTCAACTCGTGGTCCGTGAATAGTGCCAACTCGTGGTGTTGTGAATAGTGTCAACTCATGGTGCCGTGAATAGTGTCAACTCGTGGTCCGTGAATAGTGCCAACTCGTGGTGTTGTGAATAGTGCCAACTCATGGTGCCGTGAATAGTGTCAACTCGTGGTGTTGTGAATAGTGCGAACTCGTGGTCCGTGAATAGTGCCAACTCGTGGTGCCGTGAATAGTGCCCGTGGTGAGTTGTACCACGGATGCACACAGTATACGTTATCAGAGTACGTTGTCTGTGCTACGATTTCCTACAGGTACAGACTGTTTTGGCCATATCTTTTGACTCGTTCGTTCGATTTTGACGATTCAACTTGCGTTGTGTTCGTAATTCGAAGAGGAACAATTCTGACATTTCGAAATTTCCAAATTCTTCCTCATTTATTAATCATACCTCTTAAAAAAGCAAGATGACAACGAAAGTGTCATGTATTAAGCATGAAAAAGTCTGGGGCTCTACATCCTCCCCCCCTTACAAAATTTCGTCCTCGAAATTCAGACACTACTTGCATTACCAATCAAAAAGAACATTACAAGTCATATACAGACTTCACACAGAAACTCATTCAAGTAATTCTGGGTACTTTGCTTTGACTTCGGCTTCACGCTCCCATGTAGCTTCTTCCCGAGCATGGTGTTGCCATTGCACAAGAACCAAAGGGATTGTCTTGTTGCGAAGCACCTGATTCCTTCGATCTAAAATCTGGACTGGCTTTTCAATCAAGGTGAGCTCCTCTTGAATCTCCAACTGTTCCAAGTCTATGACATGCGAAGGATCCGCAAGATATTTCTGAAGCATGGACACATGGAAGACGTTATGAACTGCAGCCATGTGAGGTGGAAGAGCTACTCGATAAGCAACTTCACCAACCCGTGTGATAATCTCAAAAGGCCCAACATACCGAGGACTAAGCTTGCCTCGCTTCCCAAATCTCATGATCCCTTTGCTAGGAGATACTTTCACAAAAACTTGATCCCCTACTTGAAATTCTAAGTCCCTACGGCGTGTGTCCGCATAACTTTTCTGGGGATCTTGAGCGGCTTTCAATCGATCCCGGATGATCTTAACTGTGTTTGCAGTTTGCTCAATCAACTCCGGACCAAGTATTTTCCTTTCTCCTACCTCATCCCAATAGAGAGGAGACCTACAACTTCGCCCATACAAGGCCTCAAATGGTGCCATTTGGATACTTGCCTGATAGCTATTATTGTAGGCAAATTCAACCAAAGGCAAGTGTTCTTCCCAACTGCCTCTGAAATCCAACATACAAGCTCGAAGCATGTCTTCAATGACTTGGTTCACTCTCTCGGTTTGTCCATCCGTTTGTGGATGAAAGGCGGTGCTGAAATCAAGTTGGGAACCCATAGCCTCTTGGAAACTTTTCCAAAATCTTGACGTGAATCTTGGATCCCGATCTGATACAATACTGACTGGCACCCCATGTAGTCTAACTACTTCCTTGATGTATAGTGCAGCCAACTGACTAGAGTTGAAGGTAGTACGGTAGGGTAAGAAATGAGCGGACTTTGTCAAACGATCCACTACTACCCATATCGCATCTGAGCCCCTTGCCGTCTTTGGCAAGCCAACTATGAAATCCATGGATATGTTCTCCCATTTCCACTCGGGAATAGGAAGAGAATGCAATAGACCGGCTGGCCGGATGTGTTCTGCTTTTACCTGTTGACACACCAAGCATCGTGCTACATATTCCGCAACCTCCCTCTTCATATTCCGCCACCAAAAGTGACCCTTGAGGTTCCGGTACATCTTTGTGCCCCCTGGATGCACTGTGTACTTCGAACGATGTGCCTCATCCATGATCTCTCGTCGAAGATCTGCGTTGGCCGGAACACACAACCTTCCTTTGAATGTGATAGCACCCCGACTAGTGAGAGAGAAGTCCTCACTACCCTTAGCAACTTCCTTGTCCCGATAAGCCAACAATTCCGCATCCATGGCTTGATATTCTTGGATCAAATCTATAATGTACGGCCGAACCGTAACATTTGCCAAGATAGGACCACGGACAGAGTTATTCACACTGATGTCTAGATTTGCCAAATCTTCTAGTAGCTTCCATTCTTGAACTAACATGTGTGCTAACAACCCTTGAGGTTTTCTACTCAAAGCATCAGCCACTACATTTGCTTTGCCCGGGTGGTATTGAATGGTACAATCATAGTCCTTCAGAAATTCCATCCAACGCCGTTGCCTTAAATTCAGCTCCTTTTGGGAAAAGAGATACTTGAGACTCTTGTGATCAGTGAACACATAGAACTCCACCCCATAAAGGTAATGACGCCAAATCTTAAGTGCAAACACGACCGCCGCAAGCTCCAAGTCGTGCGTGGGATAATTCTTCTCATGCTCCTTCAATTGCCTTGATGCATAGGCAATGACTTTCTTATGCTGCATGAGTACACACCCAAGTCCAACGTGTGAGGCATCACTATACACCTCATACCCATAAGGTCCAGATGGCACAGTAAGGACAGGGGCTGTAGTAAGCCTCTTCTTCAGTTCCGTGAAACTGATCTCGCACTTATCACTCTATACAAACTTGGCGTTCTTCCTTGTCAGGTAAGTGAGTGGTGCTGCAAGGCTAGAGAAACCCTCTAGGAATCTCCTGTAGTAGCCTGCCAATCCAAGAAAACTACGTATCTCAGTAACACTCTTGGGCCTCGCCCAACTCATAACTGCTTCGATCTTCTTCGGATCCACCGAGATACCTTCTGCAGAAACCACGTGGCCTAGGAATGCCACCTCTTCCAACCAAAACTCACACTTGCTAAGTTTGGCGTATAGCTTGTGTTCTCTTAGCATTTCCAAAGCAAGGCATAGGTCGCGTGTGTGATCTTCCCGTGTCTGGGAATAGACCAAGATGTCATCCACAAATACAATCACGCACCTATCAAGGTGTGGCCGGAACACCCGGTTCATCAAATCCATAAAGGCTGCCGGCGCGTTCGTGAGTCCAAAAGGCATTACCAAGAACTCGTAGTGTCCATACCGAGTCCTGAATGCAGTTTTGGGAACATCTTCCGCCTTAATCTTCAACTGGTGATAACCCGATCGAAGGTCTATCTTTGAGAAAAATCTCGCTCCCTTCAACTGATCGAACAAGTCGTCAATCCTAGGCAAGGGATACCTATTCTTTATAGTGACTTTGTTCAATTGCCTGTAATCGACACACATCCGCATCGAGCCATCTTTCTTCTTAACAAACAACACCGGGGCACCCCACGGTGAGACACTTGGTCGAATGAAACCAAGGCCTTGTAATTCCTCCAACTGAGTCTTTAACTCCTTGAGTTCAATAGGGGCCATTCTATATGGAGCTCTAAAAACAGGAGCTGTGCCTGGTGCAAGCTCGATCGCAAACTCAATCTCCCTATCTGGAGGCAATCCTGGCAACTCTTCTGGAAATACATCCAGGAATTCACTCACAACCGGAATAGTCGATGAGTCCTTTGCTTCAGGGTTAGCTAAGCTCAACGCCGCAAAGCGGGCAATGTCTCTACTTCTCAACCCTCGAAAGTGAAATGGTTTTCCTTCTACCGGCTTGAAGAGTACCATTTTCTTAAAGCAAGCTACATGCCCATGATGTGCTGCTAACCAATCCATTCCCAATATAACATCAAAGTCTTGGAATCCAAGGACGATGAGATCAACCGCCAACTCGTGGCTCCCAACTTGGACCACACTATCTCCATACACTTTATCTGCCAATACTGTTTTGCCGAGAGGAGTCGAAATGGCTAACTCCAGTTCTAGCTGACTTGGCTCTACAGAAAAGCCTTCAGAAAAACTCGGCGAGACAAATGAATGAGTAGACCCGGTATCAATCAACACTCGAGCTAAACACTCATTGACTAGTAGGGCTCCTGAAATTTTAGCGAGTTACGTCAATTCAAGCATCAACAGTGTATACACATAGGTATATACATATATAGCATACCAAGTACGTACACATGGAATAAAACATAACATAACCATCACGAATAAAGAAAATAACTCCAAACGCGTACCTTGCACCACATCGTCAGATGCAAGTGCATCACCCTCTGTCAAGGCAAAAACTCACCCCTGGTTCGCCTGGCGAGACTGTGGTGTAGACCGGGTAGTCTGAGATGACGCCTGGTATGATCCTGCTGGGCGTGCTGGGGGCCTACTACCCTGAGACTGGCCTGGTAAATGCCGGCTAGGGCAATCCCTGATCATGTGGCCCTGGCGACCGCAATGATAACATCCACCAGATGCTCTTCGACAATCTCCTGCCGGATGCCTTTTGCCGCATGAAGTGCAGACCTCATGTGTATAAGTCGGAGGGGCCGGAAGCGGAGTATACCTCATCGTCTGAGGTGCAACAGGCCGTGGGGCTGGAAGAGCCTGAGGTCTCGGCGCCTGAGGCACATACTGCCGGGGAGCTGGAGGCGCATAAGATGGCCTCATCGGTGGTGCTGGCCACGCATACTGATAAGGACTGGTACGAGTCCGCCTCTCTAGAGGTGCTGAACTACTAGCTTGGCCTCTCGCCAACTCCCTCTTCTTGGACACTGTCTCTGAATTGGCCTCGACCAATAAGGCCTTGTCTACTACCTCAGAGTAGGTAGCATGTCTGAAGACTGAAACCTTCTCCATGATAACATCCTTGAGCCCTTGCTCAAACCTTCTTGCCTTCATTGCCTCGGTGGCAACCATGTGAGTCGCGAAGCGTGATAGCTCCGAGAACTTGGCCTCATAAGCGGCCATAGACATCGAACCTTGCTCAAGGTTGATGAATTCCCTCTCTTTCCTTTCCCGTGCTCCAATCGGAAAATACTTCTTGTAAAAAGTATCTTTGAACTCCTCCCAAGTCCAAGCTAGACCCTGCATGGTCGAGTCTCTCGTCCTCAATGCGGACAACCACCAATGGTGGGCTTCACCCTCTAGCATGAAAGCTGCCCATGCTACTCTCTCCTCCTCTGTAGGTGAGAGGACCGTAAAGATCTTCTCCATCTGGAGGATCCATACCTCCGCAGCAAGAGGGTCCACACTCCCATGGAAGGGTGGAGGCCTCAATCTCCTGAATGCCTCAACTCCAGCGGTACGATGTACTGGAGCTGCGGGCGGTGGAGTAGGTGTCGCCGATGATGGTATAGCTTGCCGAGCCGCCAGTATGGCGAGTGTCTCAGCAATAGAGCCTAAGACCTGAGAGAAGTCCGGCTGCTCATCCTCATCCCGTGAAGAAGAGGAAGCTCTGGTATGTGGTCCACGACCCCGTGTGTTCTGTCTCATGACTAAAGTCCTGAGAACAATAGCACCACATGAGTCTAACTTGAAACCACAGTTTATTTCAATGCCATTTCACAATAATTCAATTTGTATTAGTTATATAATACTAATACACATCACATCAGGTCATCAAAGTATTCATCACATTATACTTATACTTTAGTGTTCTAGCATACTTAAGACCCGTACTTGGTTAAAGCAACCATTTTCGACTAAGACTAAGGTTTTAGTCTTACACTTGGATCAAGACTCTCTTCCGACTTACTTTCGTCCTAACTTGTTTCCTGACATATGCTCTTGTCAAGCCGTGGTATAAGATTCTAAGTGACCCTAGAGACCTAAAGCCTAAGCTTTGATACCACTTCTGTAGCGACCCGAAACCCACCCTAGGAGTTAGAGTGAACTTTGGACGACTAATCATGACTTGCTTGACAACTAACCTGCAAAACCCACAGAGCATATACGATAGAGGACAAAACAGCGGAAACATGCTCTAACATGGTATAGCGGAAGTCTACCAAACCTCTATGTATATACATAATCAATCCAAGTTTATACAAAAAGAATCCAAAGAAAGTGCGGACATGCCCGCCAAAATACATAAATCTGACTCTCGTCTCACCCACAGCTAAACCACTCAGAATCTAATCACCACCTACTAATAACCCTCTACGGGAGGTTCCTCCAAAGGCTCCTCGACATAC
Source organism: Tetracentron sinense (assembly GCA_015143295.1). Classification (NCBI taxonomy): domain Eukaryota; kingdom Viridiplantae; phylum Streptophyta; class Magnoliopsida; order Trochodendrales; family Trochodendraceae; genus Tetracentron; species Tetracentron sinense. Next base: position 17,151,601 of record CM026553.1, read on the forward strand.
TCCTCTTCCACCCATGGACCAGGAGCACAAACATCAAATGGAGCAGCAGCTCCCTCAGAACCTGCCGACATAAGAAGTACGGCTGAGCATGGAATACTCAACGGGTACTAAATACTAACCAACAATTATAGCATAGAAATGGCAACACATGATCAGGAGCAATTCATATATGTCAAATGGAAACAATTCATATCATACAAGGAAGTAAAGCAGTTTATAATCATGCTTGAAATTCGTAGAAAGCCGATAAATCCTCTTGAAAACATCGTGCACTTGACTTGACTTGAAATCTCTTTTCGTACTTGAAATCTTGTCTTGTCTATCTTGCTTGATTCTTGTATGTCGTATCATGTCATGCATGCTTGCTTGTGATCACGTAACTTGTGAGATGTCCTTGTGAGATGTCCTTGTGAGATGCCTTGAGAGGGAAGGGAGACCCTTCTTTATGCAATGCACTTGTGAGGGAAGGGAGACCCTTCTTTATGATATGTATGTACTTGCGAGGGAAGGGAGACCCTTCTTCATGATATGCACTTGTGAGTGAGGGGAGACCCCTCGTGGAATGTTGGTTCTTGTCTTCTTGTGAAAAGCGAGGTAAAACATATCTTAGGATATGTCCCACCTCTAACCATGTTCTTGAAAACCTCGATAAATCATGCCGTGCTCGTGGGAACCGTGTACATACTTGCATTTAAATTTAAACATGACCATTGGGTAATTTCACAACACATATAGCGTCAAGGATTAAGCAATTCAATGTTCATAGCATTTAGGGGAAAACAGGAAACACACTATCATAGGCCCTAGCAATATTCAGAATTTATTAGGCATGCATTTCTTAATTTACAGCTCACTGTATTCACCTTGGCATTTCATCAAACATGGTGTGTTCATTATGGATTTCCCTACAACATGCTTTTCTAGATGGTTTTACTCAATCATACATGTATGTTTATTTTTGGAACAATGCCCTTCCCCGTTTTAATCATCACCACACAACCACTGGCATCCAATCGCCCCTTACATCTCCATTCACCATTCACCATTCACCATTCACCATTTATCCATCTCATAGCACATGTGTAAATGAAAGGAAATCAAAAGAAAAGAAGGGGAAAGAGGAATTATAACTAGGAGGGTAGTAAGAAGCACCGACTTTGAAGAAATGAGGAAGAAACCCTCTTTCCAAATGGCTGTGAGTTGCTGCCCTAGCTTGATTCGTGAGCTCCACGAATGCTTGCACCGAAATCTTGAAGAAAACGGGTTTGAGGTTGATCTAAGGTCTCAAAACCCTTTGATTTCTCTCCAAAATGGAAACCCTAGATTGGAATCGCCTTCTCCTCTTTCTTCTATTCTCTCAAACTCTCTAAGTGTTGAAATGATGCCCTAAAGGCTCGGGTTAAACTCTTAAGGTAAGAGTGAACTGACAAAAGACCATAATACCCTTACTGAGATTTCTGTGAATAGTGCTGTGAATAGTGCCAACTCGTGGTGCCGTGAATAGTGCCAACTCGTGGTGCCATGAATAGTGCCAACTCGTGGTGCCGTGAATAGTGTCAACTCGTGGTGTCGTGAATAGTGCCAACTCGTGGTGCCGTGAATAGTGTCAACTCGTGGTCCGTGAATAGTGTCAACTCGTGGTCCGTGAATAGTGCCAACTCGTGGTGTTGTGAATAGTGCCAACTCGTGGTGCCGTGAATAGTGTCAACTCGTGGTGCCGTGAATAGTGCCAACTCGTGGTGCCGTGAATAGTGTCAACTCGTGGTGTTGTGAATAGTGTCAACTCGTGGTGCCGTGAATAGTGTCAACTCGTGGTCCGTGAATAGTGCCAACTCGTGGTGCCGTGAATAGTGTCAACTCGTGGTCAGTGAATAGTGCCAACTCGTGGTGTTGTGAATAGTGTCAACTCGTGGTGCCGTGAATAGTGTCAACTCGTGGTCCGTGAATAGTGCCAACTCGTGGTGTTGTGAATAGTGCCAACTCGTGGTGCCGTGAATAGTGTCAACTCGTGGTGTTGTGAATAGTGCCAACTCGTGGTCCGTGAATAGTGCCAACTCCTGGTGCCGTGAATAGTGCCCGTGGTGAGTTGTACCACGGATGCACACAGTATACGTTATCAGAGTACGTTGTCTGTGCTACGATTTCCTACAGGTACAGACTGTTTTGGCCATATCTTTTGACTCGTTCGTCCGATTTTGACGATTCAACTTGCGTTGTGTTCGTACTTCGAAGAGGAACAATTCTGACATTTCGAAATTTCCAAATTCTTCCTCATTTATTAATCATACCTCTTAAAAAAGCAAGATGACAACGAAAGTGTCATGTATTAAGCATGAAAAAGTCTGGGGCTCTACACAAATAACACCTGTCATCACAATAGCCATCAAACAAACCATATACCTGTATTATTTACATCAAGTTGTTTTACAAAAGTAGGCGCCTCTATCACATCAGGTACAACTTGTACAAGCTTCTAAAATGTCCAGTTGAACTTTTCACTTACTGGTCAGCAGCTCCAAGATCTGCTGACACAAAAATTCAGTGAGCTATGAAGCCCAATAAAACCACAATCCTTCTAAACTATTTTTCACATAATAACACACATCAATAATGATATAATAAACAGTTCAATTTGCATATTATGATAAAATAGAACAGTATATAATAAACAGTGACCCAAGGTCACTTACGGTTACGTCACCCTAACCGAGGTTCCCGACCTCACATTACTTTCCAATTATGAGGTTCAGTTATGAATGTATTACATTACCAAGTTATCGTTTCGATCATCAATCATGTTTCATTTCGAGTCCTGAGACTCTATTAATTGGTCACAGCCCACAAATGTTCAGCTTTAAAGTCTCTAAATCCTAACCATAATACATTGAGTCATTTTGACTCACACACGCTGTTTCGGCTTTCACCCGAACACGACCAAATCTTGGGTATACCAACCCAACTCACTTGGAAAATCTGATTATTCCATACCGAACAATGAGTCCACCAACTCAGACAAATACATCAACCCTGAGTATACCAACTCAGACCACTTCGTATCTGAAGCTTACATACACAACATGGGCATTCACCCAATAAGGACAATACTTTTCCATTCAACTGACTGGCAACATCTACCGTGTATTCGCCATCATCGCTCTGGGTATTAGTCAAGAAGGAACCCCGACCAACCTGCCTACCATCATCTTCTAGCTAGTCTATGGAGGAACCCCGACATTTATACCAATGCCGATATCTCCTGAAGCTCCACCAAGAAGGGACCCCGATAGACACAGTGCCGACATCTTCTGACCCACCCAGAGAGGAACCCCAGACTATAAACTATTTGATGTTCAGCCACTTTAAACTCCCTAGGACTCTGACATCTCCTGACTATCAGTCACGGAGGAACCACAGGCGATGCAGGACACCGCCACTCCTGACTTAGTCCAAGAGGCACCACGGACGACCTAGACAAACAGACTGACATCTCATATCAATCACGGAGGAACCCCGGGCCTTACTGGACACCGTTTCTCCTGACCTAGTCAAAGAGGAACCACGGACTATACTCAACCCTGGTTAGATTTTCTAATCACAGGTTAACCCCAGTTAACCCAAGCCTCGCTTGGTTAACTGAAATACTTGGGTCTCGCCCCCGTGAACCAACTTCGGTAACACATCGTCTTGTTAGGGAATGTTTCCAGGCTAATGAATGTCTTCATAGCTTTATACGACCTTCAAAATAACTTTTCGTCACCCTAAAGTGGTGATACAATTTACCCGGGACCCGATCTGGGCTCCCCGATGGACCACATAAAATCACAACATCACATAGGGGTCTCTGACCCTTTTTCATTCATGCTAAAAGACATGCATATACTTCAGATAAAATAATATAGCAAAATAGGGGAAAAAGAGAAGAAAAGAGAGGGGTTTTACCTACTTCACGTGTTTCGAGGCAGCTAGTGCAAAAAGTGGCACCGCAACACGTCCGGGAGGGCGATCAACCCCAAGATAAAGCTCCTCTCTCTCGAACTTTCACTTCTCTCTCTACCTTTTCCTTTTTCTCTCTCTCTACACACAAATCGAGGCATCGGGGAAGAAATCAGACACCGCCAATGCATTGAGGACGTTGAAAAACCTTAAAAGGACCTCCCTTTCCCTTTCTCTCTCTTCCTTTCTCTCTCCTCTTTCTCTCTCTTCCTTTCTCTCTCCTCACTTTCTCTCTCTAAAATGGTTCGGCAGCCTTCTGTCTCTGTAGAAATATCAGAGAATGAGGGTTTTAACCCTCCTTATATAAGTAAGGGGATGGGATCATGTGCAACAGCACATGACCAATAAGGTGTGGAGAGTTAACCGGTCAACTCGTTTGACCGGTTGACTGTTTGACCAATTTTTGAATTTTTATGCATTTACGGTATCCGAAACCTTACTACATAGAGTCTGATTTTGACGAAACTTTAGGTGACCGAACTTGGGATAGTTCGACACCTACTGTAAACATTTTGAAGAAAAATACTGAGTTTTGACAGCTACACTTTAGTCCGGAAGAAAATTGAAAAACCCACTAATTTCTTGATTTCTAACACAAAACAGGCCGCCGTTTCTTCGTTGGAGATAACTAACTACCGAGACGACAGACATTAGTCCCCATGACCGATTGACACACATTAGTACCAACCGTACGGATTTCTATCAGGATCTTCAACAGATATTGGGTCCCACTTACTTTCTGGAAATATGGAAATTTTCCATTTTTCTCAATTTTATCACATATAATGGCCCCGCGGTCCCCGCGAAATGATACCTGACGAAACCGATATGATAGGGGTGTGTCCCGGTAGTCGACCGGCACACTGTGTGTGATTTTCGTCAAAAGATACTAAGATTTCCTCGATGCACTTCTATCCCGAGCAAAATCCACTTTTTAATAATTTAACAAATAATTAACTAATTAACCTCCATTAAGGACCCATAAACACATAATTTTATTATATTAAAATTCTAGGTCGTTACAATCTCCCCTCCTTACAAAAAATTTCATCCTCGAAATTTACATATACACTAGTCATCAAATAACTGAGGATGATTGCCCCTAATGACATCTTCAAGTTCCCATGTGGCTTCCTCTATGCTATGGTGTTCCCATAAAACTTTAACTAGCTTAATCGTTTTGTTTCGTAACACCTGTTCCTTGCGGTACAAAATTATCACTGGCTTTTCTTCAAAAGTTAAGTCCTCTCTAACTTGAATTGGTTCATATTGTATCACGTGTGAGGGATCAGGTACATATTTTCTCAACATGGATATATGGATTACATTGTGAACCCTTGCCAGCTCTGGTGGTAACACCAAAAGGTAGGCTACACCTCCTATTTTAGCCAAAATCTCAAAAGGTCCAATGAATCGCGGACTTAACTTTTCCCGCTTTCTGAATCGTACAATACCTTTTAATGGAGAGATTTTCAAGAAGACATGCTCGCCGACTTGAAACTCTAAGTCTCGTCGTTTTCCATCTGCATAGCTTTTCTGTCGACTTTGTGTAGATAATAACCTCGATCGAATAAACTCGATCTTCTTTGTTGTTTCTTGCACCAACTCAGGTCCCAGTAGTTTACGTTCCCCTACTTCAGTCCAACATACTGGTGACCGACAACTCCTGCCGTACAAGGCCTCGTAAGGAGCCATTTGAATACTTGCCTGATAACTGTTATTATATGCAAACTCGATCAATGGCAAGTGATCATCCCAGTTTCCTTGAAAGTCCAGATTGCAAGTGCGCATCATATTTTCTAGAGTTTGTATTGTGCTCTCAGACTGTCCATCGGTTTGCGGATGATAAGCTGTACTCATGTTTAGCTGCGTACCTAAAGCTTCTTGCAAGCTCCTCCAAAATCGGGAAGTAAATCGCGGATCGTGATCTGACACAATAGATACCTGCTCACCATGCAGCTTCACAATCTCCTTGATGTACAACTTTGATAAATTTTCTAGGGTTATGGTATCCTTCATAGCAAGAAAGTGAGCCGACTTCGTCAATCGATCAACTATCACCCAAACGGCATCATGTCTACTCCTTGTTTTTGGTAACCCCACCACAAAATCCATCGTAATGTGCTCTCATTTCCACTCGGGAATAAGCAATGAATTTAACAATCCAGGTGGTTTCTGATGTTCTGCCTTGACTTGCTGACAAACAAGGCATCGAGATACATACTCAGCAATTTCTCTCTTCATGTCGTTCCACCAGTAATTATTCTTCACATCCTGATACATCTTTGTACTTCTGTGGTGCACCGCAAAATGAGATCGATGTGCCTCATTTAGTAGTTCATTCTTCAACTCAGGATTTCTAGGCACACAGATTCGACCTTTGAATCGAAGTATTCCATCTTCAGATTCTTCAAAATCACCCATTTCTCCTTTAAGAATCTTATCTCTGATAATCTTGATCTCCTGATCTTCCAACTGTGCTTTTTGAATCTTTTGTAATAACACTGGCTTGGCCTGAATACTAGCCAACTTGGCACCATTACCCTGGAATCCTAGACTCAGATTCCAACTCTTGAATTCTTCGATCATCTTCCATCGCTCTGCCCTCATATATGCTACAGATCCAATTGTCTTTCTACTCAGGGCATCAGCAACCACGTTACCCTTACCAGGATGACACTGGATTACATAGTCATAATCCTTTAGGAATTCCATCCATCTACGCTATCGCATATTGAGTTCCTTTTGGGAGAATAGATACTTTAAACTCTTGTGATCACTATAGATCACCAACTTCTCTCCATAAAGATAATGTCTCCAAATTTTTAATGCGAACACTACCGTAGCTAACTCCAGGTCATGCGTGGGATAATTCTGTTCGCGAATCTTGAGTTGTCTCGAACCATAAGCAATGACCTTTTTGTTTTGCATTAAGACACAACCGAGTCCCTTATTGGAAGCATCGCAATACACCTCAAATCCTCCAGATCCTGAGGGAGTTGTCAATACTGGAGCGGTTGTTAATCTCTTCTTTAATTCTTGAAAGCTTCGCTCCCAAGATGCCATCCATTCGAACTTCACATCTTTCTTAGTCAATTCCGTTAATGGAGCTGCTATCTTCGAGAAACCTTCTACAAATCTACGGTAGTACCCAGCCAATCCCAAAAAACTTCAAACTTCAGTAATAGTGGATGGCCTTGCCCAATCGGTTACTGCCTGAATCTTGGAAGGATCAACAGATATTCCATTTATTGACACAATATGCCCAATAAAGGCTACCTCTTCCATCCAAAACTCGCACTTGGAGAACTTAGCATATAGCTGATTATCTCTTAATGTCTGTAGCATAATCCTCAGGTGCTCAGCGTGCTGCTCACGACTAGGTGAGTACACCAAGATATCATCAATAAATACCACAATAAACTGATCCAAGTACGGCCTGAAAAGATGATTCATCAACTCCATAAAGGCCGCAGGTGCATTTTTCAATCCAAAAGGCATCACCAAGAACTCGTAGTGACCATACCGAGTTTCGGAATGCTGTCTTCTGAATATCTTCTTCTTTGACCCTCAATTAGTGATAGCCGGACCGTAATTCAATCTTTGAAAACACTTGGGCGCCTTACAACTGATCAAATAGATCATCGATCCTGGGGAGAGGATACTTATTCTTGATCGTCGCTTGATTCAGCAGACGATAATCTATACACAGACGCAGACTCTCGTTTTTCTTTCGGACAAATAACACCGGTGCTCCCCAGGGTGAAATACTAGGACGGATCAAGCCCTTATATAATAGGTCTTGCAACTGAATCTTCAGTTCTTGCAACTCAGCCAGAGCCATCCGATACGGTGTTTTAGATATCGAGTCTACACCCGGAGTAACATCGATTGTAAAATCGATTTCTCTTGTAGGAGGGAGTCCTGGTAATTCATCAGGAAACACATCTTGAAACTCTCTAACCACCGGGGTATTCCCTAAAGTGTCATCTTCATCTTTATCGACCACCACTGCAGCTAAATACCCAGTACACCCCTTATCTAGAAGGTGACATGCTTTAATTGCTGATATTAGCTTGGGTGCTTGACCTCGGATAATCCCCTACATTTCGAACTCTGGGATGTCCGGAATTCGAAATATCACTTTCTTGGCATTATAATTTACCACTGCATGGTAATTAGCCAACAAATCCACCCCTAGGATAATATCATAATCCATCATGTCTAACACGATCAGATCTACTAACATCCGTACACTATTGACAAGTATAGGACACCTATCATAGACTGTTTTTGTGCACAGAACTTTCCCTGATGGTGTAGATATAGACATTATGCTTTTGAGTGTATCAGGCTTGTAGCTTATGTGTTTAGCAAAATGAGTAGAGACAAATGAGTGTGTAGCACCAGTGTCAATCAAAGCATAAGCAGGTACTTGAAATACCAAAAGTTTACCTTCGGTCTGCTGTGCCTCTTCCTGGGTACTTGCAACCACTCATCCTTTTCCGCCTTCCAACACTAGTGGTTGAGCCTTAGGGCAATCCTTCTTAATGTGTCCAGGCTTTCCGCATTAGAAGCAAACCTTCGTTCTACAGTCCTTGGTCAAATGGCCTTGACCACATTTCTCGCACTTAAGCCCCAATCTTCCTGTACACCCTTGGCTTTTCATGTCCTCGAACTTTCTTTTCCCAGTAAACTGCCAGTTATTCTCCTTTATCCAAGGCTTCCCAACTATCCCTTTGCCTTTGCCAGCACTAGACTGTGCCAGTTCTTCATGCACTCGCTCTACTCTGAGTGCTCTATCTAATATCTTTGAGAAGGAGGTAAATTGTTGAGCTGCCAATTTCCCTCTGATAGCCGGCTTCAATCCTTCTTCAAATTTCTCAACCCTCCACTGCTCATCCTTGACAAATCTCGCAGCGAACCTCAAGAGTTGATTAAACTTTTGTTCATACTCGCTAACCGACATATTTCCTTGGGTCAGCTAAAGAAACTCCATCTCCTTCCTCTTTTTCATCGACGCTGAAAAATAGCGCTCATAAAACAATTCAGTAAATTTTGCCCAAGGCATGGGCCTCTGATGCGGTGGAACTGTCCTTTCCACTGTGGTCCACCAATGTTCCGCTTCTCCTTCAAGTAGAAAGATAGCGAACTCGGGCTTGTCATTTTCTGGCAAGGATATAGCCCTAAAAACTTTTTCCAGACTTCTGATCCAGTTCTCCGCCTTCAGCGGATCAGTAGTGCCCGAAAAGGCCGACTGTCCAAGCCTCTTAAACTTCTCCAATCGGGTCACATTCCCATGCTCTGGCATGGTAGCAATGGGGATATGACTACCATTCCCATTTCCATTCATATTCTGGGCCTGTTGTTGCTGAATTAGGTTGGCTAGGGCTATAATAGCCTCGAATGCCCCAGCCAAGGTGTAGAGCCCCAGAAATTGAGTTCACTGTTCAGGTGAATAGTGCCCTTACATGGTGTGTGTGTAAAGGCCTAAGGCTTCCCATTGTGTTCTTGATATTATGATTAGTCAAGTGAGGGTTTTAGGTACATGGGTTGTATAGCACCCCGGACTTTTTCATCCTTAATGAATAGCACCTTCGTAGCTAATTGGCTGTTTTTGTAGTCTAATTAATAAATAAGGGAGAAATCGGAAATTCCGAAACATTAGAAATGTTCGTTTTCGAAAGACGGATCCAACGCAAGTTGAATCGTCAAAATCAGACGAACGAGTCAAAAGATATGGTCAAAACAGTCGGGACCAGCAGAGCACCGATCGCTCGGTCCACTGAGCGATCGATCGGTCCAAAACCGATCGATCGGTATCTATCGACTGGTGGAAAATTTTGTATGGGGAAATTTTCCAGAGAGCATGTTTTTGACCGGTCGCTCGGTCAAGAACACCGATCGCTTGGTAGGCAACCGATCGATCGGTCATTAACACCGATCGCTCAGTCCTCGCGTTTTTCCAAAAATTTTAGTAAGGGCGTTTTCATCTTTTGGGTGTTAAATCCTTACCCATAAGGGTTTGCTCGACCCTTTGAGGCCTCACTTACAACAATTGAGGGATTTTGAGAGATAGAGAGAGAAGAGGAGAAAGCTCTAACCTAGGGTTTGGTTTTGAGAAGGAAATCAAGGGGGGTTTAAGAACCATAGCTCACCCCAACTCGAGTTGCTTCGAAATCGAGGCTCAAGCTCGTGTGTGAACCATTCTCCAAGCTAGGGTAGCAACCCAAGCACGTTTTTGGAAGGGGTTTCTTCCCCAACTCAAGTCTCCTTCAAGCAAAGGTGTTCTTCTTTCAAGTTGGAGCTTCAATCAAGGTTTCTACCAAGGATCAAGCCTTGATCTAAGGTTAGTACACCCTACTAACTTCTTTAGCAATAACCTAGATTCCATTCTTGAAAATGATGATTTTTGGATCTTGTGTTCTTTCCTTTCCTTGAAATGCATTATTTTCCCTAATTATAAACAAGATAATTATTTGGTGAATGGGAGGTGGATTGTTGGACATGGAGGCGATTGGATGCCGTATTACGTGATGTGTGATGGAAAATGGTGGATGGGCATTGTACGAATAATGAACGCACGCCTTGTGTATGATGAAACATATGAACATTTAAGAACTTGAAATAATGTGGTTTGAATGTGTTACTCATTAGGTGTTTGACAAAATGCATGAATGAGAATTCCAAGAATAAAATGAAGGAATTGGGAAATATGACTTGTGTAGTTCTCCTTAAAAGGGTGATTTTAAAACAAATGCTCTATATGTTTTCATTAAATTCCCCATGCCTATGCAATTACAAGAAATGCCATATTATGCTTTATTGTTTCATGTTAACATGATTATGAAAAAGAGAATTGAAATGCAATATGTGTCCCTTGATTCATCTATGATAGTACGATCGTCACGCATGCATGAACCAAACTTTTTGAATATAAGCATATGAAATAACAAGAAATAAGCATATGACAAGGAGGTTGGTAGCCCAGGGATGTGCGGGTGCTAGCCTCTGGCTCACAAGTTAAATTAACATGAATGTCAAGGGTATGGCATATCCCTAGGATATGTCATACCTGGCTCACAAGAAAACACGATAATCAAGGAAATGAAGATGCTAATGTGTTCCGTTCCATCATAGTCCGGGCATTAGCTAAGCAAGTGAAACAAGTGAAGTTACTAATGTGTTCCGTTCAATCATAGTCCGGGCATTAGTAAGCAAGTTGCTAATGTGTTCCGTTCCATTATAGTCCGGGCATTAGCAAAGTAAAACAGGAAAGATACTAATGTGTTCCGTTCAATTATAGTCCGGGCATTAGTAAACAAGGATAACTAGTGTGTTCCGTTCAACCATAGTTCGGGCACTAGTCAAGTCAAGATAAGGATACTAATGTGTTCCGTTCAATCATAGTCCGGGCATTAGTAGGCATGGTGCTAATGTGTTCCGTTCCATTATAGTCCGGGCATTAGCAAAGGAAAGCAAGAACTAGTATGACCGTCCAAGTCATAGTTCGGGTACTAGTTAAACATGACACGCAAGAATAACAAGAACCTAGTATGTCCGTCCATTTCATAGTTCGGGTACTAGATAAACAAGAACGAAACAAAGCATGTGTGATTCCCACGATACAAGAATAAAACGAGAATAAGTTGTAAATATAGCAAACGAGTTTCGGAAAATCACAAGAAGTATTATCAAGAACAAGTCATGACTTTTGAATACAAGTTTACAATGCATGAGTTAAAATATCTTGTTCATGATTTACTTTACATTATTATTTCTTTTAGCTTCCGCACTCTGATTATGTACCTTTGATGAACTGTATCATGTATGACATATTAATGTTATTACTTTTGTTAGCTAGTAGCTTGTACTCGCTGAGTATTCCATGCTCAGCCGTACTTTTTATGTCGACAGGTACAGTATGCGATTTGTGGACTCTTGTCCCTTGGATCGAGGTAGCTCGGTGTGAGCAGGAGATCCTTCGGATGGTTAACTAGATATTAGGAGGCTTGGCATATGGTCAATGGTTGGGATGAGTTAGCGAGAGAGACATGTATTTGGGTTCTTGTGTTTGGGGATGTTGTCTCACTTGAGTTGGGACTCAAGTGGAGGAGTTCATGTTCATGTTGTAAATCCTATTTAACTATTGTAATCAAATGCACTTGGAATATAGTTAAGTATTTAAAGAAATTTCTAGTTCTCTATTTTGCATGCCTTGTATACTCTTGCAGGTTGATTTAAGGTTAGGTCACGTCGCCAAAGTATCCTAACTCCTAGGGGGTATTTTGGGGCGTTACACAAGGTATTCTCGGGTGCTCGTCGAGGTGGCATGATTCACCTATAATTATAAAGTAACGAACTTTTAATAATAAAATGAAACTGAAATGCATTGAGAATTCGATATCCAAAAAGAGACATTTCATTCATTTCATCTTTAATATATACATACCACACCATATACATGAACATATTGCATCATAGTATACAAAACATCATCTCCGCTGTACACGTATATACACCAAAAATCTATGAGTTGAGTGATAAGAAGACCACCTAGGAGATCTACTATACTCCAAAACCATACAGATATGCTATAGTCTCCCCTCCTAACTCCCTACTCCTGCATCTAAACCTCAGTCAAGGTAGACGGAGTACTCGCCTCCACCGACTTCTTCTTACTTTGCTTACGGTTGTTCAAAATCGCACGATACTCTCGTGCCGTAAGCCTCTTAGATGATAGGGGTGGAGGTATCCAACCAGTCCCATCCGGACTAGGACTGATGTCTGCCAGTGCCCACTTGACCTGCCTTAAAATCTCACGATGTACCCGAGCCGGTACTGTAAGCTCCATCGGAGTCGGGGGTGGCATCCAGGCAGTTCCGTCCAGATTTATCCAGAAAACCTTCGGCTTAATGGCCGCCATGATTCGTTGAGTCATCCCAAGCCACTCTAGATAATGGCGACTCAATATGACTGCCATCTGCTCATAATGCTACCAATCCTCCTTGGTGGGGACTCCGTGCATTAATGGCATCCCTGCACATACACACAATTTCCAAATCACTATCTGATTTCGAAATAGGTGATGTACAGTAATACATCTAGCTATACAACTAAAAATCATGTACTACGGTATTTCATGAACAAGTATGGTTTGTTTTGATGGTTATTGCTCGTAGGCCCTGATTCCAAATGTGATGCCCCGAACTCGTGCCTAGGGAATCAAGTTCCGAGACGCCCGTCTGTTCGTCAAATCATGCAAGCGGAAGACTTTACCGGCGAAAATGCGGGAAATTTAAACATTTATCAGATGCTTTCAAAAAGCAAATAGCACCTGTCATCACAATAGCCATCACACAAACCATATACCTGTATTATTTACATAAGTTTGTTTTACAAAAGTAGGCGCCTCTATCACGCTAGGTACAACTTGTATAAGCTTCCAAAATGTCCAGTTGGACTTTTCACTTACTGGTCAGCAGCTCCAAGATTTGCTGACACAAAAATTCAGTGAGCTATGAAGCCCAATAAAACCACAATCCTTCTAAACTATTTTCCACATAATAACACGCATCAATAATGATACAATAAACAGTTCAATTTGCATGTTACAGTAAAACAGAATAGTATATAATAAATTGTGACCTAAGGTCAGTTAGGGTTACATCACCCTAACCGAGGTTCCCGACCTCACATTACTTTCCAATTATGAGGTTCAGTTATGAATGTATTATATTACCAAGTTATCGTTTCGATCATCAATCATGTTTCATTTCGAGTCCTGAGCTCTATTAATTGGCCACATTGAGTCATTTTGACTCACACACGGTGTTCCGGCTTTCACTTGAACACGACCAAACCTTGGGTATACCAAACCAACTCACCTGGAATCCGACGATTCCATACCGAACCATGAGTCCGCCAACTCAGAAAAATAAACCAACCATGAGTATACCAACTGAGACCACTTCGTATCCGAAGCTTACACACACAATATGGGCATTCACCCAATAAGGACAATACTTTTCCATTCAACTGACTGGCAACATCTACCATGTATTCGCCGTCATCGCCCTGGGTATCAGTCAAGAAGGAACCCCGACCAACCTGTCTACCATCATCTTCTGGCTAGTCTACAGAGGAACCCCGACATCTATACCAATACCGACATCTCCTGACGTTCCACCAAGAAGGGACCCCGATAAACACGGTGCCGACATCTTCTGACCCACCTAGAGAGAAACCCCGGACTATACATTATCTGATGTTCAGCCACTTTAAACTCCCTAGGACTCCGACATCTCCTGACTATCAGTCACGGAGGAAGCACGGGCCATACAGGACACCGCCACTCCTGACCTAGTCCAAGAGGCACCACGGACGACCTAGACAAACAGACCGACATCTCATATCAGTCACGGAGGAAACCCAGGCCTTACTGGACACCGTCTCTCTTGACCTAGTTAAAGAGGAACCACGGACTATACTCAACCCTGGTTAGATTTTCTAATCACAGGTTAGCCCCAGTTAACCCAAGCCTCGCTTGATCAACTGAAATACTTGGGTCTCGCACCCATAAACCAACTCCGGTAACACACCGTCTCGTTAGAGAACGTTTCCAAGTTAATGAATGTCTCCATAGCCTTATACGACCTTCAAAATAACTTTTCGTCACTCTAAAGTGGCGATACAATTTACCCGGGACCCGATCTGGGCTCCCCGATGGACCACATAAAATCACAGCATCACATAGGGGTCTCTGACCCTTTTTCATTCATGCTAAAAGACATGCATATACTTCAGATAAAATAATATAGCCAAATAAGGGGAAAAAGAGAAGAAAAGAGAGGGGTTTTACCTGTTTCACGCGTTTTGAGGTAGCTAGTGCAAAAAGGGTCACCGCCAACACGTCCGGGAGGGCGATCAACCCCAAGATAAAGCTCCTCTCTCTTTAACCTTCACTTTTTCTCTCTACCTTTTTCTCTCTCTCTCTACACACAAATCGAGGGGTCGGGAAAGAAATCAGACGCTGCCAATGCGTCGGGGACGTCGAAAAACCCAAAGGGGACCTCCCTTTCCCATTCTCTCTCTTCCTTTCTCTCTCCTCTTTCTCTCTCTTCCTTTCTCTCCCCTCACTTTCTCTCTCTAAAATGGTTCGGCAGCCTTCTATCTCTGTAGAAATATCAGAGAATGAGGGTTTGACCGGTCAACTCGTTTGACCGGTTGACTGTTTGACCGGTTGACTGTTTGACCAATTTTTGAATTTTTATGCATTTAAGGTATCCGAAACCTTACTACATAAAGTCCAATTTTGACGAAACTTTAGGTGACTGAACTTGGGATAGTTCGACACCTGCTGTAAAAATTTCGAAGAAAAATACTGAGTTTTGACAGGTACACTTTAGTCCGGAAGAAAATTGTAAAACCCACTAATTTCCTGATTTCGAACACAAAACAGGTCGTCGTTTCTTCGTTTGAGATAACTAACTATCGAGACGACAGACATTAGTCTCCATGGCCAACCGTCATGGATTAGTGCCAACCGTACGGATTTCTATTAGGATCTCCAACAAATATTGGGTCCCACTTAATTTATGGAAATATAGAAATTTCCCGTTTTTCTCAATTTTATCAGACATAATGGCCCCGCGGTCCCGCGAAATGATACCTGACGGAACCGATACGGTAGGGGTGTGTCCCAGCAGTCGACTGGCACACTTTGTGCAAATTTTGCCAAAAGATACTGAGATTTCCTCGGTGCACTTCAATCCCGAGCAAAATCCACTTTTTATTAATTTAACAAATAATTAACTAATTAACCTCCATTAAGGACCCATAAACACATAATTTTATTATATGAAAATTTCGGGTTGTTACATTATAGATATTGGTCAAACCCATTTCCCCATTAATTCTGTTAATCAAATAATTACTAAAATAATCCCTTAGTTTAAATTAACAATTAATTTAAACAATAGATTAACTATTAATCTATTTAATTAAATGATTAACTTTTAATCACTTAAAATAATTTATTAGCTTTTAATCAATTACTGAGCTTGTATTTCTTATGTGAGCACCTCCACAGATTTCTCTGGGACATTCTTACCTTGGCTTATCCATTGTTATCCCATTGACCCTAAACGGGAAATACATCGGAATTGCAACTGATGTGAGATATCCATGTTGCAATTGAATCCCAGTGTATAAACATTAACCATTACGGATCCCGCCACATGAACTTTTTAATTCGATTCATCCGTCCAAATACATTATCCTGAATGGGGCTTCGAGATTGACATACTATCTAACCCATTACCCATTGTAAATCATTCAGGTTTCCAAGACTTATGATTAAGAGATGAGAAACAATTTCTCATGAAAAACATTTTGAAAAACTTCTTTTATAAGTATAATATGTAACGCCCCAAAACCCACCCTAGGAGCTAGAGTGAACTTTGGACGACTAATCATGACTTACATGACCTGCTTGACAAACCATCCTGCAAAAACCCACATAGCATATACAAAAGAAGACATAAATAGCGGAAACATACTCTAACATGGCACAGCAGAACACCTAACCAAACCTCTATGTATATATATGTAATCCAAGTTTATACAAAAAGATACACAAAGAAAGTGCGGACAGGCCTGCCAAAATACATAAACATATATCACTCAACTCACCCACAGTCACTCAGAGTCTACCACCTAGTAGTACTTGTCTACACGAGGCTGCTCCGAAGGTTCTTCAATGTACTCCTCTTCTGCCCAAGGGCGGCACAGATGTCGAATGGAGCAGTAGCTCCCTCATTACCCGGCGACATAAACGTACAGCTGAGCATGGAATACTTAGCGTGTACCAAATACTAACCAACAGTCATAGCAACATAGTAATACAGAAATGGAATAAAGCAGGAAGCAGTTCATATGGTCAACAGGGAAAAGAAACAGTTTATAGTTCATGCTTGAATCAAATCGAAGTCGGAAAAACTCTTGAAATCATCTTGAGCGGTACTTGGCTCGAAATACTCAGTCATGCGTGAAAACTCATCATGTCTATCTTGCTCATCTGTTATGCTCGACTGGGTGTGCCTAGCTGCCGTTCATAGACCGTCGCAACTAGTATCCCCTACGCTGGACTGGGTATACCTAGATGTCGTTTATAGACCGTCACAACTAGTATCCCCTATGCTGTACTGGGTATGCCTAGATGTCATTCATAGACCGTCAGAACTAGTATCCCCTATGCTGGACTGGGTATGCCTAGATGCCATTCATAGACCGTCGCAACTAGTATCCCCTATTCTAGACTGGGTATGCCTAGATGTCGTTCATAGACCGTCGTAACTAGTATCCCCTATGCTGGACTGGGTATGCCTAGACGCCGTTCATAGACCGTCGCAACTAGTATCTCCTATGCTGGACTGGGTATGCCTAGACGCCGTTCATAGACCGTCGCAACTAGTATCCCCTATGCTGGACTGGGTATGTGTAACGACCCGGAATTTTAATATAATAAAATTATGTGTTTATGGGTCCTTAATGGAGGTTAATTAGTTAATTATTTGTTAAATTACTAAAAAGTGAACTTTGCTCGGGATTGAAGTGCACCGAGGAAATCTCAGTATTGTTTGGCAAAACTCGCACACAGTGTGTCGGTCAATTTCCGGGACACACCCCTACCGTATCGGTTCCGTCATGTACCATTTCACAGGACCGCGGGGCCATTATGTGTGATAAAATTGAGCAAAAGGGGAAATTTTGATACTTCCAGAAATTAAGTGGGACCCAATATCTGTTAGAGATCCTAATAGAAATCCGTGCTATTGGCACTAATACGTGTCGGTCGGCCATGGGGACTAATGTCTGTCGTCTCGGCAGTTAGTTATCTCAAACGAAGAAGTGACAGCGTGTTTTGTGTCCGGAATCAGAAAATTAGTGGGTTTTGCAATTTTCTTCCGGACTAAAGTGCAGCTGTCAAAACTCAGTATTTTTCCCTAAAATTATTACAGTAGGTGTCGGATTGCCCCAAGTCCGGTCACCTAAAGTTTCGTCAAAATTGGATGTCATTAAGTAGGACTACGGAGGCCGTATACATAAGACAAGGCAAAAAAATAGTCAAAATGGTCAAACCATTGACTCGGTCAATGGGACCATTAATTATGGTCATGTGCTATGCACATGACCTTATCTATATATAAAGGAGGCCAACCTCCCCCATTTTCTCACGTTTTGTAATCAGGGGAGGTTCTGCCACAGCACTTTAGAGAGAGAAAGTGAGGAGAGAGAAAGGAAGAGAGAGAAAGGGAAAGGGAGGTCCCCTTGGGGTTTTTCGACGTCCCCGACGCGTTGGCGGCGTCTGATTTTCTCGCCGATGTCTCGTTTTGCGTGTAGAGAGAGAAAGAGAAAAAGGTAGAGAGAGAAAGTAGCCAGAAGATGACGGTAGGCAGGTTGGCCGGGGTTCCTTCATGACTGATACCCAGGGCGATGGCGGTGAATACACGGTAGATGAGGCCAGTCAATTGAATGGAAAAATATGTCCTTATTGGGTGAATGCCCATGTTGTGTGTGTAAGCTTCGGATACGAAGTGGTCTGAGTAGGTGTACTCAGGGTTGGTGTATTTGTCTGAGTTGGTGTACTCAGGGTTCAGTATGGAATCATCGGATTCCAGGTGAGTTGGGTTGGTATACCCAAGGTTTAGTCGTGTTCGGGTGAGAGCCGGAACAGCGAGTGTGTCTAAATGACTCAATGTATTATGGTTATGATTTAGAGACTTTAAGCTGAATATTTGTGGGCTATGGCCAATTAATAGAGTCTCAGGACTCGAAATGAAACATGATTGAGGATTGAAATGATAACTTGGTAATATGATTACATTCATAACTGAACCCCATAATTGCAAAGTAATGTGAGGTCGGGAACCTCGGTTAGGGTGACGTAACCCTAAGTGACCTTGGATCACAGTTTATTATATACTGTAACATGCAAATTGAATTGTTTATTATATAATTATTGATGCGTGTTATTATGTGGAAAATAGTTTAGAAGGATTGTGGTTTTATTGGGCTTCATAGCTCACTGATTTTTTGTGTCAGCAGATCTTGGAGTTGCTGACCAGTAAGTGAAAAGTCCAACTGGACATTTTGGAAGCTTGTACAAGTTGTACCCGGCATGATAGAGACGCCTACTTTTGTAAAACAAACTTGATATAAATAATACAGGTATATGGTTTGTATTTGTATGATGGCTATTGTGATGACAGGTGTTATTTGCTTTTTGGAAGCATCTGATAAATGTTTAAATTTCTCGCATTTTAGCGGGTAAAGTCTTCCGCTTGCATGATTTGACGCATGTCTCGGAACTTAATTCCCTAGGCGCGGGTTCGGGGCGTCACAATTGGTATCAAAGCCTAAGAGCAATAACCATCATAACAAACCATTCTTGTTCATGAAATACCGTAGTACATGATTTTTAGTTGTGTGGCTAGATGTATTACTGTACATCATCTATTTCGAAATCAGATAGTGATTTGGAAATTGTGTGTATGTGCAGGGATGCCGTTAATGCACAGAGTCCCCACTAAGGAGGATTGGAAGCATTATGAGCAGATGGCAGCCATATTGAGTCGCCGTTATCAACAGTGGCTTGGGATGACTCAACGAATCAAGGCGGCCATTAAGCTAAAGGCTGTCCGGATAAATCCGGACGGAACTACCTGGATGCCACCCCTGCCTCCGATGGAGCTTGCAGTACCGGCTCGGGTACGTCGTGAGATTTTAAGGCAGGTCAAGCAGGCACTGGTAGATATTAGGCCTAGTCCGGATGGGACTGGTTAGATACCTCCACCCCTATCATCTAAGAGGCTTACGGCACGAGAGTATCGTGCGATTTTGAACAACCGTAAGCAGAGTAAGAAGAAGTCGGTGGAGGCGAGTACTCCATCTACCTCGACTGAGGTTTAGATGCAGGAGTAGGGAGTCAGGAGGGGAGACTGTAGCGCATCTGTATGGTTTTGGAATACAGTAGATGCCCTAGGCGGTCTTCTTATCACTCGACTCATAGTTTTTTGGTGTTTATACTTGTATAGCGGAAATGATGTTTTGTATACTATGATGAAGTATGTTCATGTATATGGTGTGGTATGTATATATTAAAGATGAAATGAATGAAATATCTCTTTTTGGATATCGAATTCTCAGTGCATTTTAGTTTCATTTTATTATTAAAAGTTCGTTACTTTATAATTATAGGTGAATCATGCCACCTCGACGAGCACCCGAGAATACCTTGGCTGGGGCATTCAAGGCTATTACAGCCCTAGCCAACCTAATTCAGCAACAACAGGCCTGGAATATGAATAGAAATGGGAATGGTAGTCGTATCCCTATTGCTACCATGCCAGAGCATGGGAATGTGACCCGATTGGAGAAGTTTAAGAGGCTTGGACCGTCGACCTTTTCGGGTACTACTGATCCGCTGAAGGCGGAGAACTGGATCAGAAGTCTAGAAAAAGTTTTTAGGGCTATGTCCTTGCCAGAAAATGACAAGCCTGAGTTCACTATCTTTCTACTTGAAGGAGAGGCGGAACATTGGTGGACCACAGTGGAAAGGACAGTTCCACCGCATCAAAGGCCCGTGACTTGGGCAAAATTTACAGAATTGTTTTATGAGCGTTATTTTTCAGCATCGATGAAAAAGAGAAAGGAGATAGAGTTTCTTCAGCTAACCCAAGGAAATATGTCGGTTAGCGAGTATGAACAAAAGTTTAATCAACTCTCGAGGTTCGCTGCGAGATTTGTTGAGGATGAGCAGTGGAGGGTTGAGAAATTTGAAGAATGATTGAAGCCGGCTATCAGAGGGAAATTGGCAGCTCAACGATTTACCTCCTTCTCAGAGATATTAGATAGAGCACTCAGAGTAGAGCGAGTGCATGAAGAACTGGCACAGTCAAGTGCTGGCAAAGGCAAAGGGACAGTTGGGAAGCCCTGGATAAAGGAGAATAATTGACAGTTTATTGGGAAAAGAAAGTTCGAGGACATGAGAAGCCAAGGGTCTACAGGAAGATTGGGGCTTAAGTGCGAGAAATGTGGTCAGGGCCATTTGACCAAGGACTATAGAGCGAAGGTTTGCTTCCAGTGCGGAAAGCCTAGACACTTCAAGAAGGATTGCCTTAAGGCTCAACCACTAGCGTTGGAAGGCGGAAAAGGAAGGGTGTTTGCAATTACCCAGGATGAGGCACAATAGACTGAAGGTGTCATCGAAGGTAAACTTTTAGTATTTCAAGTACCTGCTTATGCTTTGATTGACACTGGTGCTACACATTCGTTTGTCTCTACTTGTAGCACCCCGGACTTTTCCAACTTTAATGAATAGCATTTTCGTTACCAATTGGCCTTCCTCATAGTATAATTAATAAATAAGGGAGAAATTGGAAATTACGAAATGTTAGAAATGTCCATTTTCGAAAGACGAATCCAACGCAAGTTGAATCGTCAAAATCAGACGAACGAGTCAAAAGATATGGTCAAAATAGTGGAACCTGCAGAGCACCGATTGATCGGTCCTCATCAGAGATCAATCGGTCCAAAACCGATCGATCGGTGGCTATCGACTGGTTAGAAATTTTATATGGGGAAATTTTCAAGAGAGCATGTTTTTGACCGGTCGATCGGTCAATAACACCGATCGCTCGGTCGGCAACCGATCGATCGGTCATAAGCACAGATCGCTCGGTCTATCGAGTTTTGCAGAATTTTTAGTAAGGGCATTTTCATCTTTTGGGTGTTAACCCTTACCCATAAGGGCTTGCCCGAGCCTTTAGGGCTTCATTCACCTCACTTAGAAGGTTTTGAGAGAGAAGAAGAGAAGAGAAGGGGGATTTACATCTAGGGTTTTCCACTTGAGAGAATCAAGGGTCTTAGAACCCTAGAACCGTTCTAAAGGCTTGGATTCTCCAAATCCAACCTCAAGCTCGTGTGGAGTACCTCTTCCAAGCTAGGGCAGCATTTCTACATCATCCTCAAGGATTTTTCTTTCCCTTTTCAAGGTTAGTACACTCTTCCTAGTTACTTTGGTAATAACCTAGGATTTTCCTAAGTAAATATGTGTTAGATCTTCCCCATTGCTCCCTTGTGTTGGTATATGCTAAATCCCTACAACATAAACAAGATAATACAAACAAATGGTGGAATGTATGAATGGATGAGGAGTGGAGGCGATTGGATGCCATGTTGTGATGTATTGAATGATGGAAAAATGGTGGAAGGGTATATTACGCATAATGAACACACCCCAAGTGTTTGATGAAATGTTCGAATAAGAAAATATGAAATAACTAAAGGTAAAAAGGTTGAATACCACATGTTTGATAGAATGCATGAATAAACTAAGATTTGAAAGCATGAGTCACATAAATGTTCCCCATTTGGCAAGTTGTATACATGTGTTTATTTCGCTTCTTAAATTCTCACATGAGTTGGGAATTGTTAAAATGCTATATGTCATCATGATTTCACGATTGCTATGCACGACCACATATGTAGATGGAGGATATTGTCAAGGAGGTTGGTAGCCCCGGTTAAGGGTGCTAACCTCTGGCTCATAAGAAACGAAATGGTATTGTCAAGGAGGTTGGTAGCCCAGGGATTATTCAGGTGCTAACCTCTGGCTCATAAGAAAGGTATTGTACTGTCAAGGGGGTTGGTAGCCCAGGGATTATACGGGTGCTAGCCCCTGGCTCATAAGAAATATATTGTACTGTCAAGGGGGTTGGTAGCCCAGGGATTATACGGGTGCTAGCCCCTGGCTCATAAGAAATATATTGTACTGTCAAGGAGGTTGGTAGCCCAGGGATATGCGGGTGCTAACCTCTGACTCATAAGAAATATTGAAAGGATAACTCAAAGAGGTTTCGTATGATTCATAGACGTGTTTTGGTTTCATAACAATTATACTTGATAAAACGTTTATGTATGATGTCGTTAGAAATTGATTATGAATTGTACTCCTTCTATTACTTGTATATGATGTTGTTCGTTATTACCATTGTTGGTTAGGAGTTTGTACTCGCTGAGTATTTCATGCTCAGCCGTACTTTCATGTCGGCAGGTACACGAGCTCCTCTTGACATATGTGATCCGGGTCCTTGGATAGAGGAGGACTACGGCGAGGAGGAACCTTATGAGGATCTGGTAGTCGAGCCTCAGGCTGAGGCTAGAGACTTAGACCACTGGCCCCACGGGGGTGACTATTGAGCGAGATAGAGTCGTATTTTGTCTTTTGTATTTGATAGGTGGGCCTGCCCACCTTAGACTTAGACATGTTTTGTATATAACTATGTCCACTTGGAATACTATAGTTTGGATCATTATAAAGAAAGGAAAAATTTGTTCGCGCTTCCGCATTTATATTTAGCTTCTGCGCTCTGGTTATCATTTTGTGTACTGTATTCTCTTGTTAATTACAAGAGGGTTTGGCAGGTACGAAGTATCACACCTAAAGTATCCCTTAACTCCTAGGGGGTATTTTGGGGTGTGACACTACTCATTTTGCTAAACACATAAGTTATAAGCTTGATACACTCAAAAGCATGATGTCTGTATCTACACCATCAGGGAAAGTTCTGTGCACAAAACAGTCTATGATAGGTGTCCCATACTTGTCAATAGTGTACGGATGTTAGTAGATCTGATCGTGTTAGACATGAAGGATTATGATGTTATCCTAGGGATGGATTGGTTGGCTAATTACCATGCAGTGGTAGATTGTAATGCCAAGAAAGTGATATTTCGAATTCCGGACATCCCAGAGTTTGAAATGCAGGGGATTATCCGAGGTCAAGCACCCAAGCTAATATCAGCAATTAAAGCATGTCACCTTCTAGACAAGGGGTGTACTGGGTATTTAGCCGCAGTGTTGGTCGATAAAGATGAAGATGACACTTTAGGGAATACCCCGGTGGTCAGAGAGTTTCGAGATGTGTTTCCTGATGAATTACCAGGACTCCCTCCTACTAGAGAAATCGATTTTACAATCGATGTTACTCCGGGTGTAGACTCGATATCTAAAACACCGTATCAGATGGCTCCGGCTAAGTTGCAAGAACTGAAGATTCAGTTGCAAGACCTATTAGATAAGGGCTTGATCCGTCCTAGTGTTTCACCATGGGGAGCACCGGTGTTATTTGTTCGAAAGAAAGACGGGAGTCTGTGTCTGTGTATAGATTATCGTCTGCTGAATCAAGCGACAATCAAGAATAAGTATCCTCTCCCCAGGATTGATGATCTACTTGATCAGTTGCAAGGCGCCCAAGTGTTTTCAAAGATTGATTTACGGTCCGGCTATCACCAATTGAGGGTCAAAGAAGAAGATATTCAAAAGACAGCATTCCGAACTCGATATGGTCACTACGAGTTCTTGGTGATGCCTTTTGGACTGACAAATGCACCTGCAGCCTTTATGGAGTTGATGAATCGTCTTTTCAGGCCGTACTTGGATCAGTTTATTGTG
This sequence comes from Tetracentron sinense, assembly GCA_015143295.1. Lineage (NCBI taxonomy): Eukaryota > Viridiplantae > Streptophyta > Magnoliopsida > Trochodendrales > Trochodendraceae > Tetracentron > Tetracentron sinense. The sequence continues at coordinate 17,176,112 of CM026553.1, forward strand.
GTATTTATTGATGATATCTTGGTGTACTCACCTAGTCATGAGAAACACGCGGAGCACTTGAGGATTACACTACAGACATTAAGAGATAATCAGCTGTATGCTAAGTTCTCCAAGTGCGAGTTTTGGATGGAAGAGGTAGCCTTTCTTGGGCATATTGTGTCAAGAAATGGAATATCTGTTGATCCTTCCAAGATTCAGGCAGTAACCGATTGGGCAAGGCCATCCACTGTTACTGAAGTTTGAAGTTTTCTGGGATTGGCTAGGTACTACCGCAGATTTGTAGAAGATTTCTCGAAGATAGCAGCTCCATTAATGGAATTGACTAAGAAAGATGTGAAGTTTGAATGGACGGCATCTCGGGAGCGAAGCTTTCAAGAATTAAAGAAGAGATTAACAACCGCTCAAGTATTGAAAACTCCCTCAGGATCTGGAGGATTTGAGGTGTATTGCGATGCTTCCAGTAAGGGACTCGGTTATGTCTTAATGCAAAACAAAAAGGTCATTGCTTATGGTTCGAGACAACTCAAGATTCACGAACAGAATTATCCCACGCATGACTTGGAGTTAGCTGCGGTAGTGTTCGCACTAAAAATTTGGAGACATTATTTTTATGGAGAGAAGTTGGTGATCTATAGTGATCACAAGAGTTTAAAGTATCTATTCTCCCAAAAGGAACTCAATATGCGACAGCGTAGATGGATGGAATTCTTGAAGGATTATGACTATGTAATCCAGTATCATCCTGGTAAGGGTAACGTGGTTGCTGATGCCCTGAGTAGAAAGATAGTTGGATCTGTAGCATATATAAGGGCAGAGCGATGGAAGATGATCAAAGAATTCAAGAGTTGGAATCTGAGTCTAGGATTCCAGGGTAATAGTGCCAAGTTGGCTAGTATTCAGGCCAAGCCAGTGTTATTACAAAAGATTCAAGAAGCACAGTTGGAAGATCAGGAGATCAAAGTTATTAGAGATAAGATTCTTCAAGGAAAAATGGGTGATTTTGAAGAATCTGAAGATGGAATACTTCGATTTAAAGGTCGAATCTGTGTGCCTAGAAATCCTGAGTTGAAGAATGAACTACTCAATGAGGCACATCGATCTCGTTTTACGGTGCACCCAGAAATACAAAGATGTATCAGGATGTGAAGAATAACAACTGGTGGAACGGCATGAAGAGAGAAATTGCAGAGTATGTATCTCGATGCCTTGTTTGTCAGCAAGTCAAGGCAGAACATCAGAAACCACCTGGATTGTTAAATTCATTGCCTATTCCCGAGTGGAAATGGGAGCACATTACGATGGATTTTGTGGTAGGGTTACCAAAAACAAGGAGTGGGCATGATGCCGTTTGGGTGATAGTTGATCGATTAACGAAGTCGGCTCACTTTCTTGCTATCAAGGATACCATAACCCTGGAAAATTTATCAAAGTTGTACATCAAGGAGATTGTGAAGCTGCATGGTGTGCCGGTATCTATTGTGTCAAATCACGATCTGCGATTTACTTCCCGATTTTGGAGGAGCTTGCAAGAAGCTTTAGGTACGCAACTAAACATGAGTACAGCTTATCATCCGCAAACTGATGGACAGTCTGAGCGTACAATACAAACTCTAGAAGATATGATGCGCACTTGCAGTCTGGACTTTCAAGGAAACTGGGATGATCACTTGCCATTGATCGAGTTTGCATATAATAATAGTTATCAGGCAAGTATTCAAATGGCTCCTTACGAGGTCTTGTACAGCAGGAATTGTCGGTCACCAGTATGTTGGACTGAAGTAGGGTAATGTAAAATACTGGGACCTGAGTTGGTGCAAGAAATAACAAAGAAGATCGAGTTGATTCGATCGAGGTTATTATCTGAACAAATTCGACAGAAAAGCTATGCAGATGGAAAGCGCTGAGACTTAGAGTTTCAAGTCGGCGACCATGTCTTCTTGAAAATCTCTCCATCAAAAGGTATTGTACGATTCGGAAAGCGGGGAAAGTTAAATCCGTGATTCATTGGACCTTTTGAGATTTTGGCCAAAATAGGAGGTGTAGCCTACCGTTTGGCGTTACCACCAGAGTTGGCAAAGGTTCACAATGTATTCCACATATCCATGTTAAGAAAATATGTACCTGATCCCTCTCACGTGATACGATATGAACCAATTCAAGTCAGAGAGGACTTAACTTTTGAAGAAAAGCCAGTGATAATTTTGTACCGCAAGGAACAGGTGTTACGAAACAAAACGCTTAAGCTAGTTAAAGTTTTATGGGAACACCATAGCATAGAGGAAGCTACATGGGAACTTGAAGATGTCATTAGGAGCAATCATCCTCAGTTATTTGATGACTAGTATATATGTAAATTTCGAGGATGAAATTTTTGTAAGGAGGGGAGATTGTAACGACCCGGAATTTTAATATAATAAAATTATGTGTTTATGGGTCCTTAATGGAGGTAAATTAGTTAATTATTTGTTAAATTAATAAAAAGTGAATTTTGCTCGGGATTGAAGTGCACCGAGGAAATCTCAGTATCGTTTGGCGAAACTCGCACACAGTGTGTCGGTCGACTGCTGGGACACACTCCTACCGTATCGGTTCCGTCATGTACCATTTCACAGGACCGCGGGGCCATTATGTGTGATAAAATTGAGAAAAATGGGAAATTTTTGTAGAGCCCCAGACTTTTTCATGCTCAATACATGGCACTTTCGTTGCCATTTTTCCTTTAAAGAGGTATATTTAATAAACAAGGAAGAAATTGGAAAATCCAAAAAGTCAGAAATGTTCCTTTTTGAAGTACGAACCCAACGCAAGTTGAATCGTCAAAATCGGACGAACGAGTCAAAGGATATGGCCAAAACAGTCTGGACCTGTAAGTAATCGTAGCTCGGAAGGCTCTAAGGACGTAGCACCGACAACGTACTCTGATAACATATACTACGTTGTGCATCCGTTGTGCAACAGACAACGGGTACGTTGTACAGCAACAACGTGTACGTTGTACAGCAACAACGTGTACGTTGTACAGCTCACAACGGGCACGTTGTACATAAGACAACAGACAACGTGTTACAGCTCACAACGGGTGCGTTGTACGTAAGAGAACGGACAACGTGTTTGTCACTGTTCACAGCACAACGTGTTCAACACTATTCACAGCACAACGTGTTCAGCACTGTTCACAGCACAACGTGTTCAGCACTGTTCACAGCACAACGTGTTTAGCACTATTCACAGCACAACGTGTTCAGCACTGTCACAGCACTGTTCACTGCACAACATGTTTGGCACTGTTCACAGCACAACGTGTTAAGCACTATTCATAGCACAACGTGTTCACAGCACAACGTGTTTGGCACTGTTCACAGCACAACGTGTTCAGCACTGTTCACAGCTCAACGTGTTCAGTACTCGCGTTTTTACAGAAATTTCAGTAAGGGTATTATGGTCTTTTGGTCGGTTTACTCTTACCTTAAGAGTTTAACCCGAGCCTTTAGGGCATCATTCGACACTTAGAGAGTTTGAGAGAATAGGAGAAAGGGGAGAAGGCGATTCCAACCTAGGGTTTCCATCTTGGAGAGAAATCAAGGGGTTTGTGAACCCACACTCCACTCAAGCCCATTTTTCTTCAAGATCAAGGCACAAAATCGTGAGGAGCATCTCCTCAAGTTAGGGCAGCAGCTACACGGTCGTTTTGGAAAGGGGATTTCTTCCTCACTTGATCAAGGTCGGTACCTTTTGCTACCCTCCTAGTTATAGCTTCTCTTTTCCTTTATTTCTTCTTGTTTTCCTTCACTTATATGGGTATTATGAGATTGGTGAATGGAGGTGGATGTTGGCGAATGGATGCCGTGTGGATGATGTGATGGATGAATGGGAAAGGGCATTGTACTAATAATGAACATACAAGTGTGATGTGAGCTTAACCCACCTAGAAAAGCATGATTTAGGTTTAAAGGAATAATGAATAATGAACACACCATGTTTGATGAAATGCCAAAGTGAATAAAGTGAGTTGTAAATTAGGAAATGCATGCCAAATAAATTATGAATATTGCTGGGGCCTATGATAGTGTGTTTTCTTGCTTTCCCTAAATGATATGAATATTACATTGCTAAATCATTGATGTTATATGTGTTGTGAAATTACCCAAATGTCATATTTAAATTTAAATGCAAGTATGTACACGGTTCCCACGAGCACTGTAGCACCCCAGACTTTTTCATCTTTAAATGAATATGTATGTCGTAGTTGAATGGCCTTCCGTGTAGTCCAATTAATAAATAGGGCAGAAATTTGAAATTCCAAAATGTCAGAAATGTGCGTTTTCGAGAGACGAATCCAACGCAAGTTGAATCGTCGAAATCGGACGAATGAGTCAAAAGATATGGCCAAAACAGTCGGGACCAGCAGAGCGCCGATCGCTCGGTCCACGGAGCGATCGATCGGTACAAAACCGATCGATCGGAGGCTATCGACTGGTCGGAAAATTTGTATGGGGAAATTTTCCAGAGAGTGAGTTTTTGACCGGTCGATCGGTCAATAACACCGATCGCTCGGTAGGCAACCGATCGATCGGTCATAACAACCGATCGCTCGGTCATCGCGTTTTTGCAGAAATTTCAGTAAGGGCGTTTTCATCTTTTGGGTGTTAAACCCTTACCCATAAGGGTTTGCTCGACCCTTTGAGCCCTCATTCACAACCCTTAGGCATTTTGAGAGCTAGAGAGTGAGAAGAAGAGGGTTTTGACCTAGGGTTTCCATTGAGGAAGAAATCAAAGGGGTGGACCATCCTAGGTCGTCCTCAAACTTGGATTTGCTTCAAGTTCAAGGCTTGGATTCTCCAAATCCAACCTCAAGCTCGTGTGGAGTACCTCTTCCAAGCTAGGGCAGCGTTTCTACATCATCCTCAAGGATTTTTCTTTCCCTTTTCACGGTTAGTACACTCTTCCTAGTTACTTTGGTAATAACCTAGGATGTTCCTAAGTAAATATGTGTTAGATCTTCCCCATTACTCCCTTGTGTTGGTATATGCTAAATTCCTAAAACATAAACAAGATAATACAAACAAAGGGTGGAATGTATGAATGGATGAGGAGTGGAGGCGATTGGATGCCATATTGTGATGTATTGAATGATGGAAAAATGGTGGAAGGGCATATTACGCATAATGAACACACCCCAAGTGTTTGATGAAATGTTTGAATGAGAAAATATGAAATAACTAAAGGTAAAAAGGTTGAATACCACATGTTTGATAGAATGCACGAATAAATTAAGATTTGAAAGCATGAGTCACATAAATGTTCCCCATTTGGTAAGTTGTATACATGTGTTTATTTCGCTTCTTAAATTCTCCTGTGAGTTGGGAATTGTTAAAATGCTATATGTCATCATGATTTCACGATTGCTATGCACGAGCACATATGTAGATGGAGGATATTGTCAAGGAGGTTGGTAGCCCCGGTTAAGGGTGCTAACCTCTGGCTCATAAGAAACGTATTGCATTGTCAAGGGGGTTGGTAGCCCAGGGATCATGCGGGTATTAACCCCTGGCTCATAAGAAAGGACTCGGAAATGTTGCACTGTCAAGGAGGTTGGTAGCCCCGGTTAAGGGCGCTAACCTCTGGCTCATAAGAAAGGACTCGGAAATGTTGCACTGTCAAGGAGGTTGGTAGCCCCGGTTAAGGGCGCTAACCTCTGGCTCATAAGAAAGGAAATGGTACTGTCAAGGAGGTTGGTAGCCCCGGTTAAGGGTGCTAAGCTCTGGCTCATAAGAAAGGAAATGATATTGTCAAGGAGGTTGGTAGCCCCGGTTAAGGGTGCTAACCTCTGGGTCATAAGAAAGGAAATGGTATTGTGAAGGAGGTTGGTAGCCCCGGTTAAGGGTGCTAACCTCTGGCTCATAAGAAAGGAAATGGTATTGTGAAGGAGGTTGGTAGCCCCGGTTAAGGGTGCTAACCTCTGGCTCATAAGAAAGGAAGTGGTATTGTCAAGGAGGTTGGTAGCCCCGGTTAAGGGTGCTAACCTCTGGCTCATAAGAAAGGAAAAGGTATTGTACTGTCAAGGAGGCTGGTAGCCCAGGGATGTGCGGGTGCTAGCCTCTGGCTCATAAGAAGTGTATTGTACTGTCAAGGGGGTTGGTAGCCCAGGGATGTGCGGGTGCTAACCCCTGGCTCATAAGAAAGGTATTGTACTGTCAAGGAGGTTGGTAGCCCAGGGATATGCGGGTGCTAACCTCTGGCTCATAAGAAATATTGAAAGGACAACTCAAAGAGGAATTGTATGATGCATAGACATGTTTTAGTTTCATAATAATTATGACTTGATAAAATGTTTATGTATGAGGTTGCTAGAAATGATTATGAACTATACTCCTCCCATTACTTGTATATGATGTTGTTCGTTATTACCATTGTTAGTTAGGGGCTTGTACTCGCTGAGTATTCCATGCTCAGCCGTACTTTCATGTCGGCAGGTACCCGAGTCTCTCTCGACATTTGTGATCCGGGTCCTTGAATAGAGGAGGACTATGGCGAGGAGGAACCTTATGAGGATCTAGTAGTCGAGCCTCAGGCGGAGGCAAGAGACTTAGACCATTGGCCCCACGGGGATGACTATTGAGCGAGACAGAGTTGTATTTTTTCTTTTGTATTTTGTTAGGAGGGCCTGTCCACCTTAGACTTAGACGTGTTTTGTATTTATGTTAACTTGGAATACTACTGTTTGGATCATTATAAAGAAAAGAAAATTTTAGTTTTCGCTTCTGCAAATTATGTTTAGCTTCCGCGCTCTGATTATCATTATTTAGTACCTTATTTATCTTGTTCATTACAGGATGGTTTGGCAGGTTTGTATAGTCCACCTAAAGTATCCCTAAACTCCTAGGGGGTATTTTGGGGCGTGACAAGCACGGCATGCATGACATGATTTATCGAGGTTTTCAAGAACATGGTTAGAGGTGGGACATATCCTACGATATGTTTTACCTCGCTTTTCACAAGAAAACAAGAACCAACATTCCATGAGGGGTCTCCCCTCACTCACAAGTGCATATCATGAAGAAGGGCCTCCCTTCCCTCGCAAGTACATACATATCATAAGAAGGGTTTCCCTTCCCTCGCAAGTACATCTCACAAGGACATCTCACAAGTGAAAGGACATGACATGAGCATTTAGGAAGAAGGGTCTCCCTTCCCTCACAAGTAGTTTACTTTTCCAAGCATGATACAAGCAAGCATGACACGGCATGAAAAGCATGAGCATTTTAGGAAGAAGGGTCTCCCTTCCCTCACAAGTAGATTACTTTTCCGAGCAAGCAAGCATGATACATGACATGACAAGCATGGGCATTCTAGGAAGAAGGGTCTCCCTTCCCTCACAAGTAATTTACTTTCCAAGCAAGCATGACATGGCATGACACGCATGATATGACAAGATAAGACAACATGACAAGTTTCAAGCACGGAAATGGTATTTCCAATCAAGTCAAGTGCACAAGGTTTTCAAGGGTTTCATCGGCTTTCTACGAAATACAAGCATGATTATAAATTGTTTTGCTTCCTTGTATGATATAAACTGTTCATGTTCTATATATGCAACTTGCTTCCTACTTTATGTATGCTATCTGTATACTATGACTGTTGGTTAGTATTTAGTACCCGCTGAGTATTCCATGCTCAGCCGTACTTCTTACGTCGGCAGGTTCTAAGGGAGCTGCTGCTCCATTTGACGTTTGTGCTCCTGGTCCATGGGTGGAGGAGGAGTACGTCGAGGAGCCTTTTGAGGAACCTCCCGTAGAGGGTTATCAGTAGGTGGTATTAGGTTCTGAGTGGATTAGCTGTGGGTGAGATGAGAGATATACATTCATGTATTTTGGCGGGTCTGTCCGCACTTTCTTTTGGATTCCTTTTGTGTAAACTTGGACCATATGTATATACTTAGAGGTTTGTTAGACTTCCGCTGTGCAATGTTAGAGTATGTTTCCGCTGTTTATATCCTCTATTGTATATGCTCTGTGGGTTTTTGGAGGTTGGTTTGTCAAGCAAGTCATGTAAGCCATGATTAGTTGTCCAAAGTTCACTCTAACTCCTAGGGTAGGTTTTGGGTCGCGACAATTTTCATACTTCCAGAAACTAAGTGGGACCCAATATCTGTTAGAGATCCTAATAGAAATCCGTGCGGTTGGCACTAATGTGTGTCGGTCGACCGTGGGGACTAATGTCTGTCGTCTTGGCAGTTAGTTATCTCAAACGAAGAAGTGACAGCGTGTTTTGTGTCCGAAATCAGAAAATTAGTGGGTTTTACAATTTTCTTCCGGACTAAAGTGCAGCTATCAAAACTCAGTATTTTTCCCCGAAATTTTTACAGTAAGTGTTGGACTGCCCCAAGTTCGGTCAGCTAAAGTTTCGTCAAAATCGAATGTCATTAAGTAGGACTACAGAGGCCGTATACATAAGAGATGGCAAAAAAATAGTCAAAATGGTCAAACCGTTGACTCGGTCAACGGGACCATTAATTATGGTCATGTGCTATGCACATGACCTTATCTATATATAAAGGAGGCCAACCTCCCCCATTTTCTCACGTTTTGTAATTAGGGGAGGTTCTGCCACAGCACTTTAGAGAGAGAAAGTGAGGAGAGAGAAATGAAGAGAGAGAAAGGGAAAGGGAGGTCCCCTTGGGGTTTTTCAACGTCCCTGACGCGTTGGCGGCGTCTGATTTTCTATCTGGCATCTCGTTTTGCGTGTAGAGAGAGAAAGAGAAAAAGGTAGAGAGAGAAAGTTTCATGCGCTCTACCTTGGGGTTGATCATCCTTCCGAGCGCGTTGGCGGTGTCCGTTTCGACTCTAGTCGCCTTGAAACGCGTGAAGCAGGTAAAACCCCTCTCTTTTCTTCTCTTTTTCCGCTTATTTTGCTATATTATTTCATGTGAAGTATATGCATGTCTTTTGACGTGAATGAAAAAGGGTCGGAGACCCCTATGTGATGTTGTGATTTTATGTGGTCCCTCGGGGAGCCCAGATCGGGTCCTGGGTAAATTGTATCGCCACTCTAGGGTGATGAAAAATTGTTTTGCATGTCTTGTAAAGCTATGGAGACATCCATTAGCTTGAAAACGTTCCCTAACGGGATGGTGTGTTACCGGAGTTAGTTCACGAGCGCGAGGCCCAAGTATTTCTGTTAATCAAGCGAGACTTGGGTTAACTGGGGTTAACCTGTGGTTAGAAAATCTAACCAGGGTTAAGTATTTTCTGTGGTTCCTCTTTGACTAGGTCAGGAGAGACGGTGTCCAATAAGGCCCGGGGTTCCTCCATGACTGATAGTTGGGAGATGTCGGTCTGTTTGTCTAGGTCGTCCATGGTGCCTCTTGGACTAGGTCAGGAGTGGCGGTGTCCTGCATGGCCCGCTATTCCTCCGTGACTGATAGTCAGGAGATGTCGGAGTCTAGGGAGTTTAAAGTGGCTGAACATCAGATAGTGTATAGTCCGGGGTTCCTCTCTGGGTGGGTTAGAAGATGTCGGCACCGTGTTTATCGGGGTCCCTTCTTGGTGGAATGTCAGGAGATATCGGCATTGGTATAGATGTCAGGGTTCCTCTGTAGACTAGCCAGAAGATGACGGTAGGCAGGTTGGCCGGGGTTCCTTCATGACTGATACCCAGGGCGATTACGGCGAATACATGGTAGATGTGGCCAATCAATTGAATGGAAAAGTATGTCTTTATTGGGTGAATGCCCATGTTGTGTGTGTAAGCTTCGGATACGAAATGGTCTGAGTAGGTATACTCAGGGTTTGTGTATTTGTCTGAGTTGGTGTACTCAAGGTTCGGTATGGAATTGTCGGATTCCAGGTGAGTTGGGTTGGTATACCCAAGGTTTGGTCGTGTTCGGGTGAGAGCCAGAACAACGTGTGTGTCTAAATGACTCAATGTATTATGGTTATGATTTAGAGACTTTAAGCTGAATATTTGTGGGCTATGGCCAATTAATAGAGTCTCAGGACTCGAAATGAAACATGATTGAGGATTGAAATGATAACTTGGTAATATGAATACATTCATAACTGAACCCCATAATTGCAAAGTAATGTGAGGTCGGGAACCTCGGTTAGGGTGACGTAACCCTAAGTGACCTTGGGTCACAGTTTATTATATACAGTTCTATTTTACTGTAACATGCAAATTGAATTGTTTATTATATAATTATTGATGCGTGTGATTATGTGGAAAATAGTTTAGAAGGATTGTGGTTTTATTGGGCTTCATAGCTCACTGATTTTTTGTGTCAGCAGATCTAGGAGCTGCTGACCAGTAAGTGAAAAGTCCAACTGGACATTTTGGAAGCTTGTACAAGTTGTACCCGGCGTGATAGAGACGCCTACTTTTGTAAAACAAACTTAATATAAATAATACAGGTATATGGTTTGTATTCGTATGATGGCTATTGTGATGACAGGTGTTATTTGCTTTTTGGAAGCATCTGATAAATGTTTAAATTTCCCGCATTTTCGTGGGTAAAGTCTTCCGCTTGCATGAGTTGACGAACGGACGCACGTCTCAGAACTTGATTCCCTAGGCGTGGGTTCGGGGCATCACAGTATGCCTAAATACCGTTCATAGACCGTCGTAACTAGTATCCCCTATGCTGGACTGGGTATGCCTAGACGCTGTCCATAGACCGTCACAACTAGTATCCCGTATACTGGACTGGGTATGCCTAGATGCCGTTCATAGACCGTCGCAACTAGTATCCCCAATGCTGGACAGGGTATGCCTAGATGTCGTTCATAGACCGTCGCAACTAGTATCCCCTATGCTGGACAGGGTATGCCTAGATGCCGTTCATAGACCGTCGCAACTTGTATCCCCTATGCTGGACTGGGTATGCCTAGATGTCGTTCATAGACCGTCGCAACTAGTATCCCCTATACAGGACAGGGTATGCCTAGATGCCGTTCATAGACCGTTGCAACTAGTATCCCCTATGCTGGATTGGGTATGCCTAGAAGTCGTTCATAGACCGTCGCAACTAGTATACCCCATGCTGGACTGGGTAAGCCTAGATGCCGTTCATAGACCGTCGCAACTAGTATCCCATATGCATGACTTGTGATATCGGAGCAAAGCATATCTTAGGATATGCCCAACTCCTAAGTGAAACATATCTTAGGATATGTCCTACTCCTGACACTCGAAAACCCAAGAAACCATATCATGCATGCCGTGCTCGTGGAATCGTGTATATACTTCCATTTGAATTTAAATATGGCAATTAGGTAATTCACAATACATATAACATTGATAATTTGAGCAAGTCAATATTATTGCACTTTAGGGAAAGCAAGGAAACACACTATCATAGGCCCTAGGAATTTCTATAATTAATTAAGCATGCATCTCTTAATTCACAACTCATTTTATTCACCTTGGCATTTCATCAAACATGGGGTATGTTCATTATGTACTAACCCTACATCATGCTTTTCTACATGGATTGATGTTCACATCACACATGTATGTTTATTATGGATACAATGCCCTCCTCATTTGATTCATCACATCATTCACACGGCATCCAATTCGTCAAAATCCATCCTCACCCAACCATTCCATTCACATCCCAATATGTTCATACTTTAGGAAAACAATAAAAAGAAGGAAAGAATGGGGGATATGAACTAGGAGGGTAGTAAAAGGTACCGACTTTGAAAAGAGGAAGAAAACACTTGCAAGAGTTGAGGTTGGACGTTGCCCTAGCTTCGGAGAACGTGTTCCTTGCTTGCTTGAAGATGGATTTGAAGAATCCAAGCCTTGAGGTGAGATCTAGGGTTCTTCGACTCTTGATTTCTCTTCAAGATGCAACCCTAGTTGAAAACCCCTCTTCCTCTCCTCTACTCTCTCTCAAAATGCTGCCCTAAGGGTTTATGAAACCCTTAGGCTCGAGCAAGCCTTTATAGGCAAGGTGAAAATGCCTAAAAGATGAAAAATCCCTTACTGAAAATTCTGCAAAAACGCGAAGATCGAGCGATCGGTGGTTATGACCGATCGATCGGTTGCCTACCGAGAGATCGGTGTTCTTGACCGAGCGATCGATCAAAAACATACTCTCTAGAAAATTTTCCCACACAAAAAAGTTAACCAGTCGATAGCTACCGATCAATCGGTTTTGGACCAATCGATCGCTATTAATGTCCGAGCGATCGGTGCTCTGCAGGTCCAAACTATTTTAGCCATATCTTTTGACTCGTTCGTCGGATTTTGATAATTCAACTTGCGTTTGGTTCGTACTTCGAAAAGGAACATTTTTGATGTTTCAGAATTTTGATTTTCTCCCTTATTCATTGACCAAATTACCCCTAAAGTTAACTGATCCGTAAATGGAGTTCAGTAAACCGGATTTTTAACATATCCGACTTAGGAATCCCTCTTCCCAACACTTAACATTCTTAAAAATTTCTCCTTCTATAGGAATGGAAGATTACAAAGGCCTAAAGCCTTGGCATGGATTCCAATACATGGGCAAAAGTTTCGGGTTTGTACATCCTCCCCCCTTATAGGAATTTCATCCTCGAAATTAGGACGTTACTAATTCAAATGGGGATACCTTCCCACGCTTAACCTTGCTTAGTGAACGGTATGCTAATCTTTTATTGATCAACGTAAGGCTAGGCACTTACTTGTCGGTGAAGCACCTAGGTTTTCTCATAAAACGAAACATCAATCCAAACAACTAGGAAACTTTCATAACATAAGGTAGCATAATTACATACATGCGGCAACTGACTGCCCATGAAAAAACACAAAATACATTCATTTCTACAAAAATCTCTTCTCTCTCTCACGTCCTCGCGCCCTATCATTTGGTGCCTGAGCATTATGTCCCGGCGAGGCGAAGGCTTGTCCCTGGTGACCCTAGCAAAGTGGCTGTGTGGACTGCTGGGGGCTTGATGCCTGTGTAGAGCCCTGCAGAGGTGACCGCCTAACCATGGGCCTATTTCCCTAAGAATACGGTGGCATCTGACGGCGGGGACAATCCTTGATCATGTGGCCCACGTGACCACAGTGGAAACATCCATCGGAGATCCTCCTACACTCTCTGGCCGCATGCCTCCTCCCACAAAGGGTACAGATCTCATAAGAGTAGGTGAAGGTCGCATATCCCATGGCCTAAGATAGTGCAAGGCGGGGTGCCTAACCCATGCTTCTGCAACCAATGGTTCTATGCTATCATAAAACACCGGGGGCCTCATCCTCCATAGTGTCTCAATTCCTGTGACATGATGTGTAGGGGTAGGTACAAGTACTACCGCAAGAGTGGGGGTAGAGGGCTGCCTAGCTACAAGCAATGCTAGTGACTCTGCTATGGATCCCAAGACCTGAGTGAGATCATGCTGCTCATTCCTCGATGGAGGAGGAGATACTCCACCATTCCTAGTGTGGTATCCATGACCCTGATCGCCACGTCTCATGGTTTACTCCTGAGGACGATAGCAAAGCATGAGTCTAACTCGAATCCCATCATAATCCGACATTACATTTTCATGATAGCAGGTATGCATCAAAGTCTAGAACATACATCAAGATACACACACCATAGCATAATAATATACTCTAAGGTTCCTAGCGAAGCCAAGAAACGGGGCTGGTTGAGTTGCAACCGGTTATGGTTTAAGGCTAACTTGTTAGTCACTACTCGAGGGCAATAACTTATCCTGGGTGTAAGTTGAACTCAAGCCCCTAACCTATGCGAGCACATCGTATATATCTAAGTACAACTATAATAGTATAATTATACAATTAGTTTTCCTAGCGACGCGAAGTTTCACACTCAGTTAAGGTATTAACCGATTACATACTTAAGACCTTAACCAGTTTAAACTAATACTAATGGCTAGTTCATTTATTTGAATTGTTTAGGTGAAATCCCCTTACTTTTGGTGACACGTATGATTCTTCTAAGATCTACTGGATGCATGCAGGATATGCACATGATGTTTATGGTATGTGTGTGATGTTCATGCCATGTATGGAATGCATGACATGTATGAAAATGTATGATGTGAGTGATATGTATGAGGCTCAGCGATGCATGATGCTTATGCCATGCGTGGAGTGCATGTTATGTTGGATGATTATGAGGTGTATGATGATTATGCTATGTATGAAGTGCATGCTATCCTCTGGAGTCTGTAATTTCTTTATTTATTTATTATTTTATTTTTTTTGGACTGGCATCAGGTCTAGAATGCGCTGCAGGCGCGCATCTAGAAACGTGCATCAGACATCCGTGTGCTTGTCCAAAATTATTATTGTTTGGGACTGAGCACTGGGTCTAAGACGTGCTGCAGAAATTGCGCAACTGTACTTAGAAGCGTGCATCGAGCATCCCTAGGCTTGTTAAAATTACATTTGTTCCTTGAGTTTAAAACATATCGCTATCTATATCTGTTTCTACTAGTCGTGGGGTTACCTGGACTTATCGTCATACCATGATGCGTGACTTGTGCTCATTTGTGATGTAAGATGCATTGAGTATAGTTTAACAAGTCAAATTACACCGAATACACATCATATTATATATCAAGACCTATGTCCCTATTTTCGCAATAATTCTCAATATACTAGAATTGTAAGACCTATGAGCAACCTATAGCCCCTCTTGTGAAACAAATCCCTACATAAATCTAATAACACAATGTATGACAAAGACCTACCACCCTGTTGTCAACTAACAACTAGGCTGGACTCTAGCTTGCGTATCACTCAACTCATGAATCTTATTGGGAATTCATTCATAAAACATTGGTTTTCACTTAGCGTGTAACCTACAGCATGCACACCATATAGCATATAGTACCACATTGTTGGACATATATGCCCTCGAAAGCCAATAAGAGACTTTTCTGTGTTGATTAGACAAGCATCATATTCACACAACCAATTATAAAGAGTATTTATATTAATTACTGTCTCATATGATGATGACATAAAGTTTCATAGGTAACATTGTAGGAAAATCATACAAAGGTTGCGAGGAGATATGATTTTCCAGTTCCTTGTAAACCTAATATTGTTCGAAGCCTCTAGAGTACTGGTTGGGCACCGTACTTCATCATGGCTTGCACATGTGTAGTTCTATGAGATAGTGTGATGAATCTCATTCACAGAGAGTGGTGACTCTTGACTAACATGTGAGTATATGTAGCAAGTACATAATACTGAACGGGGTCACTAGTGGATACCCTATGGAATACACTATCAGATTGTATTAGGGTTATCCATTTGACAAATTGTCCTTAGACCTGAGAGGTTAACATCTCAGACATCTGTCTATATGGCTTTGATGTGCCAATCGGCAATGTCCAATACACAGGACTAACTCCAGGTACGTTGAGTCATGTACACAATGTTTGGAGAAGTGTGTAAACACTCAATAAGGAATCCACAACTCCTTAATTGGAGATAATGATATCAAGGTGATACTTGTTGAACTGATCTGTTACATCCAGTACTAGTGCTTTCCGGTTGATATTTTTAATATGGAAAAGTATATATAAATATATATGTCAGTTCTTTTTCTAATGTTTCTTCAAAAGTGTTTTGGAGGTTCACTTCAATGAAAAAGTAATCATAAGAAAGGGTTCTATTCATAAGCTAGGGATTAAGCCCACTATTGAATAGAACCAAGAGGGAACTTATATAAAGGAGTGGATGCCCAGCCCTTTAAGGAATATAATTCTCCAGAATTTTTTCTTCTCTCCCTCTCCTCAAGTTTACACCCAGCCCTCTCCCCCTTTAAGGGTGTACGGTCACCCTTCCCCTTCTTCCATTTTGTTTGGTTTTTGATCTTGATGATCAAGAACAAGTTCTTTGAAGATCAAGATTGGATCTTGTTTGATCAAGAAAGGTTCTTGGATCAAAGAAAAGAAGAAAAGATAAAAGAGCATGAAATTTGGAAGGGCCATTAGCTTCCATTAGACAAAGCTTTAAAGGAAAAAGAAGGTTCGAGTGAATCGACAGGAGACTTGACACTTGTGAAGTTTTGCGAGTACTATTCTAACGTGGATTTGACTTAACAATTTCAAAGTCGCAAAGGTGAATGTTATTCCTACCTTCATTGAATAAAATCAATTAGAATCTTAGTCAGATCTTGGGATTCGATGTATGCCCCCCCAAGATCTATGTTTCTAAAATTAAAAAGAGGCATACTTTCACACATAATAGTATAATTACATAGTATGCACACCTTATAGCATATAGTACCATATAACAATACCACATATAATAGTATAGTTATGTGATATTCATTACGTCAAGTCATCAGAGTACTTGTAATAATATACTTCGGCGTTCTAGCGCTCCTAAGACCCGCACTTGGTTGAAGCAACCATTGTAGACTAAGACTAACGTTTAGTCTTACACTTGGAACATGACTCGATTCCGACTTACTTCCCTCCTAACATGTTTTCAAACATATGCTCTTGTCAAGCCGTGGTATTAGATTCTAATTGACCCTAGAGACCTAAAGCCTAAGCTCTGATACCACTTCTGTAACGCTCCAAAACCCACCCTAGGAGTAAGAGTGAACTTTGGACAACTAATCATGACTTGCTTGACAAACCATCCTGCAAAAACCCTCAAAGCATATACAAAAGAGGGCATAAATAGCAGAAACATACTCTAACATGGCACAGCAGAATACCTAACCAAACCTCTATGTATATATATGTGATCCAAGTTTATACAAAAAGATACACAAAGAAAGTGCGGATAGGCCCGCCAAAATACATGAACATATATCTCTCAACTCACCCACAGTCACTCAGAGTATACCACCTAGTAGTACTTGTCTACACGAGGCTCCTCCGTAGGTTCTTCAATGTACTCCCCTTCTACCCAAGGGCCGGCGCACAAATGTCAAATGGAGTAGTAGCTCCCTCATTACCAACTGACATAAACGTACGGCTGAGCATGAAATACTCAGTGTGTACCAAATACTAACCAACGGTTATAGCAACGTAGCAATATAGAAATGGAATAAAGCAGGAAGCAGTTCATATGGTCAACAGGGAAAACAAATAGTTTATAGTTCATGCTTGAATCATATCAAAGTCAGAAAAACTCTTGAAATCATCTTGTGCGGTACTTGGCTTGAAATACTCAGTCATGCGAGAAAACTCATCATGTCTATCTTGCTCGTCTGTTATGCTCGACTGGGTATGCCTATCTACCATTTATAGACCGTCACAACTAGTATCCCCTACGCTAGACTGGGTATACCTATATGTCGTTCATAGACCATCGCAACTAGTATCCCCTATGCTGTACTAGGTATGCTTAGATGCCGTTCATAGACCGTCGCAACTAGTATCCCCTATGCTGGACTGGGTATGCCTAGAAGCCGTTCATAGATCGTCGCAACTAGTATACCCTATGCTGGACTGGGTATGCCTAGATGCCGTTCATAGACCGACGCAACTAGTATCCCCTATGCTAGACTGGGTATGCCTAGATGTCGTTCATAGACCGTCGCAACTAGTATCCCCCTTGCTGGACTGGGTATGCCTAGATACCATTCATAGACCGTCGCAACTAGTATCCCCTATGCATGACTTGTGATATCGGAGCAAAGCATATCTTAGGATATGCCCTACTCCTAAATGAAACATATCTTAGGATATGTCCTACTCCTGACACTCGAAAACCCGATAAACCATATCATGCATGCCGTGCTCATGGAATAGTGTATATACTTGCATTTGAATTTAAATATGGTAATTGGGTAATTCACAATACATATAACATCAATAATTTGAGCAAGTCAATATTCATGCAATTTAGGGAAAGCAAGGAACCACACTATCATGGGCCCTAGGAATTCCATAATTAATTAAGCATGCATCTCTTCATTTACAACTCATTTTATTCACCTTGGCATCCATTCGCCCAAATCCATCCATTCGCCCAAAACAATAAAAGGAAGGAAAGAATGGGGGATATGAACTAGGAGGGTTGTAAAAGGTACCGAACTTGAAAAGATGAAGAAAACACTTGCAAGATTCGAGGTTGAACGCTGCCCTAGCTTTGGAGAACGTGCTCCTCGCTTGCTTGAAGATGGTTTTGAAGAATCCAAGCCTTGAGGTGAGATCTAGGGTTCTTGGACTCTTGATTTCTCTTCAAGATGCAACCCTAGTTGAAAACCCCTCTTCCTCTCCTCTACTCTCGCTCAAAATGCTGCCATAAGGGTTTATGAAACCCTTAGGCTCGAGCAAGCCTTCATAGGCAAGGTGAAAATGCCCAAAAGACGAAAAATCCCTTAATGAAAATTCTGCAAAAACGCGAAGACCGAGCGATCGGTGGTTATGACCGATCGATCGGTTGCCTACCGAGCGATCAGTGTTCTTGACTGAGCGATCGGTCAAAAAAATACTCTCTGGAAAATTTCCCAACACAAAAAAGTTCACCAGTCGATAGCTACCGATCGATAGCTATTAATGACCGAGAGATCGGTGCTCTGTATGTCCAAATTGTTTTGACCATATCTTTTGACTCGTTCGTCGGATTTTGACGATTCAACTTGCGTTGGGTTCATACTTCAAAAAGGAACATTTCTGATATTTCAAAAATTTTATTTTCTCCTTTATTCATTGACCAAATTACCCCTAAAATTAACTGATTCGTAAATGGAGTTCAGTAAACCGGATTGTTAACATATCCGACTTACGAATCCCTCTTCCCGACACTTAACATTCTTAAAAATTTCTCCATCCATAGGAATGGAAGACTACAAAGGCTTGAAGCCTTGGCACGGATTTCAATATATGGGCAAAAGTTTCGGGTTTCTACATCCTCCCCCTCTTATAGGAATTTCATCCTCGAAATTAGGACGTTACTAATTCAAATGGGGATACCTTCCCACGCTTAACCTTGCCTACTGAACGGTATGCTAATCCTTTATTGATCAACGTAAGGCTTGGCACTCACTTGTCGGTGAAGCACCTAGGTTTTCTCATAAAACGAAACATCAATCCAAACAACTAGGAAACTTTCATAACATAAGGTAGCATAATTACATACATGCGGCAACTGACTGCCCATGACAAAACACAAAATACATTAATTTCTACAAAAATCTCTTCTCTCTCTCACGTCCTCGCGCCCTATCATTTGGTGCCTGAGCATTATGTCCCGGGGAGGCAAAGGCTTATCCCTGGTGAGCCTAGAAAGGTGGTTGTGTGGACTGCTGGGGGCTTAATGCCTGTGTAGAGCCCTGCAAAGGTGACTGCCTAACCGTGGGCCTATTTCCTTGAGAATACGGTGGCATCGGACGGCGGGGACAGTCCTTGATCACGTGGCCCCGGCGACCACAGTGGAAACATCCACCAGAGATCCTCCTACACTCTCTGGCCGCATGCCTCCTCCCACAAAGGGTACAGATCTAATAAGAGTAGGTGGAGGTCGCATATCCCATGGCCTAAGATAGTGCAAGGCGGAGTGCCTACATGGTAGTTGTGTGCGAAGTCGGTGGAGCAAACGAAAGAGAAACCTATGGTGTAGTAGGACTCTGTACCTGCGTATGACCAGAGGACTGGTACCTAACCCATGCTTCTGCAACCAATGGCTCTATGCTATCATAAAACACCGGGGGCCTCATCCTCAAAATTGTCTCAATTCCTATGACATGATGTGTAGGTGTAGCACCCCAGACTTTTCTATACTTATTGAATGCCGTTTTCGTAGCTAATTTGCCTTTCTCGTAGTCTAATTAATAAATAAGGGAGAAATTAGAAATTCTAAAATGTCAAAAATGTTCATTTTTGAAAGTCGAATCCAATGCAAGTTGAATCGTCGAAATCCGACGAGGGAGTCAAAAGATATGGTCAAAACTGTCGGGACCTGCAGAGCACCGATCGCTCGGTCAGTAGTAGCGATTGATCGGTCCAAAACCGATCGATCGGTATTTATCGACTGGTCAAAAATTTTGTATAGGAAAATTTTCCAGAGTAGATTTTTGATCGGTCACTCGGTCAGAGTACCGATCGCTCGGTAGGCAACCGATCGATCGGTTATAACCACCGATCGCTCGGTCCCCGTGTTTTGCAGAAATTTTTGTAAGGGCATTTTCATCTTTTGGGCGTTAAACCCTTACCCATAAAGGCTTGCTCGACCATTTGAACCCTCATTCACTACACTTAGAACATTTAGAGAGAAACGGAAGAGAAGAAGAGGGTTTTCACCTGGGGTTTCCATTGGAGAGGGAAATCAAAGGGGTTGACAACCCTAGATCATCCTCAAACTTGGATTGCTTCAAGTTCAAGGCTCAAGCTCGTGGGGGATCTCATCCCCAAGCTAGGGCAGCATTCTCCAAGGTATTTCAAGAGGGTTTTCTTCCCCAAACCAAGTCTCCCTCAAGGAAAGGTTCCTCCTTTCAAGTTGGAGCTCAAATCAAGGTTCCTACCAAGATCAAGCCTTGATCTAAGGTTAGTACCCCCTACTAACTTTCCTTAGCAATAACCTAGGTTTTCTATTGTAAATGGTGATTCTTTATATTATGCTTTCCTTCCCTATGAATTGTATCATCTCCATAAATATAAACAAGATAAGGAAAAAGGATATGGATGTGTATAGAATGTTGATTGAGGCGATGGGATGCCAAATGTATGATGTGTGATATGTGTGGTGTGGAAAATGGAAAATGGAGGATGGAATTTTACAAATAATAAACTTACCCTTATGTGATTGGATGGAAAATATCCATTAAAGAAGAAGAAGATGAACTATTAATGGACATCGTATGTTATGTGTTTGTTAAATGCCTAACCTATGAAATAATGACTTAAAGGAATTCGATGTAAGCCTTATGTAATTGTTCTTGTAAATGATGACTTGACCAAATGTTATGTTGATCACCTAAATGTTTGCATGATATACCATGAATTTTAATGAAATGCAATATCTCTTTTGTTATCCTCATTCCCTTGATTGTCACTATTGGCACGTACACGAGTACGCATGTTAGCATGAACCGAGATTTCAAGAGCATGTGCATATAATAACCAACAAGAAAATATTACATGTCAAGGAGGTTGGTAGCCCAGGGACATTCGGGTACTAGCCTCTGGTTCATAAGAAAACTCAAAACACATATTGTCAAGGAGGTTGGTAGCCCAAGGACATTCGGGTACTAGCCTCTGGCTCACAAGAAAACCATATATATCAAGGAGGTTGGTAGCCCAGAAGATTCGGGTGCTAGCCTCTGGCTCACAAGTTACAAGATGCAAGTTTACAAGAAGATGAAAAGACATTCATGCATGCACGCATACATGATTTTCACAAGGCATACCGAGATATGGAAACGGGTTTTCAAGCATGAGTTTTATCGGTGTTTTGCATTCATTCACGTACATCAAGATGATAATATTGATCCATGTTTAATATTTTTTAATTCTATGATTTTACTATTGCCTTGAATTAATGATTGGTATTGTACTACTCTTTGCGTGTTTATTATTGTTATGGTTAGGTAGTAGCTTGTGCTCGCTGAGTATTCCATGCTCAGCCGTACTTTCATGTCGGCAAGTACTGAGGGAGCCCTCGACCCGGAGCCTTGGGTCGAGGAAGAGTATATAGAGGAGAGAGAGCCGTCTATCCCACTGTAGTCTCAGGCGGACCGAGACCTTGACGTGTGGCCGTACCTCGATTACTGTTGAGGGGAGAGTACGAGAGGGTGCTTATGTATTTTGAGATTTTGATAGGTGGGCCTGTCCACCTTAGACTTAGACATGTTTTGTATGTATGTTAACTTGGAATACTATTTTGAAAATCTTAGAAGAAAAGAAAAAGTTAGTTTACGCTTTCGCATTTATGTTTGGCTTCCGGACTCTGATTATCATTGTTTTAGTACTGTAATTATCTTGTTCATGACAGGATCATTTGGCAGGTACGTATAGTCACGCCTAAAGTATCTTTAAACTCCTAGGGGGTATTTTGGGGCGCGACAGTAGGGGTAGGTACAAGTACTGCCGCAAGAGTGGGGGTAGAGGGCTACCTAGCTACAAGCAATGCTAGTGACTCTGCCGTGGATCCCAAGACCTGAGTGAGACCAAGATGCTCATTCCCCGATGGAGGAGATACTCCACCTCTCCTAGTGTGGTATCCATGACCTTGATCGCCACATCTCATGGTTTACTCCTGAGGACGATAGCAAAGCATGAGTCTAACTCGAATCCCATCATAATCCGACATTACATTTTAATGATAGTAGGTATGCATCAAAGTCTAAAACATACATCAAGATACACACACCATAGCATAATAATATACTCTAAGGTTCCTAGCGAAGCCAAGAAACGGGGCTGGTTGAGTTGCAACTGGTTATGGTCTAAGGCTAACTTGTTAGTTGCTACTCGAGGGCAATAATTCTCCTGGGTGTAAGTTGAACTCAAGCCCCTAACCTATGCAAGCACATCGTATATATCCAAGTACAACTATCATAGTATAATTATACAATTAGTTTTCCTAGCGACGCAAAGTTTCACACTCGGTTAAGGTATTAACCGATTACATACTTAAGACCTTAACTAGTTTAAACTATTACTAATGGCTAGTTCATTTATTTGAATTGTTTAAGTGAAATCCCCTTACTTTTGGTGACATGTATGATGCTTCTAAGATCTACTGGATGCATGCAGGATATGCACATGATGTTTATGGTATGTGTCTGATGTTCATGCCATGTATGGAATGCATGACATGTATGAAAATGTATGATGTGAGTGATATGTATGAGGCTCATGCGATGCATGATGCTTATGCCAAGCATAGAGTGCATGTTATGTACGATGATCATGAGGTGTATGATGATTATGCTATGTATGAAGTGCATGCTACCCTTTGGAGTATGTAATTTCTTTATTTATTATTTTATTTTTTTTGGACTGGCATCGGGTCTAGAACGTGTTGCAGAATGAACGTGCATCTATGTCTAGAGTAGGACCGAGCACTGAGTCTAGGACGTGCTGCAGGCGCGCATCTAGAAACGTGCATCAGACATTTCGTGTGCTTGTCCAAAATTATTATTATTATTTGGGATTGAGCACTGGATCTAAGACGTGCTGCAGAAATTGCGCAACTGTACTTAGAAGCGTGCATCGAGCTTCCATAGGCTTGATAAAATTACATTTGTTCCTTGAGTTTAAAACATATCGCTATCTATATCAGTTTTTACTAGTCGTGGGGTTACCTGGACTTATCGTCATACCGTGACGCGCGACTTGGGTTCATTTGTGATGTAAAACGCATTGAGTATAGTTTAACAAGTCAAATTACACCGAATACACATCATATTATATATCAAGACCTATGTCCCTATTTTCGCAATAATTCTAAATATACTAGAATTGTAAGACCTACGAGCATCCTATAGCCCCTCTTGGGAAACAAATCCCTACAGAAATCTAATAACAAAATGTATGACGAAGACCTACCACCCTATTGTCAACTAACAACTAGGCTGGACTCTAGCCTGCATATCACTCAACTCATGAGTCCAATTGGGAATTCATTCATAAATCATTGGTTTTCACTTAGCGTGTAACCTACAGCATGCACACCATATAGCATATAGTACCACATAACAATACCACACATAACAGTATAATTACATAGTACGCACACCTTATAGCATTTAGTACCATATAACAATACCACATATAATAGTATAGTACCGTGATATTCATTACGTCAAGACATCAGAGTACTTGAAATAATATACTTCGGCGTTCTAGCGTTCCTAAGACCCGTACTTGGTTGAAGCAACCTTTGTAGACTAAGACTAACGTTTAGTCTTACACTTGGAACATGACTTGCTTCGGACTTACTTCCTTCCTAACTTGTTTCCTAACATATGCTCTTCGCAAGCCGTGGTATTAGATTCTAATTGACCCTAGAGACCTAAAGCCAAAGCTCTGATACCACTTCTGTAACGCCCCAAAACCCACCCGAGGAGTTAGAGTGAACTTTGGACGACTAATCATGACTTACATTACTTGCTTGACAAACCATCCTGCAAAAACCCACAGAGGAAACATACTCTAACATGGCACAGCGGAATACCTAACCAAACCTCTATGTATATATATGTGATCCAAGTTTATACAAAAAGATACACAATGAAAGTGCGGACAGGCCCGCCAAAATACATGAACATATATCTCTCAACTCACCCACAGTCACTCAGAGTCTACCACCTAGTAGTACTTGTCTACACGACGCTCCTTGGTAGGGTCTTCAATGTACTCTCCTTCTACCCAAGGGCCGGGCCACAGATGTCGAATGGAGGAATAGCTCTCTCATTACCTAAAGACATAAATGTACGACTAAGCATGGAATACTCAACGTGTACCAAATACTAACCAATAGTCATAGCAACATAGCAATATAGAAATGGACTAAAGCAGGAAGCAGTTCATATGGTCAACAAGGAAAACAAACAGTTTATAGTTCATGCTTGAATCATATCAAAGTCAGAAAAACTCTTGAAATCATCTTGTGCAGTACTTGGCTTGAAATACTCAGTCATGCGAGAAAACTCATCATGTCTATCTTGCTCGTCTGTTATGCTCGACTGGGTGTGCCTAGCTGCCATTCATAGACCGTCGCAACTAATATCCCCTACGCTAGACTGGGTATACCTAGATGTCGTTCATAGACCGTCACAACTAGTATCCCCTATGCTGGACTGGGTATGCCTAGATGCCGTTCATAGACCGTCGCAACTAGTATCCCCTATGCTAGACTGGGTATGCCTAGATGTCTTTCATAGACCGTCGCAACTAGTATCCCCTATGCTGGACTGGGTATGCCTAGATGCCGTTCATAGACCGTCACAACTAGTATCCCCTATGCTAGACTGGGTATGCCTAGATCTCGTTCATAGACCATTACAACTAGTATCCCTTATGCTGGACTGGGTATGCCTAGATGTCTTTCATAGACTGTCGCAACTAGTATCCCCCATGCTGGACTGGGTATGCCTAGATACCATCCATAGACCGTCGCAACTAGTATCCCCTATGCAAGAGTTGTGATATCGGAGCAAAGCATATCTTAGGATATGCCCTACTCCTAAGAGAAACATATCTTAGGATATGTCCTACTCCGAACACTCGAAAACCCGATAAACCATATCATGCATGCCGTGCTCGTGGAATCGTGTATATACTTGCATTTGAATTTAAATATGGGAAATGGTTAATTCACAATACATATAACATTGATAATTTGAGCAAGTCAATATTCATGCAATTTAGGGAAAGCAAGGAAAGACACTATCATTGGCCCTAGGAATTTGCATAATTAATTAATCATGTATCTCTTAATTTACAACTCATTTTATTCACCTTGGCATTTCATCAAACATGGGGTGTGTTCATTATGTATTAACCCTACATCATGTTTTTCTAGGTGGATTGATGTTCACATCACACATGTATGTTTATTAGGGATACAATGCCCTCCCCATTTCATTCATCACATCATTCACACGGCATCCATTCGCCCAAATCCATCCTCACACAACCATTCCATTGACATCCCAATATGTTCATACTTTAGGAAAACAATAAAAGGAAGGAAAGAATGGGGGATATGAACTAGGAGGGTAGTAAAAGGTACCAACCTTGAAAAGAGGAAGAAAACACTTGCAAGAGTCGAGGTTGGACGCTGCCCTAGCTTTGGAGAACGTGCTCCTCGCTTGCTTGAATATGGATTTGAAGAATCCAAGTCTCGAGGTGAGATCTAGGGTTCTTGGACTCTTGATTTCTCTTCTAGATGCAACCCTACTTGAATACCCCACTTCCTCTCCTCTACTCTCTAAGGGTTTATGAAACCCTTAGGCTCGAGCAAGCCTTTATAGGCAAGGTGAAAATGCCCAAAAGACGAAAAATCCCTTAATGAAAATTCTGTAAAAACGCGAAACCCGAGCGATCGGTGGTTATGACCGATCGATCGGTTGCCTACCGAGCGATCGGTGTTCTTGACCGAGCGATTGGTGAAAAACATACTCTTTGGAAAATTTCCCCATACAAAAAAGTTAACCAATCGATAGCCACCGTTCGATCGCTTTTAATGACCGAGCGATCGGTGCTCTGCAGGTCTAGCTTGTTTTGGCCATATCTTTTGACTCGTTCGTCGGTTTTTGACGATTCAACTTGCGTTGGGTTTGTAATTTGAAAAGTAACATTTTTGATGTTTCAAAATTTTTATTTTCTCCCTTATTCATTGACTTAATTACCCCTACAGTTAACTGATCCGTAAATGGAGTTCAGTAAACCGGATTTTTAACATATCTGACTTAGGAATCCCTCTTCCCAACACTTAACATTCTTAAAAATTTCTCCTTCCATAGGAATGGAAGACTACAAAGGCCTAAAGCCTTGGCACAGATTCCAATACATGGGCAAAATTTTTGGGTTTCTATATCCTCCCCCCTTATAGGAATTTCATCCTCGAAATTAGGACGTTACTAATTCAAATGGGGATACCTTCCCACGCTTAACCTTCCCTACTGAGCGGTATGCTAATCCTTTATTGATCAACGTATGGCTAGACACTCACTTGTCGGTGAAGCACCTAGGTTTTCTCATAAAACGAAACATCAATCCAAACAACTAGGAAACTTTCATAACATAAAGTAGCATAATTACATACATGCGGCAATTGACTGCCCATGACAAAACACAAAATACATTCATTTCTACAAAAATCTCTTCTCTCTCTCACGTCCTCGCGCCCTATCATTTGGTGCCTGAGCATTATGTCCCGGCGAGGCAAAGGCTTGTCCCTGCAGAGCCTAGCAAGGTGGCGGTGTGGACTGCTGGGGGCTTGATGCCTGTGTAGAGCCCTGTAGAGGTGACTGCCTAACCGTAGGCCTATTTCCCTGAGAATATGGTGGCATCTGACGGCGGGGACAATCCTTGATCACGTGGCCCCGGCAACCACAGTGGAAACATCCACCGAAGATCCTTCTACACTCTCTGGCCGCATGCTTCCTCCCACAAAGGGTACAAATCTCATAAGAGTAGGTGGAGGTCGCATATCCCATGGCCTAAGATAGTGCGAGGCGGGGTGCCTGCACGGCAGTTGTGTGCGAAGCCGGTGGAGCAAATGAAAGAGAAGCCTGTGGTGTAGTAGGAGGACTTTGTACTTGCGTATGACCAAAGGACTGGTACATAACCCATGCTTCTGCAACCTATGGGTCTATGCTATCACAAAACACCGGGGGCCTCATCCTCCAAAGTGTCTCAATTCCTGTGACATGATGTGTAGGGGTAGGTACAAGTACTGCCTCAAGAGTGGGGGTAGAGGGCTGCCTAGCTACAAGCAATGCTAGTGACTTTGCTATGAATCCCAAGACCTGAGTGAGAACATGCTACTCATTCCCTGATGGAGGAGGAGATACTCCACCTCTCCTAGTGTGGTATCCATGACCCTGATCGCCACTTCTCATGGTTTACTCCTGAGGACGATAGCAAACCATGAGTCTAACTTGAATCCCATCATAATCCGACATTACATTTTCATGATAGTAGGTATGCATCAAAGTCTAGAACATACATCAAGATACACACACCATAGCATAATAATATACTCTAAGGTTCCTAGCGAACCCAAGAAATGGGGCTGGTTGAGTTGCAACCGGTTATGGCCTAAGGCTAACTTGTCAGTTTCTACTTGAGGGCAATAACTTCTCTTCGGTGTAAGTTGAACTCAAGCCCCTAACCTATGTGAGCACATCGTATATATCCAAGTACAACTATAATAGTATAATTATACAATTAGTTTTCCTAGCGACTTGAAGTTTCACACTTAGTTAAGGTATTAACCGATTACATACTTAAGACCTTAACCAGTTTAAACTAATACTAATGGCTAGTTCATTTATTTGAATTGTTCAAGTAAAATCCCCTTACTTTTGGTGACACGTATGATGCTTCTAAGATCTACTGGATGCATGCAGGATATGCACATGATGTTTATGGTATGTGTGTGATGTTCATGCCATGTATGGAATGCATGACATGTATGAAAATGTATGATGTGAGTGATATGTATAAGGCTCATGCGATGCATGATGCTTATGCCATGCGTGGAGTGCATGTTATGTGTGATGATCATGAGGTGTATGATGATTATGCTATGTATGAAGTGCATGCTACCCTTTGGAGTCTGTAATTTCTTTATTTATTATTTTATTTTTTTTGGACTGGCATCGGGTCTAGAACGTGCTACAGAATGAACCCGCATCTGTGTCTAGACTAGGACCGAGCACTGAGTCTAGGACGTGCTGCAGGCGTGCATCTAGAAACGTGCATCAGAAATCCATGTGCTTGTCCAAAATTATTATTATTTGGGACTCAGCACTGGGTCTAAGACGTGCTGCAGAAATTGCGCAACTGTACTTAGAAGCGTGCATCGAGCATCCCTAGGCTTGTTAAAATTACATTTTTTCCTTGAGTTTAAAACATATCGCTATCTATATCTGTTTGTACTAGTTGTGGGGTTACCTGGACTTATCGTCATACCGTGATGCGCGACTTGTGCTCATTTGGGATGTAAGACGCATTGAGTATAGTTTAACAAGTCAAATTACACCGAATACACATCATATTATATATCAAGACCTATGTCCCTATTTTCGTAATAATTCTAAATATACTAGAATTGTAAGACATATGAGCATCCTATAGCCCCTCTTGGGAAACAAATCCCTACAGAAATCTAATAGCACAATGTATGACAAAGTCCTACCACCCTGTTGTCAACTAACAACTAGGCTGGACTCTAGCCTACGTATCACTCAACACATGAGTCTAATTGGGAATTAATTCATAAAACATTGGTTTTCACTTAGCGTGTAACCTACAGCATGTACACCATATAGCATATAGTACCACATAACAATACCACACATAATAGTATAATTACATAGTACACACACCTTATAGCATATAGTACCATATAACAATACCACATATAATAGTATAGTAGCGTGATATTCATTACGACAAGTCATCAGAGTACTTGTAATAATATACTTCGGCGTTCTAGCCTTCCTAAGACCCGTACTTGATTGAAGCAACCATTGTAGACTAAGACTAACGTTTAGTCTTACACTTGGAACATGACTCGCTCCAGATTTACTTCCTTCCTAACCTTTTTCCGAACATATGCTCTTCTCAAGCTGTGGCATTAGATTCTAATTGACCCTAGAGACCTAAAGCCAAAGCTCTGATACCACTTCTGTAACGCCCCAAAACCCACCCTAGGGGTTAGAGTGAACTTTGGACGACTAATCATGACGTTCATGACTTGCTTGACAAACTATCCTGCAAAAACCCACAGAGCATATACAAAAGAGGACATAAATAGCGGAAACATACTCTACCATGGCACAGCGGAATACCTAACCAAACCTCTATGTATATATATGTGATCCAAGTTTATACAAAAAGAAAGTGCAGACATGCCCGCCAAAATACATGAACATATATCTCACAACTCACCCACAGTCACTCAGAGTCTACCACCTAGTAGTACTTGTCTACATGAGGCTCCTCTGTAGGTTCCTCAATTTACTTCCCTTCTACCCATGGGCCGGGGTACAGATGTCGAATGGAGCAGTAGCTCCCTCATTACCTACCAACATAAACGTCGGGCTGAGCATGGAATACTCAGCGTGTACCAAATACTAACCAACAGTCATAGCAACATCGCAATATAGAAATGGAATAAAGCAGGAAGCAGTTCGTATGGTCAACAGGGAAAACAAATAGTTTATAGTTCATGCTTGAATCATATCAATGTCGGAAAAACTCTTGAAATCATCTTGTCCGGTACTTGGCTTGAAATACTCAGTCATGCGAGAAAACTCATCATGTCTATCTTGCTCGCCTGTTATGCTCGACTGGGTGTGCCTAGCTGCCATTCATAGACCGTCGCAACTAGTATCCCCTATGCTAGACTGGGTATACCTAGATGCCGTTCATAGACCGTCGCAACTAGTATCCCCTATGCTGTACTAGGTATGCCTAGATGCCGTTCATAGACCGTCGCAACTAGTATCCCCTATGCTGGACTGGGTATGGCTAGATGCCATTCATAGACCGTCGTAACTAGTATCCCCTATGCAGGACTGGGTATGCCTAGATGCCATTCATAGACCGTCGTAACTAGTATCCCCTATGCTGGACTGGGAATACCTAGATCCCGTTCATAAACCGTCGCAACTAGTGTCCCCTATGCATGACTTGTGATATCGGAGCAAAGCATATCTTAGGATATGCCCTACTCCTAAGCGAAACATATCTTAGGATATGTCCTACTCCTGACACTCGAAAACCCGATAAACCATATCATGCATGCTGTGCTCGTTGCAATTGGGTAATTCACAATACATATAACATCGATAATTTGAGCAAGTCAATATTCATGCAATTTAGGGAAAGCAAGGAAACACACTATCATGGGCCGTAGGAATTTCCATAATTAATTAAGCATGCATCTCTTAATTTACAACTCATTTTATTCACCTTGGCATTTCATCAAACATGGGGTGTGTTCATTATGTATTAACCCTATATTATGCTTTTCTAGATGGATTGAGGTTCACATCACACATGTATATTTATTATGGATACAATGCCCTCCCCGTTTCATGCATCACATCATTCACACGGCATCCATTCACCCAAATCCATCCTCAAACAACCATTCCATTGACATCCCAATATGTTCATACTTTAGGAAAACAATAAAAGGAAGGAAAGAGTGGGGGATATGAACTAGGAGGGTAGTAAAAGGTACCGACCATGAAAAGAGGAAGAAAACACTTTCAAGAGTCGAGGTTGGATGCTGGCCTAGCTTTGGAGAACGTGCTCCTCGCTTGCTTGAAGATGGATTTGAAGAATCCAAGCCGTGAGGTGAGATCTAGGGTTCTTGGACTCTTGATTTCTCTTCAAGATGCAACCCTAGTTGAAAACCCCTCTTCCTCTCCTCTACTTTCTATCAAAATGCTGCCCTAAGGTTTATGAAACCCTTAGGCTTGAGCAAGCCTTTATAGGCAAGGTGAAAATGCCCAAAAGATGAAAAATCCCTTAATGAAAATTCTGCAAAAACGCGAAGACCGAACGATCGGTGGTTATGACCGATTGATCGGTTGTCTACCGAGCGATCGGTGTTCTTGACGGAGCGATTGGTCAAAAACATACTCTCTGGAAAATTTTCCCAAACAAAAAAGTTAACCAGTCAATAGCTACCGATTGATCGATTTTGGACTAATCGATCACTATTAATGATCGAGCGATCGGAGCTCTGCAGGTCCAAACTGTTTTGGCCATATCTTTTGACTCGTTCGTCGGATTTTGACGATTCAACTTGCGTTGGGTTCGTACTTCGAAAAGGAACATTTTTAACATTTCAGAAAAAAAAATTCTCCGTTATTCATTGACCAAATTACCCCTAAAGTTAACTGATCCGTAAATGGAGTTCAGTAAACCGGATTTTTAACATATCCGACTTAGGAATCCCTCTTCCCAACACTTAACATTCTTAAAAATTTCTCCTTCAATAGGAATGGAAGACTACAAAGGCCTAAAGCCTTGGCACAGATTCCAATACATGGGCAAAAGTTTCGGGTTTCTACATAATACCTTTTAATAAAAGTATATTTCAAAACTTATTTCGTTTTCAACATAACCTGCACAGGATTTGAACTTAATCAACTGTCTTATCCGGAACTTCGATAATCTCTCAAATTAATGAGCATTAATTTCTTGTTTGAAATTCATCATGACTCGAACAACGTTCTGACTATCCAACTGTTACTGTATTGTATTTCCTAAGTTAGAAAATACGTTGGTAGAATCAAAACAGTCAGATCACTGCCCAGTCATAGATCAACTCATCAGATCTAAGGATCATCAAAACCGTTCAATGTGAATGAGAGACCAACTATCTGATAGTATGTTTATGCAAGTGGTCTTTCATTGAATGCAATTAGTCAGTGTACATTTAAGCACCTATATGCTGATGTGTAGTCTCCACTACAATAGTTCGAGATAGATCTACATGTCGCGCCCCAAAATACCCCCTAGGAGTTTAGGGATACTTTAGGCGTGACTAAAGGTACCTGCCAAACTATCCTGTCATGAATAAGATAATTAACGTACTAAACAATGATAATCAGAGCGCGGAAGCTAAACATAAATGCGGAAGCGTAAACTAACTTTTTCTTTTCTTCTAAGCTTTTCAAAATAGTATTCCAAGTTTGAAAGTATGCCACTTTTTAATTTTAGAAACACAGTTCTTGGGGGGCATACATCGAATCCCAAGATCTGACTAAGATTCTAATTGATTTTATTCAATGAAGGTTAGAATAACATTCACCTTTGCGACTTTGAAATTGTTAAGTCAAATCCACGTTAGAATAGTACTCGCAAAACTTCACAAGTGTCAAGTCTCCTGTCGATTCACACGAACCTTCTTTTTCCTTTAAAGCTTTCTCTAATGGAAGCTAATGGCCCTTCCAAATTTCCAGCTCTAGGAATCTTGTATAAAGATCCAATCTTTATTGATCAAGAACCTTTCTTGATGAACAAGATGAATTCTTGCTTTTCCTCAAGATCCAATCAAGAAGACAAAAGAAGAGAGAGATGGGTGTGACCGTACACCTCAAGGAGAGAGAGGGGAGGGCGTGAGGTTTTAGGAGAGGAAGAGAAGAAAAAATTCTGGAGAATTATGTATATTAAAGGGCTGGGCATCCAATCCTTTATATAAGTTCTCTCTTGGTTGCTTGAATTGTAATCC
The DNA here is from genome assembly GCA_015143295.1 of Tetracentron sinense. Lineage (NCBI taxonomy): Eukaryota > Viridiplantae > Streptophyta > Magnoliopsida > Trochodendrales > Trochodendraceae > Tetracentron > Tetracentron sinense. The sequence goes on from CM026553.1 coordinate 17,208,971, forward strand.
AATTATAATTCATTAACCTTATCCTAATCCAATTAGGATTCCTCAATAGTTTCCTTTATTGATTATTCTCCTAATCCAATTAGGATTAATCTTAAAAGAAACCAACCTTATCCATTAGTAACTAATCTTATCCTTATCCAATAAGGAATCTTGAATTAGTAACTAATTAATGGAATCCCTAACAATTAGGGAATCTTTAATTAGTAACTAATTAACTAACTAACTAACTAACCTTATCCAATAAGGTGTTAATTAATTAGAAACTAATTAAAATAAAACTTCCTCCATAAAGTGGGCGTCCCACCCTAGGTGGGTCCCACCCTACATGCCTAAAGGGTTTCCAAAACCCTTTTGGTCACTTGAATTATTCTTTTATAATAATTCCCAATGGGTCCTACCCATTTGGTTTTTCACATCTAATGTGATTCCACCTTTTAGAGCTTCACTATACCATATAGTGATTACTTAGAGAAATTAATTAATTTAATTATAAATTAAATTAAATACTTTAAGAAGGTCCTTGTGTGTGGGATCTAAAGGGATCTCCTATTTCCGGTTGTGGGACCAAGTACTTCACCTTTTTGGTTGAAGCATTGTTACTAGGAAACACCTTTCCTAAAACTCCATTAGGATTATAGAATGTTATCTAAGTCCCTGGACTTCCACCAATCACAATTAATGTCCATTAACACAATGTGATTAACCTCCAGAAATTAGAGAATTGCTTGTAAGTACCATCTCACAATATATTTACAAATAAATCCTTCCACATTCCGATATCACTTGTAAGCTTCCAGGATTGGAACTATTCAACTGTCTTAGTCCCTAGCTTATGAATAGAACTCTTTCTCATGATTACTTTTCATTGAACTAAACCTCCAAAACACTTTTGAAGAAAACATTAGAAAAGAACTGAAATATATATTTATATATACTTTTCCATATTAAAAATATCAACTTCGATAAAGACCATTTTACCGAAAAGCACCAGTACTGGATTTAACAGTTCAGTTCAACAAGTATCACCTTGATATCATTATCTCCAATTAAGGAGTTGTGGATTCCTTATTGAGTGTTTACACACTTCTCCAAACATAGTGTACATGACCCAACGTACCCGGAGTTAGTCCTGTGTATTGGACATTGCCGATTGGCACATCAAAGCCATATAGACAAATGTCTGAGAAAATGTTAACCTCTCAGGTCTAAGGACAATTTGTCAAATGGATAACCCTAATACAATCTGACAGTGTATTCCATAGGGTATCCACTAGTGACCCCGTTCAGTATTATGTACTTGCTACATATACTCACATGTTAGTCAAGAGTCACCACTCTCTGTGAATGAGATTCATCACACTATCTCATAGAACTACACATGTGCAAGCCATGATGAAGTACGGCGCCCAACCAGTACTCTAGAGGCTTCGAACAATATTAGGTTTACAAGGAACTGGAAAATCATATCTCCTCGCAACCTTTGCATGATTTTCCTACAATGTTACCTATGGAACTTTATGTCATCATCATATGAGACAGTAGTTAATATAAATACCCTTTATAGTTGGTTGTGTGAATATGATGCTTGTCTAATCAACATAGAAAAGTCTCTTATTGGCTTTCGAGGGCATATATGTCCAACAATCTCCCACTTGCACTCTAAGACAATTAGATGTAATGCCCATCTTCTCAGTGATGTTTCTCAAACACCAATTGAGACATAACTTAATATGTATGGGTCTGTCATGTCTGCTTTACCACAACTATTGTAGTGATGCAATAACACTTGCAACTCTTGCAAATTTATTATCAATAACCATAGTCTTAAAAGACTAAACAAAAATGATACTGTCAAACAGTCATTTTAAGAAGTTAACTTGCTTGTGCTTTATCATTGTGCAATGCTCCGGACTAATCTGATCAATATCTTATCACATCAACATGTGATGAATATCCGGTCTAGTACATGTATATTTTCTCATGATATCATATATCTAGGAGAAACAGATTCCATCCCATAAAGGTAGAAACTCTTTTCTTGGAATCTTACTTGCACAAAAACATGATTGTTATTGGGACAATAACAATATCATTTTCCTTTTGTCTCTAAACCATTTAGGACTAAGAAAACATGTTGTCAAAGTTTTTGTCCTTCATTGCATAATTGCTAGATCAAATCTAAGAGAAGAATAATATTCATACTTCATTCACAATGAAAAGAATATTATCTCTGCATAGAGCCAGGAAAGTAATTATGCTCCCACTAACTAATTTGCACACAAATGATACTTTCATTCTTAGATGAAAATCAAATATTTTGATTACTTCATCAGAATAAAAGTTAGTCCATCTACAGATTCTGGGACCTGTGGGTTCTAGTGTACTATTTAGGTATAGTGAGAGTAGAGAGTTGATCTCTATCAATTCTCATAGTTATTGGTCTATTGGGCTTCCGCTTCTAGAACAATTCTAGATTCAGTTTCTCTACTAGGAAACTTGTATTCCTGTTTACAAATATCTTTTGTTATCCAGGAATAGAGACTAAATGTCTCTAACGCGAATCCCAAGCTCATCTTCTATCAAATCATATCCAATATAATTTGATTTAACAACACCATCAAGCTATGGTTTGTTATGAGAATTATCTGAGACAGATGTAATGAGAGTAAATTATGAAATTTCTATTAAGAGGTACTCTTCTCAATCATGGAAGACTTACCTAGCTGTTTATTTATTTCAATGCGGAATTCCTTGAACTTTTCAAAGAATGTGAAATAAAGTTAGCTATCTCTTAATGGAAGATTCATATAATTATGATCATCCAACTTTTGTCTCATTCCCAAGTAGAAGTTTTATCTACTCAGATTTCTCCTTCTCCTTAACAAACATGCAACTATTGCACTTATGCAAGATCATACCAAGCATTAGGAGCTGGAGGTTCCAACAATTAAGTTGGACTTGATGAGTATACAAACTGGACAATCCTTCCAAAGGTTTGTCTTGTATCCAATGACCAATTGCTTCATTATAAAGCACAATCCTTATACTTTCCTTTCTTCTCAGAAGAGCCTTTGTCCATACTACTAGAATACCTTTCCAATGGAAAATCTTGGATTTCTTTCCTTTGCATAAATGCTCGGGATTTTGAAAATCCAATTCTTTTGAACATCTTTGCAAGTAGCATTGAACTCTTCAAAGGTTCTTAGCCATATGCAACACGTGAGATTTCAGACAATCTGATTTCCTACTTGTTCAACATAACCATATTAAAGGACTGCGGGAGTTTGTCGAAGATCATATCCTCTAATCTCATAAATTTATCTCAGTTTATCTCAGCACCAAGAATTAGGATTTATGAATCCAATGATCTCTATCATATTCTTTGTGACTGGGGTTTCCCTAGTCAACTTGGTGTCCACTTGTCCTTTTATATAGTAAGCTGCCTAACAGCCCTATTGTATTCTGTAAACATCTCATATGAGATTTAACATCAGTAGTGAGAACTTGGGCGATTCTTTAGATAGTAAGCACAAACTTGAGATTCCTTTTCCATTCCAAACACTTTGAATGGTCAAGAGATTCTCATTAAAGTCTTGGTAAAGTGGTTATAGAATGACATGAAAATAAAACATACATCATAATATTTCACACATTATAATATCATTAGATCAGGGCTTTCGATCTTTGATGATATTGCGCATCATTTAGTCAAATTTTATAGACCCCTCAATCTATAAAATTAGGAAATATGCTACTTCATATTTCTGATGAGCATTGGGTGCCTTATAATACACATGCAATCTTCCATGCTAGGATAGTACCACACATGCACTACAAGGTGGATAGTAACTATCCATCACTGAACATCTCATGCATAACTCCTTATGTTAATCAGTGATTCCCAATTTTCTTGTGACCTCCAAGGACAACATGACTGTCACTGTGTCAGCCGTCATGTTCCTTGGTTAAGTGAAACCCATTATTCTCGGTTGTCATATGATCAAGTAGGAATATGCCCCCATGCTAGTTGACACTCCCTATCAGGCCATACACATTCCTATCTACTATAGAAATAAAACACTAGGAGTTTAATTTAGACTGAATTATGTCCGATTCCTGTCAGAGAGACAAGACTCAGGCTAATTAATTCCTAGTCTATTGATAATGGAAGGTCATAGGGCAACATTATCCCGTAGGATAGATTAGCCCATTTAATTCACTTAATATTTTTCCTGAGGGAAAACAGAATATCATGAATAAATTATACATCTAATGCATATATCAAAAACAATTCACAATATTTATCATTGTATCACATGTATAAAACAATATACAAATATCATCACATGATAATAAATCAAATTTCATTTAATTAGATCAAACTAATTCCAATGAACTCCCACTAGCCCCAGAAATCTTAATGGATCTAATCAAGGGTACAAAGGTCATTTTTAACATCAGTGGGCTTTAAATGGTTCATTCATCCATATGATGGACCATTGGTCTACCAAGCACCATGGGCCCAGAATAACAATTATAAAGTGTCCATATGCATCACTAAAGCCCATAAGTCAAAATGGACTATATTACCCTTTAATTCTCTACGAATTATTCTTAGCACATTAGGGTTCAACAACCTTAAGTCTAAAAGAAATTATGGAAGTCTTTAAACAACTCTCTAAGACCTCTACTAGGGTCTATAAGTGTCACTCAAGCACTTCCCATAATCGTGAATATTGTTAGCTACACATCTATGCCAATTAAGACATAATTATCTCCATAATCATGCAAGTAACATATTCCACGTAAAAATTTCAACATGGACTACATGAATCATGTCCAAAAAGGGCTATAATAATGTGTTTTATTTAAACACATACTTTTTATGTTTGAACAAAACACATATTGTGGGGTTTGATCCAATTATCCAAAATTTGCACAAAAACGATAATCACATTATCACAAGGGTTATGGACTTTTCTAAACAACTAAAAGCTATAATAAATCATCACATGAAATACATAATATAGCCACACAATGGGTCAACATGATCATGCTATCTTAGAAATCCTACAACTACTCTTGTAGAACACCTTCTAAGATTTATTCTCCATGCGATTACCATCATCTTCGATCTTCAATTCGATTTCTCCATAGAAAAATCAGCAACTCCTAATACTAAGATTACATCATATTCAAAATAAGAACCTTGAGAAAACCACCCAAAATAGGGTGCTCAAGGGGAGTATAACTCATAAGAAGAAAGAGAAGAGAATAGAGAGAGAAAAAGAAGACATGATCATGGAACCCATCCACCATTCAACAAGAATATTTATTAACAATTCATCAACTATGAATAATAACATAGCATGACAAATTACTTAGAAAGTCTATAACCTCAACAAGGGTTTTGTTAACCTTAGGGAAACTCTTTCCATATGGTTAAGGTCTCTATTAACATTTAATAGAAATACCCTAGAGCAAAGAAAACAAGCATGACAAGAATGAATTCTTAGGATTTTTAGATCATCATTAAAAGAAAATAATTTTCCTTTAATGCTTAGAAAATCATAAGAGAAACAATTTCTCTAAAATTTAATCTAACCTTAAAATTCATCCTCACATTCCTCAATTGATAACAAATAGAAAACACCATATTAATTCGGCTAGTCTAGGGATCTAATCCTTCTATATTATTTGATCTAATAACTATTAAAAGACCAAAATAAAAATCAGCAAATTGCTAATTTTTAATATCACTTTATATTGATTCAAAATCAATAATAGGTGAATTCAAAATTTTCCATAATGGCCAACTGCTTTAGGGATTATTTGATTTAACAATTAAATTAAAATAATCCCCGAACACTAGTAGTAAATGTCCCATAAAATAATTGAATCCTATCAATGAAAATTTTACTTGAGATAAACCTGTACTACAACCAATGCATTTAATGTAATTATTGATAACTTTAATCAAATAAAACTTATAACTAACTATGTAGCGCAAATTTTGAGCACATTTAATTGATCCAATTCAATACAATAAATGGTATTTTCCCATAAACTTTTAGGAACCATAAAGATATCATATTAACATTTCAATTTAATGATACCCGTGGACTCGCAGAGATAATTAAAATTTCTTAAATCTCAGCCCGGCTCTCAATCAAATATTAACTATTTAATTAATGGAGAGCCCATTAAACGAGTTAAATCGCAAGCCCATGCTCTCAAATCAATAATGGACTTTTTAGGGAAAAATTTGAAAGGCCTCTTGGAACATTAATTGAGAAAACTCCTTTTCCCCGCTTTAGTTTTTCGCGTCAAGTTTTGACCCTCAACGATTGATTCGGGAAAAACTTTCTTCACGAAAGTTGTAGATCTTTTCGACGGCTTCGAAACGATGTACTGGCAGAACCTCAATCGGCCTTACGGTCACAAAGTTATGACGAAATACCGAAACTGTATGATTCCTTCTAATCAATACAATCCGAAAATCCATGAATCAATTTTAATCGAAATAAGCTGTAATATCTACGAACACTTACGCAAGGGTGTCTAACCCAATGAGAATTTATTCATTAACATTTATAAAAAATCTCATCTATTTATGCTACCAAAATATCAATGGGTATC
>CM026553.1:17215709-17242628 GCA_015143295.1 Tetracentron sinense
CAGCGTCTTCTTATGTCGTCGGTTCTGATGGAGCTGCTGGCTCCATTGTGGTCTTTGCTCCTAGCCCCTTGGTGGAGAGGAGTACTCGATGGAACCTTTTTCGGAACCCTCCGTAGAGGGTTATCAGTAGGTGGTGTTCTAGTCTATTAGGTTTAGCTGTGTGAGCTGACATTATATCCATGATTTTGGGCGTGCGTGGTCCTGCACTTTCTTGGTTTTGTTTTCTTTTGATATAACTTGGACCATGTGTATATATATACTTAGAGGTTTGGTTAGAAATTCCGTTGTGTTTAATAGTTATGCTTTCCGCCTGTATCCTCTATTGTATGCCCGTGAGTTTTTGCAGGTGGGTTCGTCAAGCCCGTCATGTAAGTACTGATTAATCGTCAAGATTCACTATAAAACCTCCTAGGGTTGGTTTTTTTTGGGGTCGCGCCATAATTGGTATCAAGCTTAGGCTTTAGGTCTTTAGGGTCACTAGAATCTTATACCACGGCTTGACAAGAGCATATGTTAGAAACAAGTTAGGAATGCAGTGGAGTCGGGAGCGAGGCTGGTTCCAAGTGTAAGACTAAACTTTAGTCTTAGGTCTAATGGTTGCTTTAAACCAAGTTGGGTCCTATGTCGCTAGAACCCTAAGTATAAGGTATGCATGTGATGAAACTCTGATGACTTGATGTGAGTTATATTTAGTATTAATACAACTAATAAAGGGAATTATTGCGATGCATTGAAATAAACTTTGGTTTCAAGTTAGACGCATGGGTGTTATTATTCTCGGACTTTAGTCATGAGACTGAACACACGGGTCGTGGACCACATCCCGAGCTTCCTCTTCTTCACGGGATGAGATGAGCAGCCGGACCTCTCTCAGGTCTTAGGCTCTATTGCTGAGACACTCTCCACCTGGCGGCCTCGGCAAACTATACGGCAATCAAGCGGCACCTAACTCCATCCACCCGCCCAGCTCCGGTACAATCGTACAGCTGGAGTTGAGGCATTCAGGAGATTGGCGGCCCCCCATCCTTCACGGAGTGTGGGGACCCTCTTACGGCGTAGGCTTGGATCCTCCAGGTTGAGAAGAATTTGGCGGTGCTCTCTCCTACAGAGGAAGATAAAGTGGCATGGTATTTTTTAGCTAGAGGGGCGAAGCCCACCATTGGGTGGTTGTCCGCATTGAGACACGGGACTGAACCATGCAAGTTCAACCGTGGACCTTGGGAGGAGTTCAAAGATACTTTTTACAAGAAGTATTTTCCGATGTGCCGGAAAAGAAAGAGAGAGAATTCATCAACCTTGAGCAGGTTCGATGTCTTGCCGCTTATGAGGCCAAGTTCTCAGAATTGTCGAGATCGCGCCTCATATGTTGCTACTACTGAGGAGCAGGCGAGAAGATTTGAGCAAGGTCTCAAGTATGTTATATATGGAGATGTTTCCATTTTCAGCATGCTACCTACCCTGAAGTGGTAGACAAGGCCTTATTGGTCGAGGCCAATTCCGAAGCGGTGTCTAAGAAGAGAGAGTTGGCGAGAGGCCAAGCCAATAGTTCAGCACCTCCAGAGAGGCGGGCTCGGACTGGTCCTTATCAGTATACATGGCCAGCACCACAGATGAGGCCGACTTATGCGCCTCCAGCACCCCGGCAGTACGTGCCACAGGCACCTCGACCTCAGGCTCTTCCGGCCCCACGGCCAGTTACCCCTCAGGCAGCGAGGTATACACCACCTCCGGTCCCTCCAGCCTACACATATGAGGTCTGCACTTCATGCGGCAAAAGGCATCCGGTAGGAGATTGCCGAAGAGCATCTGGTGGATGTTATCATTGCGGTCGCCAGGGCCACATGATCAGGGATTGCCCTAGCCGGCATTTACCAGGCCAGTCTCAGGATAGTAGGCCCCCGACACGCCCCGCAGGATCATACCAGGCGTCATCTCAGACTACCCGGTCTACACCTCAGTCTCGCCAGGCGAACCAGGGGCATGTATTTGCTTTGACAGAGGGTGATGCGCTTGCATCTGATGATGTGGTGCAAGGTACGCGTTTGGAGTTATTTTCTTTATTCGTGATTGTTATGTTATGCTATATTTTTGTGTACGTACTCGGCATGTTCTATATGTATATAAACCTACACGTATACGTTGTTGATACATGGATTAACTCCGCTAGTTAAAATTTCAGGAACCCTACTAGTCAATGAGTATTTGGCTCGAGTGTTGATTGATACCGGGTCTACTCATTCGTTTGTCTCGCCGAGTTTTTCTGAAGGCTTTTCTGTGGAGCCTAGTCAGCTAAAACCGGAGTTAGCCATTTCGACTCCGCTCGGCAAAACAGTATTGGCAGATAAAGTGTATAGAAATAGTGCGGTCCAAGTTGGAAGCCACGAGTTGGCGGTTGACCTCATCGTCCTTGGATTCCAAGACTTTGATATTATATTGGGAATGGATTGGTTAGCAGCACATCATGGGCATGTAGCTTGCTTTGAGAAGATGGTACTCTTCAAGCCGGTAAAAGGAAAACCATTTCACTTTCGGGGGTTAAAAAGTAGAGACATTGCCCGTTTTGCGGCGTTGAGCTTAGCTAACCCCGAGGCAAAGGACTCATCGACTATTCCGGTTGTGAGTGAGTTCCTGGATGTATTTCCAGAGGAGTTGCCAGGATTGCCTCCAGACAGGGAGATTGAGTTTATGATCGAGCTTGCACTAGGCACAGCTCCTGTATTCAGAGCTCCATATAGAATGGCCCCTATTGAACTCAAGGAGTTAAAGACTCAGTTGGAGGAATTGCAAGGCCTTGGCTTCATTCAACCAAGTGTCTCACCATGGGGTGCCCCGGTGTTGTTTGTTAAGAAGAAAGATGGCTCGATGCGGATGTGTGTCGATTACAGGCAATTGAACAAAGTCACTATAAAGAATAGGTATCCCTTGCCTAGGATTGATGACTTGTTCGATCAGTTGAAGGGAGCGAGATTTTTCTCAAAGATAGATCTTCGATCGGGTTATCACCAGTTGAAGATTAAGGCGGAAGATGTTCCCAAAACTGCTTTCAGGACTCGATATGGACATTACGAGTTCTTGGTGATGCCTTTTGGACTCACGAACGCGCCGGCAGCCTTTATGGATTTGATGAACCGGGTGTTCCGGCCGTATCTTGATAGGTGCGTGATTGTATTTGTTGATGACATTTTGGTTTATTCCCAGACACGGGAAGATGACACACGCGACCTGCGCCTTGCTTTGGAAATGCTAAGAGAGCATAAGCTATACGCCAAACTTAGCAAGTGTGAGTTTTGGTTGGAAGAGGTGGCATTCCTAGGCCACGTTGTATCGGCGGAAGGCATTTCGGTGGATCCAAAGAAGATAGAGGCAGTCATGAATTGGGCAAGGCCCAAGAGTGTCACGGAGATACGCAGTTTTCTTGGGTTGGCAGGCTACTACAGGAGATTCGTAGAGGGTTTCTCCAGCCTTGCAGCACCGCTCACTTACCTGACAAGGAAGAACGCTAAGTTTGTATGGAGCGACAAGTGTGAGATCAGTTTCACGGAACTGAAGAAGAGGCTTACCACAGCTCCTGTCCTTACGGTACCATCCGGACCTTATGGGTATGAGGTGTATAGTGATGCCTCACACGTTGGACTTGGGTGTGTACTCATGCAGCACAAGAAAGTCATTGCCTATGCATCAAGGCAGTTGAAGGAGCATGAGAAGAACTATCCTACGCACGACTTGGAGCTTGCGGCGGTCGTGTTTGCACTTAAGATTTGGCGTCATTACCTTTATGGGGTGGAGTTCTATGTGTTCACTGATCACAAGAGTCTCAAGTATCTCTTTTCCCAAAAGGAGCTGAATCTACGGCAAAGGCGTTGGATGGAATTTCTGAAGGACTATGATTGTACCGTTCAATACCACCCGGGTAAAGCAAATGTAGTGGCTGATGCTTTGAGTAGAAGACCTCCGGGGTTATTAGCATGCATGTTAGTGCAAGAATGGAAACTACTTGAAGACTTGGCAAATCTGGACATTAGTGTGAATGACTCTGTCCGTAGTCCTATCTTGGCAAATGTCACGGTTCGGCCATACATTATAGATTTGATCCAAGAATACCAAGCCACGGATGCTGAATTGTTGGCTTATCGGGACAAGGAAGTTGCTAAAGGTAGTGAGGACTTCTCTCTTACTAGCCGAGGTGCTATCACATTCAAGGGAAGGCTGTGTGTTCCAGCCAATGCAAATCTTCGGAGGGAGATTATGGATGAAGCCCACCGGGCAAAGTACACTGTGCATCCAGGGAGTACGAAGATGTACCGGAACCTCAAGAGTCACTTTTGGTGGCGGAATATGAAGAGGGAGGTTGCGGAATATGTAGCACGGTGCTTGGTGTGCCAACAGGTGAAAGCAGAACACATGCGGCCCGCAGGTCTATTACAGTCCCTTCCGATTCCCGAGTGGAAATGGGAGAACATATCCATGGATTTCATAGTTGGCTTGCCAAAGACGGCAAGGGGTTCAGATGCGATATGGGTAGTAGTGGATCGTTTGACGAAGTCCGCTCACTTCTTGCCTTACCGAACTACTTTCAACTTTAGTCAGTTAGCTGCTTTGTACATCAAGGAAGTGGTGAGGTTGCACGGAGTGCCTGTCAGTATTGTGTCGGATCGGGATCCAAGATTCACATCACGATTCTGGAAAAGCTTTCAGGAAGCTATGGGTTCCCGACTTGATTTCAGCACTGCTTTTCATCCACAAACGGATGGACAAACCGAGAGGGTGAACCAAGTAATAGAAGATATGCTTCGGGCTTGTATGCTGGATTTCAAAGGCAGTTGGGAAGAGCACTTGCCTTTGGTGGAGTTCGCCTACAACAATAGCTATCAGGCGAGTATCCAAATGGCTCCGTTCGAGGCTTTGTATGGGCGAAGCTGCAGGTCCCCTCTCTACTGGGATGAGGTAGGAGAAAGAAAAGTACTTGGTCCGGAGTTGATTGAGCAAACTGCTAGTATAGTCAAGATCATCCGGGATCGGTTGAAAGCCGCTCAAGATCGCCAAAAGAGCTATGCAGACACGCGCCGCAGGGACTTGGAATTTCAAGTAGGGGATCGAGTCTTTGTGAAAGTATCTCCTAGCAAAGGGATTATGAGATTCGGCAAAAGAGGCAAGCTTAGTCCTCGCTATGTTGGACCGTTTGAGATTATCACGCGGGTTGGTGAAGTTGCTTATCGAGTAGCTCTTCCACCTTACATGGCCGCGGTTCACAACGTTTTCCACGTGTCTATGCTTCGAAAGTACATTGCGGACCCTTCGCATATACTAGAATTGGAACCGTTGGAAATTCGAGAAGATCTCACGTTGGTTGAGAAGCCGATTCACATATTGGATCGGAGAGATCAAGTGCTTCGCAACAAGACAATCCCTTTGGTTCTTGTGCAATGGAAACACCATGCTCGGGAAGAAGCTACATGGGAGCGTGAAGCCGAAGTCAAAGCAAAGTACCCGGAATTGTTTGAATGAATTTTGTATAGGTTTTGTATATGTAGCTTGTAATATTATTTGATTCCGTAATGCATGCCTCATCCAAATTTCGAGGACGAAATTTTTGTAAGGGGGGAAGGATGTAAGGCCCCGGACCTTTTCACATTTATGCATGACCCTTCGTAGCCATTTTTCCTTTAAAGTAATGCAATTAATAAATAAGGAAGAAATTGGAAATTCCGAAACGTTAGAAATGTTCTTTTTCGAAGTACGAACCCAACGCAAGTTGAATCGTCAAAATCGGACGAACGAGTCAAAAGTTATGGCCAAAACAGTTTGGACCTGCAGACCACCGATCGCTCGGTCCATGGAGCGATCGATCGGTCCAAAACCGATCGCTCGGAGGCTATCGACTGGTCAAGATTTTTGTATGGAGAAATTTTCCAGAGAGTGAAATTTTAACCGATCGCTCGGTTATGAAACCGATCGATCGGTAGGCAACTGATCGATCGGTCATTAACACCGATCGCTCGGCCCTCGCGTTTTACAGAATTTTCACTAAGGGCATTTTCGGCATTCGGGTGTTATACCCTTTCTTATATAGGATTGCCCGAGCCTTTAGGGCTCATTCTCAACCCTTAGAAGATTTGGGAGATTAGAAGAGAGGAGAAAGGGTTCCTAAACCTAGGGTTTCCATTTTGAAGAGAAATCAAAGGGGTTTGAGACCCTAGACCATCCTCAAGCACGTTTTCCTTCAAGATCTCGGCTCAAGCTCGTGTGGAGCTCGTGTTCCAAGCTAGGGCAGCAACTCACGGTCGTTTTGGAAAGGGGGATTTCTTCCCCACTTGATCAAGGTCGGTACTTTTTACTACCCTCCTAGTTATAGCCTCTCATTTCCTTATTCCTTCTTGTTTTCCTTCATATATATATATCTATATTATGAGATGGGTGGTATGTATGGTAAATGGAGATGGATGTTGGCGAATGGATGCCGTGTGGATGATGTAATGAATGAATGGGGAAGGGCATTGTACTAATAATAAACATACAAGTGTGATGTGAGTATAACCCACCTAGAAAAGCATGTTGTAGGGTTAATAGATAATGAATGTACCATGTTTGATGAAATGCCAAGGTGAATAAAATGAATGATAAATTAAGAAAATGCATGTTTAAGGTTTATGGAAATTGCTAGGGTTATGATAGTGTGATTGTTCGCTTTCCCTAAATGATATCAATATTAAATTGCCCAAATCATTGATGTTATGTGTTATGAATTACTCAAATGCCATATTTAATTCCAAATGCAAGTATGCACACGACCTCACGAGCACGCATACATGACATGAATTACCGAGGTTTTCAAGAATGGGATTTAGAGGTGGGGCATATCGTACGATATGTTTTACCTCGCTTTTGGCAAGGACAAGACAATCATGCATTTTCATAAGAAGGGTCTCCCTTCCCTCACAAGTGCATACATAACATAAGAAGGGCCTCCCTTCCCTCGCAAGTACATCTCACAAGAACATCTCACAAGTGAAAGGACATGACATGAGCATTTAGGATGAAGGGTCTCCCTTCCCTCACAAGTAGTTTACTTTTCCAAGCAAGCATGACAAGACATGGCATGACAAGCATGGGCATTTAGGAAGAAGGGTCTCCCTTCCCTCACAAGTAGTTTACTTTCCAAGCAAGCATGACATGGCATGACACGCATGATACGATAAGATAAGACAAACATGACAAGTTTTCAAGCAAGGAAATGGTATTTTCAGTCAAGTCAAGTGCATGGTGTTTTCAAGGGTTTTATCGGCTTTTATGAATTCAAGCATGATTATATACTCCTTTACTTTATTGTCATGATATGAATTATTCCTGCTTTATATGCTTGAATTGTTTCCTGCTTTATATATGTGAAATGCTTCCTGCTTCCTATACTGCTATGGTTTTGCTATGACTATTGGTTAGTATTTAGTACCCGCTGAGTATTCCATGCTCAGCCGTACTTCTTATGTCGGCAGGTTCTGAGGGAGCTGCTGCTCCATTTGATGTCTGTGCTCCTAGCCCTTGGGTGGAGGAGGAGTACGTCGAGGAACCTTTGGAGGAACCTCCCGTAGAGGGTTATCAGTAGGTGGTGTTAGATTCTAAGTGGTTTAGCTGTGGGTGAGCATGAGCGATTATATCCATGTATTTTGGCGGGCGTGTCCGCACTTTCTTTGTTTTGTTTTCTTTTGTATTAAACTTGGACCATGTGTATATATATACTTAGAGGTTTGTTAGACTTCCGTTGTGTTTTATAGTTATGCTTCCGCTGTTATCCTCTATTGTATATGTCCTGTGAGTTTTGCAGGTTGGTTCGTCAAGCAAGTCATGTAAGTAATGATTAAGTCGTCCAAGATTCACTCTAACTCCTAGGGTGGGTTTTGGGTCGCGACAAAAACAGTTTGGACCTGCAGACCACCGATCGCTCGGTCCAAAACCGATCAATCGATAGCTATCGACTGGTCAAGATTTTTGTATGGGAAAATTTTCCAGAGAGTAGATTTTTAACTGATCGCTCGGTTATGAAACTGATCGATCGGTAGGCAACCGATTGCTCGGTATCGACCACCGATCGATCGGTGTATCGTGTTTTGCAGAAATTTCAGTAAGGGTGTTTCGGTCTTTTGGCATTTCACTCTTTACTCTTAAGGGTTGCCCGAACCTTTAGGGCTCATTTACAACACTTAGAGACATTTGAGAGTTAGAGAAAGAGGAGAGGGCGATTTCTAACCTAGGGTTTCCATTTGAGGAAGAAATCAAAAGGGGTGAAGACTTAGATTAACCTCAAGCCCATTTTCTTCAAGATTCAAGCTCAAGAACTCGTGGAGCTCGTGTTCCAAGCTAGGGCAGCGCCTCACAAGCGTTTTTGGAGGAGTTTTCTTCCTCATTGACCAAGGTCGGTACTTCTTGCTACCCTCTTAGTTATAGTTCCTCTTTTCCTCCATGTTTCTTGTTTCCTTCATCTATACTTGTGCTATGAGTTGGGATGTGTGGATGTTGTGAATGGAGATGGAATGGGCGATTGGATGCCAATGGTTGTGTTGTGATAATTGAAATGGGGAGGGCATTGTATCCATAATGAACAAACATGTATGATGGAATTATAACCCACCTAGAAAAGCATGTTGTAGGGTTAACAAATAATGAACATACCATGTTTGATGGAATGCCAAGGTGAATAAAATGAATAATAAATTAAGAAAATGCATGCTTGAAGTTTATCAAAATTGTTTGGGTTATGATAGTGTGTTTTTGCGCTTTCCCTAAATTGTTAAATTTGTTACTTGTTTAAATGGTGATGTGCAATGTATTGTGAAATCCCCAAACATGTCATATTTAATTGCAAGTATGTACACGACTTCCATGAGCATGGCATGCATGCATGATTTATCGTATTTTCAAGAACATGATTAGAGGTGGGACATATCCTATGATATGTTTTACTTTGCTTTTCCCAAGAAAACAAGAAAAAACATTCCACGAGGGGTCTCCCCTCACTCACAAGTGCATATCATAAAGAAGGGCCTCCCTTCCGTCGCAAGTATATACATATCATGAAGAAGGGTCTCCCTTCCCTCTCAAGTGCATTGCATAAAGAAGGGTCTCCCTTCCCTCTCAAGGCATCTCACAAGCGCATCTCACAAGTACATCTTACAAGTGTATCTCACAAGTTACATGATCACAAGCAAGCACGCTTGACATGCATGACATGACACGATCTACAAGAATCAAGCAAGATAGACAAGACGAGTTTTCAAGCACGAAAATGGTACTTTAAGTCAAGTCAAGTGCACGGTGTTTTCAAGGGTTTTATCGGCTTTTATGAATGCAAGCATGATTATATACTGCTTTACTTTATTGTTATGATATGAATTATTCCTGCTTTATATGTGTGAATTGTTTCCTGCTCTATGTATCGCTATCTATCTGTATGCTATGACTGTTGGTTAGTATTTGGTACACGCTGAGTATTCCATGCTCAGCCATACGTTTATGTCGGCAGGTTCTGAGGGAGTTGCTACTCCATTCAATGTCTGTGCTCCGAGCCCTTGGGTGGAGGAGGAGTACGTCGAGGAACCTTTGGAGGAACCTCCAGTAGAGGGTTACCATTAGGTGGGTGTAGATTCTGAGTGATATAGCTGTGGGTGAGTTAAGAGAGATATGTCCATGTATTTTGGTGGGCATGTCCACACTTTCTTTTGGTTTCATTTTTGTATAAACTTGGATTTACGTATGTATATACATAGAGGTTTGGTAGACTTCCGCTGTACCATGTTAGAGTATGTTTCCGCTGTTTTTATCCTCTATTGTATATGCTCTGTAGGTTTTGCAAGTTGGTTTGTCAAGTAAGTCATGCAAGCCATGATTAGTCGTCCAAGATTCACTCTAACTCCTAGGGTGGGTCTCGGGTCGCTACATGTTTTCTTATTAACTTGCTTGTGGACTTTCTTGTTTACCTGGGAACATATGATAATGCCCGTACCTGGTCTTAGTACATTATCACCCTTCCATTATTTTTTGATTCTTGCTTGGAGACAGATACTAGTACACGTACCTGGTTTTAGTATACTAGTATCCTCTCATACTTTATTGGAAACAGGTGTTAATGCCCGTACATGGTCTTAGTACATTAACACCCTTTTATGCTTGTCTTGGAAATATATGGTAGTGCCCATACCTAGTCTTAGTACACTAGCATACTTTCATATTATTCTTGTCTTGGAAACTGATACTAGTGTTCGTACCTGGTCTTACTACACTAGTATTGTAGAGCCCCAGACTTTTCATGCTTAACACATGGCATTTTCGTTGCCAGTTTGCCTTTAAAGAGGTATAATTAATAAATAAGGAAGGAATTGGAAATTCTGAAATGTCAGAAATGTCAGAAATGTTCCTTTTCGAAGTACGAACCCAACGCAAGTTTAATCGTCAAAATCGGACGAACGAGTCAAAAGATATGGCCAAAACAGTCTGGACCTGCAGGCAAACGTAGCTCGGAAGGCACTAAGGACGTAGCTCGGAAGGCGCTAAGGATGTAGCTCTAGCTCTGATAACGTGTACGTTGTGCATCCGTTGTGCAACAGACAATGGGTACGTCGTGCAACAAACAACGTGTACGTTGTACAGCACAACGGGCACGTTGTACATAAGACAACGGACAACGTGTTCAGCACTATTCACAACACAACGTGTTATTCACAACGGACAACGTGTTCAGCACTATTCACAGCACAACGTGTTATTCACAACGGACAACGTGTTCAGCACTATTCACAGCACAATGTGTTTGGCACTGTTCACAGCACAACGTGTTTGGCACTGTTCACAGCACAACGTGTTCAGCACTGTTCACAGCACAACGTGTTTGGCACTGTTCACAGCTCAACGTGTTCAGTACTCGCGTTTTTACAGAAATTTCAGTAAGGGTATTATGGTCTTTTGGTCGGTTTACTCTTACCTTAAGAGTTTAACCCGAGCCTTTAGGGCATCATTCAACACTTAGAGAGTTTGAGAGAATAGGGGAAAGGGGAGAAGGCGATTCCAACCTAGGGTTTCCATTTTGGAGAGAAATCAAGGGGTTTGTGAACCCACACTCCACTCAAGCCCATTTTTCTTCAAGATCAAGGCACAAACTCGTGAGGAGCATCTCCTCAAGCTAGGGCAGCAACTCACGGTTGTTTTTGGAAGGAGATTTCTTCCTCACTTGATCAAGTCGGTACTTCTTACTACCCTCCTAGTTATGGTTTCTCTTTTCCCTTTATTTCCCTTCGTTTTCCTTCATTTACACATGTATTATGAGATGGGTTGTGAATGGTGACTGGGAATGGTGAATGGAGATGAATGTGGGCGATTGGATGCTGTGTGGGTGACATGATGAATGAATGGGAAAGGGCATTGTACTAATAATGAACATACAAGTGTGATGTGAGCATAACTCACTTAGAAAAGCATGATTTAGGTTTAAATGAATAATGAATAATGAACACACCATGTTTGATGAAATGCCAAGGTGAATAAAATGAGTTGTAAATTCGGAAATGCATGCCTAATAAATTATGAATATTGCTAGGGCCTATGATAGTGTGTTTTCTTTCTTTCCCTAAATGATCTGAATATTTCATTGCTCAATCATTGATGTTATATGTGTTGTGAAATTACCCAAATGTCATGTTTAAATTTAAATGCAAGTATGTGCACGGTCCCACGAGCACGGCATGCTTGACATGATTTATCGAGGTTTTCAAGAACATGGTTAGAGGTGGGACATATCCTACGATATGTTTTACCTCGCTTTTCACAAGAAAACAAGAACCAACATCCTACGAGGGGTCTCCCCTCACTCACGAGTGCATATCATGAAGAAGGGCCTCCCTTCCCTCGCAAGTACATACATATCATGAAGAAGGGTCTCCCTTCCCTCGCAAGTGCATTGCATAAAGAAGGGTCTCCCTTCCCTCACAAGTGCATCTCACAAGTTACATGATCACAAGCAAGCACGCATGACATGCATGACATGACACGTACGACACGCTCGACAAGATCAAGCAAGACAAACACGACAAGCTTTCAAGTACGAAAAGATATTTCAAGTCAAGTCAAGTGCACGATGTTTTCAAGAGGTTTCATCGGCTTTCTACGAATTACAAGCATGATTATAAATTGCTTTGCTTCCTTGTATGATATGAATTGTTTCCGTCTAACATATATGAATTGCTCCTGATTTATGTATTGCCATTTTATGCTATGACTATTGGTTAGTATTTAGTACCCGCTGAGTATTCCATGCTCAGCCGTACTTCTTATGTCGGCAGGTTCTGAGGGAGTTGCTGCTCCATTTGATGTTTGTGCTCCTGGTCCATGGGTGGAAGAGTAGTACATCGAGGAACCTTTGGAGGAACCTCCAGTAGAGGGTTACCATTAGGTGGTTGTAGATTCTGAGTGGATTAGCTGTGGGTGAGCATGAGTGATTATATCCATGTATTTTGGCGGGTCTGTCCGCACTTTCTTTTGGATTCCTTTTGTGTAAACTTGGATTCGTATATACATAGACGTTTGTTTAGACTTTCGCTGTGCTATGTTAGAGTAAGTTTCCGCTGCTTATATCCTCTATTGTATATGCTATGTGGGTTTTTTTTTTTACAGGTTGGTTTGTCATGCAAGTCATGTAAGCCATGATTAGTCGTCCAAAGTTCACTCTAACTCCTAGGGTGTGTTTTGGGTCGCGACAGAAGTGGTATCAGAGCTTAGGCTTTAGGTCTCTAGGGTCACTTAGAATCTTATACCACGGCTTGACAAGAGCATATGTTAGGAAACAAGTTAGGAAGGAAGTAAGTCGGGAGAGAGTCTTGATCCAAGTGTAAGACTAAACTTCAGTCTTAGTCTAAAATGGTTGCTTTAACCAAGTACGGTCCTAGGTACGCTAGAACACTAAAGTACAAGTATAATGTGATGAATACTTTGATGACTTGATGTGATGTATATTAGTATTATACAACTAATACGAATTAAATTATTGTGAAATGACATTGAAGTAAACTGTGGTTTCAAGTTAGACTCATGTGGTGTTATTATTCTCAGGACTTTAGTCATGAGACGGAACACACGGGGTCGTGGACCACATACCAGAGCTTCCTCTTCTTCACGGGATGAGGATGAGCAGCTGGACCTCTCTCAGGTCTTAGGCTCTATTGCTGAGACACTCGCCATACTGGCGGCTCGGCAGGCTATACCATCATCGGCGGCACCTACTCCACCGCCCGCAGCTCCAGTACATCGTACCGCTGGAGTTGAGGCATTCAGGAGATTGAGACCTCCACCCTTCCATGGGAGTGTGGACCCTCTTGCTGCGGAAGCATGGATCCTCCAGATGGAGAAGATCTTTGCGGTCCTCTCGCCTACAGAGGAGGATAGAGTAGCATGGGCAGTTTTCATGCTAGAAGGTGAAGCCCACCATTGGTGGTTGTCCGCATTGAGGACGCAAGATTTGACCATGCAGGGTCAACCTTGGACTTGGGAGGAGTTCAAAGATACTTTTTACAAGAAGTATTTTCCGATTGGAGCACGGGAAAAGAAAGAGAGAGAATTCATCAACCTTGAGCAAGGTTCGATGTCTGTGGCCGCTTATGAGGCCAAGTTCTCGGAGCTATCACGCTTCGCGACACATATGATTGCCACCGAGGCAATGAAGGCGAGGAGGTTTGAGCAAGGACTCAAGGATGTCATCATGGAGAAAGTATCGGTCTTTAGGCACGCCACTTACGCTGAAGTGGTGGATAAAGCCTTGTTGGTTGAGACCAACTCTGAGGCGGTGTCCAAGAAGAGGGAATTGACGAGAGGCCAATCCAGTAGGTCAGCACCTCTAGAGAGGCGGGCTCGTACCGGCCCTTATCAGTATGCGTGGCCAGCACCACCGATGAGGCCATCTTATGCGCCTCCAGCTCCACGGCAGTATGTGCCTCAGGCTCCGCGACCTCAGGCTCTTCCGGCCCCTCCGACTTATACACACGAGGTCTGCACTTCGTGCGGCCGAAGGCACCCGGCAGGAGATTGCCGATGGGCATCGGGTGGATGCTTTCATTGTGGTCGCCAGGGCCATATGATCATGGATTGCCCCATTTGGCATTTACCAGGCCAGTCTCAGGGGATTAGGCCACCAGCACACCCAGCAGGATCATATCAGGCGTCACCTCAGACTACCCGGTCTACACCTCAGTCTCGCCAGGCGAATCAGGGGCAAGTTTTTGCCTTAACAGAGGGTGATGCACTTGCATCTGACGATTTAGTGCAAGGTACGCAGTTGTAGCTTATTTAATTATCCGTAAATTAAACTGTTAAGTATGAATTGATTGTGTACGTACTTGGCATGTTATATATGTATATATACCTACATGTATACACTGTTGATGCATGGATTAACTCCGCTAGTTAAAATTTCAGGAGCCCTACTAGTCAATGAGTATTTGGCTCGAGTGTTGATTGATACCGGGTCTACTCATTCATTTGTCTCGCCGAGTTTTTCAGAAGTCTTTTCTGTAGAGCCAAGTCAGCTAGAACCGGAGTTAGCCATTTCGACTCCTCTCGGCAAAACAGTATTGGCAGATAAAGTGTATAGAAATAGTGTGGTCCAAGTTGGAAGCCACGGGTTGGCGGTTGATCTCATCGTCCTTGGATTCCAAGACTTTGATGTTATATTGGGAATGGATTGGTTAACAGCACATCATGGGCATGTAGCTTGCTTTGAGAAAATGGTACTCTTCAAGCCAGTAGAAGGAAAACCATTCCACTTTCGCGGGTTGAAAAGTAGATATATTGCTCGTTTTACGGCGTTGAGCTTAGCTAACCCCGAGGCAAAGGACTCATCGACTATTCCGGTTGTGAGTGAGTTCCTGGATGTATGTCCAGAGGAGTTGCCAGGATTGCCTCCAGACAGGGAGATTGAGTTTGTGATCGAGCTTGCACCAGGCACAGCTCCTGTTTTAAGGGCTCCGTATAGAATGGCCCCTATTGAACTCAAAGAGTTAAAGACCCAGTTGGAAGAATTACAGGGTCTTGGTTTCATTCGACCAAGTGTCTCACCGTGGGGTGCCCCGGTGTTGTTTGTTAAGAAGAAAGATGGCTCGATGCGGATGTGCGTCGATTACAGGCAATTGAACAAAGTCACTATAAAGATAGGTATCCCTTGCCTAGGATTGATGACTTGTTCGATCAGTTGAAGGGAGCGAGATTTTTCTCGAAGATAGACCTTCGATCGGGTTATCACCAGTTGAAGATTAAGGTGGAAGATGTTCCCAAAACTGCTTTCAGGACTCGGTATAGACACTACGAGTTCTTGGTGATGCCTTTTGGACTCACGAACGCGCCGGCAGCCTTTATGGATTTGATGAACCGGGTGTTCCGGCCATATCTTGATAGGTGCGTGATTGTATTTGTTGATGACATTTTGGTCTATTCCCAGACACGGGAAGATCACACACGCGACCTATGCCTTGCTTTGGAAATGCTAAGAGAGCACAACCTATACGTCAAACTTAGCAAGTGTGAGTTTTGGCTCGAAGAGGTGGCATTTCTAGGCCATGTTGTTTCCGCGGAAGGTATATCGGTAGATCCAAAGAAGATAGAGGCAGTCATGAGTTGGGCGAGGCCCAAGAGTGTCACGAAGTTACGCAGTTTTCTTGGGCTGGCAGGCTACTACAGGAGATTCGTAGAGGGTTTCTCTAGCCTTGCAGCACCACTCACTTACCTGACGAGGAAGAATGCAAAGTTTGTATGGAGCGATAAGTGTGAGATCAGTTTCACGGAACTGAAGAAGAGGCTTACTACAGCCCCTATCCTTACTGTGCCATCCGGACCTTATGGGTATGAGGTGTATAGTGATGCCTCACACGTTGGACTTGGGTGCGTACTCATGCAGCACAAGAAAGTCATCGCCTATGCATCAAGGCAATTGAAGGAGCATGAAAAGAATTATCCCACGCATGACTTGGAGCTTGCGGCGGTCGTGTTTGCACTCAAGATTTGGCGTCATTACCTTTATGGGATGGAGTTCTATGTGTTCACGGATCATAAGAGCCTCAAGTACCTCTTTTCCCAAAAGGAATTGAATCTAAGGCAACGGCGTTGGATGGAATTTCTGAAGGACTATGATTGTACCATTCAATACCACCCGGGTAAAGCAAATGTAGTGGCTGATGCTTTGAGTAGAAGACCTCAGGGGTTGTTAGCACACATGTTGGTTCAAGAATGGAAGCTACTAGAAGATTTCGCAAATCTGGACATTAGTGTGAATAACTCTGTCCGTGGTCCTACCTTGGCAAATGTTACGGTTCGGCCGTACATTATAGATTTGATCCAAGAATATCAAGCCATGGATGCGGAATTGTTGGCTTATCGAGACAAGGGAGTTGCTAAGGGTAGTGAGGACTTCTCTCTCATTAGTCGGGGTGCTATCACATTCAAGGGAAGGCTGTCCGTCCCAGCCAATGCAGATCTTCGAAGAGAGATTTTGGATGTAGCACACCGTTCAAAGTACACAGTGCATCCAGGGGGTACAAAGATGTACCGGAACCTCAAGAGTCACTTTTGGTGGCGGAATATGAAGAGGGAGGTTGCGGAATATGTAGCACGGTGCTTGGTGTGTCAACAGATAAAAGCAGAACACATGCAGCCCGCATGTCTATTACAGTCCCTTCCGATTCTCGAGTGGAAATGGGAGAACATATCCATGGATTTCATAGTTGGCTTGCCAAAGACGGCAAGGGGCTCAGACGCGATATGGGTAGTAGTGGATCGTTTGACGAAGTCCGCTCATTTCTTACCTTACCGAACTACTTTCAACTCTAGTCAGTTAGCTGCTTTGTACATCAAGGAAGTGGTGAGGTTGCATGGAGTGCCCGTTAGTATTGTGTCAAATCGGGATCCAAGATTCACATCACGATTCTGGAAGAGCTTCCAGGAGGCTATGGGTTCCCGACTTGATTTCAGTACCGCTTTTCATCCACAGATGGATGGACAAACCGAGAGAGTGAACCAAGTCATTGAAGACATGCTTCGGGCTTGTATGTTGGATTTCAGAGGCAGTTGGGAAGAGCACTTGCCTTTGGTTGAAGTCGCCTATAATAACATCTATCAGGCGAGTATCCAAATGGCACTATTTGAGGCCTTGTATGGGCGAAGTTGTAGGTCTCCTCTCTATTGGGATGAGGTAGGAGAAAGGAAAGTACTTGGTCCGGAGTTGATTGAGCAAACTGCCGGCACAGTTAAGATCATTCAGGATCGATTGAAAGCCGCTCACGATCGCCAGAAAAGTTATGCGGACACGCGCCGTAGGGACTTGGAATTTCAAGTAGGGGATCAAGTTTTTGTGAAAGTATCTCCTAGCAAAGGGATCATGAGATTTGGAAAGCGAGGCAAGCTCAGTCCTCGGTATGTTGGGCCTTTTGAGATTATCACACGAGTTGGTGAGGTTGCTTACAGGGTAGCTCTCCCACCTCACATGGCCGCAGTTCACAACGTCTTCCATGTGTCTATGCTTCGGAAGTACATTGCGGATCCTTCGCATGTCATAGACTTGGAACCGTTGGAGATTCGAGAGGACCTCACCTTGATTGAAAAGCCGGTTCAGATTTTGGATCGATGAGATCAGGTGCTTCGCAACAAGACAATCCCTTTGGTTCTTGTGCAATGGCAACACCATGCTCGGGAAGAAGCTACATGGGAGCGTAAAGCCGAAGTCAAAGCAAAGTACCCAGAATTAATTGAATGAGTTTTGTATAGGTTTTGTATATGTGGCTTGTATTTTTGTTTGATTCTGTAATGCATGTCCCGTCCAAATTTCGAGGATGAAATTTTTGTAAGGGGGGGAGGATGTAGAGCCCCAGACTTTTCATGCTTAATACATGGCATTTTCGTTGCTAGTTTGCCTTTAAAGAGGTATAATTAATAAATAAGGAAGAAATTTGAAATTCTGAAATGTCAGAAATGTTCCTTTTCGAAGTACGAACCCAATGCTAGTTGAATCGTCAAAATCGGACGAACGAGTCAAAAGATATGGCCAAAACAGTCTGCACCTGGAGGCAAACGTAGCTCAGAAGGGACTAAGGACATAGCTCGGAAGGCCCTAAGGACGTAGCTCTAGCTCTGATAACGTGTACGTTGTGCATCCGCTGTGCAACAGACAACGGGCACGTTGTACATAAGACAACGGACAACGTGTTCAGCACTATTCACAGCACAACGTGTTATTCACAACGGACAACTTGTTCAGCACTATTCACAGCACAACATGCTTGGCACTGTTCACAGCACAACGTGTTCAGTACTGTTCACAGCACAACGTGTTTGGCACTGTTCACAGCTCAACATGTTCAGTACTCGCGTTTTTACAGAAATTTCAGTAAGGGTATTATGGTCTTTTGGTCGGTTTACTCTTACCTTAAGAGTTTAACCCGAGCCTTTAGGGCATCATTCAACACTTAGAGAGTTTGAAAGAATAGGAGAAAGGGGAGAAGGTGATTCCAACCCAGGGTTTCCATTTTGGAGAGAAATCAAGGGGTTTGTGAACCCACACTCCACTCAAGCCCATTTTTCTTCAAGATCAAGGCACAAACTCGTGAGGAGCATCTCCTCAAGCTAGGGCAGCAACTCACGGTTGTTTTTGGAAGGGGATTTCTTCCTCACTTGATCAAGTCGGTACTTCTTACTACCCTCCTAGTTATAGTTTCTCTTTTCCCTTTATTTCCCTTCGTTTTCCTTCATTTACACATGTATTATGAGATGGGTTGTGAATGGTGAATGGGAATGGTGAATGGAGATGAATGTGGGTGATTGGATGCCGTGTGGGTGACGTGATGAATGAATGGGAAAGGGCATTGTACTAATAATGAACATACAAGTGTGATGTGAGCATAACTCACTTAGAAAAGCATGATTTAGGTTTAAATGAATAATGAATAATGAACACACCATGTTTGATGAAATGCCAAGGTGAATAAAATGAGTTGTAAATTCGGAAATGCATGCCTAATAAATTATGAATATTGATAGGGCCTATGATAGTGTGTTTTCTTGCTTTCCCTAAATGATCTGAATATTTCATTGCTCAATCATTGATGTTATATGTGTTGTGAAATTACCCAAATGTCATGTTTAAATTTAAATGCAAGTATGTACACGGTTCCCACGAGCACGGCATGCTTGACATGATTTATCAAGGTTTTCAAGAACATGGTTAGAGGTGGGACATATCCTACGATATGTTTTACCTCGCTTTTCACAAGAAAACAAGAACCAACATCCTACGAGGGGTCTCCCCTCACTCACGAGTGCATATCATGAAGAAGGGCCTCCCTTCCCTCGCAAGTACATACATATCATGAAGAAGGGTCTCCCTTCCCTCGCAAGTGCATTGCATAAAGAAGGGTCTCCCTTCCCTCACAAGTTACATGATCACAAGCAAGCACGCATGACATGCATGACATGACACGTACGACACGCTCGACAAGATCAACCAAGACAAACACGACAAGCTTTCAAGTACAAAAAGATATTTCAAGTCAAGTCAAGTGCACGATGTTTTCAAGAGGTTTCATCGGCTTTCTACGAATTACAAGCATGATTATAAATTGCTTTGCTTCCTTGTATGATATGAATTGTTTCCGTCTAACATATATGAATTGCTCCTGATTTATGTATTGCCATTTTATGCTATGACTATTGGTTAGTATTTAGTACCCGCTGAGTATTCCATGCTCAGCCGTACTTCTTATGTCGGCAGGTTCTGAGGGAGCTGCTGCTCCATTTGATGTTTGTGCTCCTGGTCCATGGGTGGATGTCACGCCCCAAAATACCCCCTAGGAGTTAAGGGATACTTTAGAGGTGACTACGTGTACCTATCAAACCATCCTGTAATGCAAGAGGCTAAACATAATATAGTACAATGATAATCAGAGCGCAGAAACTAAACATAAGTGCGGAAGCATAAGCCAACTTTTCTTTTCTTCTATAACTCCAAATAGTATTCCAAGTTAACATATACCAAATACAATCAAAGTAAAGGTGGACATGCCCACCTATCAAAATACAAAAAGGAACTCTCTAACACTCTCCTCTCAACAGTAGTCGAGGTATGGCCACACATCCAAGTCCCCATCCTCTTGAGACTGCCATGGGATAGGTGGCTCCCTCTCCTCTACATACTCCTCCTCGACCCAAGGCTCGGGGTCGAGGACATCCACGGTACCTGCCGACATAAAAGTACGGCTGAGCATGGAATACTCAGCGAGTACAAACTACTAGCTAACCATAACAATAACGAACGCATAACAACAGTGAGCAATACAAGATATTAATTTAAAGCAATAGTGAAAGCATAAGATACATAGCCATATCTTGACATACGTATATGAATGCAAAAACCTCGATAAAACTCATGTCTCGGAAACCTTTTTCGTGTCTCGGTCAAATCATGTATGTGTATCGTGTCTTGTCTTGTATTTCATGTCTTGATTTGTTCTTGACTTGTATACTTGTGAGCCAGAGGCTAGCACCCTTCCTTGGGCTACCAACCTCCTTGTCATGTTCTTGTTCCGTTTCTCTTGTGAGCCAGAGGCTAGCACCCTTCCTTGGGCTACCAACCTCCTTGTCATGTTCTTATTCCGTTTCTCTTGTGAGCCAGAGGCTAGCACCCTTCCTTAGGCTACCAACCTCCTTGTCATGTTCTTGTTCCGTTTCTCTTGTGAGCCAGAGGCTAGCACCCTTCCTTGGGCTACCAACCTCCTTGTCATGTTCTTGTTCCGTTTCTCTTGTGAGCCAGAGGCTAGCACCCTTCCTTGGGCTACCAACCTCCTTGTTATGTTCTTGATTCATCATATACAAATACAATCTTGGAAAACCCGGTTTCATGCATGCATGCGTGCTTGTGTGCTTGTCAATAGTGGTAATCATGATGACATACTTGAATGGGCGGATCACATGACTATGGCATTTCAATCCTTAACATAGTGGTATGAAAATTTAGGCAACATATAGCACATTTGAGCAATTTATCATTTCTAAGAACATTTACACAATTTCTATTTCCATTTTCTTCATTAAGTCCATTTATCCCTTGTTTAGTCATTTTATCAAACACCCGGTGGGCCACATTTCTTAGTCCTTCCATTTCCCTTATTTAGTGCGTATTTTTCATCAAGACATCAAGGTACATTCGTTATTTGTAAAGTGCCCATCGTCCATTTTCCTTTTTACACATCACACAACATCCATACGGCATCCAATCGCCTCAATCGACATCCCATCCACACATCCATACCTTTTTCTTATCTTGTTTATATTTAGTGAAGATGATACATTTTATAAGGAAGAAAACATACTATCAAGAGTCACATTTCACAATAGAAAATCTAATTATTGCTAAGGGAAGTTAGTAGGGTGTACTAACCTTGAATCAAGGCTTGATCCTTGGTAGGGACCTTGATTGAAGCTCCAACTTGAAAGATGAAGCCTTTCCTTGAAAGAAGCTTGAGTTGGGGGAAGAAACCCCTTTCCAAACGTACGTGAGATGGCTGCCCTAGCTTGGAGGGTGGCTCCCACACGAGCTTGAGCCTTGAACTTGAAGCAAATCCAAGTTTGAGGACGACCAAGGATGGTCCACCCCTTTGATTTCTTCCTCAATGGAAACCCTAGGTCAAAACCCTCTTCTTCTCACTCTCTAGCTCTCAAAATGTCTAAGGGTTGTGAATGAGGGCTCAAAGGGTCGAGCAAACCCTTATGGGTAAGGGTTTAACACCCAAAAGACGAAAACGCCCTTACTGAAATTTCTGCAAAAACGCGAAGACCGAGCGATCGGTGTTCATGACCGATCGATCGGTTGCCTACCGAGCGATCGGTGTTTATGACCGATCGACCGGTCAAAAACTCACTCTCTGGAAAATTTCCCCATACAAAATTTCTGACCGTGCGATAGTTACCGATCGATCGGTTATGGACCGATCGATCGCTGACTGGACCGAGCGATCGGTCTTCTGTATGTCTGGACTGTTTTGACCATATCTTTTGACTCGCTTGTCGGATTTCGACGATTCAACTTGCGTTGGATCCGTCTTTCGAAAACGAACATTTCTGATGTTTCGGAATTTCCGATTTCTCCCTTATTTATTAATTAGACTATAAAAACGGCCAATTAGCTATGAAGGTGGTATTCATTAAGGATGAAAAAGTCTGGGGTGCTACATTCTCCCCCCCTTACAAAAATTTCATCCTCGAAATTTGGACAATGCGTGCTTTACAATTTAAACAACTTAGCATAACAATTTGAAACAAAATTACAAGTCATACATAAAATCATTCAAACAACTCGGGGTACTTCGCCTTGACTTCGGCCTCACGTTCCCATGTAGCCTCTTCTCGAGCGTGATGTTGCCATTGCACGAGAACTAGCGGAATAGTCTTGTTGCGAAGTACTTGGTCTCTTCGATCCAAAATATGAACCGGCTTCTCAACCAAAGTGAGATCCTCTCGAATCTCAACCGGATCAAGCTCGATGACGTGAGAAGGATCCGGGATGTACTTCCGAAGCTGGGAGATATGAAACACGTTGTGGACCGCCGCCATGTGAGCGGGCAAAGCAACACGGTAAGCCACCTCGCCAACTCGAGTAATGATCTCGAACGGACCGACATATCTCGGGCTAAGCTTGCCTCTCTTCCCGAATCGCATAACACCTTTGGTCGGTGAAATCCTTACAAACACAAAATCACCGACTCGGAATTCAAGATCCCTCATTCGGTTGTCGGCATAGCTTTTCTGTCTATCTTGTACGGTCTTCAACCTCTCCCGTATAAGCTTGACCCTATCCGCGGTTCGTTCAATCAACTCGGGGCCCAAAATCTTTCTTTCTCCCACTTCATCCCAATACAACGGGGATCTGCAACTCTTTCCATACAAAGCCTCGAAAGGTGCCATTTGTATGCTTTCTTGATAACTATTGTTGTAAGCGAATTCCACCAAAGGTAGGTGATCTTCCCAACTTCCCTTGAAGTCTAGCATACATGCTCGGAGCATATCTTCAATAACCTGATTCACCCTCTCGGTTTGCCCGTCGGTCTGTGGGTGGAAAGCTGTGCTAAAGTCTAATCGGGAGCCCATTGCACCTTGAAAACTTTTCCAAAACCTGGATGTGAATCTTGAGTCTCTATCCGACACAATACTCACTGGCACCCCGTGTAATCGGACTATTTCCTTGATGTATAGCTCCGCTAACTGATTGGAGTTGAATGTAGTCCGGTACGGTAAGAAATGAGCGGACTTCGTGAGTCTATCAATAACTACCCATATAGCATCGGTCTTCTTGACCGTCTTCGGCAATCCCACGATAAAGTCCATAGAGATATGTTCCCATTTCCACTCGGGAATAGGGAGGGACTGCAAAAGTCCAGCCGGTCTCCTGTGTTCGGCTTTGACTTGTTGGCACACCAAGCATTTAGACACATACTCCGCTATTTCTCGCTTCATGTTCCGCCACCAAAATGCTTCTTCAAGTCCCTATACATTTTGGTACCCCCGGGGTGAACGGTGTACTTGGACCGGTGAGCCTCGTACAAGATTTCTCGCTTAAGCTTCTCATCGGCTGAGACACATACTCTTCCCTTGAAAGTGATAATTCCATCTTCCCTCGCCGTAAAGTCCTTACTGCCACTTTTAACTGACTTGTCTCGGCAAGAAAGTAGTTCGGCATCCATTTCCTGCAACTCCTGGATCATGCTCAACATAAATGGCCTAACTGTGATGCTAGCCATTACCGGCCCATAGGTAGGGAGACTAAAACTGATGTCGAGGTTGGATGCATCCTCCAGCAATCTCCACTCCTTCAGCATCATATGCGCCAAAAGTCCAGTAGGCTTCCGGCTAAGAGCATCGGCTACTACATTTGCCTTGCCCGGGTGGTATTGAATGGAGCACTCATAGTCTTTCAAAAATTCTACCCATCTTCTTTGCCTCAGGTTCAACTCTTTCTGGGAAAACAAATACTTAAGGCTTTTATGATCTGTGAATACCTCAAATTGTTCCCCATAAAGATAATGTCGCCAAATCTTCAATGCAAACACAACTGCGGCGAGTTCTAAGTCATGAGTGGGGTAATTCTTTTCATGCTCCTTCAATTGTCTTGATGCGTAGGCAATGACTTTCTTATGCTGCATAAGGACACACCCAAGTCCGATATGCGAAGCATCGCTATATACCTCATAACCACCATGTCCGGATGGCACAGTAAGGACAGGGGCTGTGGTGAGGCGTTTCTTCAACTCTTGGAAACTTACTTCACATCGGTCACTCCAACTGAACTTTGCACTTTTTCTTGTCAAGTAGGTGAGAGGTGCAGCCAAACTGGAGAATCCCTCCACAAATCTCCGGTAGTAGCCTGCCAATCCGAGGAAACTACGTATCTCCGTAACGCTCTTGGGCCTCTCCCAACTCATGACTGCCTCAACCTTGGCTGGATCTACAGAAATACCCTCGGCCGACACCACGTGTCCAAGAAATGCGACTTTCTCTAGCCAGAACTCGCACTTACTCAATTTGGCATATAGCCTATGCTCTCTCAACATCTCTAGAGCAAGACAGAGGTCTCGTGCGTGATCTTCCCGTGTTTGGGAATACACCAAAATGTCATCAATGAATGCAATCACGCATCGATCCAAGTAAGATCGGAACACCCGGTTCATCAAATCCATGAATGCCGCCGGTGCATTCGTCAGCCCAAAAGGCATGACAAGGAACTCGTAATGCCCATACCGAGTCCTGAAAGCCGTCTTCTGAACATCTTCCGCCTTGATCCTTAATTGGTGATACCCCGATCTAAGATCAATTTTGGAGAAGAATCTCGCTCCCTTTAGTTGGTCAAATAAGTCGTCTATCCTTGGCAAGGGATAACGATTCTTGATAGTTACCTTGTTCAACTGATGGTAGTCTATACACATCCTCATAGACCCGTCCTTCTTCTTCACAAAGAGAACCGGAGCTCCCCACGGTGAGACACTTGGTTGGATGAAACCAAGTTGTTGTAACTCCTCAATCTGCTTCTTTAATTCTTCAAGCTCTATAGGGGCCATTCTATATGGTGCCCTTGAAATCGGAGCGGTACCCGGAGCAAGCTCTATAGCGAATTCGATCTCTCTATCAGGAGGTAATCCGGGAAGTTCTTCCGGGAACTCACTCACAACTGGAATAGCCGATGAGTTTTGTGCTTCTGGGTGTGCTATACTCAAGGCTGCGAGGCGAGCAATGTCCCTCTCTCTTAATCCTCGGAAGTGAAAAGGCTTACCCCCTTCCGGCTTGAAATTCACCATCTTTTCAAAACACGCAACATGCCCGTGATGGCTTGCCAACCAATCCATACCAAGAATGACGTCAAAGTCTAAATCTTGGAAACCCAGGACGATAAGGTCGGCTAACAATTCATTCTCCCCCACTTGAACCACACTATCCTTGAATATCTTGTCCGTATCAACCGACTTGCCGAGTGGAGTTGCAATGGTCAACTCCCGCTCCAACGGAGTAGCCTCAGTCGAAAAGCCCTTTGCAAAACTTGGGGAGACAAAAGAGTGAGTGGATCCTGTGTCTATCAACACTCGAGCGAGACATTCGTTCACTAATAAAGCGCCTGTGCGATTAAGTAACTAATATCAGTAGATTTCAAATAGTAACAAGCATCATACATAGGTAACCCTTAGTATAACTAACCGCATAACAAGCCACAGAAATTTTATACAACTTAAACTCAAAATTCTCGCGTACCTTGCACGACATCGTCGGATGCACGTGCGTCTCTCTCCGATAGAACAAAAAATCGACCCTGAGTGGCTGGGCGAGGAGGCCGGGCAGACTGTGAGGCCCTCGAAGCCTGAGAAGAGCTAGGCTGAGATGTCTGCCTAATCGGGGGCCTGCTCCCCGAAGACTGAGCTGGCAATAGACGTCGGGGACAATCCCGAATCATGTGGCCCTGGTCGCCACAATGAAAACAACCTCCTGTAGCCTTCCGACATTCCTCTACTGGATGCCTCCTTCCACAAAGGGTGCAGACATCATGTGAATAAGTGGGAGGAGTATAACCCGTAGCCTGAGTCACTGCGGGGCGAGGAGCATACGAGGTAGCCGGGCGAAAAGCCGGTGGAGTAAAAGGGCGGGGGGGCCTGTGGTGCCGAGTACATCCTCTGTGACTGAGCCGGCCCTGCGGACTGATAAGACATAGTCCTAGCTCTCTTCTCCCCTGAACTACTAGACTGTCCCTTCTCTATTCCTCTTCTCTTAAAGAACTCTTCGGAATTAGACTCGGCCAACAATGCTTTGTCCACAACTTCTGAATATGTCTCATGTCGGAACATTGAGACAACGATCCTTGAGGTAGGCCTTCAACCCCTCTCGATTTCCGGGCCTTCATAGCCTCGTAGCTATCATGTGTGGAGCAAATCGAGATAGCTCTGAGAACTTGGCTTCGTAGCCGCTACAGAATATTACCTTGCTCCAAGTAATAAATATCAATTTCTTTCTTTTCTTTCATCCCAACTGGAAGTATTCTTTTATAAAACGTTCCAAGAATTCTCCCCATGTCCATTCTGCTTTGCCCCGGTCCACTCTCTCGGGTCCGAAGTGGCAGACTTCCACCAATGTCGGCCTCGCCTTCAAGCATCAGGCAGCCAGTGACCCTCTCTCTTCGTAGGTGCCACAACCGAGAATACCTCTCAATTTGCCGAATCCACCCCGGCAACAAGTGGATCAATGCTTCCACAAAAGTTGGAGGCCTCATCCTCACGGAAAGCTTCTATCCCGGCTTGGGCTTCTCGGTTAGATGAGCCGGTATAAGTCCACTTAAGGCGGGTGTGTCGGTTTGGCCTTGGCCGCAACTAGCCAAAG
>CM026553.1:17242728-17285131 GCA_015143295.1 Tetracentron sinense
GCCAGAGAATGACACGATTGGCGATTCGATGAAATGACTGATCAGCAGGTTACACTGAGATTGGTTTGTTTGGGGATGCTATGTGACATGTAGGCGTATGGTAAAAATGTTGAGTGCGCTAATGGCATGGGCATTACCGGGGAAGACAGTAGTTCATCTACTCACTAGGTTTTGATACTGCGGGAGGCATAGCCTAGATGCATAGCCTACGGTTGACAATCGATCGAAAGACCCCTAGGGTGTCAAGAACCCACACGGTGTTGCAAGTGGGACTGCAAGAGATGCTAATTTGTTATACGAGATTGCATTGGAGCTACAGGATGCCGATGACACACAGAGGTGTCGAGAGGTGACAGGCAGGATGTATTCTGACGTTTAGACAAGATTGTCATGAGCCTACAGATGTCGGGAAAACACGTGGGTCTCGAAGGGACATTGCTGAGGTAATGCTGCGGTATAACGAGTTTTAGCACATGAATCCCCAAAAAAGGTCATTTTGATTGTTATATGTTTATTAATTTGATTCATCAAGACTCTTTTTCTATTGTTTCTTCTTTGGAAGTAACTGACCATGACCATAAGAAATCTATACGATAAGATATCCGATAAAGGCGCTTTAGGATATTTGTGGAAAGTTTATGTGATTGGATTATATAGGCAGATCTAGTCTTTCCTTTCCCTTACTATTTAGTCACAGCTCTGGGTTAATCTTGCGTTTCACTATATGGCTGCATAGAATGCTAGGTGTTCTCAATGGTTGAGATGTATTTTATCTCAAACTATTGTAGTCTGGACTAAGCATCGCATAATGGGTGGCTTAAATGTACACTATTGATTGTAGTGCAATGAGAGCCCTCTTTCCCCATAAACTCTATCATATAGTTGGTCTCTCATTCACATTGAACAGTTGCCATGTCCTAGATCTAATGATTCATTGATAATTGAACATACTTTGACTGTTTTGATTCCCCAAGTATTCTCTACCGTATGGTATGATACATTACATTTGGATCTTCACAAGCTGTTTGAGTCATAATGCATTGCAACACAAATTCATACTCCATTCATTTGAGAATTCGCCAATTTCTCTGGGTGTAAGACAGTCGCTTAAGCTTAAATCCGACGACAGTGATTTTGAAACACACAAGTTTGGGGTGTGACGGTTCTTTAAAATATTTTACACACGTGTAAAAATAATTGTTCTAAACAATGTTTTACATGATACATGTGTCTCATGACTTTACATTCCAAAGTCTTGGCACCCGAATGATTTGCAATGGCCCTATGATTTTTCGATAGGATATAATCTAGAAGGCCCATTAGGACAATGTATTTGGAATGATCAATGAATTAAAAGTTCTGTGGCGCGGTATCCGTCATTGTTAAATGTCCCTACACGGTGATTTCATTACACCCATGAGATATCCACTCAACGTTGCAATTCCAATGCACATATACCACAGGTTAGGTCCATGGTAATTCGACCAAACCCCCCTAGGATTAGCGGGCACTTGGACGACTATCATGGCGACATGACTTGCTGACAAACCACCTCCAAAACCACTAAGCATATACAATAAGAGGATATAGCAGTGGAAATCCTCTAACATGCACACGGAAGTCAAACAAACCTCTACATCCTATAGTAGACCCCGAAATTTCATTTCACCTAAGACGATAGTTTGTGAATAGTGCCCCAGTGTGTTTTGGTACACTTATGGGTCTTATGTTAATAATATTTGTTTGGAATTATGGCGTATATGTTCCATGGGTCTATATTCCTTAGGGAAGTGGTTTACAGCAATAAGAGTGTTGGAAGTGCATTGGGGAAGATTCGTGGTGTAAACAACGGTTTGTTTCAGCAAACAGGGGTCGACCGATCGCACTCTGTCATTACCTTCTATCGATCGGGTCCCACTACACCGATCGCTCGATAGCTGTTCGCACTGTTACTTTTTTGTATGGGAAAAATTCACAGAGAGTGGTTTTTTGAACTGATCTCTCGTCATAACGCCGATCGCCCGTAAGCCAACCGAGCGTCGGTCCATACCCCCGATCGATCGTC
The DNA here is from genome assembly GCA_015143295.1 of Tetracentron sinense. Taxonomy (NCBI): domain Eukaryota; kingdom Viridiplantae; phylum Streptophyta; class Magnoliopsida; order Trochodendrales; family Trochodendraceae; genus Tetracentron; species Tetracentron sinense. Next base: position 17,244,794 of record CM026553.1, read on the forward strand.
AAACGCAGATTTTCTTCATTAAGGTTTTAAGACCTTTAACCATCACCTTGGCCTATAAAGGGCTGGGTTTGGCCTTAGGGTGTCACAAACCCTTTGTCCATTGTTTTTGAGGGATTTGAAGAAGAGAAGGAGGAGAGGACCTGGTGAGCGTTCATCTTTTGGAAGATCAAGTTCTCCTTTCACCATTTGGTGTTTTCCAACCAGAACTCACTGGTCTGCTTGTTTCTAGCCATTGGGGAGGCAACTCATGATTTCTCTAAGGGAGATACACTCTACTCCATCTTGCAATCCTACTAGTTTTACTATTTTTGATTACTTCTTATCTATGCCCTATCTATAATGTACTGCTTTTTATGTATGAAAGGTGTGTTATATACTTGGATAAGGTGTACGATTTGAGCCTCTACGTGTTTGATAAAATACCTCTAGGATTCTATGTGCTTAATCGATGATCTTCTCTTATTAAGTGCACTAATGCTCTCATGTCTCGCCTGAAAACCAATGGGTTTCCATGTATATTCTCCAAGTACAAAACAAAGGTTTTTCACGAAAAGACTAATATGAATGATTCTAAGTAACTTCTAGATTCTCTAAGATCGCTCACAAGCTCCACGGATCACATTAAATGCTCTAAGATCTCTAATGTTATGCTCTAATGGAAATGCTCTAAAGGTTTATTGCTCTAGCTCTAGGTCTCCTCCGGATATACTGACTCTAAGTAACTCCATGAACTCCAAGAACTCATAAGGCTATGATTATCGACTTGACGCACACGTACAGTTTTGGTTATCGAAATATTATCTCACTCACATCCGTTTTCACGGTTTCCATCGCCTTTAGGATTTACGGATTTCATTCCTCCTGTCTTGTATGCTTCATGCCTAACCGGTTTATTGTTATTAGTTTGTATACACTGAGTATTCATGCTCAGTCGATATTGTTATGATCGGCAAGGTGCTACGTGTTCCATTCTATTTGGGTGGCGAGAACCTTGGGTCAGAAGCGTACCGTGACCCATAGCCTTCCCTGGCTCACAATGAAGATGGTGCTTTAATAGGAGTCGTGACTCGATTTCCTTTGATCGACCGACTTAGAACGTGTGTCTTTTGTTCTGTGAGTGTGGGTTTGTCCACTCCACTTTTGGGTTTCTCACACATTATCTTGTTGGTTCTTACGTGAGCTCAAGGTTATAGGAGTATTCATTTTGCTTCCGCTATGTTTATTTATTTTATTTTTTTCCGTGTGCATTGTATTTTCGTTCCGCTATGTATATTCGTACTCTGACAGGTTTCCCAACTTGTGCCTTATGTATCTACTGGAGGTATGATACGCGGTCACGAGTCAAATTATTCCTTAACGTCCTAGGGGGTATTTTTGGTCGCGACAGACTTGGTATCAGAGCTAGTTATGCTAGTTATGTCTAACGACCAGACTCAGTTAGGTCACTCAGCTTGGCCTAAAGCGGAAGTATTCCTATGAGTTGAACTTAGAACTCAGAAGGACTCAGTTGTCCTAGGCTGTTACCATGACATAACCGGTATCAATTGAATCCTTAGGTCAGTATAGGATCCGAGAATCGATATGATATGCGAGGTTCTAGTAAGCTCTAAAGTATAATTATATGATGATATGTATATACCTCGATGTATACTATGGTCGGTATAGCATTTCATTGATTTATTGAATTGCTATATATGCATATGTGAGGTTTTTGGTATCAGTTAGACTCATGTTTTGCCAAATTGATCTCAGGATTCGATATCATGAGACGTGGTAATCAGGGTCCGCGAGGTTACCATACTCGGAGGGCCGAGAGTGAAGTTCTGAGAGAAGAGGAACCATTGTATTTCACAAATGCTATGGACTCCATAGCCGAGACTTTGGCATTGTTGGCAAGCGAGGCCTATGCCTACCCCACATCCACGCCTGTGCCTACACCCGGTGCATCACACCGGCGGGGCTCCGAAGCTTTTAGGAGACTGCGGCCTCCTAGATTCTATGGCACTCTGGACCCCATGGTGGCCGAGTCTTGGATTATGCAGCTGGAGAAGACCTTCCGGGCTCTCCGTTGTACCGATGAGCAAAGAGCAGAATGGGCTTCCTTCGTGATGGAAGGTGAAGCCGAACACTGGTGGAGAGCTGCCCAAAGGCAGAGAGATGTTGCTAAGGCAGGTGTGCCCTGGACTTGGGCGGAGTTCTTAGAGACTTTCAGGGAACAGTACTTTCCCAGGTTATATTCGGGAACAAAAGGCGAGAGAGTTTATGCTTTTGGAGCAAGGGTCGATGAGCTTAGCCGAGTATAGAGCTAGGTTCACCGAGTTGTCTAGGTTTGCTCCGCACTTGGTGGCTACTGAAGACCTAAGGTCAGGAAGTTTGAGATGGGCTTGAAGGCTTTCCATCCGAGATCGGGTGTCCATTCTCCAGGTAGAGTCTTGGAGAGAGATAGTAGGGAAGGCGAAGATCGCCGAAAGAATGCGGAAGACTTCGTGAGAAGGAGAGACAGTGGTTTCGGGAAAGAGCATGTCTCGGGGTCAGTCGAGTAGTTTCTTAGAGAAGAGGACTAGGACTGCACCGTACTAGTTCTCCCAGCCGATGTCGGCTCAGAAACCTTCTTTTGCGCCTCAGGCACCGCGTCCTACGGCATCGCAAGCTACGAGGGTTATGCCTCCGACTTCCTCGCATCACAGACATTTGAGGAGTGCGCCGTATGTGGTCGTCGGCATAAGACTGGAGATTGCCGAAGAATGTCAGGTGGATGCTTCCACTGTGGCGAGATGGCCATATGATTCGAGATTGCCCGCGCAAAGCAGTCACAGTCTGGATCACAGGAGTTCGGCCTCCATGCAGGCAGAAATTCCTTCAGGGGTCTTCATCTCAGGCCTCTAGATCCTTGCAGCCTACCCAGCAGCCTTCGTCAGGCGAACCAGGGCAGAGTCTTTGCCATGACTGATAGAGACGCACAGGCCATCTGATGATGTTGTGCAAGGTACGCGCGAACTAGTCTTTGTCAAAGTTCTAATATTGCCATGATATGTTCGTATTTATATATATCCTATGTGGTGTTTTGCGATGTTTGTATCTATAGTATAGTTGTGTTATAAACTGGGATGATTCAAATTCTCAGGGTTCGTTGCTTGTAAATGAATGTTTGGCAAGAGTGTTGATAGACACAGGATCCACTCACTCGTTTGTTTCACCAAGCTTTGCCAAGGCTTTACGTCCGAGCCAAGCAAGCTACCTAGGGAGTTGTCCATTTCGATTCCATTGGGAAAATCTATTGAGACAGATAAAGTGTATCCGGATAATGTTGAGCAAGTCATGCAGCACGAGTTGCCAGTTGACTTGATCCTTCTGGGATTTCAGGATTGGGATTTCGATGTCATCCTAGGTATGGATTGGATCTCAACTCACCATGGACACGTGGCGTGTTTCGAGAAGGTGGTGCATTTTAAAACCCGTGGGGTTAAAGCCGTTTCATTTCAGGGGACTTCAGAGAAGAGACATGCGTGCCCGCTTGGCAGCTCTTAGTCTCGAGGGTGTAGAAGTGCGAGACTCCACACTCATTCCGGTGGTATGTGAGTATATAGATGTTTTTTTTTCCGGAAACCTTGCCGGGATTGCCTCCCGATCGTGCAATCGAGTTTGCGATTGAGCTAGCTCCAGGCACAGTTCCGATTTCAAGAGCTCCGTATAGGATGGCCCCTATGAGGTTAAGGAGTTAAAAGAGCAGTTAGAAGAATTGCAAGGCCTTGGTTTTATCCGGCCAGTGTTTCACCTTGGGGAGCTCCGGTTCTCTTCGTGAAGAAGAAAGATGGAACAATGCGTATGTGCATTGATTACAGGCAATTGAACAAGGTCACGATCAAGAATCGTTATCCATTGCCTCGGATAGACGACTTGTTTGACCAATTGAAGGGTGCACAGTTTTTCTCCAAGATTGACCTTCGATCTGGTTATCATCAGTTTGAAGATCAAGGAAAGAGGACATTCCGAAGACAGCATTCCGAACTTCGATACGGTCATTACCAGGTTTTGGTCATGTCCTTTGGACTGACTAACGCACCGGCAGCATTCATGGATTTGATGAATCGGGTGTTCAGATCGTCTCTCGATCAATGTGTGATCGTGGTTCGTAGATGATATCCTTGTGTATTCACAGTCACAGGAGGGATCACACGAGAGATCTCCGTCTGGTATTGCAGACACTTCGAGAGCATAGTCTGTATGCTAAGTTGAGCAGTGTGAGTTCTGGATGAACAAGGTGTCTGTTCTTGGACACGTGGTATCTGCTGAAGGTATTTCATTTGATCCTGCAAAGATTGAAGCGGTGATGAATTTGGGAAGGCCGAAGAGTGTCCACCGAGATTCGTAGTTTCCTCGGGTTGGCAGGATATTACAGAAGGTTTGTGGAAGGATTTTCAAGTTAGCAGCTCCACTTACTATCTCACACGGAAGAACACGAGGTTCACTTGGAGTGATTAAGTGCGAGGCTAGTTTCTTGGAGTTGAAAAAGAAGCTTACTTCGGCTCCTGTTCCACAGTTCCATCTGGGAGCGGTGGTTTCGAAGTCTATAGTGATGCCTTCACTAGTGGGACTTGGATGTGTTTTGATGCAGCATAAAAAGGTGGTCGCCTATGCTTCCCGTCAGCTGAGGAGCATGAGCAGAATTACCCCACACATGACTTAGAGCTCGCGGCGGTCATTTTTGCACTGAAACTTTGGCGTCACTACCTCTACGGAGAAGAGTTCGTGGTGTTCACAGACCACAAGAGCTTGAAGTATCTTTTCCTCCAGAAGGAGTTGAATATGAGGCAGCGTCGTTGGATGGAGTTCATGAAGGACTACGACTGTTCCATCCAGTACCACCCCGGGTAAGGCGAACGTGGTAACCGATGCTCTTAGCAGAAAACCTTACGGAGTTATGGCTCAATTGAGAGTGCAAGAATGGAAGTTATTACATGATATGTGTCATTTGGACACTACTCTCAGGCATGTCACCTATGGGCTGATAATGTCCAACGTGGTGGTTAGGCCACAGATCCTGAGCCAGATCAAGGAGTTACAGAATTCAGATGTTGAGTTGCTTGCTTACCGAGACAAGTCGGTGAGTAACGGCAATCAGGAGTTCGCTTTAAATAATGATGGTTCTATCACATTTAAGGGCAGGTTGTGTGTCCCCACCGACACAGTTTTGAGGGATGAAATTTTGAATGAAGCTCACCGATCAAAGTACACGGTACATCCGGGAGGTACTAAGATGTACCAGAATCTCAAGAAGCACTACTGGTGGCGAAACATGAAGAGGGAAGTCGCTGAGTACGTCGCTAGATGTTTGATTTGCCAGCAGGTAAAAGCCGAACATCAAAGGCCGGCAGTCTTTGCAGTCTCTTCCTATTCCGGAGTGGAAATGGGAGAACATCTCGATGGATTTCATTGTGAGTTTGCCGCGAACGGCGAAGGGCTCCGATGCTATTTGGGTGATTGTGGACAGGTTGACTAAGTCTGCACATTTTATTCTGTACCGAACTACTTTCAATGCAAATCAGTTGGTAGCCCTATATGTTAAGGAGGTGGTTCGACTGCACGGTGTGCCAGTTTCTATCGTGTCTGATCGAGATCCTCGGTTACTTCCAGGTTTGGAAAACTTTCCAGGATGCTATGGGTTCTCGTTTAGAATTCAGTACCGCCTTCCATCCTCAGGACCGATGGACAAACGGAGAGGGTGAATCAAGTAGTGGAGGATATGCTCCGAGCTTGTATGCTGGATTTTCAGGGTAGTTGGGAGGAACAGTTGCCGTTGGTTGAGTTTGCCTACAACAATAGCTATCAGGCAAGCATCCAGATGGCACCTTTTGAAGCTCTGTATGGTCGGAGTTGTCGATCGCCGCTATACTGGGGTGAAGTTGGTGAGAGGAAAATTCTTGGTCCTCAGTTGATAGAGCGGACCGCAGAAATGGTCAAAATTATCCGGGAGCGATTGAAAAGTGCTCAGGATAGGCAGAAGAGCTATGCGGATATACGCCGCAGAGATTTAGAGTTCCGAGTTGGAGATCGGGTCTTTGTGAAGATTTCGCCGAGTCGGGGAATCATGCGATTCGGGAAGAAGGGAAAGCTCAGTCCTAGGTACGTGGGACCATTTGAGATCGTCATAAGGGTTGGTGAGGTTGCTTACAGGGTAGCACTACCGCCTCACATGGCAACGGTCCATAATGTATTTCACGTCTCTATGCTTAGAAAATACATTTCGGATCCGTCTCACGTCATCGCTCTTGATCCTGTTGAGATTCGAGAGGATCTTACGTTGGTTGAGCAACCAGTTCAGATTCTGGATCGTCGAGATCAAGTGTTGCGAACCAAGACTATCCCTTTAGTCCTAGTGAAGTGGCAGCATCATTCCAAGGAAGAGGCTACATGGGAACGAGAAGCGGAAGTGAAGGAAAAGTACCCTCACGTGTTTGAGTAGTTTTCCTTGTTAGTTTTGTGTGTATTTTGTTCTTGTTATGTTTTTGGCATCTTTCTAATTTCGAGGACGAAATTCTTGTAAGGGGGAGGGATGTAGAGCCCCAAAATTTCATTTCACTAAGAATGAATAGTTTGTGAATAGTGCCCAAGTGTGGTTTTGTACACTTATGGGTCTTATGTTAATATATGTGTTTGGAATTATGGCGTATATGTTCCAATGGGTCTTTATGTCCTTAGGGAATGTGTTGAAAGCATAAAAGAGTGTTGGAAGTGCATTGGGGAAGATTCGAGTGGTGTAAACAAGGTTTTTCAGCAAAGCAGGGATCGACCGATTGCTCGGTCATTACCTGCGATCGATCGGTCAACTACCGATAGCTCGATAGCTGTCGCACGGTTAACTTTTTTGTATGGGGAAAAATTCCAGAGAGTGTGTTTTTGACCGATCTCTCGGTCATAACGCCGATCGACCGGTAAGCCACCGATCGCTCGGTCCATAACACCGATCGATCGGTCATACGCAGATTTCCTTCATTAAGGGTGTTTAAGACTTTAACCATCACCCTTTGCCTATAAAAGGGCTGGGTTCGTGCCTCAGGGTTTCACAAACCCTTTGTGCATTGTTTTTGAGGGATTTGAAGAAGAGAAGGAAGAGAGGACCTTGGTGATCGTTCAAGCTTGTGGAAGATCAAGTTCTTCCTTTCCATTTGGTGTTTTCCAACCAAGAACTCACTGTTCTTGCTTGTTCCAGCCATTGGGAGTCAAACTCATTGATTTCTCTAAGGTAGATATACTCTACTACAATCTTGTAGTCCTACTAGTTACTAATTTTGATTCTTCTTATCTATGCCCTATCTATATGTATTGATTTTATGTATGAAAAGGTGTGATTATATACTAGGATGAAGGTTACTATTATGATGCACTCTAAGTGTTTGATAAAATACCTCTAAGGGATTCTATGCTTAAATACGATGATTTCTCTTATTAAGTGCATATGCTCGCATGTCTCGAATGAACCGATGGTTTCCATGGATTTCTCCAAGTACAAACAAAGGTTTTTCACGAAAAGACTAATAATGAATGATTCTAAGTAACTCTATGATTTCTCTAAGATCGTCTCACAAGCTCCACGGATCACAATGAAATGCTCTAAGATCTCTAAGGTTATGCTCTATGGAAATGCTCTAAGGTTATTGCTCTATGCTCTATGTCTCTACGGATCATAATGACTCTAAGTAACTCTATGAACTCACAAGAACTCATAAGGCTATGATTATCGATTGACTCACACGGTTACAGTTTTGGTTTCGAATATTATCTCACATACGTTTTCACGGTTTCCATGCTTTAAGGAATTTACGGATTTCATTCTCCATGTCTTGTATGCTCCATGCCTAACCGCTTTATTGTGATTAGTTTGTATACACTGAGTATTCCATGCTCAGTCGATATTGTTATGATCGGCAGGTGCTCGGGTTCCATTCGATTTGTGTGGCGAAGAACCTTGGGTCGAGGAAGAGTACCGTGACCCGGAGCCTTCCATGGATCACTATCATGACGATGGTGCTTTAGATAGGAGTCGTGACTTCGATTTCTGTTGATCGACCGACTTAGAACTTGTGTCTTTTAGTTATGTGAGTGTGGGGTTTGTCCACTCCACTTTTGGGTTTCTCACACATGTATACTTGTTGGTTCTTACTTGAGCCAAGTTATAGGAGTATTCATTTTGCTTCCGCTATGTTTAGTATTTTATTTTTTCCGTTGTGCATTGTATTTCGTTTCCGCTATGTATATTCAGGTACTCTGACAGGTTTCCACGTGTGCCTTATGTATCATACTGGAGGTATGATACGGCGGTCACGAGTCAAAGTATCCTTAACTCTTAGGGGGTATTTTGGGTCGCGACACTATGTATATACGAATCCAAGTTTATACAAAAGTAACCGAAAGAAAGTGCGGACAGACCCGCCAAAATACATGGATATGATCACTCATGCTCACCCACAGCTAATCCACTCAGAACCTAATACCACCTACTGATAACCCTCTACGGGAGGTTCCTCAAAAGCCTCCTCGACGTACTCCTCCTCCACCCATGGACCAGGAGCACAAACGTCAAATGGAGCAGCAGCTCCCTCAGAACCTGCCGACATAAGAAGTACGGCTGAGCATGGAATACTCAGCGGGTACTAAATACTAACCAACAGTCATAGTATACAGATAGCATGCATAGAGTAGGAAGCAAGTTGCATATATAGAACAGGAACAATTTACCTCATACAAGGAAGCAAAACAATTTATAATCATGCTTGTATTTCGTAGAAAGCCGATGAAACCTCTTGAAAACATCGTGCACTTGATTTGACTTGAAAATACCATTTCCGTGCTTGAAAACTTGTCATGTTTGTCTTATCTTATCTTATCATGCGTGCCATGTGTGTCATGCCATGTCATGCTTGCTTGGAAAAGTAAACTACTTGTGAGGGAAGGGAGACCCTTCTTCCTAAATGCCCATGCTTGTCATGCCGTGTCATGCTTGCTTGTATCATGCTTGGAAAAGTAAACTACTTGTGAGGGAAGGGAGACCCTTCTTCCTAAATGCTCATGTCATGTTCTTTCACTTGTGAGATGTCCTTGTGAGATGTACTTGCGAGGGAAGGGAAACCCTTCTTATGATATGTATGTACTTACGAGTAAAGGGAGGCCCTTCTTCATGATATGCACTTATGAGTGAGGGGAGACCCCTCATGGAATGTTGGTTCTTGTTTTCTTGTGAAAAGCGAGGTAAAACATATCGTAGGATATGTCCCACCTCTAACCATGTTCTTGAAAACCTCGAGAAATCATGTCATGCATGCCGTGCTCGTGGGAACCGTGTACATACTTGCATTTAAATTTAAATATGACATTTGGGTAATTTCACAACACATAAAACATCAATGATTTTAGCAATGTAATATACATATCATTTAGGGAAAGCAAGAAAACACACTATCATAGGCCCTAGCAATATCCATAATTTATTAGGCATGCATTTCCTAATTTACAACTCACTTTATTCACCTTGGCATTTCATCAAACATGGTGTGTTCATTATTCATTATTCCTTTAAACTTAAATCATGCTTTTCTAGGTGGGTTATGCTCACATCACACTTGTATGTTCATTATTAGTACAATGCCCTTTCCCATTCATTCACCACATCATCCACACGGCATCCATTCACATTCATCTCCATTCACCATTCCCATTCACCATTCACAACCCATCTCATAATACATGTGTAAATGAAGGAAAACAAAGGGAAATAAAGGGAAAAGAGAAATTATAACTAGGAGGGTAGTAAGAAGTACCGACCTTGAAGAAATGAGGAAGAAACCCCTTCCAAAAACGACCGTGAGGTGCTGCCCTAGCTTGGGGAACGCTCTCCACGGGTGCTTGAGCCGTGATCTTGGAGAAAAGCCGGACTTGAAGTGATCTAGGGTCTCAAAACCCCTTTGATTTCTCTTCCAAAGTGGAAACCCTAGGTTGGAATCGCCCTCTCCCCTTTCTCCTATTCTCTCAAATTCTCTAAGTGTCGAATGATGCCCTAAAGGCTCGGGTTAAACTCTTAAGGTAAGAGTAAACAGACCAAAAGACCATAATAGCCTTACTGAAATCTCTGCGAAAACACGAGTGTGAATAGTGCCGAACACGTTGTGCTGTGAATAGTGCTGAACACGTTGTGCTGTGAACAGTGCCAAACACGTTGTGCTGTGAATAGTGTTGAACACGTTGTGCTGTGAACAGTGCTGAACACGTTGTGCTGTGCTCCTTGTCCGTTGTCTTATGTACAACGCACCCGTTGTGAGCTGTAACACGTTGTCCGTTGTCTTATGTACAACGCACCCGTTGTGAGCTATAACACGTTGTCCGTTGTCTTATGTACAACGTGCCCGTCGTGAGCTGTACAACGTACACGTTGTGAGCTGTACAACGTACACGTTGTTGCTGTACAACGCACATGTTGTCTGCTGCACGACGTACCCGTTATCAGAGTACGTTGTCTATGCGTTGTCCGTGCCTTATCAGAGCACGTCCTTAGTGCCTCCCGAGCTATGATTGCCTTCAGGTCCAAACTGTTTTGGCCATATATTTTGACTCGTTCGTCCGATTTTGACGATTCAACTTGCGTTGGGTTCGTACTTCGGAAAGGAACATTTCTGACGTGTCGAAATTTCCAATTTCATCCTTATTTGTTAATTATACCTCTTTAAAGGAAAAATGACAACGAAAGTGCCATGTATTAAGCATGAAAAAGTCTGGTGCTCTACATCGTCCCCCCTTTACAAAAATTTCATCCTCAAAATTTGGACAGGACATGCATTACAGAATCAAAACAAAAATACATGCCACATATTCAAAACCTATACAAAACTCACTCAATTAACTCTGGGTACTTTGCTTTGACTTCGGCTTCACGCTCCCATGTAGCTTCTTCCCGAGCATGGTGTTGCCATTGCACAAGAACTAAAGGGATTGTCTTGTTGCGAAGCACCTGATCTCTTCGATCCAAAATCTGAACCGGCTTTTCAATCAAGGTGAGGTCCTCTCGAATCTCCAACGGTTCCAAGTCTATGACATGCGAAGGATCCGCAATGTACTTCCGAAGCATAGACACATGGAAGACGTTGTGAATTGTGGCCATGTGAGGTGGGAGAGCTACCCTGTAAGCAACCTCACCAACTCGTGTGATAATCTCAAAAGGCCCAACATACCGAGGACTGAGCTTGCCTCGCTTTCCAAATCTCATGATCCCTTTGCTTGGAGATACTTTCACAAAAACTTGATCCCCTACTTGAAATTCCAAGTCCCTACGGCGCGTGTCCACATAACTTTTCTGGCGATCGTGAGCGGCTTTCAATCGATCCCGAATGATCTTAACTGTGCCGGCAGTTTGCTCAATCAACTCCGGACCAAGTACTTTCCTTTCTCCTACCTCATCCCAATAGAGAGGAGACCTACAACTTCGCCCATACAAGGCCTCAAATGGTGCCATTTGGATACTCGCCTGATAGCTGTTATTATAGGCGAATTCAACCAAAGGCAAGTGCTCTTCACAACTGCCTCTGAAATCCAACATACAAGCCCGAAGCATGTCTTCAATGACTTGGTTCACTCTCTCGGTTTGTCCATCCGTCTGTGGATGAAAAGCGGTGCTGAAATCAAGTCGGGAACCCATAGCCTCCTGGAAGCTTTTCCAGAATCGTGATGTGAATCTTGGATCCCGATCTGACACAATACTAACGGGCACTCCGTGCAACCTCACCACTTCCTTGATGTACAAAGCGGCTAACTGACTAGAGTTGAAAGTAGTTCGGTAAGGTAAGAAGTGAGCGGACTTCGTCAAACGATCCACTACTATCCATATCGCATCTGAGCCCCTTACCGTCTTTGGCAAGCCAACTATGAAATCCATGGATATGTTCTCCCATTTCCACTCGGGAATCAGAAGGGACTATAATAGACCTACGGGCCGCATGTGTTCTGCTTTTACCTGTTGACACACCAAGCACCGTGCTACATATTCCGCAACCTCCCTCTTCATATTCCATCACCAAAAGTGACTCTTGAGGTTCCGTTACATCTTTGTACCCCCTGGATGCACTGTGTACTTCGAACGGTGTGCTTCATCCAAAATCTCTCTTCGAAGATCTGCATTGGCTGGGACGCACAGCCTTCCCTTGAATGTGATAGCACCCCGACTAATGAGAGAGAAGTCCTCACTACCCTTAGCAACTTCCTTGTCCCGATAAGCCAACAATTCAGCATCCGTGGCTTGGTATTCTTGGATCAAATCTATTATGTATGGCCGAACCGTGACATTTGCCAAGATAGGACCACGGACAGAGTTATTCACACTGATGTCCAGATTTGCCAAATCTTCTAGTAGCTTCCATTCTTGAACCAACATGTGTGTTAACAACCCCTGAGGTCTTCTACTCAAAGCATCAGCCACTACATTTGCTTTACCTGGGTGGTACTGAATGGTAAAATCATAGTCTTTCAAAAATTTCATCCAATGCCGTTGCCTTAGATTCAGCTCCTTTTGGGAAAAGAGATACTTGAGACTCTTGTGATCGGTGAACACATAGAACTCGACCCCATAAAGGTAATGACGCCAAATCTTAAGTGCAAACACGACCGCCGCAAGCTCCAAGTCGTGCGTGGGATAATTCTTCTCATGCTCCTTCAATTGCCTTGATGCATAGGCAATGACTTTCTTGTGCTGCATGAGTACACACCCAAGTCCAACGTGTGGGGCATCACTATACACCTCATACCCATAAGGTCTAGATGGCACAGTAAGGACAGGGGCTGTAGTAAGCCTCTTCTTCAGTTCCGTGAAACTGATCTCACATTTATCACTCCATACAAACTTGGCGTTCTTCCTTGTCAGGTAAGTGAGCGGCACTGCAAGGCTAGAGAAACCCTCTACGAATCTCCTGTAGTAGCCTGCCAACCCAAGAAAGCTGCGTATCTCCGTAACACTCTTGGGCCTCGCCCAACTCATAATTGCTTCGATCTTCTTTGGATCTACCGAGATACCTTCTGCAGAAACAACGTGGCCTAGGAATGCCACCTCTTCCAACCAAAACTCACACTTGCTAAGTTTGGCGTATAGCTTGTGCTCTCTTAGCATTTCCAAAGCAAGGCATAGGTCGCGTGTGTGATCTTCCCGTGTCTGGGAATAGACCAAAATGTCATCAACAAATACAATCACGCACCTATCAAGATACGGCCGGAACACCCGCTTCATCAAATCCATAAAGGCTGTCGGCGCGTTCGTGAGTCCAAAAGGCATCACCAAGAACTCGTAGTGTCCATACCGAGTCCTGAAAGCAGTTTTGGGAACATCTTCCACCTTAATCTTCAACTGGTGATAACCCGATCAAAGGTCTATCTTCGAGAAAAATCTCGCTCCCTTCAACTGATCGAACAAGTCATCAATCCTAGGCAAGGGATACCTATTCTTTATAGTGACTTTGTTCAATTGCCTGTAATCGACGCACATCCGCATCGAGCCATCTTTCTTCTTAACAAACAACACCGGGGCACCCCACGGTGAGACACTTGGTCGAATGAAACCAAGACCTTGTAATTCTTCCAACTGGGTCTTTAACTCTTTGAGTTCAATAGGGGCCATTCTATACGGAGCCCTGAAAACAGGAGCTGTGCCTGGTGCAAGCTCGATCACAAACTCAATCTCCCTGTCTGGAGGCAATCCTGGCAACTCCTCTGGAAATACATCTAGGAACTCACTCACAACCAGAATAGTCGATGAGTTCTTTGCCTCGGGGTTAGCTAAGCTCATCGCCGCAAAACGAGCAATATATCTACTTTTCAACCCGCGGAAGTGGAATGGTTTTCCTTCTACTAGCTTGAAGAGTACCATTTTCTCAAAGCAAGCTACATGCCCATGATGTGCTGCTAACCAATCCATTCCCAATATAACATCAAAGTCTTGGAATCCAAGGAAGATGACATCAACCGCCAACTCGTGGCTTCCAACTTGGACCACACTATTTCTATACACTTTATCTGCCACTACGGTTTTGCCGAGAGGAGTCGAAATGGCTAACTCCGGTTCTAGCTGACTTGGCTCTACAGAAAAGCCTTCTGAAAAACTCGGCGAGACAAATGAATGAGTAGACCCGGTATCAATCAACACTCAAGCCAAATACTCATTGACTAGTAGGGTTCCTGAAATTTTAACTAGCGGAGTTAATCCATGCATCAACAGCGTATACATGTAGGTATATATACATATAGAACATGCCAAGTACGTACGCAGAGAATAGAGCATAACATAATAATCACGAATAAAGAAATTAACTCTAACTGCGTACCTTGCACCACATCATCAGATGCAAGTGCATCACCCTCTGTCAAGGCAAAAACTCGCCCCTGGTTTGCCTGGCGTGACTGAGGTGTAGACCGGGTAGTTTGAGATGACGCCTGGTATGATCCTGCTGGGCGCGCTGGTGGCCTAATCCCCTGAGACTGGCCTGGTAAATGTCTGGTAGGGCAATCCCTGATCATGTGGCCCTGGCGGCCGCAATGATAACATCCACCAGATGCTCTTCGGCAATCTCCTGCCGGATGCCTTTTGCCGCATGAAGTGCAGACCTCATATGAGTAGGCCGGAGGGGCCGAAGGGGGTGCCTGCCTCGCCACCTGCGGTGCAACTGGCCGTGGGGTCGGAAGAGCCTGAGGTCGAGGTGCCTGTGGCACGTACTGTCGTGGGGCTGGAGGCGCATAAGTCGGCCTCATCTGTGGTGCTGGCCATGTATACTGAAAAGGGCCGGTACGAGCCCGCCTCTCTGGAGGTGCTGAACTACTGGCTTGGCCTCTTGCCAACTCTCTCTTCTTTGACACCGCTTCAGAATTGGCCTCGACCAATAAGGCCTTGTCTACCACTTCAGGGTAGGTAGCATGCCTGAAAATGGAAACCTTCTCCATAATAACATCCTTGAGCCCTTGCTCAAATCTTCTCGCCATCATTGCCTCGGTGGCAATCATATGTGTCGCGAAGCGTGATAGCTCCGAGAACTTGGCCTCATAAGCGGCCACAGACATCGAACCTTGCTCAAGGTTGATGAATTCTCTCTCTTTCTTTTCCCGTGCACCGATAGGAAAATACTTCTTGTAAAAAGTATCTTTGAACTCTTCCCAAGTCCAAGGTTGACCCTGCATGGTCAAATCTCGCTTCCTCAATGCGGACAACCACCAATGGTGGGCTTCACCCTCTAGCATGAAAACTGCCCATGCTACTCTATCCTCCTCTGTAGGTGAGAGGACCGCAAAAATCTTCTCCATCTGGAGATCCATGCCTCCACAGCAAGAGGGTCCACACTCCCCTGGAAGGATGGAGGCCTCAATCTCCTGAATGCCTCAACTTCAGCTGTACAATGTACTGGAGCTGCGGGCGATGGAGTAGGTGCCGCCGATGATGGTATAGCCTGCCGAGCCGCCAATATGGCGACTGTCTCAGTAATAGAGCCTAAGACCTGAGAGAGGTCCGGCTGCTCATCCTCATCCCGTGAAGAAGAGGAAGCTCTGGTGTGTGGTCCACGACCCCGTGTGCCCCGCCTCATGACTAAAGTCCTGAGAACAATAGCACCACATGAGTGTCACTTGAAACCACAGCTTAATTCAATG
Source organism: Tetracentron sinense (assembly GCA_015143295.1). Taxonomy (NCBI): domain Eukaryota; kingdom Viridiplantae; phylum Streptophyta; class Magnoliopsida; order Trochodendrales; family Trochodendraceae; genus Tetracentron; species Tetracentron sinense. Next base: position 17,260,457 of record CM026553.1, read on the forward strand.
TCATTTCTGTATTAGTTGTATAATACTAATATACATCACATCAAGTCATCAGAGTATTCATCACATTATACTTATACTTTAGTGTTCTAGTGTACCTAGGACCGTACTTGGTTAAAGCAACCATTTTAGACTAAGACTAAAGTTTAGTCTTACACTTGGAACCAGACTCGCTCCCGACTCACTTCCTTCCTAACTTGTTTCCTAACATATGCTCTTGTCAAGCCGTGGTATACAATTCTAAGTGACCCTAGAGACCTAAAGCCTAAGCTCTGATACCACTTCTGTCGCGACCCAAAACCCCCCTAGGAGTTAGAGTGAACTTTGGACGACTAATCATGGCTTACATGACTTGCTTGACAAACCAACCTACAAAAACCCACAGATCATATACAATAGAGGATATAAGCAGCGGAAACATACTCTAACATAGCACAGTAGAAGTCTAAACAAACCTCTATGTATATACGAATCCAAGTTTATACAAAAGTAACCGAAAGAAAGTGCGGACAGACCCGCCAAAATACATGGATATGATCACTCATGCTCACCCACAGCTAATCAACTCAGAACCTAATACCACTGTAACGCCCCAAAATACCCCCTAGGAGTTTAGGGATATTTTAGGTGTCACACTGCGAACCTATCAAACCATCCTGTAATGCACAAGATAAAATACAGTACTCATAACGATAATCAGAGCGCGGAAGCTATCATATATGCGGAAGCGTAAACAAATTTTCGTTTCTTCTGATGATCCAAAATAGTATTCCAAGTTAACATAAATACAAGACATGTCTAAGCCTAAGGTGGACAGGCCCACCTATCAAAATATCAAAATACACCAAACCCTCCCATACTCTCCCCTCAACAGTAGTCGAGGTATGGCCACGCATCGAGGTCTCGGTCCGCCTGAGACTGTAATGGGATAGCCGACTCTCTCTCCTCTGTATACTCTTCCTCGACCCAAGGCTCCGGGTCGAGGGCTCCCTCAGTACCTGCCGACATGAAAGTACGGCTGAGCATGGAATACTCAGCGAGTACAAGCTACTAGCAGACCATAACAATAATAAAAACACATAATAGTAATATCATACAAGCAGTAATAGAGACATCACAAAGAAACAGTATAGGGCATGACACAATACAAGCATCCTGACGTGCGTACATGAATGCGAAAATGCCGATAAAACTCATGCTTGAAAACCCTTGTCATGTCCCGGTATGCCTCGTAGAAATCATGTATGCTTGCATGCATGAATGCATGATCATCATCTTGTAAACCTCCATCTTGTAAACTTGTGAGCCAGAGGCTAGCACCCGAATCTCCCTGGGCTGCCAACCTCCTTGATATGCAATGCACTTGTGAGCCAGAGGTTAGTACCCGAATCCTTCCTGGGCTACCAACCTCCTTGTTATGAAATGCACTTGTGAGCCAGAGGTTAGTACCCGAATCCTTCCTGGGCTACCAACCTCCTTGATATGCAATGCACTTGTGAGCCAGAGGTTAGTACCCGAATCCTTCCTGGGCTACCAACCTCCTTGATATGCAATGCACTTGTGAGCCAGAGGTTAGTACCCGAATCCTCCCTGGGCTACCAACCTCCTTGTTATGCAATGCACTTGTTGTTTATTATATGCACATGCTCTTGAAATCACGGTTCATGCTATCATGCGTGCTCGTGTACGTGTCCATAGTGACAATCATGATAATGGAAATAACCAAATAGGACATTATAATTCAATTCATGATATGAACATAAGTAACATAAGTAGTTTGCATAACATTTGATCAATTTATCATTTATAAGGACACATGCATAAAACCCATTTCCATGTCCTTCATTGCGATCATTTATTCATAGTTTAGGCATTTTGTCAAACACTTCCATACGTTATTCCTTAGTAGTTTATCTCCTTCTTTTAATTGCATATTTTTCATTCAATCACACAAGGGTAAGTTTGTTATTTGTACAATGCCCATCCTCCATTTTCCAATCACACATCATACATCACACATTCGGCATCCAATCGCCGTATCCAACCTTCATCCAAGCATCCCTACCCTTTTCCTTATCTTGTTTATATTTATTATAGATAACACATTTTGTAAAGAATAAAACATACTAACAAGAATCATATTTCATAAGGAAAAACCTAGATTTATTGCTAGGGTAAGTTAGTAGGGTGTACTAACCTTAAATCAAGGCTTGATCCTTGATAGAAACCTTGATTGAAGCTCCAACTTGAAAGAAGAACACCTTTGCTTGAAGGAGACTTGAGTTGAGGAAGAAACCCCTTTCAAAAATGTGCTTGGGTTGCTGCCCTAGCTTGGAGAATGGTTCACACACGAGCTTGAGCCTCGATTTTGAAGCAACTTGAGTTGGGGTGAGCTATGGTTCTTAAACCCCCTTTGATTTCCTTCTCAAAACCAAACCCTAGGTTAGAGCTTTCTCCTCTTCTCTCTCTATCTCTCAAAACGTCTAAGGGTTGTGAATGAGGGCTCAAAGGGTCAAGCAAACCCTTATGGGTAAGGGTTTAACACCCAAAAGACGAAAACGCCCTTACTGAAATTTCTGCAAAAAAAAAACGCGAAGACCGAGCGATCGGTGGTTATGACCGATCGATCGGTTGCCTACCGAGCGATCGGTGTTTATGACTGATCGACCGGTCAAAAACTCACTCTCTGGAAAATTTCCCCATACAAAATTTCTGACCGCGCGATAGCTACCGATCGATCGGTTATGGACCGATCGATCGCTGACTGGACCGAGCGATCGGTTCACTGTATGTCTGGACTGTTTTGACCATATCTTTTGACTCGCTCGTCGGATTTCGACGATTCAACTTGCGTTGGGTTCGTCTTTCGAAAACGCACATTTCTGACGTTTCGAAAGTTCCGATTTCTCCCTTATTTATTAATTAGACTATAAAAACGGTCAATTAGCTACGAAGGGGCTATTCATTAAGGATGAAAAAGTCCGGGGTGCTACAACCACCTACTGATAACCCTCTACGGGAGGTTCCTCAAAAGCCTCCTCGACGTACTCCTCCTCCACCCATGGACCAGGAGCACAAACGTCAAATGGAGTAGCAGCTCCCTCAGAACCTGCCGACATAAGAAGTACGGCTGAGCATGGAATACTCAGCGGGTACTAAATACTAACCAACAGTCATAGTATACAGATAGCATGTATAGAGTAGGAAGCAAGTTGCATATATAGAACATGAACAATTTACATCATACAAGGAAGCAAAACAATTTATAATCATGCTTGTATTTCGTAGAAAGCTGATGAAACCTCTTGAAAACATCGTGCACTTGATTTGACTTGAAAATACCATTTCCGTGCTTGAAAACTTGTCATGTTTGTCTTATCTTATCGTATCATGCGGGCCATGTGTGTCATGCCATGTCATGCTTGCTTGGAAAAGTAAACTACTTGTGAGGGAAGGGAGACACTTCTTCCTAAATGCCCATGCTTGTCATGCCGTGTCATGCTTGCTTGGAAAAGTAAACTACTTGTGAGGGAACGGAGACCCTTCTTCCTAAATGCTCATGCTTGTCATGCCGTGTCATGCTTGCTTGTATCATGCTTGGAAAAGTAAACTACTTGTGAGGGAAGGGAGACCCTTCTTCCTAAATGCTCATGTCATGTTCTTTCACTTGTGAGATGTCCTTGTGAGATGTACTTGCGAGGGAAGGGAAACCCTTCTTATGATATGTATGTACTTGCGAGTAAAGGGAGGCCCTTCTTCATGATATGCACTTATGAGTGAGGGGAGACCCCTCATGGAATGTTGGTTTTTGTTTTCTTGTGAAAAGCGAAGTAAAACATATCGTAGGATATGTCCCACCTCTAACCATGTTCTTGAAAACCTCGATAAATCATGTCATGCATGCCGTGCTCGTGGGAACCATGTACATACTTGCATTTAAATTTAAATATGACATTTGGATAATTTCAAAACACATAAAACATCAATGATTTTAGCAATGTAATATACATATCATTTAGGGAAAGCAAGAAAACACACTATCATAGGCCCTAGCAATATCCATAATTTATTAGGCATGCATTTCCTAATTTACAACTCACTTTATTCACCTTGGCATTTCATCAAACATGGTGTGTTCATTATTCATTATTCCTTTAAACTTAAATCATGCTTTTCTAGGTGGGTTATGCTCACATCACACTTGTATGTTCATTATTAGTACAATGCCCTTTCCCATTCATTCACCACATCATCCACACGGCATCCATTCGCCCACATTCATCTCCATTCACCATTCCCATTCACCATTCACAACCCATCTCATAATACATGTGTAAATGAAGGAAAACAAAGGGAAAAGAGAAACTATAACTAGGAGGGTAGTAAGAAGTACCGACCTTGAAGAAATGAGGAAGAAACCCCTTCCAAAAACGACCGTGAGGTGCTGCCCTAGCTTCGGGAACACTCTCCACGGGTGCTTGAGCCGTGATCTTGGAGAAAAACCGGACTTGAAGTGATCTAGGGTCTCAAAACCCCTTTGATTTCTCTTCCAAAGTGGAAACCCTAGGTTGGAATCGCCCTCTCCCCTTTCTCCTATTCTCTCAAACTCTCTAAGTGTCGAATGATGCCCTAAAGGCTCGGGTTAAACTCTTAAGGTAAGAGTAAACTGACCAAAAGACCATAATACCCTTACTAAAATCTCTGCGAAAACACGAGTGTGAATAGTGCCGAACACGTTGTGCTGTGAATAGTGCTGAACACGTTGTGCTGTGAACAGTGCCAAACACGTTGTGCTGTGAATAGTGTTGAACACGTTGTGCTGTGAACAGTGCTGAACACGTTGTGCTGTGCTCGTTGTCCGTTGTCTTATGTACAATGCACCCGTTGTGAGCTGTAACACGTTGTCCGTTGTCTTATGTACAACGCACCCGTTGTGAGCTGTAACACGTTGTCCATTGTCTTATGTACAACGCACCCGTTGTGAGCTGTAACACGTTGTCCATTGTCTTATGTACAACGCACCCGTTGTGAGCTGTAACACGTTGTCCGTTGTCTTATGTACAACGTACACGTTGTGAGCTGTACAACGTACACGTTGTTGCTGTACAACACACACGTTGTCTGCTGCACGACGTACCCATTATCAGAGTACGTTGTCTATGCGTTGTCCGTGCCTGATCAGAGCACGTCCTTAGTGCCTCCCGAGCTACGATTGCCTTCAGGTCCAGACTGTTTTGGCCATATCTTTTGACTCGTTCGTCCGATTTTGACGATTCAACTTGCGTTGGGTTCGTACTTCGGAAAGAAACATTTCTAATGTGTTGAAATTTCCAATTTCATCCTTATTTGTTAATTATACCTCTTTAAAGGCAAAATGGCAACGAAAGTGCCTTGTATTAAGCATGAAAAAGTCTGGGGCTCTACAGATAACATTGGGTAATCCTCGGTTTGAATGTCCCAGAGTAATTTGTGGAGATGCTCACATAAGAAATACAAGCTCATAAATTGATTAAAAGTTAATCAATTAGTTAAAAATGATTAAATGTTAATCATTGATTAAATAGATTAAAAGTTAATCTATGGTTTAAATCAATAGTTAATTTAAACTAAGGGATAATATTAGTAATTATTTAATTAACCTAATTAAAGGGGAAATGGGTTTGACCCATATCCATAAACCCATAAAGTATGAAGCTTTAATATGGCCCAAACCCATGGATTAAAACCCATGAATGGGGCGCCCACTTTAGTTCTCCTAATTGGATTAGGATTTGGTTACTTGAATAATAACTCCTTTTATTTTGGAATTAAATTCCAATGGTTTGAATGCAAGTAGGATTAAGAAGAGTTGTAATTGGATTACAACTAGGAGTCCATGACTTCCCTATAGCTCACGCTCCCCTTGTGCTCACGCCCCCCTTTGGAGAAATCCTAATTGGATTAGGTTTGGTTGGTTGTTGACTAATCCCTTTAATTAAGGAATCTCTTTTGGAAAATGACTCTTTAATTAGTGGAATTACTATAACAAAAGTAGTTATAGTTAAACTAGGATTTATTTAAATTAATAAGAGTTGTCATTAATAAATAACTCCTAAAGGGATAAGTTGTATTTGGAGTAGGATTTGGATTTGATCCAATCTATAAATACCCCAACACCCAAACGTTTGGGATAGAATTCTCATTAATTCTCCAGAATTTTTTTCTCTCCCTCTCCTCCTCTCCAAACCGTGAGCCCCTAGGGAGAGTCCCTAGGGATTTTCGTGAGCTACAAGGGTTGCTTCAAGTTGGGTTTTTCAATTCAAGGGTTTTGAACCCTAGGGTTTTGGGTGATAGAAAGTCTACACCATTACTCCATCTTCTTCTTCTTGCTTCTTCAATTTCAAGTAGAGATTCTATGTAGCACCCCAGACTTTTCTATACTTAATGAATACCATTTTTGTAGCTAATTGGCCTTCCTCATAGTCTAATTAATAAATAAGAGAGAAATCGGAAATTCTGAAATGTCAGAAATGTTCATTTTCGAAAGATGAACCCAACGCAAGTTGAATCGTCGAAATTGGACGAGCGAGTCAAAAGATATGGTCAAAACAGTCCAGACATGCAGAGCACCGATCGCTCGGTCCAGTCAGCGATCGATCGGTCCAAAACCGATCGATCGGTAGCTATCGCACGGTCAAAACTTTTGTATGGGAAAATTTTCCAGAGAGTAGTTTTTTGACCGGTCGCTCGGCCAGAGTACCGATCGCTCGGTAGGCAACCAATCGATCGGTCATAACCACCGATCGCTCGGTCCCCGTATTTTTGCAGAAATTTTTGTAAGGGCGTTTTTATCTTTTGGGTGTTAAACCCTTTCTTATAAGGCTAGGCCCGAGCCTTAGAGATTATTTACAACACTTAGAAGCTTTTGAGAGTTAGGGAGAGAGGAGAAGAGACTCTAACCTAGGGTTTTGATTTTGAGAAGGAATCAAAGGGGTTTAAGAACCCTAGATCATCCTCAACTTGGATTGCTTCAAGTTCAAGGTTCAACTCGTGTGGGACTCCTCCTCCAAAGTTAGGGCAGCAACTCACACAAGTTTTTCCAAGGGGTTTCTTCCTCAACTCAAGCTTTCTTCAAGCAAGGATCTTTCTTCTTGCAAGTTGGAGCTTCAATCAAGGTTTCTACCAAGGATCAAGCCTTGATCTAAGGTTAGTACACCCTACTAACTTTCCCTAGCAATAACCTAGGTTTTCTAGTGTAAATGGTGATTCTATATATTATGCTTTCCTTCCCTATGCATTATATTAACTCAACAAATATAAACAAGATAAGGGAAATGGAATGAATGTGTGGATGAGAGATTGGATGTGGCGATTGGATGCCGAAAGTGATGTATGATATGTGTGGGTTGTGAGTTGGAAATGGAGGATGGGCATTGGACAAATATCAAACTTACCCTTGTGTGTGATTGGATGGAAAATATGCAATTAAAATAAGGAAATGAACTACTAAGGAACAATGTATGTGATGTGTTTGACGAAATGCCTAAACTATGAAACAATGATTTAAATGAAGAAATGGAAAGGGGCCTTATGCATGTATTCTCAAGAATGATTAATGGATTTAAATACCATGTTGATTACTCAAATTCTCATATGCATATAGTGTGAATTGAATGGTGATGTCATACCTCTCCTATTATCTTTATTCCATGGTTGTCACGATTGACACGTACACGAGCACGCATGATAGCATGAACTGAGATTTCAAGAGCATGTGCATATAATAACCAACAAGAAAATATTGCATGTCAAGGAGGTTGGTAGCCCAGGGACATTCGGGTACTAGCCTCTGGCTCACAAGAAAACCCCTAAAACACCTATTGTCAAGGAGGTTGGTAGCCCAGGAAATATTCGGGTACTAGCCTCTGGCTCACAAGAAAACTAAACAAGTAATAAAAATCACCTATTGTCAAGGAGGTTGGTAGCCCAGGGACATTCGGGTACTAGCCTCTGGCTCACAAGAAAACCATACATATCAAGGAGGTTGGCAGCCTAGGGAGATTCGGGTGCTAGCCTCTGGCTCACAAGTTACAAGATACAAGGTTACAAGATGATGACAAGACATTCATGCATGCACGCATACATGGTTTTAAAATGCATACCGGGACATGGAAACGAGTTTTCAAGCATGAGTTTTGTCGGCGTTTTTGCATTCATGCTCATCAAGATGATAATATTTCTCCATGATTAATATTGTTTAATTCTATGATTTTACTCTTTGCATGTTTATTATTGTTATGGATAGCTAGTAGCTTGTACTCGCTGAGTATTCCATGCTCAGCCGTACTTTCATGTCGGCAGGTACTGAGGGAGCCCTCGACCCAGAGCCTTGGGTCGAGGAAGAGTATATCGAGGAGAGAGAGCCGTCTATCCCACTGCAGTCTCAGGCGGACCGAGACCTTGACGTGTGGCCATACCTCGACTACTGTTGAGGGGAGAGTATGAGGGGGTCTTTCATGTATTTTGACATTTTGATAGGTGGGTCTGTCCACCTTAGACTTAGACATGTTTTGTATATATGTTAACTTGGAATAATATTTTGGAAATCTTAGAAGAAAAGAAAAAGTTAGTTTACGCTTCCGCATTTATGTTTAGCTTCCGCGCTCTGATTATCATTGTTTAGTACGTTAATTATCTTGTTCATGACAGGATGGTTTGGCAGGTATGTATAGTCACGCCTAAAGTATCCCTAAACTCCTAGGGGGTATTTTGGGGCGTTACATTCTAAAGCTTCATGGGCATAACAAAGAACAAGGATCGAGCTTCGAGTATTTCTTCGATAAATCTCTACATAGAGTTCTGACGGTTCGAGTGGATTTTAGCTTCACCGGTGAACATCATTCACCGAGGTAATATAACTAAAATGAGTAGATAATTTTAGTTGCTTTCTATGGCATCAAGATCATTGGGATTCAATTTTAGCATAATTTTTATCCGGATCCCCCTACCACGAGATTGTGAAGGAGAACACAGGATGTTGAAGACACGCGGGGGTGTCGAAGAGGTGACATGCAGGAGGTAATGTCATTGTATGACGAGATTTTCAAGGAGCATACAGGATGTCGAGGACACATGGGGGTGTCGAAGGGAGTTGCGGCATGTCCAAGAGGCACTAGCCGGGTCGAGTTGATGTTAAGGAGGTTGGTCACAGGAGCGTGATGTTATGCAGAGTGATGTTATGCAGAGGATAAAGGCAAGGATGCTTTCCCATGACTCTGTTGATTGTGACTTACGGGGTTGCATGGTGTCGGCTTCTTCCGCTTTGTCTCGCCGGGGCTGTTCAGTGTAAGTTGGTATGACCGAGTCTGGATACCAGAAGGTTTGCTTTTAAAAACATTTTTAAAAAAGTGTTAGACCTTTGCAAAAGTTTTTTATTTTGACAGATAGAAAGCTTAGCTTAGCTTTTTAGATTTTCCAGGCATTGCCTTTGTTAGGGTTGGAGGATTTTGTAATCTGTCTTTTACTTTCGGAATGTGGAGTATGACCCAGAAGGGGTTTTCTGACCGCCGGGGATGTTCATTGGTAGACCTATTTGTTCTACCACTGCTGGAGATTAAACTCTACTTGGGGAGCATTTTAGGAGCTTCCAAACTCTTGTTGGGGAGAGTGCTTGTAGAGAGCAATGGGAAGCTTCTTTTGGAGATCCGCTGGGGACTGTGACACCGTTGTAGATCGCTACTGGGGATCTGTTGGCTGGAGACTTGACTTTAGCTGGGGATATCCTTGTTGAAGGCCGATAACTGTCTGCTTGGGGAAATCATGGCTTGTACTTGGAGACTACTACCTGGAAATCTGTTTCTCAATTCCATCTATTGGAGACTGTTGCAGGGGACTTATTCGGCTAAACTGACTGCTGCTGGCTTCTGTTGCCAACTGCTCTTCTGCTTTTACCCCTTTTTTATCCTTGAAATGACCAAGTCATGGGGTTCGCATAATTTTTACATGATGAGGCCGTTGCCGATTTTCCTTATGCCTGTGAAGCTGGTTGATTTTTATCACTTTTTTATCCCTGGTCACAAAACTAGGTCTGGGGGTCACGTGATTTTTGCGTAATGAGGCCGTTGCCGATTTTCACTCATGCTCGCGAATTGAAAATTGGAATTCTCTCATCCTTGCCCTGAATGTCGCTCCTCTAGGGATATATAGAGATTATGTTTCCGATGAGGATATAGATGTGATATTGCACTTGCACTTGTATCTTCTAGGGGATCCCGAAGGACTTAGAATGGGAGGAAATGTAGGCTGGGGACCGAAGCTTGGGACACCCTGGGATTTCTTCTGTAGTAGTTGATTTACACTCCCTTAGAGGTTTGTTTTGTTGTAGATGTGTACTCTCTTGGGGAGTTCTCCCGTTGAAGATTTGTACTTTGGGATTCCTGACGGAGGTTTTTTTTTGGCTCTGTCAGGGAATTTGAGAAAGGTTGTCTCTGCTGGGGGTGAGAGAGATTGTCTTCAAGAGAGGTTGTCCCTGAAAGGTTTTTCTACTAGGGAAAGAGTCCGGAGAGATTGTCTCTATGGGGAGTCTCTGGCTTTTGAAAAATGTTTCAACTTCTATTTTGGGGTTTTTCTTGGACGGAAACTTTGTACCCTTGAGGGCCGACTCGTCTGGGGAAGTTGAGAGGTTTCTACATGGGGGAGTTGGGGGATGTGTGACTCTTCTGGTGAAGAGTTGACTCCATGGGAGAGAGTTGGGGAGGTGTGATCCCCTTTTGTCACCGAACCTGATCTGTCAGGTTGCTTACGTACCCTTTACAGGATCAGGTCATGACATAGTTCATGCTTATGCCACAGGTTAGCGAGAGAGGGTGTCCCTGAAAATGTTTTATGAAAGAAAGGTTGTTGGCCTCGAGGGGCTAACTAGTGGATTTCAATGATTTGTAAAGTAGGTTTACATTTGCTGGGGATAAAGAGTGTGCCAAGGATGGCCTCCTATCATTTCCTGGAGAAACTCCAAGTGCAAATTGCCTATCAGATCTAGACACTAAGCATAGTATCGTTTAAATTTGTCCACATTGATGGGCTCTAGGAGATCTTTGTCATCCATACATCTGAGTCGAAGGGCACCGCCTGAGAATTTGTCTCGGACGATGTATGGGCCTTCGTAATTGGGGGTGAACTTGCCCCTTGGGTCAGGGCGATTTGGCAACATTTTTCGGAGAACCAGATCGCCGATCTCAATGCTTCAAGGCTTGACTTTCTTATTGAATGCCCTAGTCATGCACCTCTGATAGTCCTGAGAGTGATTGATGGCTTTCAGTCGCCGTTCTTCAATTAGATTCAACTGCTCATACCGGGTCTGTGCTCATTCTTCCTCTGAGAGTTCTACTTCTATTAGCACCCAAAGTGATGGAACTTGTACTTTGATGGGGAGGAATACTTCCATACCATAAGCAGAGTGAATGGTGTTGCCCTAATTGAAGTCGGATGGACGTTCTGTAGGCCATGAGAGTATATGGTAGCATCTCATGCTAGGCAGAGTAATTGGTTGCCATCTTCTTTATGATTTTCTTCATGTTCTTGTTGGTGGCTTCAAATGCACCATTTTTCACGCCCCAAAATAATCCCTAGGAGTTAAGGGATACTTTAGGGGTGACTATTTGCATCTGTCAAACCATCCTGTAATGAACAAGGCTAACATGATATAATAAGAACAATAATCAGAGTGCGGAAGCTAACCATTAGTGCGGAAGCGTAAACCAAAATTTTCATTTCGATATAAGGTGGTCTGTATTCTAAGTTAACATATATACATAACATATCAAGTCAAAGGCGGACATGCCCACCTATCAAAATACAAAAGACATAATACAACTCTATCTCGCTCAATAGTCACCCCCGTGGGGCGAATGGTCTAAGTCCCTCACCTCAACCTGAGGCTCAACTACCAAATCCTCATATGGTTCTTCCTCACCGTAGTCCTCCTCAACCCAAGGACCCGGGGCACAAATGTCAAAAGGGACCCGTGCACCTGCCGACATAAAAGTACAGCTGAGCATGGAATACTCAGTGAGTACAAGCTATTATCTAACCATAGCAATAACGATCACACAAGAGCAGCGAGATATAATTCATCACTTTAATTTAAAACAATAATAACATATGACATTCCTAGCATTGTAAGTAAAGCAATGTAATAATCCTGACATGCTTGACTGAATGCGAAAAATCTGATCAAACTCGTGCTTCAAAAAAATCATGTCTTGTTCTTGAAAATAGTCTTTCGTGTTTCTTTCAAAACTTGCTTGTCATGTTTGACAACTTGCTCTTGTCTTGGTTTCGTTCGTAAGAATCATGCATGCTTGTCTTGTTCTTGTTGGATTCACTTGTCTTGCTTGTCCTTGTCATGTTCTTGACTTGACTTGCTTGTTTTTTTTGTGAGCCAGAGGTTAGTGCCCTTAAAGGGACTTGTGAGCCGGGAATGTAAATTCCCTTCAGCGAAATATATATATATATAGAAAATGGTACACCAGCCTCCTTGTCTTGTTTTCTTGTGAGCCAAGTATGACATATCTTGCGATATGCCCTACCATTGACCGGCCCGATGTCCGGCTTTATCATTCATGTTTGTTTTCCTTGTGAGCCAGGTATGACATATCCTAGGGATATGCCCTACCCTTGACCGGCCCAATGTCCGGCTTTATCATTCGTATCATGAATCACAATTCTTTTTATTTTTGGGTTTATTATTTACATACACTTTTAGAAAACCGGTCCATGCATGCGTGTGTGTGTGTAGCATTGTAGTAATCATGGTGACTTGTATAACTCAAGAGATGGTATGTAGCATTTCAATTTCTAACATAAGCATGTGGGAATTTAGATAACATATATATAGCATTTGATCAAGGTTACTAATTTGGAAGAAACTACACATATTCATACTTTCATATTTTTCATTGATTTGTGAACTTCTCATTTATGCATTTAATCAAACACATAGCATGTAAGATTTCATGGTCATTTCATTTCCTCTTTTTTTACTGCATACATTTCATCAAAACATCAATATGTGTTCATTATTTGTAGGATGCCCTTCCACCATTTTCCATCACCATACATCACAACATATGGCATCCAATCGCCTCAACCCATTCACATCCCACACATCCTCATTCATTCCCTTTTTCTTGTTTATTTTAGGAAAAATAGCATAACTCAAGAAGAATGGGTAACACATTATGAAAATCATTATTTTCAATAAAGAAAACTAGGTTATTGCTAAGTGAGTTAGTAGGGTGTATTAACCTTGAAATTTGGAGAAGAACTTGAGGATACTTGAGGAATGGAATGAAATCCAAGCTCCAATCACTCCTCCAATCTTCCTTTTATCAAAACCCTAACTTCTTCCCTTCTTCTTTGTCCCAAAATCCCCTAAATATGAGCTTTGAGGGTTTATGAAACCCTCACCCACGAGTTGGGCTTATATAGAAAAGAGTGGGTCAAAATACCCATTTACCCTTAATGAAAATCTGTAAAAACGCAAAAGACCGAGCGATCGGTGCTTATGACCGAGCGATCGGTGGCCTACCGATCGATCGGTGTTTTTGACTGAGTGATCGGTTGAAAACACCCTCTCTAGAATTCTTCACCATACAAAATTTTGAACCAATCGATAGATATCGATCGATCGGTTTTGAACCGATCGATTGTTAATTTGGAAGGAGCGATCGGTGTTCTGCAAACTTTGACACTGAGTCTATTTTACTGTTTCGACCGTATCTTTTGACTCGTTCATTAGATTTTGACGATTCAACTTGCGTCGGATTTTTCATTTAAAGGAGAAAATTTGTGGCATTTTAGAATTTTCAAATTCTTCTTTATTTATTAATTAGACTACGTAAAAGGCTAATTAGTTAGGAGAGCACCATTTAATAGGTACGAAAAGTTTTAGGGCACTATACCATTAGTCTATGGCTTGTACGGCGTAGAGTTGTGATGTTGAATCTTGAATTTCTGATAGAGATCAATCATCTCCTTGTTGCAAAAGTTGAGAGCATTGTCTGTTAAAATCTCATATGCGACCCCATATCGACAGAAGATATCCCTTTTCAGAAAACGCTGAACCACTGTGGCTATGACGTTGGTATAAGAGGTTGCCTCGACCCATTTTTTAAAGTAATCAATTATAATCTAGATGAATCGATGTCTGTTTGATGCTTTCGGAGCTATGGGTCCGATACCATCGATGCCCCAAGCTAAGAATGGCCAAGGAGTAGTAAGGTTGTGCAGCCTAGTTAGCGGTGTATTGACCTTGTCGACATAGATTTGGCATTGGTGGCACTTCTGTACGTGCTTGCAATAGTCAGATTCCATTATAGACAAGTAGTAGCCTAGTCTGAGAATCTTTTTTGACAGCATCAACTCGTTCATGTGTGGGTCGCAAGTTCCTCCGTGAACTTCTTCGACTACTTGTGTTGTTTTACTGGTATCTAGGCATCTAAGTCAGAGTAGGTTCAACGACCTTTTGTACAAGATTCATTTGGAGAGGAAAAACTGAATAACTAGTCTTCTGATTGCCCGACAATCTACTTTGGTAGCATCGAGTGGGAAGGTCTCGTCCTCGAGGTACTACTTGATATATACATACCAAGGTTTGTTGTCTGATACTTCTTCGATCTGAAGATAGTAGGTAGGCAGATCCTATTGCTGAATTTCAATCGGCCAGAGCATGATGCCTGTGGGGATCTAGACCATGGAAGCGAGAGTAGCCAGTGCATCGATGAATCTATTGTGGTTCCTGGACCTATGACTGAAGCTGATTCTTCCGAACTGAGTGATTAGCACGTTGAGGTAGGCCAAGTATGGTACTATCCTTGCTTCTCGAATGGCCCAAGATTCATTTGCCTGACAGATTACCAAAAATGAGTCTCCGTAGACATCAACCTCCTCGATCCTGATGTCCAAGGATTCTTTCAATCCGGCAATGCATGCCTCGTATTCTGCTTCATTGTTCGAACATCTGAATTGCAGCTTAAACGAGATAGGGAGGTGTGCTCCCTTGGGTGAGATCAGGACTGCTCCTGCACTATGCCCATAACTGTTAGCAGCTCGATCAAAGTATAACTCCCAGTCGAGGTACTGCTGCTCTTCTGCTTCTACATACAGGATGAATTCATCTAGAAACTGATCATGTACTGAAACATAGTCTTGTGCTGGACTCTGGACAAGGTGATCTGCTATCGTCTGCCCCTTGATTGACTTCTGAGTCATGTACGTGATGTCGAATTCAGACAACATCATGAGCTATCTAGCTGTCCTCCTGGTGGTGTTTGGCTTTTCCAGTAGGTATTTGAGTGGGTCCATCCGGGAGATCAGGATTGCCAGATAAGAAAGCAGATAATGTCGTAGACGCTGAGTAGCCCAGACCAGTGCCAAACAAGTCTTCTCAAGAGGGTTGTACCACTCTTCATACTCTAGCAGACGCTTACTGATGTAGTAGATGACTTGCTCTGTTTTGCCTATCTCGTCATGTTGTGCCAGGACGTACCCCATAGAGGTCTCTTGTAATGAGATGTATAATAGCAGTGGCCATCTAGGTGTAGGAGGCACAAGTACTGGAGGATTGAGGAGATACTGCTTTATTCTGTCAAAGGATTTCTGGTAGTCAGCTATCCAGACTGTAGGTACATTCTTCCGGAGAATTTTGAAGATTGGATCGCATAACTACATGTTTAGATAATTACCTCGGTGAATGATGTTCACCGGTGAAGTACAAAACAACTTGAACCGTCAAAACTGTTTGTAGAGATTTCTCGAAGAAATACTTAAAGCTCGATCCTTGTTCTTCACTATCCCCGTGAAGCTTTTGAATTTTTACTTGGTATTGAAGAAACAAAGAGAAGAAGCTTGTTGGAGTAGACTTTCTATCTCACAAATCCTTAGGGTTACAAACCCTAAGCTTCAAAAACAAATTAGTGTAGCCCTTGTAGCTTACGAAAATCCAATAGAGACTTCTCTTGGAGCTCACGATTTTGGGGAAGAAAATAATAATTAAAAAAAATCACACAGAAACGTTCTGGGTATTAGGGTATTTATAGATTAGGATCAAATCCTAATTCTTCTCCAATTAGAAGTTAACCCTTTAAAGAGTTACTAAATAATGATAACTCTTATCATTAATTAAACTCCATATTTATCTATAACTTATTAGTTATAATAAACTCTCTAATTTAGGATTCATTTTCCTAAAAGGACTCCTTAATTAAAGGCGAACTAACAAACTCCCTTAAAAAAAGGGCTCCTAATCCAATTAGGAAAGCCCTAAGGGGGGGCGTGAACTATAGGAGGCGTGAGCCAAGGGAGTCTTGCACTTCAATTTTTTGATAAGAAACTAATCTTATCCCTTTATTTCTTGTTTTCCAAGATTGGAATCTAATCCCATAAGATAAGGATTAATTATTTAATTAACAAAATCCTTAACCAAGTAGGAATCTCCAAATGGGCGCCCACCCTAGGGAATTAATCCTTTGTGCTTGGACCCACCAATAAGTCCATTATTGTTGGGTTTTACGGAAATGGGTCAAAGTCATTTCCCCTTATATTGGGTTAATTAAATAATCATTATTATTATCCTTTAATTTAGATTAACATTTAATCTAAACCATAGATTAACATTTAATCCATTTTATAAAGATTAACTTCTAATCCTTTAAATTATAGATTAACATTTAATCTATTAATTGAGCTTGTATTTCTTATGTGAGCATCTCCATAGATTGCTCTGAGATATTCTAACCCTCGTTTACCCAATGTTATTTCATTGACCCTTAAATACGAATGACATCAGAATTGCAAGTGACGTGAGATATCCATGTTGCAATTTAATCCCAGTGTAAGAACATTAACCAATAAGGATCCCGCCACATGAACTTTTTAATTCAATTGATCCTTCCATTAACATTATCCCTAATGGGCCTTCAAGATTAATATACTATCTAACTCATAGCCCATTGTACATCATCCGGGTTTCTAGGACTTCTGATTAGGCCATGAGAAATTTTTTCTCATGTAAAACGTTCAGAGAAATTTTTTTTGCTAACTATAATGTATTTTAATAAAAATATATTTCAAACTTATTTGATGTAAAAATCACCTGCGCAGGATTTATGTAGCACCCCGGACTTTTCCGTACTTAATGAATAGCACTTTTATAGCCAATTGGTCTTTCTCATAGTATAATTAATAAATAAGGGAGAAATTGAAGATTCCAAAATGCTAGAAATGTTCCTTTTCAAAAGACGAATCCAACGCAAGTTGAATTGTCAAAATCTAACGAATGAGTCAAAAGTTATGGCAAAAGTACCAAAACACGTTTTGCAGAGAACCGATTGCTCGGTCCAAACTAGCGATCGATCGGTCCACAACCGATTGATTGGTAGCTATCGACTGGTGCACTTTTTTGTATGAGGAAAAATTCCAGAGAGGGTGTTTTTGACCAATCGACCGGTCAAGAATACCGATCGCTCGGTCCTGACCACTGATCGATCGGTGTATCGTGTTTTGCAGAAATTTCATTAAGGGCTTTTTGGTCTTTTGGGGATTTTGACCTTGCCTATAAAGGCTTGCTCGAGCCTAAGGGTTTCATAAACCCTTAGGGTAGAAATTTGAGAGAGAGTGAGAGAAGAAGAAGAGGGTTTTTCTCCTAGGGCATCCTTGGTGAAGAGATCAAGGGTTTGAACATCCAAGGATCTTCACAAAGTTGGTTTCCTTCAAAGCCAAGCCTCAAACTCGTGAGGAGTGTTTTCCCAAAGCTAGGGCAGCGTTCTTCAAGGCTTTCCTCAAAAGGATTTCTTCCCCCCCTCAAGCATTCTTCAAGCAAGGGTCCTCCTTCTTCCAAGTTGGAGCTTCAAATCAAGGGTTTTCACCCAAGATCAAGTCTTGACTCAAGTTTAGTACACCCTACTAATTTATTAGTAATAACCTTGATTTCTTCCTCAAATATGATGAGTTTATATGTTGTTTGTCCCTTTTATTGAGTTATAATGTAATCCATATAATAATATGGATAAAGGTGTGGGAATGTGTGAATGGATGGTGGGTTGTGGCGAGTGGATGGCGTGTGGGGTGATGTATGTAGCGTGATGGATAGTGGTGGAAGGGAATTTTCAAACATAATGAACATATCTCTGTGGTAGATGAAAAACATACACTAAGCAACTTAAATCAAAAGGCTATAATTGTGATGCTTACCAAGTGTTTGAGAAAATGTTTAAATGACGATTTGAATGAGTGAACTTGAATTATGAAAGCATGCATTGAGTTCTTCTTTCTAAGTGTCTACCTTGATCAAATGCACTACATGTCATTTATATTCCATATGCTCATATTAAGAATTGAAATGCTACGCTCATGTGATCATCCTACTCAAGTATGTCATCATGCCTACTATAATTGCTACACACACGCACGCATGCTTGCATGAACTGGGTTTCTTTCACGAGTATTAGTACATGATAAATAAAACAAGAAATAAGCATATGTCAAGGAGGTTGGTAGCCCAGGGATGTGTGGGTGCTAGCCTCTGGCTCACAAGTTAAACGAACATGAATGTCAAGGGTAGGGCATATCCTTAGGATATGTCATACCTGACTCACAAGAAAACACAGCAAGCAAGGATCAAGAAACATGGAAGGGTGTTAGTGTACTAAGACCAGGTACGGGGCACTAACATCTGTTCCCCAACACGCATGAAAGGATACTTGTCGCAACCCAAAACCCACCCTAGGAGTTAGAGTGAACTTTGGACGACTAATCATGGCTTACATGACTTGCTTGACAAACCAACCTGTAAAAAAA
Organism: Tetracentron sinense; assembly: GCA_015143295.1. NCBI lineage: Eukaryota > Viridiplantae > Streptophyta > Magnoliopsida > Trochodendrales > Trochodendraceae > Tetracentron > Tetracentron sinense. Next base: position 17,279,288 of record CM026553.1, read on the forward strand.
AAAACCCACAGAGCATATACAATAGAGGATATAAGCAGCGGAAACTTACTCTAACATAGCACAGCGGAAGTCTAAACAAACCTCTATGTATATACGAATCCAAGTTTACACAAAAGGAATCCAAAAGAAAGTGCGGACAGACCCGCCAAAATACATGGATATAATCACTCATGCTCACCCACAGCTAATCCACTCAGAATCTACAACCACCTAATGGTAACCCTCTACTGGAGGTTCCTCCAAAGGTTCCTCGATGTACTCCTCTTCCACTGTAGCACCCCAGACTTTTTCATCCTTAATGAATACCACCTTCATAGCTAATTGGCCGTTTTTATAGTCTAATTAATAAATAAGGGAGAAATCGGAAATTCCGAAATGTCAGAAATGTTTGTTTTCGAAAGACGGATCCAACGCAAGTTGAATCGTCAAAATCCGACAAGCGAGTCAAAAGATATGGTCAAAACAGTCCAGACATACAGAAGACCGATCGCTCGGTCCAGTCAGCGATCGATCGGTCCATAACCGATCGATCGGTAGCTATCGCACGGTCAGAAATTTTGTATAGGGAAATTTTCCAGAGAGTGAGTTTTTGACCGGTCGATCGGTCATAAACACCGATCGCTCGGTAGGCAACCGATCGATCGGTCATGAACACCGATCGCTCGGTCTTCGCGTTTTTGCAGAAATTTCAGTAAGGGCGTTTTCGTCTTTTGGGTGTGAAACCCTTGCCCATAAGGGTTTGCTCGACCCTTTGAGCCCTCATTCACAACCCTTAGACATTTTGAGAGCTAGAGAGTGAGAAGAAGAGGGTTTTGACCTAGGGTTTCCATTGAGGAAGAAATCAAAGGGGTGGACCATCCTTGGTCGTCCTCAAACTTGGATTTGCTTCAAGTTCAAGGCTCAAGCTCGTGTGGGAGCCACTCTCCAAGCTAGGGCAGCCATCTCACGTACGTTTGGAAAGGGGTTTCTTCCCCCAACTCAAGCTTCTTTCAAGCAAAGGCTTCATCTTTCAAGTTGGAGCTTCAATCAAGGTCCCTACCAAGGATCAAGCCTTGATTCAAGGTTAGTACACCCTACTAACTTCCCTTAGCAATAATCTAGATTTTCTATTGTGAAATGTGACTCTTGATAGTATGTTTTCTTCCTTATAAAATGTATCATCTTCACTAAATATAAACAAGATAAGAAAAAGGTATGGATGTGTGGATGGGATGTCGATTGAGGCGATTGGATGCCGTATGGATGTTGTGTGATGTGTAAAAAGGAAAATGGACGATGGGCACTTTACAAATAACGAATGTACCTTGATGTCTTGATGAAAAATACGCACTAAATAAGGGAAATGGAAGGACTAAGAAATGTGGCCCACCGGGTGTTTGATAAAATGACTAAACAAGGGATAAATGGACTTAATGAAGAAAATGGAAATAGAAATTGTGTAAATGTTCTTAGAAATGATAAATTGCTCAAATGTGCTATATGTTGCCTAAATTTTCATACCACTATGTTAAGGATTGAAATGCCATAGTCATGTGATCTGCCCATTCAAGTATGTCATCATGATTACCACTATTGACAAGCACACAAGCACGCATGCATGCATGAAACTGGGTTTTCCAAGATTGTATTTGTATATGATGAATCAAGAACATAACAAGGAGTTTGGTAGCCCAAGGAAGGGTGCTAGCCTCTGGCTCACAAGAGAAACGGAACAAGAACATGACAAGGAGGTTGGTAGCCCAAGGAAGGGTGCCCAAGGAAGGGTGCTAGCCTCTGGCTCACAAGAGAAATGGAATAAGAACATGACAAGGAGGTTGGTAGCCCAAGGAAGGGTGCTAGCCTCTGGCTCACAAGAGAAACGGAACAAGAACATGACAAGGAGGTTGGTAGCCCAAGGAAGGGTGCTAGCCTCTGGCTCACAAGTATACAAGTCAAGAACAAATCAAGACATGAAATACAAGACAAGACACGATACACATACATGATTTGACCGAGACACGAAAAAGGTTTCCGAGACATGAGTTTTACCGAGGTTTTTGCATTCATATACGTATGTCAAGATATGGCTATGTATCTTATGCTTTCACTATTGCTTTAAATTAATATCTTGTATTGCTCACTGTTGTTATGCGTTCGTTATTGTTATGGTTAGCTAGTAGTTTGTACTCGCTGAGTATTCCATGCTCAGCCGTACTTTTATGTCGGCAGGTACCGTGGATGTCCTCGACCCCGAGCCTTGGGTCGAGGAGGAGTATGTAGAGGAGAGGGAGCCACCTATCCCATGGCAGTCTCAAGAGGATGGGGACTTGGATGTGTGGCCATACCTCGACTACTGTTGAGAGGAGAGTGTTAGAGAGTTCTTTTTTGTATTTTGATAGGTGGGCATGTCCACCTTTACTTTGATTGTATTTGGTATATGTTAACTTGGAATACTATTTGGAGTTATAGAAGAAAAGAAAAGTTGGCTTATGCTTCCGCACTTATGTTTAGTTTCTGCGCTCTGATTATCATTGTACTATATTATGTTTAGCCTCTTGCATTACAGGATGGTTTGACAGGTACACGTAGTCACCTCTAAAGTATCCCTTAACTCCTAGGGGGTATTTTGGGGCGTGACAGAAGTGGTATCAGAGCCCTAGGTATTAGAGTCCCTAGGGTCACTTAGATGATTGAACAAGGTATTAGAATCACCTTAGAGAGTTGTATTCCAAGTATAGACTAACAAGTTAGTCTTAGTCAAAATGGGTTGAACTTCAACCGAACATAGAGTCCTACACTAGGAACACGGATTGTATGTTATGCTATTGTGTTATATACCATGTGTACATTATTGGTGTTGTACTTATTAAAAGTGCTTGATGAATATGTATTGAGTGAATTGCGAAAAATTGTACTAAATGCGTATCCAAGTTAGACTCATGCTGTATTGTCGTTCTCAGGAGAAATCATGAGACGCAATACCCGGGGTCGCGGGTACAACACGAGGGGTAATGGAGGTGATGCTCCATCGGGTGATGATCAGCCCGACTTTGCCCAAGCATTCGCATCCATAGCCGAGACTTTGGCTATGTTGGCGGCAAGGCAACCGGCCACCCCGCCTAATGTGGCACTTATACCGGCTCCTCCTAACCGAGCCCAAGCCGGGATAGAAGCTTTCCGGAGGATGAGGCCTCCAACTTTTTGTGGAAGCATTGATCCACTTGTTGCCGAGGGTTGGATTCGGCAACTTGAGAAGGTATTCTCGGTTTTGGCACCTACGGAAGTAGAGAGGGTCACATGGGCTGCCTTTATGCTTGAAGGCGAGGCCGACCATTGGTGGAAGTCTGCACTTCGGACCCGAGAGTTGACCCGGCAAAGCCAAGAATGGACATGGGGAGAATTCTTGGACGTTTTCTACAAGAAATACTTTCCAGTTGGGATGAAAGAAAAGAAAGAAATTGAATTTATTACCTTGGAGCAAGGTAATATGTCTGTAGCGGCTTACGAAGCCAAGTTCTCAGAGCTATCTCGATTTGCTCCACACATGATAGCTACCGAGGCTATGAAGGCCCGGAAATTCGAGAGGGGGTTGAAGGCCTACCTCAAGGATCGTGTCTCAATGTTCCGACATGAGACATATTCAGAAGTTGTGGACAAAGCATTGTTGGCCGAGTCTAATTCCGAAGAGTTCTTTAAGAGAAGAGGAATAGAGAAGGGACAGTCTAGTAGTTCAGGGGAGAAGAGAGCTAGGACTATGTCTTATCAGTCCGCAGGGCCGGCTCAGTCACAGAGGATGTACTCGGCACCACAGGCCCCCCCGCCCTTTTACTCCACCGGTTTTTCGCCCGGCTACCTCGTATGCTCCTCACCCCGCAGTGACTCAGGCTACGGGTTATACTCCTCCCACTTATTCACATGATGTCTGCACCCTTTGTGGAAGGAGGCATCCAGTAGGGGAATGTTGGAAGGCTACAGGAGGTTGTTTTCATTGTGGCGACCAGGGCCACATGATTCGGGATTGTCCCCGACGTCGATTGCCAGCTCAGTCTTCGGGGAGCAGGCCCCCGATTAGGCAGACATCTCAGCCTAGCTCTTCTCAGGCTTCGAGGGCCTCACAGTCTGCCCGGCCTCCTCGCCCAGCCACTCAGGGTCGATTTTTTGTTCTATCGGAGAGAGACGCACGTGCATCCGACGATGTCGTGCAAGGTACGCGAGAATTTTGAGTTTAAGTTGTATAAAATTTCTGTGGCTTGTTATGCGGTTAGTTATACTAAGGGTTACCTATGTATGATGCTTGTTACTATTTGAAATCTACTGATATTAGTTACTTAATCGCACAGGCGCTTTATTAGTGAACGAATGTCTCGCTCGAGTGTTGATAGACACAGGATCCACTCACTCTTTTGTCTCCCCAAGTTTTGCAAAGGGCTTTTCGACTGAGGCTACTCCGTTGGAGCGGGAGTTGACCATTGCAACTCCACTCGGCAAGTCGGTTGATACGGACAAGATATTCAAGGATAGTGTGGTTCAAGTGGGGGAGAATGAATTGTTAGCCGACCTTATCATCCTGGGTTTCCAAGATTTAGACTTTGACGTCATTCTTGGTATGGATTGGTTGGCAAGCCATCACGGGCATGTTGCGTGTTTTGAAAAGATGGTGAATTTCAAGCCGGAAGGGGGTAAGCCTTTTCACTTCCGAGGATTAAGAGAGAGGGACATTGCTCGCCTCGCAGCCTTGAGTATAGCACACCCAGAAGCACAAAACTCATCGGCTATTCCAGTTGTGAGTGAGTTCCCGGAAGAACTTCCCGGATTACCTCCTGATAGAGAGATCGAATTCGCTATAGAGCTTGCTCCGGGTACCGCTCCGATTTCAAGGGCACCATATAGAATGGCCCCTATAGAGCTTGAAGAATTAAAGAAGCAGATTGAGGAGTTACAACAACTTGGTTTCATCCAACCAAGTGTCTCGCCGTGGGGAGCTCCGGTTCTCTTTGTGAAGAAGAAGGACGGGTCTATGAGGATGTGTATAGACTACCGTCAGTTGAACAAGGTAACTATCAAGAATCGTTATCCCTTGCCAAGGATAGACGACTTATTTGACCAACTGAAGGGAGCGAGATTCTTCTCCAAAATTGATCTTAGATCGGGGTATCACCAATTAAGGATCAAGGCGGAAGATGTTCAGAAGACGGCTTTCAGGACTCGGTATGGGCATTACGAGTTCCTTGTCATGCCTTTTGGGCTGACGAATGCACCGGCGGCATTCATGGATTTGATGAACCGGGTGTTCCGATCTTACTTGGATCGATGCGTGATTGCATTCATTGATGACATTTTGGTGTATTCCCAGACACGGGAAGATCACGCACGAGACCTCTGTCTTGCTCTAGAGATGTTGAGAGAGCATAGGCTATATGCACATTGAGTAAGTGCGAGTTCTGGCTAGAGGAAAGTCGCATTTCTTGGACACGTGGTGTCGGCCGAGGGTATTCTGTAGATCCAGCCAAGGTTGAGGCAAGTCATGAGTTGGGAGAGGCCCAAGAGACGCTTTTTTACAGTGAGGAATACGCCTAGTTTCCTCGGATTGGCAGGCTACTACCGGAGATTTGTGGAGGGATTCTCCAGTTTGGCTGCACCTTACATACTTAGACAACAAGCCACCGTGCAAGTTCAGTGGGATATGAGCGTGTGACGGGATGTGGCAAGTAAGTTTCCAGAGTTGAAAGAAACGCCTCACCACCAGCCCTTAGTCCTTATGTGACCATCCGGCACTCATGGGTGCGTATGAGGTAATATAGCGATTGCTTCGCACATTCGGACTTGGGTGCTGGCTCCTTATGCCAGCATAAGAAGTCATTGCCT
>CM026553.1:17285224-17367401 GCA_015143295.1 Tetracentron sinense
TCGAGAGGACCCACCTTGGAGTGAAAGCCGTTTCAGATTTTGATCGAAGAGATCATGGTTGCTTCGCAACAAGACAATCCCTTTAGTTTCTGTCCATGGCACACCATCTCGGGAAGAAGCTACATGGGAGCGTGAAGCCGAAGGTCAAGTCAGTACACCAGAGTTATTGAGTGGGTTTTGTCATAGGTTTTTGAATATGGGCGATGTATTTTTGTTTTGATTCGGTAATGCATTTCCTTTCCAATTTGAGGATGAATTTTTGTAAAGGGGACGATGTAGAGCACCAGACTTTTTTCATGCGTAATACTGGCATTTCGTGTCAATTTTTCCTTTAAAGAAGGTAAAAACATTAACACTAAGGAGGAAATGAAAGTGCGAACCTCAAGAAATGTCCTTTCCGAGAGTACGAACCCACGCAAGTTGAATCTGTCAAATCGACGAACGATTCCAAAGATATTTCCAAACCATTTGGACCCTGAAGGCAATCCTAGCTCGGTAGGCACTAAGGACTTGCTCCTAAAGGCACTGACACCATAGACAACGAACGTCTGTAACTGGTACTTACGTGCAGCAGACAATCATCTGCGTTGTACCTCAACAACGTTTACTTGTACAGCTCACAACTTGTAAACGTTTACACTCACGACGGGCACGTTGTACATACGAAACGGCAACGTTTATAATCTCATCCACGGTTGCGTTGTACATAAACAACGCAACGTGTTACAGCTCCAAACGTGTGCGTTGTACATAAGACAACGACAATGAGCACAGCACAACTTGTTCGCACTGTTCACACACAACGTTTTTCACCACTATTCCCATCACAACGTGTTTGGCAACTGTCACCGCACAACGTGTTCAGCCTATTATTCGACGGCGCACAAACGTTTTCGTCACGATTCACACACGTGTTTTCGCAGAGAATTTCAGTAAGGCTATTATGGTCTTTTGGTCTGTTTACCTTACCTTTAAAGTTTAAACCCGAGCCTTTAAGGGCATCATTCGCCACTTAGAGAATTGGAGAGAATAGAGAAAGGTAAGGCGATTCCAACCTAGGGTTTCCACTTTGGAAGAGAAATCAAAGGGGTTTTGAGACCCTAGATCACTTCAAGTCCGCTTTTCTCCAAGATCACGGCTCAAGCACCCGTGGAGAGCGTTCCCCAAGCTAGGGCAGCACCTCACGGTCGTTTTTGGAAGGGGTTTCTTCCTCATTTCTTCAAGGTCGGTACTTCTTACTACCCTCCTAGTTATAATTTCTCTTTTCCCTTTATTTCCCTTTGTTTTCCTTCATTTACACATGTATTATGAGATGGGTTGTGAATGGTGAATGGAATGGTGAATGGAGATGAATGTGAATGGATGCCGTGTGGATGATGTGGTGAATGAATGGGAAAGGGCATTGTACTAATATGAACATACAAGTGTGATGTGAGCATAACCCACCTAGAAAAGCATGATTTAAGTTTAAAGGAATAATGAATAATGAACACACCATGTTTGATGAAATGCCAAGGTGAATAAAGTGAGTTGTAAATTAGGAAATGCATGCCTAATAAATTATGGATATTGCTAGGGCCTATGATAGTGTGTTTTCTTGCTTTCCCTAAATGATATGTATATTACATTGCTAAATCATTGATGTTTTATGTGTTGTGAAATTACCCAAATGTCATATTTAAATTTTAAATGCAAGTATGTACACGGTTCCCACGAGCACCGGCATGCATGACATGATTTCTCGAGGTTTTCAAGAACATGGTTAGAGGTGGGACATATCCTACGATATGTTTTACCTCGCTTTCACAAGAAAACAAGAACCAACATTCCATGAGGGGTCTCCCCTCACTCATAAGTGCATATCATGAAGAAGGGCCTCCCTTTACTCGCAAGTACATACATATCATAAGAAGGGTTTCCCTTCCCTCGCAAGTACATCTCACAAGGACATCTCACAAGTGAAAGAACATGACATGAGCATTTAGGAAGAAGGGTCTCCCTTCCCTCACAAGTAGTTTACTTTTCCAAGCATGATACAAGCAAGCATGACACGGCATGACAAGCATGGGCATTTAGGAAGAAGGGTCTCCCTTCCCTCACAAGTAGTTTACTTTTCCAAGCAAGCATGACATGGTATGACACACATGGCACGCATGATACGATAAGATAAGACAAACATGACAAGTTTTCAAGCACGGAAATGGTATTTTCAAGTCAAGTCAAGTGCACGATGTTTTCAAGAGGTTTCATCGGCTTTCTACGAAATACAAGCATGATTATAAATTGTTTTGCTTCCTTGTATGATGTAAATTGTTCCTGTTCTATATATGCAACTTGCTTCCTACTCTATGTATGCTATCTGTATACTATGACTGTTGGTTAGTATTTAGTACCCGCTGAGTATTCCATGCTCAGCCGTACTTCTTATGTCGGCAGGTTCTGAGGGGGCTGCTGCTCCATTGACGTTTGTGCTCCTGGTCCATGGGTGGAGGAGGAGTACGTCGAGGAGCCTTTTGAGGAACCTCCCGTAGAGGGTTATCAGTAGGTGGTATTAGGTTCTGAGTGGATTAGCTGTGGGTGAGCATGAGTGATCATATCCATGTATTTTGGCGGGTCTGTCCGCACTTTCTTTCGGTTACTTTTGTATAAACTTGGATTCGTATATACATAGTGTCGCGACCCAAAATACCCCCTAAGAGTTAAGGATACTTTGACTCGTGACCGCCGTATCATACCTCCAGTATGATACATAAGGCACACGTGGAAACCTGTCAGAGTACCTGAATATACATAGCGGAAACGAAATACAATGCACAACGGAAAAAATAAAATACTAAACATAGCGGAAGCAAAATGAATACTCCTATAACTTGGCTCAAGTAAGAACCAACAAGTATACATGTGTGAGAACCCAAAAGTGGAGTGGACAAACCCCACACTCACATAACTAAAAGACACAAGTTCTAAGTCGGTCGATCAACAGAAATCGAAGTCACGACTCCTATCTAAAGCACCATCGTCATGATAGTGATCCATGGAAGGCTCCGGGTCACGGTACTCTTCCTCGACCCAAGGTTCTTCGCCACACAAATCGAATGGAACCCGAGCACCTGCCGATCATAACAATATCGACTGAGCATGGAATACTCAGTGTATACAAACTAATCACAATAAAGCGGTTAGGCATGGAGCATACAAGACATGGAGAATGAAATCCGTAAATTCCTTAAAGCATGGAAACCGTGAAAACGTATGTGAGATAATATTCGAAACCAAAACTGTAACCGTGTGAGTCAATCGATAATCATAGCCTTATGAGTTCTTGTGAGTTCATGGAGTTACTTAGAGTCATTATGATCCGTAGAGACATAGAGCATAGAGCAATAACCTTAGAGCATTTCCATAGAGCATAACCTTAGAGATCTTAGAGCATTTCATTGTGATCCGTGGAGCTTGTGAGACGATCTTAGAGCATTATCATAGAGTTTCCTTGTGAGCATGGTATGATCCTTAGAGCTTGTGAAACGATCTTAGAGAAATCATAGAGTTACTTAGAATCATTCATTATTAGTCTTTTCGTGAAAAACCTTTGTTTGTACTTGGAGAAATCCATGGAAACCATCGGTTTATGCGAGACATGCGAGCATATGCACTTAATAAGAGAAATCATCGTATTTAAGCATAGAATCCCTTAGAGGTATTTTATCAAACACTTAGAGTGCATCATAATAGTAACCTTCATCCAAGTATATAATCACACCTTTTCATACATAAAATCAATACATATAGATAGGGCATAGATAAGAAGAATCATAATTAGTAACTAGTAGGACTACAAGATTGTAGTAGAGTATATCTACCTTAGAGAAATCAATGAGTTTGACTCCCAATGGCTGGAACAAGCAAGAACAGTGAGTTCTTGGTTGGAAAACACCAAATGGAAAGGAAGAACTTGATCTTCCACAAGCTTGAACGATCACCAAGGTCCTCTCTTCCTTCTCTTCTTCAAATCCCTCAAAAACAATGCACAAAGGGTTTGTGAAACCCTGAGGCACGAACCCAGCCCTTTTATAGGCAAAGGGTGATGGTTAAAGTCTTAAACACCCTTAATGAAGGAAATCTGCGTATGACCGATCGATCGGTGTTATGGACCGAGCGATCGGTGGCTTACCGGTCGATCGGCGTTATGACCGAGAGATCGGTCAAAAACACACTCTCTGGAATTTTTCCCCATGCAAAAAAGTTAACCGTGCGACAGCTATCGAGCGATCGGTAGTTGACCGATCGATCGCAGGTAATGACCGAGCGATCGGTCGACCCCTGTTTTGCTGAAAAACCTTGTTTACACCACTCGAATCTTCCCCAATGCACTTCCAACACTCTTTTATGCTTTCAACACATTCCCTAAGGACATATAGACCCATTGGAACATATACGCCATAATTCCAAACACATATATTAACATAAGACCCATAAGTGTACAAAACCACACTTGGGCACTATTCACAAACTATTCATTCTTAGTGAAATGAAATTTTGGGGCTCTACATCCCTCCCCCCTTACAAGAATTTCGTCCTCGAAATTAGAAAGATGCCAAAAACATAACAAGAACAAAATACACACAAAACTAACAAGGAAAACTACTCAAACACGTGAGGGTACTTTTCCTTCACTTCCGCTTCTCGTTCCCATGTAGCCTCTTCCTTGGAATGATGCTGCCACTTCACTAGGACTAAAGGGATAGTCTTGGTTCGCAACACTTGATCTCGACGATCCAGAATCTGAACTGGTTGCTCAACCAACGTAAGATCCTCTCGAATCTCAACAGGATCAAGAGCGATGACGTGAGACGGATCCGAAATGTATTTTCTAAGCATAGAGACGTGAAATACATTATGGACCGTTGCCATGTGAGGCGGTAGTGCTACCCTGTAAGCAACCTCACCAACCCTTATGACGATCTCAAATGGTCCCACGTACCTAGGACTGAGCTTTCCCTTCTTCCCGAATCGCATGATTCCCCGACTCGGCGAAATCTTCACAAAGACCCGATCTCCAACTCGGAACTCTAAATCTCTGCGGCGTATATCCGCATAGCTCTTCTGCCTATCCTGAGCACTTTTCAATCGCTCCCGGATAATTTTGACCATTTCTGCGGTCCGCTCTATCAACTGAGGACCAAGAATTTTCCTCTCACCAACTTCACCCCAGTATAGCGGCGATCGACAACTCCGACCATACAGAGCTTCAAAAGGTGCCATCTGGATGCTTGCCTGATAGCTATTGTTGTAGGCAAACTCAACCAACGGCAACTGTTCCTCCCAACTACCCTGAAAATCCAGTATACAAGCTCGGAGCATATCCTCCACTACTTGATTCACCCTCTCCGTTTGTCCATCGGTCTGAGGATGGAAGGCGGTACTGAATTCTAAACGAGAACCCATAGCATCCTGGAAAGTTTTCCAAAACCTGGAAGTAAACCGAGGATCTCGATCAGACACGATAGAAACTGGCACACCATGCAGTCGAACCACCTCCTTAACATATAGGGCTACCAACTGATTTGCATTGAAAGTAGTTCGGTACAGAATAAAATGTGCAGACTTAGTCAACCTGTCCACAATCACCCAAATAGCATCGGAGCCCTTCGCCGTTCGCGGCAAACTCACAATGAAATCCATCGAGATGTTCTCCCATTTCCACTCCGGAATAGGAAGAGACTGCAAAAGACCTGCCGGCCTTTGATGTTCGGCTTTTACCTGCTGGCAAATCAAACATCTAGCGACGTACTCAGCGACTTCCCTCTTCATGTTTCGCCACCAGTAGTGCTTCTTGAGATTCTGGTACATCTTAGTACCTCCCGGATGTACCGTGTACTTTGATCGGTGAGCTTCATTCAAAATTTCATCCCTCAAAACTGTGTCGGTGGGGACACACAACCTGCCCTTAAATGTGATAGAACCATCATTATTTAAAGCGAACTCCTGATTGCCGTTACTCACCGACTTGTCTCGGTAAGCAAGCAACTCAACATCTGAATTCTGTAACTCCTTGATCTGGCTCAGGATCTGTGGCCTAACCACCACGTTGGACATTATCAGCCCATAGGTGACATGCCTGAGAGTAGTGTCCAAATGACACATATCATGTAATAACTTCCATTCTTGCACTCTCAATTGAGCCATAACTCCGTAAGGTTTTCTGCTAAGAGCATCGGTTACCACGTTCGCCTTACCCGGGTGGTACTGGATGGAACAGTCGTAGTCCTTCATGAACTCCATCCAACGACGCTGCCTCATATTCAACTCCTTCTGGAGGAAAAGATACTTCAAGCTCTTGTGGTCTGTGAACACCACGAACTCTTCTCCGTAGAGGTAGTGACGCCAAAGTTTCAGTGCAAAAATGACCGCCGCGAGCTCTAAGTCATGTGTGGGGTAATTCTGCTCATGCTCCTTCAGCTGACGGGAAGCATAGGCGACCACCTTTTTATGCTGCATCAAAACACATCCAAGTCCCACTAGTGAAGCATCACTATAGACTTCGAAACCACCGCTCCCAGATGGAACTGTGAGAACAGGAGCCGAAGTAAGCTTCTTTTTCAACTCCAAGAAACTAGCCTCGCACTTATCACTCCAAGTGAACCTCGTGTTCTTCCGTGTGAGATAGGTAAGTGGAGCTGCTAAACTTGAAAATCCTTCCACAAACCTTCTGTAATATCCTGCCAACCCGAGGAAACTACGAATCTCGGTGACACTCTTCGGCCTTTCCCAATTCATCACCGCTTCAATCTTTGCAGGATCAAATGAAATACCTTCAGCAGATACCACGTGTCCAAGAAAAGACACCTTGTTCATCCAGAACTCACACTTGCTCAACTTAGCATACAGACTATGCTCTCGAAGTGTCTGCAATACCAGACGGAGATCTCTCGTGTGATCCTCCTGTGACTGTGAATACACAAGGATATCATCTACGAACACGATCACACATTGATCGAGAGACGATCTGAACACCCGATTCATCAAATCCATGAATGCTGCCGGTGCGTTAGTCAGTCCAAAGGACATGACCAAAACCTCGTAATGACCGTATCGAGTTCGGAATGCTGTCTTCGGAATGTCCTCTTTCTTGATCTTCAACTGATGATAACCAGATCGAAGGTCAATCTTGGAGAAAAACTGTGCACCCTTCAATTGGTCAAACAAGTCGTCTATCCGAGGCAATGGATAACGATTCTTGATCGTGACCTTGTTCAATTGCCTGTAATCAATGCACATACGCATTGTTCCATCTTTCTTCTTCACGAAGAGAACCGGAGCTCCCCAAGGTGAAACACTTGGCCGGATAAAACCAAGGCCTTGCAATTCTTCTAACTGCTCTTTTAACTCCTTAACCTCAATAGGGGCCATCCTATACGGAGCTCTTGAAATCGGAACTGTGCCTGGAGCTAGCTCAATCGCAAACTCGATTGCACGATCGGGAGGCAATCCCGGCAAGGTTTCCGGAAAAACATCTATATACTCACATACCACCGGAATGAGTGTGGAGTCTCGCACTTCTACACCCTCGAGACTAAGAGCTGCCAAGCGGGCAATGTCTCTTCTCTGAAGTCCCCTGAAATGAAACGGCTTTAACCCCACGGGTTTAAAATGCACCACCTTCTCGAAACACGCCACGTGTCCATGGTGAGTTGAGATCCAATCCATACCTAGGATGACATCGAAATCCCAATCCTGAAATCCCAGAAGGATCAAGTCAACTGGCAACTCGTGCTGCATGACTTGTACAACATTATCCGGATACACTTTATCTGTCTCAATAGATTTTCCCAATGGAATCGAAATGGACAACTCCCTAGGTAGCTTGCTTGGCTCGGACGTAAAGCCTTTGGCAAAGCTTGGTGAAACAAACGAGTGAGTGGATCCTGTGTCTATCAACACTCTTGCCAAACATTCATTTACAAGCAACGAACCTGAGAATTTGAATCATCCCAGTTATAACACAACTATACATATAGATACAAACATCGCAAAACACCACATAGGATATATATAAATACGAACATATCATGGCAATATTAGAACTTTGACAAAGACTAGTTCGCGCGTACCTTGCACAACATCATCAGATGCCTGTGCGTCTCTATCAGTCATGGCAAAGACTCTGCCCTGGTTCGCCTGACGAGGCTGCTGGGTAGGCTGCAAGGATCTAGAGGCCTGAGATGAAGACCCCTGAAGTGAATTCTGCCTGCATGGAGGCCGAACTCCCTGTGATCCAGACTGTGACTGCTTGCGCGGGCAATCTCGAATCATATGGCCCATCTCGCCACAGTGGAAGCATCCACCTGACATTCTTCGGCAATCTCCAGTCTTATGCCGACGACCACATACGGCGCACTCCTCAAATGTCTGTGATGCGGAGGAAGTCGGAGGCATAACCCTCGTAGCTTGCGATGCCGTAGGACGCGGTGCCTGAGGCGCAAAAGAAGGTTTCTGAGCCGACATCGGCTGGGAGAACTAGTACGGTGCAGTCCTAGTCCTCTTCTCTAAAGAACTACTCGACTGACCCCGAGACATGCTCTTCCCGAAACCACTGTCTCTCCTTCTCACGAAGTCTTCCGCATTCTTTTCGGCGATCTTCGCCTTCCCTACTATCTCTCTCCAAGACTCTACCTGGAGAATGGACACCCGATCTCGGATGAAAGCCTTCAAGCCCATCTCAAACTTCCTGACCTTAGGTCTTCAGTAGCCACCAAGTGCGGAGCAAACCTAGACAACTCGGTGAACCTAGCCTCATACTCGGCTACGCTCATCGACCCTTGCTCCAAAAGCATAAACTCTCTCGCCTTTTGTTCCCGAATAAACCTGGGAAAGTACTGTTCCCTGAAAGTCTCTAAGAACTCCGCCCAAGTCCAGGGCACACCTGCCTTAGCAACATCTCTCTGCCTTTGGGCAGCTCTCCACCAGTGTTCGGCTTCACCTTCCATCACGAAGGAAGCCCATTCTGCTCTTTGCTCATCGGTACAACGGAGAGCCCGGAAGGTCTTCTCCAGCTGCATAATCCAAGACTCGGCCACCATGGGGTCCAGAGTGCCATAGAATCTAGGAGGCCGCAGTCTCCTAAAAGCTTCGAGCCCCGCGGTGTGATGCACCGGTGTAGGCACAGGCGTGGATGGTGGGGTAGGCATAGGCCTCGCTGCCAACAATGCCAAAGTCTCGGCTATGGAGTCCATAGCATTTGTGAAATACAATGGTTCCTCTTCTCTCAGAACTTCACTCTCGGCCCTCCGAGTATGGTAACCTCGACCCTGATTACCACGTCTCATGATATCGAATCCTGAGATCAATTTGGCAAAACATGAGTCTAACTTGGATACCAAACCTCACATATCATATAGCAATTCAATAATCATGAAATGCTATACCGCACATAGTATACATCGAGGTATATACATATCATCATATAATTATACTTTAGAGCCTATACTAGAACCTCGCATATCATATCGATCTCGGATCCTATACTGACCTAAGGATTCACTTGATACCGGTTATGTCATGGTAACAAGCCTAAGACAACTGAGTCCTTCTGAGTTCTAAGTTCAACTCATAGGAATTACTTCCGCTTTAGGCCAAGCCTGAGTGACCTAACTGAGTCTGTCGTTAGACATAACTAGCATAACTAGCTCTGATACCAAGTCTGTCGCGACCCAAAATACCCCCTAGGAGTTAAGGATACTTTGACTCGTGACCGCCGTATCATACCTCCAGTATGATACATAAGGCACACGTGGAAACCTGTCAGAGTACCTGAATATACATAGCGGAAACGAAATACAATGCACAACGGAAAAAATAAAATACTAAACATAGCGGAAGCAAAATGAATACTCCTATAACTTGGCTCAAGTAAGAACCAACAAGTATACATGTGTGAGAAACCCAAAAGTGGAGTGGACAAACCCCACACTCACATAACAAAAGACACAAGTTCTAAGTCGGTCGATCAACAGAAATCGAAGTCACGACTCCTATTTAAAGCACCATCTTCATGATAGTGATCCATGGAAGGCTCTGGGTCACGGTACTCTTCCTCGACCCAAGGTTCTTCGCCACACAAATCGAATGGAACCCGAGCACCTGCCGATCATAACAATATCGACTGAGCATGGAATACTCAGTGTATACAAACTAATAACAATAAACCGGTTAGGCATGAAGCATACAAGACATGGAGAATGAAATCCGTAAATTCCTTAAAGCATGGAAACCGTGAAAACGTATGTGAGATAATATTCGAAACCAAAACTGTAACCGTGTGAGTCAATCGATAATCATAGCCTTATGAGTTCTTGTGAGTTCATGGAGTTACTTAGAGTCATTATGATCCGTAGAGACATAGAGCATAGAGCAATAACCTTAGAGCATTTCCATAGAGCATAACCTTAGAGATCTTAGAGCATTTCATTGTGATCCGTGGAGCTTGTGAGACGATCTTAGAGAAATCATAGAGTTACTTAGAATCATTCATTATTAGTCTTTTCGTGAAAAACCTTTGTTTGTACTTGGAGAAATCCATGGAAACCATCGGTTCATGCGAGACATGCGAGCATATGCACTTAATAAGAGAAATCATCGTATTTAAGCATAGAATCCCTTAGAGGTATTTTATCAAACACTTAGAGTGCATCATAATAGTAACCTTCATCCAAGTATATAATCACACCTTTTCATACATAAAATCAGTACATATAGATAGGGCATAGATAAGAAGAATCAAAATTAGTAACTAGTAGGATTGCAAGATTGTAGTAGAGTGTATCTACCTTAGAGAAATCAATGAGTTTGACTCCCAATGGCTAGAACAAGCAAGAACAGTGAGTTCTTGGTTGGAAAACACCAAATGGAAAGGAAGAACTTGATCTTCCACAAGCTTGAACGATCACCAAGGTCCTCTCCTCCTTCTCTTCTTCAAATCCCTCAAAAACAATGGACAAAGGGTTTGTGAAACCCTAAGGCACGAACCCAGCCCTTTTATAGGCAAAGGGTGATGGTTAAAGTCTTAAACACCCTTAATGAAGAAAATCTGCGTATGACCGATCGATCGGTGGTATGGACCGAGCGATCGGTGGCTTACTGGTCGATCGGCGTTATGACCGAGAGATCAGTCAAAAACACACTCTCTGGAATTTTTCCCCATACAAAAAAGTTAACCGTGCGACAGCTATCGAGCGATCGGTAGTTGACCGATCGATCGCAGGTAATGACCGAGCGATCGGTCGACCCCTGTTTTGCTGAAAAACCTTGTTTACACCACTCGAATCTTCCCCAATGCACTTCCAACACTCTTTTATGCTTTCAACACATTCCCTAAGGACATATAGACCCATTGGAACATATACGCCATAATTCCAAACACATATATTAACATAAGACCCATAAGTGTACAAAACCACACTTGGGCACTATTCACAAACTATTCGTTCTTAGTGAAATGAAATTTCGGGGCTCTACACATAGAGGTTTGTTTAGACTTCCGCTGTGCTATGTTAGAGTATGTTTCCACTGCTTATATCCTCTATTGTATATGCTTAGTGGGTTTTTGGAGGTTGGTTTGTCAAGCAAGTCATGTAAGCCATGATTAGTCGTCCAAAGTTCACTCTAACTCCTAGGGTGGGTTTTGGGTCGCGACATTATCCCATTGACCCTAAATAGGAATTTCATTGGAATTGCAAGTGACGTGAGATATCCATGTTGTAATTGAATCACAGTGTAGGAACATTAACCATTACGGATCCCGTCACATGAACTTTTTAATTCAATTGATCATTCCAAATACATTGTCCCTAATGGGCCTTCGAGATTATTTATACTATCGAACTCATAGGCCATTGCAAATCATTCGGGTTTCCAAGACTTCTGATTAAGTCATGAGAAACATTTTCTCATGTAAAACATTTTTAGAAAAATATTTTTACAAGTGTAAAATATTTTAAAGAAAATATATTTCAAACTTGTTTTGTTTCAAAATCACCTGCGTAGGATTTAAGCTTAATCGACTGTCTTACCCAGAACTTGGATAATCTCTCAAATTAATGAGTATGAATTTCTTGTTTGAAATTCATTATGACTCAAACAGCTTTCTGACTATCCAATTGTCACTGTATCATATTCCCTACGGTAGAGAATACTTTGGTGGAATCAAAACAGTCAAATTACTGTTCAATTATCAATGAACTCATTAGATCTAAGGATCATTGAAACTGTTCAATGTGAATGAGAGACCAACTATCTGATAGTATGTTTATGCAAGAGGTCTCTCATTGCATACAATCAATTAGTGTACATTTAAGCACCCATATGCTGATGCTTAGTCTCCACTACAATAGTTTGAGATAAAACTACATCTCAACCATTGAGAACATCTTAGCATTCTAGCAGCCATATAAGTGAAATGCCCAGCTTCACCCATAGCTGTGACTATATAAGGTAAGGAACTGGAAAGTTATATCTGCCTATAATAATCCAATCACATAACTTTCCTACAATATATCCTAAGCGCCTTTATCGATATCTCATATCGTATAGATCTTCTTATGGTCATGGTCAGTTACCCATAATGAATACACAATAGATAAAGAAGTCTTTATTAATCAAATTAATAAAAATCTAACAATCTAAATGACTTTTTTGGGCATCATGTCTAACACTCGTTATACCGCAGCATTACCTCCTGCATGTCACCTCTTCGAGACCCCCGTGTGTCCCCGACATCCTGTATGCTCCTTGACAATCTTGTCATACCGTAGCATTACCTCCTGCATGTCACCTCTTCGACACCTCTGTGTGTCCTCGGCATCCTGTATGCTCCATGACAATCTCGTCATACCACAGCATTACTTCTTGCATGTCCCCCTTGCAACACCTTGTGTGTTCTTGACACCCTAGGTGTCTTTCGATCGATTTGATCAAATCCCTTCGGCTAATGCATCTAGGCTATGCCATCCCTGCATTTATCAAACCCTAGTGAGTAGACTGAACTACTCGCTCTTCCCCGGTAATGCCCATGCCACTTCGTCGCACTCACCATTTTTACACTACATGCATACATGTCATCATACTGCATCCCCAAAAACAAATCTCAGTGTAAAACTGGGATGATTCCAGTCATTTCTATTCGAATCGCCAATCGTGGCATTCTCTGGCAAGGAGAGGCAGCTAGGAGGGTGTACTAACCTTAAGGATCAATGCTTGATCTTGAAGAAAATCCTTGCATAGAAAACCCAAGCTTGATAGAGGAGGATCCAACCTTGAGGATGAAGAAAACACCACGATCTTTACTTGATGTAAAGATCCAAGCTTGATTTTGATCTCCTCTTTCGTCAATCAAAACCCTCTTTGGAAACCCCCAATTTCTCTCCCTTCTCTTCTCCAATCTCTTTAAGGTTTTAGGTTACTTAAAACCCCCAAATGGATTGCTATTTACAGACAAAGAGGTTCAAAAACCCTCATTTCCGTGTCTTTAAAAAAACAAAATCGCACAATTATGATCGATTGTCAGTCGAGATGATCGATCGTCTACATTCCCGTAAGCTATCTAGATTTCTAGGTTCCTGACGATCGATCATAATCTTAGGACGATAGATCGTCCAAAACTCAGTGAGCTGTCCAGATTTTTCCCATTTGGTCTTTTGATCATAACTTTTGACTCACTCATCGAATTTTGAGGATTCAACTTGCGTTGGACTCCTCATCGAAAGGGGAATAATTTTGATGTTTTATACAACCTCTAATTGTAAGCACCTAATTTTTACACCCCTGCCTAACCGTGGTTAAGGTCTTTTAACTATGGTTACCCCCCTGCCAAGACCCCTAAACCCTAGGTAAACCTCTAGTTAAGTCTTAGGTCTCACCCTGAGTTGAACCTTAGCAAACCCTATAACCAAGCTTAACCCTAGGTAAACCCTAGGGCTTAACCCTACGTAAACCCTAGGTAAACCCCAGGTAAACCCGCTGTCGCGACCCAAAATACCCCCTAGGAGTTAGGGATACTTTAGCCCGCGACCACCGTGTCATACCATCCCGTATGATGCATAAGGCACAGACATCAACCTGTCAGAGTACATAAGTTATACATAGCGGAAACGATTTGAAATCAATTTGTAGAGCCCCGGACCTTTTCACATTTATGCATGACCCTTCGTAGCCATTTTTCCTTTAAAGTAATGCAATTAATAAATAAGGAAGAAATTGGAAATTCCGAAACGTCAGGAATGTTCGTTTTCGAAGTACGAACCCAACGCAAGTTGAATCGTCGAAATCGGACGAACGAGTCAAAAGTTATGGCCAAAACAGTTTGGACCTACAGACCACCGATCGCTCGGTCCATGGAGCGATCGATCGGTCCAAAACCGATCGCTCGGAGGCTATCGACTGGTCGAGATTTTACTATGGGGAAATTTTCCAGAGAGTGAAATTTCAACCGATCGCTCGGTTATGAAACCGATCGATCGGTAGGCAACCGATCGATCGGTCATTAACACCGATCGCTCGGCCCTCGCGTTTTACAGAATTTTCACCAAGGGCATTTTTGGCATTCGGGTGTTATACCCTTTCTTATATAGGATTGCCCGAGCCTTTAGGGCTCATTCTCAACCTTTAGAAGATTTGGGAGATTAGAAGAGAGGAGAAAGGGTTCCTAAATCTAGGGTTTCCATTTTGAAGAGGAATCAAAGGGGTTTGAGACCCTAGATCATCCTCAAGCACGTTTTCCTTCAAGATCTCGGCTCAAGCTCGGGTGGAGCTCGTGTTCCAAGCTAGGGCAGCAACTCACGGTCGTTTGGAAGAGGGGTTTCTTCCTCATCTTTTCAAGGTCGGTACTTTTTACTACCCTCCTAGTTATAGCCTCTCATTTCCTTATTCCTTCTTGTTTTCCTTCATATATATATATCTATATTATGAGATGGGTGGTATGTATGGTAAATGGAGATGGATGTTGGCGAATGGATGCCGTGTGGATGATGTAATGAATGAATGGGGAAGGGCATTGTACTAATAATAAACATACAAGTGTGATGTGAGTATAACCCACCTAGAAAAGCATGTTGTAGGGTTAATAAATAATGAATGTACCATGTTTGATGAAATGCCAAGGTGAATAAAATGAATGATAAATTAAGAAAATGCATGTTTAAGGTTTATGGAAATTGCTAGGGTTATGATAGTGTGATTGTTCGCTTTCCCTAAATGATATCAATATTAAATTGCCCAAATCATTGATGTTATGTGTTATGAATTACTCAAATGCCATATTTAATTCCAAATGCAAGTATGCACACGACCTCACGAGCACGCATACATGACATGATTTACCGAGGTTTTCAAGAATGGGATTTAGAGGTGGGGCATATCGTACGATATGTTTTACCTCGCTTTTGGCAAGGACAAGACAATCATGCATTTTCATAAGAAGGGTCTCCCTTCCCTCACAAGTGCATACATAACATAAGAAGGGCCTCCCTTCCCTCGCAAGTACATCTCACAAGAACATCTCACAAGTGAAAGGACATGACATGAGCATTTAGGAAGAAGGGTCTCCCTTCCCTCACAAGTAGTTTACTTTTCCAAGCAAGCATGACAAGACATGGCATGACAAGCATAAGCATTTTAGGAAGAAGGGTCTCCCTTCCCTCACAAGTAGTTTACTTTTCCAAGCAAGCATGACAAGACATGGCATGACATGCATGATACGATAAGATAAGACAAATATGACAAGTTTTCAAGCAAGGAAATGGTGTTTTCAGTCAAGTCAAGTGCACGGTGTTTTCAAGGGTTTTATCGGCTTTTATGAATTCAAGCATGATTATATACTCCTTTACTTTATTGTCATGATATGAATTATTCCTGCTTTATATGCTATGAATTGTTTCCTTCTAACTTATAAGAATTATTCCTGCTTTATGTATGCTATCTGTACGCTATGACTGTTGGTTAGTGCTTAGTACCCGCTGAGTATTCCATGCTCAGCCGTACTTCTTATGTCGGCAGGTGATGGCGGAGCAGCTGCTCCATTTGATATCTGTGCTCCGAGCCCTTGGGTGGAGGAGGAGTACGTCGAGGAGCCTTTGGAGGAACCTCCCGTAGAGGGTTACCATTAGGTGGTTGTAGATTCTGAGTGGATAGCTGTGGGTGAGATGAGAGATATACTTTCATGTATTTTGGCGGGTCTGTCCGCACTTTCTTTTGGTTACTTTTGTATAACTTGGATTTGCGCATGTATATTCATAGAGGTTTGGTTAGACTTCCGCTGTGTTTTATAGTTATGTTTCCGCTATATTGTCCTCTATGGTATATGCTCTGTGGGTTTTGCAGGTTGGTTGTCAAGCAAGTCATGATTAGTCGTCCAAAGTTCACTCTAACTCCTAGGGTGGGTTTTGGGTCGCGACAGAAGTGGTATCAGAGCGTAGGCTTTAGGTCTCTAGGGTCACTTAGAATCTTATACCACGGCTTGACAAGAGCATATGTTAGGAAACAAGTCAGGAAGGAAGTGAGTCGGGAGCGAGTCTGGTTCCAAGTGTAAGACTAAACTTTAGTCTTAGTCAAAATGGTTGTTTTAACCAAGTACGGTCCTAGGTACGCTAGAACACTGAAGTATAAGTATAATGTGATGAATACTCTGATGACTTGATGTGATGTATATTAGTATTATACAACTAATACAAATTGAATTATTGTGAAGTGACATTGAAATAAACTGTGGTTTCAAGTTAGACTCATGTGGTGTTATTATTCTCAGGACTTTAGTCATGAGACGGAACACACGGGGTCGTGGACCACATACCAGAGCTTCCTCTTCTTCACGGGATGAGGATGAGCAGCCGGACCTCTCTCAGGTCTTAGGCTCTATTGCTGAGACACTCGCCATCCTGGCGGCTCGGCAAACTATACCGGCACCAGCGGCACCTACTCCACCGCCCGCAGCTCCGGTACATCGTACAGCTGGAGTTGAGGCATTCAGGAGATTGAGGCCCCCATCCTTCCACGGGAGTGTGGACCCTCTTACTGCGGAGGCTTGGATCCTCCAGGTTGAGAAGATATTTGCGGTGCTCTCTCCTACAGAGGAAGAGAAAGTGGCGTGGGCAGTTTTTATGCTAGAGGGCGAAGCCCACCATTGGTGGTTGTCCGCATTGAGGACACGGGACTTGACCATGCAAGGTCAACCGTGGACTTGGGAGGAGTTCAAAGATACTTTTTTTACAAGAAGTATTTTCCGATCGGTGCACGGGAAAAGAAAGAGAGAGAATTCATCAACCTCGAGCAAGGTTTGATGTCGGTGGCACAATACGAGGCCAAGTTCTCGGAGTTGTCGAGATTTGCGCCTCATATGGTTGCTACTGAGGCAATGAAGGCGAGGAGATTTGAGCAAGGGCTCAAGGATGTGATTATGGAGAAGGTGTCCGTTTTCAGGCATACTATCTACCCTGAGGTAGTAGACAAGGCCTTATTGGTCGAGGCCAATTCGGAGACAGTGTCCAAGAAGAGGGAGTTAGCGAGAGGCCAAGCTAGTAGTTCAGCACCTCCAGAGAGGCGGACTCGCTATCAGTATGCGTGGCCAGCACCATCGATGAGGCCTTCTTATGCGCCTCCAGCTCCACGGCAGTATGTGCCTCAGGCATCGAGACCGCAGGCTCTTCCGGCCCCACGGCCAGTTACCCCTCAGGCAGTGAGGTATACACCACCTCCGGTCCCTCCAGCCTACACATATGAGGTCTGCACTTCATGCGGCAAAAGGCATCCGGCAGGAGATTGCCGAAGAGCATCTGGTGGATGTTATCATTGCGGTCGCCAGGGCCACATGATCAGGGATTGCCCTAGCCGGCATTTACCAGGCCAGTCTCAGGATAGTAGGCCCCCGACGCGCCCAGCAGGATCATACCAGGCGTCATCTCAGACTACCCGGTCTACACCTCAGTCTCGCCAGGCAAACCAGGGGCGAGTTTTTGCCTTGACAGAGGGTGATGCACTTGCATCTGATGATGTGGTGCAAGGTACGCAGTTAGAGTTAATTTCTTTATTCATGATTATTATGTTATGCTCTATTCTCTGCATACGTACTTGGCATGTTCTATATGTATATATACCTACATGTATACGCTGTTGATGCTTGGATTAACTCCACTAGTTAAAATTTCAGGAACCCTACTAGTCAATGAGTATTTGGCTCGAGTGTTGATTGATACCGGGTCTACTCATTCGTTTGTCTCGCCGAGTTTTTCAGAAGGCTTTTCTGGGGAGCCAAGTCAGCTAGAACCGGAGTTATCCATTTCGACTCCTCTTGGCAAAACAGTATTGGCAGATAAAGTGTATAGAAATGGTGTGGTCCAAGTTGGAAGCCACGAGTTGGCGGTTGATCTCATCGTCCTTGGATTCCAAGACTTTGATGTTATTTTGGGAATGGATTGGTTAGCAGCACATCATGGGCATGTAGCTTGCTTTGAGAAAATGGTACTCTTCAAGCCAGTAGAAGGAAAACCATTCCACTTTCGCGGGTTGAAAAGCAGATCTATTGCCCGTTTTGCGGCGTTGAGCTTAGCTAACCCCGAGGCAAAGGACTCATCGACTATTCCGGTTGTGAGTGAGTTCCTGGATGTATTTCCAGAGGAGTTGCCAGGATTGCCTCCAGACAGGGAGATTGAGTTTATGATCGAGCTTGCACCAGGCACAGCTCCTGTATTCAGAGCTCCATATAGAATGGCCCCTATTGAACTCAAGGAGTTGAAGACTCAGTTGGAGGAATTGCAAGGCCTGGGCTTCATTCGACCAAGTGTCTCACCATGGGGTGCCCCGGTGTTATTTGTTAAGAAGAAAGATGGCTCGATGCGGATGTGTGTCGATTACAGGCAATTGAACAAAGTCACTATAAAGAATAGGTATCCCTTACCTAGGATTGATGACTTGTTCGATCAGTTGAAGGGAGCGAGGTTTTTCTCAAAGATAGATCTTCGATCGGGTTATCACCAGTTGAAGATTAAGGTGGAAGATGTTCCCAAAACTGCTTTCAGGACTCGATATGGACATTACGAGTTCTTGGTGATGCCTTTTGGACTCACGAACGCGCCGGCAGCCTTTATGGATTTGATGAACCGGGTGTTCCGGCCATATCTTGATAGGTGCGTGATTGTGTTTGTTGATGACATTCTGGTCTATTCCCAGACACGGGAAGATCACACACGCGACCTATGCCTTGCTTTAGAAACGCTAAGAGAGCACAAGCTATACGCCAAACTTAGCAAGTGTGAATTTTGGTTGGAAGAGGTGGCATTCCTAGGCCACGTTGTATCGGCGGAAGGCATTTCGGTGCATCCAAAGAAGATAGAGGCAGTCATGAATTGGGCGAGGCCCAAGAGTGTCACGGAGATACGCAGTTTTCTTGGGTTGGCAGGCTACTACAGGAGATTCGTAGAGGGTTTCTCCAGCCTTGCAGCACCGCTCACTTACCTGACAAGGAAGAACGCTAAGTTTGTATGGAGCGACAAGTGTGAGATCAGTTTCACGGAACTGAAGAAGAGGCTTACCACAGCTCCTGTCCTTACGGTGCCATCCGGACCTTATGGGTACGAGGTGTATAGTGATGCCTCACACGTTGGACTTGGGTGTGTACTCATGCAGCACAAGAAAGTCATTGCCTATGCATCAAGGCAGTTGAAGGAGCATGAGAAGAACTATCCTACGCACGACTTGGAGCTTGCGGCGGTCGTGTTTGCACTTAAGATTTGGCGTCATTACCTTTATGGGGTGGAGTTCTATGTGTTCACTGATCACAAGAGTCTCAAGTATCTCTTTTCCCAAAAGGAGTTGAATCTAAGGCAAAGGCGTTGGATGGAATTTCTGAAGGACTATGATTGTACCATTCAATACCACCCGGGTAAAGCAAATGTAGTGGCTGATGCTTTGAGTAGAAGAACTCCGGGGTTGTTAGCATGCATGTTAGTGCAGGAATGGAAGCTACTTGAAGACTTGGCAAATCTGGACATTAGTGTGAATGACTCTGTCCGTAGTCCTATCTTGGCAAATGTCACGGTTCGGCCATACATTATAGATTTGATCCAAGAATACCAAGCCACGGATGCTGAATTGTTGGCTTATCGGGACAAGGAAGTTGCTAAGGGTAGTGAGGACTTCTCTCTCACTAGCCGAGGTGCTATCACATTCAAGGGAAGGCTGTGTGTTCCAGCCAATGCAAATCTTCGGAGGGAGATTATGGATGAAGCCCACCGAGCAAAGTACACTGTGCATCCAGGGGGTACGAAGATGTACCGGAACCTCAAGAGTCACTTTTGGTGGCGGAATATGAAGAGGGAGATTGCGGAATATGTAGCACGGTGCTTGGTGTGCCAACAGGTGAAAGCAGAACACATGCGGCCCGCAGGTCTATTACAGTCCCTTCCGATTCCCGAGTGGAAATGGGAGAACATATCCATGGATTTCATAGTTGGCTTGCCAAAGACGGCAAGGGGTTCGGATGCGATATGGGTAGTAGTGGATCGTTTGACGAAGTCCGCTCACTTCTTGCCTTACCGAACTACTTTCAACTCTAGTCAGTTAGCTGCTTTGTACATCAAGGAAGTGGTGAGGTTGCACGGAGTGCCTGTCAGTATTGTGTCGGATCGGGATCCAAGATTCACATCACGATTCTGGAAAAGCTTTCAGGAAGCTATGGGTTCCCGACTTGATTTCAGCACTGCTTTTCATCCACAAACGGATGGACAAACCGAGAGGGTGAACCAAGTAATAGAAGATATGCTTCGGGCTTGTATGCTGGATTTCAAAGGCAGTTGGGAAGAGCACTTGCCTTTGGTGGAGTTCGCCTACAACAATAGCTATCAGGCGAGTATCCAAATGGCTCCGTTCGAGGCTTTGTATGGGCGAAGCTGCAGGTCTCCTCTCTACTGGGATGAGGTAGGAGAAAGAAAAGTACTTGGTCCGGAGTTGATTGAGCAAACAGCTAGTATAGTCAAGATCATCCGGGATCGGTTGAAAGCCGCTCAAGATCGCCAAAAGAGCTATGCAGACACGCGCCGCAGGGACTTGGAATTTCAAGTAGGGGATCGAGTCTTTGTGAAAGTATCTCCTAGCAAAGGGATTATGAGATTCGGCAAAAGAGGCAAGCTTAGTCCTCGCTATGTTGGACCGTTTGAGATTATCACGCGGGTTGGTGAAGTTGCTTACCGAGTAGCTCTTCCACCTTACATGGCCGCGGTTCACAACGTTTTCCACGTGTCTATGCTTCGGAAGTACATTGCGGACCCTTCGCATATACTAGAATTGGAACTGTTGGAAATTCGAGAAGATCTCACGTTGGTTGAGAAGCCGATTCACATATTGGATCGGAGAGATCAAGTGCTTCGCAACAAGACAATCCCTTTGGTTCTTGTGCAATGGAAACACCATGCTCGGGAAGAAGCTACATGGGAGCGTCAAGCCGAAGTCAAAGCGAAGTACCCGGAATTGTTTGAATGAATTTTGTATAGGTTTTGTATATGTAGCTTGTAATATTATTTGATTCTGTAATGCATGTCTCATCCAAATTTCGAGGACGAAATTTTTGTAAGGGGGGAAGGATGTAGAGCCCCGGACCTTTTCACATTTATGCATGACCCTTCGTAGCCATTTTTCCTTTAAAGTAATGCAATTAATAAATAAGGAAGAAATTGGAAATTCCGAAACGTCAGGAATCTTCGTTTTCGAAGTACGAACCCAACGCAAGTTGAATCGTCGAAATCGGACGAACGAGTCAAAAGTTATGGCCAAAACAGTTTGGACCTGCAGACCACCGATCGCTCGGTCCATGGAGCGATCGATCGGTCCAAAACCGATCGCTCGGAGGCTATCGACTGGTCGAGATTTTACTATGGGGAAATTTTCCAGAGAGTGAAATTTCAACCGATCGCTCGGTTATGAAACCGATCGATCGGTAGGCAACCGATCGATCGGTCATTAACACCGATCGCTCGGCCCTCGCGTTTTACAGAATTTTCACTAAGGGCATTTTTGGCATTCGGGTGTTATACCCTTTCTTATATAGGATTGCCCGAGCCTTTAGGGCTCATTCTCAACCTTTAGAAGATTTGGGAGATTAGAAGAGAGGAGAAAGGGTTCCTAAATCTAGGGTTTCCATTTTGAAGAGGAATCAAAGGGGTTTGAGACCCTAGATCATCCTCAAGCACGTTTTCCTTCAAGATCTCGGCTCAAGCTCGGGTGGAGCTCGTGTTCCAAGCTAGGGCAGCAACTCACGGTCGTTTGGAAGAGGGGTTTCTTCCTCATCTTTTCAAGGTCGGTACTTTTTACTACCCTCCTAGTTATAGCCTCTCATTTCCTTATTCCTTCTTGTTTTCCTTCATATATATATATCTATATTATGAGATGGGTGGTATGTATGGTAAATGGAGATGGATGTTGGCGAATGGATGCCGTGTGGATGATGTAATGAATGAATGGGGAAGGGCATTGTACTAATAATAAACATACAAGTGTGATGTGAGTATAACCCACCTAGAAAAGCATGTTGTAGGGTTAATAAATAATGAATGTACCATGTTTGATGAAATGCCAAGGTGAATAAAATGAATGATAAATTAAGAAAATGCATGTTTAAGGTTTATGGAAATTGCTAGGGTTATGATAGTGTGATTGTTCGCTTTCCCTAAATGATATCAATATTAAATTGCCCAAATCATTGATGTTATGTGTTATGAATTACTCAAATGCCATATTTAATTCCAAATGCAAGTATGCACACGACCTCACGAGCACGCATACATGACATGATTTACCGAGGTTTTCAAGAATGGGATTTAGAGGTGGGGCATATCGTACGATATGTTTTACCTCGCTTTTGGCAAGGACAAGACAATCATGCATTTTCATAAGAAGGGTCTCCCTTCCCTCACAAGTGCATACATAACATAAGAAGGGCCTCCCTTCCCTCGCAAGTACATCTCACAAGAACATCTCACAAGTGAAAGGACATGACATGAGCATTTAGGAAGAAGGGTCTCCCTTCCCTCACAAGTAGTTTACTTTTCCAAGCAAGCATGACAAGACATGGCATGACAAGCATAAGCATTTTAGGAAGAAGGGTCTCCCTTCCCTCACAAGTAGTTTACTTTTCCAAGCAAGCATGACAAGACATGGCATGACATGCATGATACGATAAGATAAGACAAATATGACAAGTTTTCAAGCAAGGAAATGGTGTTTTCAGTCAAGTCAAGTGCACGGTGTTTTCAAGGGTTTTATCGGCTTTTATGAATTCAAGCATGATTATATACTCCTTTACTTTATTGTCATGATATGAATTATTCCTGCTTTATATGCTATGAATTGTTTCCTTCTAACTTATAAGAATTATTCCTGCTTTATGTATGCTATCTGTACGCTATGACTGTTGGTTAGTGCTTAGTACCCGCTGAGTATTCCATGCTCAGCCGTACTTCTTATGTCGGCAGGTGATGGCGGAGCAGCTGCTCCATTTGATATCTGTGCTCCGAGCCCTTGGGTGGAGGAGGAGTACGTCGAGGAGCCTTTGGAGGAACCTCCCGTAGAGGGTTACCATTAGGTGGTTGTAGATTCTGAGTGGATAGCTGTGGGTGAGATGAGAGATATACTTTCATGTATTTTGGCGGGTCTGTCCGCACTTTCTTTTGGTTACTTTTGTATAACTTGGATTTGCGCATGTATATTCATAGAGGTTTGGTTAGACTTCCGCTGTGTTTTATAGTTATGTTTCCGCTATATTGTCCTCTATGGTATATGCTCTGTGGGTTTTGCAGGTTGGTTGTCAAGCAAGTCATGATTAGTCGTCCAAAGTTCACTCTAACTCCTAGGGTGGGTTTTGGGTCGCGACACAATTACTCCTATCATTCTGTTCAAGTTTGAACCAACAAAATATATAACCAAAATATGGAGTGGACAAGTCCCACTCTTCACATAAACAAAATATATTCTCTTCCTAATATGGAGTGGACAAGTCTCACTCTCACCAAGGTTGATATTACTCCTATCCATAGAAGGCTCCGAATCGTAGTATTCTTCGTCTACCAAGGCTCCGAACCACACAAATCGAAAGAAACCTGAGCACCTACCAATGATAACAAATATCAGCTGAGCATGGAATACTCAGCATATACATACTACTAACAACAAAGCAATAATATCATAGAAGCATGCAAAACATGGAGATTGAAATCCTTACCATATTGAAGCGTAGAAACCGTGAAATAGCACGTATGATGAAATATTAAAACCAAAACCGTGTAAGTCTTGCGATAATCATAGCCTTGTGAGTTCTTTGAGTCGTGTTATGTTCATGGAGTTCCTTAGAGTAATTTATAATCCATAGAGCCTTAGAGCAATACCATAGAGCAAAAACCATAGAGATCTTAGACCATTTACATTTATGATCCTTAGAGCTTGTAAATCGATCTTAGACCTTATCATAGAGTTCCTTGTGAGTTTAATATGATCCTTGGAGCTTGTGAACCGATCTTAGACAATATCATGTAGTTTCTTAAAATCATCATGTGAGTTCCTTACTTAAAAACCTTTTTTATAACTTTGAGAAATCCATGAAAAACCCAAGTTCATGTGAGACATACGAAGCATATGAGGATGATAGCATATTTAAACATAAAAGTCCTTAGAGGCACTAAGCCAAACACATAGAGTGCATAATAATGGCAGTCTACATCCAAGTATCAAATCAACATCACATACTACACGAACCTAAGATTTCTTTCGCATAGAATGAGGAGAACATCATATCGTGAACCAGTATTATCACAAGTTGGGTAATAGAATGTATCTACCTTGGTCAAATCGATGAATTCGATCCCAAAGGCTTAGAACAAGAGAGAACTTCGAGTTCTTTGTTGAAAAACACCAAAGAAGGGAAGATTTGATCTTCTCTTCAAGCTTGAGCAATCACCCTAACTTTGTATAAACCCGGAACTGAATTCCCTAGGCTAGGAATAGTGCCATGAATAGTGGGTGGATAGTGCCCTTGTGTGGTGTGTGTAAAGGCTTAAGGCCTTTACATTTTGTTCTTAGTAGGATGATCCATTTTGTCCTAGTTAGTGTGTTGCATTAAGTGAGGATTTTAGGTGCGTTTTTTCAATCTCAAAAGAGAGTATAAAGATACTCTAAGTGTCTAAAAACAATGGTATAAAATACCCGAAGTGTTTAAATGGGTTGTACGTGAATGGTGCTAGTGCATGAGGCATAAAGAGGTCGGAGCCTCTCATGTATGTCGGTGTGACTTTAATGATCATTGAGTTGGGTTAAAAACCTATGGAGAATGATTTATGAGGTGTGAGTAGGGTGTTGGACCCAAGGGAAAAGAGTGTGAAAACACTCGAAGTGTTCTAGGTGTTGAAAATGTAAGTTTCGGCATTTACCTCAACTATAAAGGGCTCTAGTTTAGTCATCATTGGTCAGAATCGAGTGAGTATTGAATTTTTGGAAAGGTATTAGAACCCTCTTTGAGGTTCACGTTTACCATTTTTCTAAATTTTGAGTCAGGGTTGAGTCAAAAGCCCGATTTCCAAAGTCGGGGCTGTTGAAAATCTGGGCTGTCGAAACCCATTTACAGACCAGTCAGCTTTGGAGCCATTTTATAAAGTAAAACTCAAAATTTGGAGTTGTACAAAACATGAAAGTTGTTCCCCTTTGAAACAAAAATCCAACGCAAGTTGAATCGTCAAAATTGGACCACCGAGTCAAAATTTATGGCCGATTTACCGAAGCACATTTTTGCAGAAAAACTCGCTCGAGCGAGATCCAAACCCGCTTGAGCGAGATTGACCAAAAACAAGTTTTTGAGGCCAGGGAGTAACCCGCTTGAGCGAGATGGAAGCCCACTCAAGCGAAATTGCCCAGAAATTTTTTTTTGACTTTTTTCATTGACCTAACACTATATATACCCAATTTTTCGGGGTCCAAGATTCCTAATGCTTAGAGAGGTACTTTTTGAGAGAAAAAGAAGGAAACCTAGGTTTCCAAAGGGGGATTGTGTTGGAGACCAAGGAGGAGATCGAATCATCACTTCTCAAAGCTTCCACAAGCTTGAACCTTCTTCCTTGAGCGTGGATCTCCATTTCCAAGCTCAAGCTCGTGGTAGATCATCCTTCCACACTAAGATTTGATCCTTGCAAGGTAAGTGAAACTACTACCTAGCTTTGCTATGATACAAATAGTAAGTAAAACTATTATCTAGCTTTGTTATCATGCAATAGTGAAAGTATAATTTTGAATGTGATGTTAGTGATTCTACTACCTAACTTTGTTATTATACAAAGATAGAAAAGCTGATTAAAGGGGTGATTTAAAAAGAGATTAACCTTGCTATAATGCAAATAGTGAATGTATGAGTTAGGGTAAACTAGATTGTGAGTAAATAAGGGTATATGATTTGGGGGTTTTTCTATCACAAGGATGAATATGGCTATACTTGTAAGTAAAACCCCCATCTAACTTTGTCATCATACTAAGATTGAATAGATGATTTAATATGTGATTTTAACCTTAGTGTGATGCAAATGGTAAATCTATAGTTTGGGGTGAAACTAGATAATGATGAATGAGTAAATAGAGATTTGAAATTTGGGGGTTTTTCAACAAGAGGATTAATATGACTATATTTGTAAGAAAAACTATGATCTAGCTTTGTTATCCTATAAAGACGAAAAAGATGATTTAATGGGTGATTTTAGTCTTGTTAAGATGCAAATAACACATATGGGATTTTGGGTGAACCACATTATGAACAAGTAAGTAAATAGGGGTTTATAAATTGGGGGTGTTGTAATACAAGAATCAATAGGGTTATACATGTGTGAGATCATTATTATTCCCTAAATAAATCATGATTTTTAGTATGATGTGATGAAAATGACATGGTCTTAATGATGTGATGAATTAGGCTAAAAGCCATAATCTTGATGTTGTGATGAAATGTATGGAAATATATTATGTTTAGAATTATCCAATGATACCACAATGCTACTGTGACTTGTATGAACCTATATGAATTGTTAAGGCTTTACATATATACATGATGCTCACAAGCACATCAAGCACAATAAATTATGCATGATTGAGTTTTTGCATAAGCATGTATTTCAAGAGTCATGAACGAGGTTTTTCAAAGGCATTCATAAGAAAGAAGCATAAGCATTTGACAAAGCCAAACTTTGGGTTGGTACTCTAAGATCGGTTACTTCATGCTCACAAGGATCAAATCTAAGATCTTGCATAAACTCCACGGATCATAAGTGTCGCAAGGCTTCTCAAGACCTCATAAGAAACTCACAAGTCTAAGATCTTGCATGTCTCTAAGGATCATAAGCTCACAAGAAAGCTCACAAGAAGCTCACAAGCTCACAAGAAGGCTCACAAGGAAGCTCATAAGAAAAGTCATAAGAACTCACAAGCTCACAAGAACTCATAAGAAAATACAAGACTCACAAGCATTCATACGAACTCATAAGCTTGCATGAGATGTTTTGTTTTCCATGAAAAGAGCAAGTGTTATGAAAGGTTTTGCATGACGAGGTTTTAAGCATGAATTTTATGATTAGTATTCCCTAACGCAATTGTATGTAATACCATGATTTTGATAGCACTGTTAGCTAGTAGTTTTGGCTTGCTGAGTATTCCATGCTCAGCCGTACATGTTATGTCGGCAGGTACAAGGGTTCCCTTTGACATCTGTGATCAGGGGCCTTGGATAGAGGAGGATTATGGCGAGGAAGAGCCATATGTGGAGCCTCAAGAGGAGGCAAAGGACTTAGACCACTGGCCCTTTCAGGGTGATTACTGAGAGACAGAGAGTATTACCATTTTGTATTTTGATATGTGGGCATGTCCACTTTTACTCGTGATTATGTATTGTACAAACTTGGAATACAGATGATATATATAGAAAACAAATGTTTAGGTTACACTTCCACACTTTGATATGAGCTTCCACATTACTTTATGTTTCCATTATATATTGCCTAGTGTATTTGATAGCATGATTTGCCAGGTTAGGTATAGTCTCGCCTAAAGTATCTCTAGACTCCTAGGGGGTATTTTGGGGCACGACAGAGGTGGTATCAGAGCCTAGGCATTAGAGTCCCTAGGGTCACTTAGTACTCAATACCACGATCTACACAAGGCATTAGGATTTAGGAAAGAGTCGTATTCCAAGTATAGACTAATGATTGAGTCTTAGTCCGTAACCGGTTGGAAACCCCAGCCGAACTTAGTGTCTTGCGCTAGAAAACATCAATTGTATGCTTATACCACTGTGATGTATACTCCGATTGTGTTACTATTATATACTTCATGAATGTTGAATGATTGTTGAAATTTTGATTGAAATTAATGGCTAGCCCGAGTGTTGATTGACACAAGATCCACTCATTCTATTGTCCCGCCTAGTTTCGCAAGGGGCATTAGGTCCGTATAGGAAATGATATTCCAAGTATAGACTACTTAATAGTCTTCATCTCAAACCGGTTGATACTTCAACCGATTTGATTCCTAGCTTCACTAAGCTATCTAGGAATCCCTATTATGTGTATTCCAGGAAATTTCACCTTTTAAACTATGCTCAAGACATCTACTGTCACAAACAAACACAAATTACACATCATGGTATGATGATAAGTTTATATGAGTTCACACCATTCCCATGTCTAATAAGAATTCTAATACAAAAATGGTATATCGAATGTCATGGATGTTGGAGTACGTTCGAGACAAAATGCTCAATCCAAATTAACACATATATATATATATACATAGGTGAACTCGAGGAATAGGGTTGCTCTCAAAGCATGGGCTTAAAAAAAAAGAGTGTTAGTAAAGTTTAGGAATGAAATGGACTCATAAACATCATACATGTCATAAGCATCATACGCATGTCATAAGCATCATATATGTCATAAGCATCATACGCATGTCATAAGCATCATCCATTTCAAAAGCATCATACATAGCGTGCGCTTCGTATATAGCATAAGCATCATGCACATGCCATCATCATCATACATATCTCACTTTGCATCATGTATGTCTCAAAGTGCTTAGAGGATCATGCTAAAGAAAATCAAGGGGGAGTTATCTTCCAAGTATAAGACTAATCAGTTAGTCTTAATCCTAGTTGGTTAATACTTGATCGAAAACAATAAAGCTTAGTCACGCTAGGAATCCATGTCTGTTAATCTTAGTATGTATATGCCTTGGTGTATCTATATAAATTATGTTTATATTACTATGTGAATACCTCGACATATATATACAAAACACTCAGTTAATGATAATCTTATCCATTCCGGAATTGTATTTATCTATTTTTAATCAATAAATGCATATTTTACATTCACACATTGTCTTCTACATTGGGTAATATATCAAAAGTATCTCATTGGATGAGACTACTTTGTCCCTTAGGTAACATTGTAGGAAAACCATCCAATTAGTTGATAACTGATTGCTAAGGAGATATGGTTTTTCCAGTTCCTTGTAGACCTAAAATTGTTCTAAGTTAATCAGGATGCATCTGGACAATGTATTCCTAATAACTTACATATTGTTAGTTCCATATGATGGAGTGATGAATCTCAATCACTGAGAGAAGGGTCTCTTGACTAAGATGTGGATATAAGTAAGAAATACTTATATTGCAACTGGATCGCTCAGTGGATACCCTTAGAAATATACTGTCTTTATATTTAGGGTAGTCCATTTGACAGATTGTCCTTAACCTGAGAGGTCGACATCTTCTCTAGTATTTGCCTATGTAGCTTTGATGTAGTCAATCGTCAATGTCCAACACACCGGACTAAATACGGGCTCGTTGGGTTATCTACGTTGTACTGGAAGAAGTGTGTGTACGCTCAACAAGGATTCCACTACTCTTATAGAGTAAATAATATTGAGTTGATACTTGTCAAAACCGGACTTGAAAACCCAGCGCTGGTATTTATCGATGAAATGGTTTTATCGAGGAATTTATTTTCTGTATAAAAGAAATGTAATTATTATTATTATTTCTTTTAAAGAATTTCTAAAATGTTTTGCAAGTCCAAGTTTGACTAAAAGTATCAAAGAGAATGAGTTCTCAATATAAGCCAGGGATTAAAGACAGTATTAGATATTGTCCCGTAAGCTTATAACAATATTGGAAGTGGAGGGAATGATCTGTAAACAAATCTTGAGATAGAAATACCTGCAAGTAATTCTCTATTTTCTGGAGGTTAATCACATTGTGTTAATGGACATTAATTGTGATTGGTGGAAGTCCAGGGATATAGATAAAATTCTATAATCCTAATGGAGTATAGGAAATGTGTTTCCTAGTAACAATACTTTAACCAAAAGGTTGAGTACTTGGTCCCACAACCGGAAATAGGAGATCCCTTTAGATCCCACACACAAGGACTTTCTTAAAGTATTTAATTTAATAATTTATTACATTAATTAATTTCTCTAAGAAATCACTATATGGTATAGTGAAGCTCTAAAAGGTGGAATCACATTAAATGTGAAAAACCAAATGGGTAGGACCCATTGGGGAATTTGATAGAAGATCAAATAAGAGACCAAAATGGGTTTGGAACCCATGGGGGCGTGTGGAGTGGGGCCCACCTAGGGTGGAACGCCCACTTCAAGGAGGATAATATTATTGTTTAATTTTTAATTAGTTTCTAATTAATAACTCCTTATGAGATAAGGTTGGTTAGTTAGTTAGTTAGTTACTAATTAAAGATTCCCTAATTGTTAGGGATTCCATTAGTTTGTTACTAATCATTAATTAGTTAGTTACTAATTAAAAAGATTCCTTATTGGATAAGGATTTGGTTAGTTAGTTACTAATGGATAAAATTAGTTTCTATTTTGATTAATCCTAATTAATTAAAGGAGAAATCAAAAAGGAAACAAATGAGAAATCCTTATTGGATAAGGATTAGGAGATTTGGGTTGCAAGCAACTCAAGTAAACTCTTATATATAGAGGTGTACGGTCACTTTAGTTGACACAAGAAAAATTTCCAGAATTTTCAAGATTTGGAAATCCCTCTCCTCCCTCATTATCTCTCACGCCCAAGCCTCCCTTCTCCCTAAGGTGTACGATCACACCTTCTCCCCTTTTATTATTCTTTTTGTTTTCTAGTTTGAAAATAAAGAAGAGGAATTTCAAGGTTCTTGAAGATCAAGATTAGATCTTTTATTCAAGATTCCTAGAGCTGGATTTTGGAAGGGCCATTAGCTTCCATTAGAGAAAGCTTTAAAGAAAAAGAAGGTCCGTGTGGATTGCGAAGGAGACTTGGCATTTGTGAAGTTTTGCCGGTATCGCTATTATCGTGGATTTGACTTAACAATTTCAAAGTCGCAAAGGTATTGTGATTTTTACTCTCATTGAATAAAATCAATTAGAATCTTAGTCAGATCTTGGGATTCGATGTATGCCCCCCAAGAACTGTTTTTCTAAAATTAAAAAGAGGCATACTTTCAGCTCCCTCTCCTCTACATACTCCTCCTCGACCCAAGGCTCGGGGTCGAGGACATCCACGGTACCTGCTGACATAAAAGTACGGCTGAGCATGGAATACTCAGCGAGTACAAACTACTAGCTAACCATAACAATAACGAACGCATAACAACAGTGAGCAATACAAGATATTAATTTAAAGCAATAGTGAAAGCATAAGTTACATAGCCATATCTTGACATGCGTATATGAATGCAAAAACCTCGGTAAAACTCATGTCTCGGAAACCTTTTTCGTGACTCGGTCAAATCATGTATGTGTATCGTGTCTTGTCTTGTATTTCATGTCTTGATTTGTTCTTGACTTGTATACTTGTGAGCCAGAGGCTAGCACCCTTCCTTGGGCTACCAACCTCCTTGTCATGTTCTTGTTCTATTTCTCTTGTGAGCCAGAGGCTAGCACCCTTCCTTGGGCTACCAACCTCCTTGTCATGTTCTTGTTCCGTTTCTCTTGTGAGCCAGAGGCTAGCACCCTTCCTTGGGCTACCAACCTCCTTGTCATGTTCTTGTTCCGTTTCTCTTGTGAGCCAGAGGCTAGCACCCTTCCTTGGGCTACCAACCTCCTTGTCATGTTCTCTCTTGCATTTCACTTGTGAGCCAGAGGCTAGCACCCTTCCTGGGGCTACCAACCTCCTTGTCATGTTCTTGATTCATTTCATATACAAATACAATCTTGGAAAAACCCGGTTTCATGCATGCATGCGTGCTTGTGTGCTTGTCAATAGTGGTAATCATGATGACATACTTGAATGGGCGGATCACATGACTATGGCATTTCAATCCTTAACATAGTGGTATGAAAATTTAGGCAACATATAGCACATTTGAGCAATTTATCATTTCTAAGAACATTTACACAATTTCTATTTCCATTTTCTTCATTAAGTCCATTTATCCCTTGTTTAGTCATTTTATCAAACACCCGGTGGGCCACATTTCTTAGTCCTTCCATTTCCCTTATTTAGTGCGTATTTTTCATCAAGACATCAAGGTACATTCGTTATTTGTAAAGTGCCCATCTTCCATTTTCCTTTTCACACATCACACAACATCCATACGGCATCCAATCGCCTCAATCAACATCCCATCCACACATTTATTCCATTCCCCTTATCTTGTTTATATTTGTTGAGTTAATACAATGCATAGGAAAGGAAAAGCATAATATATATAATCACCATTTACACTAGAAAACCTAGGTTATTAGTTAGTAGGGTGTACTAACCTTAGATCAAGGTTTGATCTTGAAGAAACCTTGAAATAGAAGCTCTATTTGGAAGAAGGAAGCCTTTGCTTGAAGGGGACTTGAGTTGGGGGAAGAAACCTCTTTCAAAACGTGAGTGAGTGCTGCCCTAGCTTGGAGAATGCACCTCCACACGAGCTTGAGTTGAAATCTTGAAGAAAACGTGCTTGGGGAAGATCTAGGGTCTTCACCCCTTTGATTTCTTCTCCAAAAGCAACCTAGGTTTAGGAAACCCTTTTCTCTTCTCTCTTATCTCCCAAATCTCTCTAAGTATAGTGAATGATGCCCTAAGGCTCGGGCAAGCCTTAAGGAGAAAGGGTTTAACCCCCAAAAGACGATAAAGCCCTTACTGAAATTTCTGCAAAAACGCGAAGATCGAGCGATCGGTGGTTATGACCGATCGATCAGTTGCCTACCGAGCGATCGGTGTTTATGACCGATCGATCGGTCAAAAACTCACTCTCTGGAAAATTTCCCCATACAAAATTTCTGACCGTGCGATAGCTACCGATCGATCGGTTATGGACCGATCGATCGCTGACTGGACCGAGCGATCGGTGCTCTGTATGTCTGGACTGTTTTGACCATATCTTTTGACTCGCTCGTCGGATTTCGACGATTCAACTTGCGTTGGGTTCGTCTTTCGAAAACGCACATTTCTGACATTTTGGAATTTCCAATTTCTCCCTTATTTATTAATTAGACTACGAAAACGGCCAATTAGCTATGAAAGTGCCATTCATTAAAGATGAAAAAGTCCGGGGTGCTACAGATAGACTAGTCACCTAATCTTAAGTGTGCAATCGATTAATACCTAAACCGAGTGTGAGAACAGAGCTCCGCTAGGGAAACTAGTTGCTTGACTATACTATCATGTATGAGAGTTTGGCATGTATGCTATAATATATATATACCTTGAGGTCTTCAATATGCTTTAGAAGCTAAGTTAGCTAGTCATTTCATGGTATGTTTATACGGTATGGTCGTGCATTGTTACGTGTTATTACTTACTTTTATAATAGCTAATTGTTATTCGAAATACGAGGATTTGAAGAGTTTAGTTTCCAAGTCAAACTCGAGTTTAGCTATTGCCTTGGGACTTAACCATGGGGCGTGACAAGTGAGGTAGAGGTTAATAGACTAGAGGGAGAAAAGGTGATACTCCATTTGGCAATGAGCAGCCTACACTCCCGTCAAAGTTGTGAAGATATAAATTAGTGATAGAAATTGCTATGAATGTTATATATGTACGAACTTGCTACAATATAACTATATGTGAATGTATTGCGATGTACGAATTTATACATGCGGGATGCAAATGAAAACATTATTTAGTTTTAATATCAAAGGCACCTTGCTAGTCAATAAGTGCCTAGTCCATGTGTTAGTCTAAATTGGATCAACACACCCTTGTGCCATGTCTAAGGTGGTCAAGCCGTATACTCATATGTATACTATACCTATTTCAACTAAGTGTGATGTGTTGCCTGTATATAACATGCTATCTATATAATATATATGATATATGTACTTGCTTGACGGTGGTTGGTCAAGGGCACCATGCTAATGAGCGGGTCCCTAGTTAGGTGCGGGTCGGCACAGGATTGATAAATCCTGTCATGTCTTAGGTTACTAAGTACGAAGGCTCGTTCGAGCTAAATGAAGTGCGGGAAAGGTTTCCTCTATTGCACGTGTAGCGTTCCAATTTCGGGGACAAAATTCCGAAAGGGGGGAGGATGTAGAAACCCGGAACTGGGTTCCCTAGGCTAGGAATAGTGCCATGAATAGTGGGTGGATAGCGCCCTTGTGTGGTGTGTGTAAAGGCTTAAGGCCTTTACATTTTGTTCTTGGTAGGATGGTCCATTTTGTTCCTGGTAGGATGGTCCATTTTGTTCTAGTTAGTGTGTTGAGTTAACTGAGGATTTTAGGTACATGTTTTGAATCTCAAAAGAGAGTATAAAGATACTCTAAGTGTCTAAAAACAAGGGTATAAAATACCCTAAGTGTTTAAATGGGTTGTACGTGAATGGTGCTAGTGCATAAGGCATAAAGAGGTCGGAGCCTCTCATGTATGTTGGTGTGACTTTAATGATCATTGAGTTGGGTTAAAAACCTATGGAGAATGATTTATGAGGTGTGAGTAGGGTGTTGGACCCAAGGGAA
Organism: Tetracentron sinense; assembly: GCA_015143295.1. NCBI lineage: Eukaryota > Viridiplantae > Streptophyta > Magnoliopsida > Trochodendrales > Trochodendraceae > Tetracentron > Tetracentron sinense. The sequence continues at coordinate 17,320,226 of CM026553.1, forward strand.
AAGAGTGTGAAAACACTCGAAGTGTTCTAGGTGTTGAAAAGGTATGTTTCAGTATTTACCACAACTTTAAAGGGCTCTAGTTTAGTCATCGTTGGTTGGAATCGAGTGAGTATTGAATTTTTGGAAAGGTATTAGAACTCTCTTTGAGGTTTATGCTTACCATTTTTCTTAATTTTGAGTTGGGGTTGAGTCAAAAGTTCGATTTTCAAAGTCGGGACTATTGAAAATCTGGGCTGTCGAAACCCATTTACAGACCAGTCAGCATTGGAGCCATTTTTGGTATATTAAAACTCAAAATTTGGAGTTATACAAAACATAAAAGTTGTTTTCCTTCGAAAGACGAATCCAACGCAAGTTGAATCATCAAAATCAGACCACTGAGTCAAAAGTTATGGACGATTTACCGAAGCACATTTTTGCATAAAAACTAGCTTGAGCGAGATCCAAACCCGCTCGAGCGAGATTGACCAAAACCGAGTTTTTGAGGCCAGGGAGTAACCCGCTCGAGCGAGATGGAAGCCCGCTCGAGCGAGATTGCCTAGAAATGTTTTTTCTGGGTTTTTTCACTAATCTAACACTGCATATACCCAATTTTTTGGGGGTCCAAGGTTCCTAACACTTAGAGAGGGACTTTTTGAGAGAAAAAGAAGGAAACCTAGGTTTCCAAAGGGGGATTGTGTTGGAGACCAAGGAGGAGATCGAATCATCACTTCTCAAAGCTTCCACAAGCTTGAACCTTCTTCCTTGAGCGTAGATCTCCATTTCCAACCTCAAGCTCGTGTTAGATCATCCTTCCACACTAAGATTTGATCCTTGCAAGGTAAGTGAAACTACTACCTAGCTTTGCTATGATACAAATAGTAAGTAAAACTATTATCTAGCTTTGTTATCACGCAATAGTGAAAGTATAATTTTGAATGTGATGTTAGTGATTCTACTACCTAACTTTGTTATTATACAAAGATAGAAAAGATGATTAAAGGGGTGATTTAAATAGAGATTAACCTTGCTATAATGCAAATAGTGAATGTATGAGTTAGGGTAAACTAGATTGTGAGTAAATAAGGGTATATGATTTGGGGGTTTTTCTATCACAAGGACGAATATGGCTATACTTGTAAGTAAAACCCCTATCTCACTTTGTCATCATACTAAGATTGAATAGATGATTTAATATGTGATTTTAACCTTAATGTGATGCAAATTGTAAATCTATAGTTTGGGGTGAAACTAGATAATGATGAATGAGTAAATAGAGATTTGAAATTTGGGGGCTTTTCAACAAGAGGATTAATATGACTATATTTGTAAGAAAAACTATGATCTAGCTTTGTTATCCTATAAAGACGAAAAAAATGATTTAATGGGTGATTTTAGTCTTGTTAAGATGCAAATAACACATATAGGATTTTGGGTGAACCACATTATGAACAAATGAGTAAATAGGGGTTTATAAATTGGGTGTGTTGCAATACAAGAATCAATAGGGTTATACATGTGTGAGATCATTATTATTCTCTAAATAAATCATGATTTTTAGTATGATGTGATAAAAATGACATGGTCTTAATGATGTGATGAATTAGGCTAAAAGCCATAGTCTTGATGTTGTGATGAAATGTATGGAAATATTTTATGTTTTAGAATTTTCCAATGATACCACAATGCTACTATGACTTGTATGAACCTATATGAATTGTTAAGGCTTTACATATATACACAATGATGCTCACAAGCACACCTAGCATGATAAATTATGCATGATCGAGTTTTTGCATAAGCATGTATTTCAAGAGTCATGAACGAGGTTTTTCAAAGGCATTCATAAGAAAGAAGCATAAGTATTTGACAAAGCCATACTTTGGGATGGTATTCTAAGATCGGTTACTTCATGCTCATAAGGATCAAGTCTAAGATCTTGCATAAACTCCACGGATCATAAGTCTCGCAAGGCTTCTCAAGTACTCATAAGAAACTCACAAGTCTAAGATCTTGCATATGTCTCCAAGGATCATAAGCTCACAAGAAGCTCACAAGCTCACATGAAGGCTCACAAGGAAGCTCAAAAGCTCACAAGAAAAGTCATAAGAACTCGCAAACTCATAAGAACTCATAAGAAAATAAAAGACTCACAATCATTCATACGAACTCGTAAGCATGCATGAGATGGTTTGTTTTCCATGAAAAGAACAAGTGTTATGAAAGGTTTTCCATGACGAGGTTTTAAGCATGAATTTTATGATTAGTATTCCCTTACGCAATTGTATGTAATACCATGATTTTGATAGCACTGTTAGCTAGTAGTTTTGGCTCGTTGAGTATTCCATGCTCAGCCGTACATGTTATGTTGACAGGTACACGGGTTCCCTTTAACATCTGTGATCAGGGGCCTTGGATAAAGGAGGATTATGGCAAGGAAGAGCCATATGTGTGGCCTCAGGAGGAGGCAAAGGACTTAGACCACTGGCCCTTTCAGGGTGATTACTGAGAGACAGAGAGTATTACCATTTTGTATTTTGATAGGTGGACATGTCCACCTTTGCTCTTGATTATGTATTATACAAACTTGGAATACAAATTATATGTATAGAAAACAAATGTTTGGGTTACGCTTCCGCACTTTGATATGAGCTTCTGCATTACTTTATGTTTTCATTATATATTGCCTTGTGTATTTGACAGGATGATTTGCCAGGTTAAGTATAATCTCGCCTAAACTATCCCTAGACTCCTAGGGGGTATTTTGGGTCGCGATAAACTTTCTCCTTTCTTTTACACTCAAAATCTCTCAAAAATATGCCTTATGGGTTTCTAAAACCCTAAGGCATGAGCTGGGTCTTTTATAGGCAATGGGGTGGCGATTAAAGACTTAAAAACCCTCAATGAAGAAAATCTGCCTATAACCGATCAATCGGTGGTCAGGACCGAGCGATCGGTGACTTATCGAGCGATCAGTGTTTTGACCGAGAGATCGGTTGAAAACATCCTCTCTGAAATTTTCCCCATACAAAAAATTTGACCAGTCGATAGATACGAAGCAATCGGTAGACAACCGGGCAATCGGTATTATCACCGAGCAATCGGTGCTCCCCTGTTTCTGCTGCAAAACCCCTTTTCCACTACTTGGACCTTCTCCATTCTAGCCGTAACACCTCGTACACTCAAAACACTCTCCCTTAGGCTATATATACCTATCAACACTTGTACACCATATATCCAAACATTTTCATTAGCATAAAACCCTTTAGTATACAAGACTCCTCTTTGAGCACTATTCACACACTATTCACTACCTAGTGAAATAAAGATTCGGGGTTCTACATCCTCCCCGCCTTACAAGAATTTCATCCTCGAAATTGGAACGATACCCGAAGAACAAGAAGAACAATTTACATGAAAGGAACATCAAGAAAAAAAATGTAGATACTTTTCCCTCACTTCAGCTTCACGCTCCCACGTAGCCTCTTCTGCAGAATGGTGCTGCCATTTCACGAGGACTAACGGAATTGTCTTGGTACGCAAGACTTGATCTTGACGATCCAAGATCTGAGCCAGTTGCTCAACCAGAGTGAGATCCTCTTGAATCTCTACGGGATCAAGAGCAATGACGTGGGAAGGATCCGAAATGTATTTCCTGAGCATGTAAATATGAAATACTTTATGGACTACTGCCACGTGAGGCGGTAGGGCTACCCAATAAGCAACCTCACCAACCTTAGTGATGATCTCGAATGGACCCACGTACCTAGGGCTGAGTTTCCCTTTCTTCCTGAACCTTATGACTCCTCAGCTCGGCGAAATCTTCACAAAGACCCGATCCCCAACTTGGAATTCCAAATCTCTATGGCGAGTGTCCGCATAGCTCTTCTGCCTGCCTATCCTGAGCAGTTTTCAACCGCTCCCTAATGACTTTAACCCTTTCTGTGGTCTACTCGATCAATTCAGGACCCAGTACCTTCCTCTCACCAACTTCATCCTAGTAAAGAGGAGACCTATAACTTCGATCGTACAGAACTTCGAGAGGTGCCATTTGGATGCTCGCCTAGTAACTGTTGTTGTAAGCGAACTCAACCAACGGCAAGTGTTCCTCCCAACTGCCCTAAAAGTCCAACATACAAGCTCATAGCATATCCTCTACAACCTGATTCACCCATTCAGTCTGCCCATCGGTTTGAGGATGAAAGGCGGTGCTGAAATCTAACCGAGAACCCATAGCACTCTGAAAATTTTTCCAGAACTTGGAAGTAAACCTTGTGTCTCGATCAGACACGATGGAAACCGGCACCCCGTGCAGATGAAAAACCTCCTTGACATACAAGGCTACCAATTGATTCGAACTGAAAGTAGTCCGATAAGGAAGAAAGTGCGCAGATTTCGTCAATCTGTCCACTATCACCCAGATATCATCGGAACCCCTTGCCGTTCGTGGAAAACCAATGATAAAATCCATCGAGATATTCTCTCATTTCCATTCTAGAATAGGAAGGGACTGTAAAAGACCTGCTAGCCTCTAATGCTCGGCCTTTACCTGCTGGCACACAAAACATCTAGAAATGTACTTTACGACTTCCCTCTTCTTGTTTCACCACCAGTAGTGCCTCTTGAGATTCTGGTACATCTTAGTCCCTCCGGGATGTACCGTATACTTGGATCGATGAGCCTCGTCCAAGATCTCACCCCTCAACACTGCATCGGCGGGAACACACAACCTACCTTTGAATGTGATGGCACCATCACCATTCAAGGCAAACTCCTGACTGTCACTGCTAACCGACTTGTCTCGGTAAGTAAGTAACTCAGCATCCAAACTCTGCAACACCTTGATTTGATCCAAGATATGTAGCCTAACTGAGATGTTTGACATCACAGGCCCTGTAGAGCCCCAGACCTTTTCACATTTAATGCATGACACTTTCGTTACCATTTTTCCTTTAAAGAGGTATAATTAATAAATAAGGAAGAAATTGGAAATTTCGAAATGTCAGAAATGTTCCTTTTCAAAGTATAAACCCAACGCAAGTTGAATCGTCAAAATCGGACGAACGAGTCAAAAGATATGGCCAAAACAGTCTGGACCTGCAGGCAATCGTAGCTCGGAAGGCACTAAGGACGTAGCTCGGAAGGCACTAAGGACGTAGCTCGGAAGGCTCTAAGGACGTGGCTCTGATAACGTAGCCCTAGCTCTGATAACGTGTACGTTGTGCATCCGTTGTGCAACAGACAACGGGTACGTCGTGCAGCAGACAACGTGTACGTTGTACAGCAAACAACGAGTACGTTGTATAGCTCACAACGGGTATGTTGTACATAAGACAACGGACAACGAGCTCAGCACTATGCACAACACAACGTGACAACGTGTTTGGCACTATTCACAGCACAACGTGTTTGGCACTGTTCACAGCACAACGTGTTCGGCACTATTCACAGCACAACGTGTTTGGCACTATTCACAGCACAACGTGTTCGGCACTATTCACAGCACAACCTGTTCAGCACTATTCGCAGCTCAACGTGTTTAGTACTCGCGTTTTTGCAGAAATTTCAGTAAGGGTATTATGGTCTTTTGGTCGGTTTACTCTTACCTTAAGAGTTTAACCCGAGCCTTTAGGGCATCATTCAACACTTAGAGAGTTTGAGAGAATAGGAGAAAGGGGAGAAGGCGATTCCAACCTAGGGTTTCCATTTTGGAGAGAAATCAAGGGGTTTGTGAACCCACACTCCACTCAAGCCCGTTTTTCTTCAAGATCAAGGCACAAACTGGTGAGGAGCATCTCCTCAAGCTAGGGCAGCAACTCACGGTTGTTTTTGGAAGGGGATTTCTTCCTCACTTGATCAAGGTCGGTACTTCTTGCTACCCTCCTAGTTATAGCTTCTCTTTTCCATTGTTTCTTCTCGTTTTCCTTCACCTATATATGTGTTATGAGATTGGTGGTATGAATGGTGAATGGAGGTGGATGTTGGCGAATGGATACTGTGTGGATGATGTGATGAATGAATGAGAAAGGGCATTGTACTAATAATGAACATAAAAGTGTGATGTGAGCATAACCCACCTAGAAAAGCATGATTTAGGTTTAATAGAATGATGAATAATGAACACACCATGTTTGATGAAATGCCAAGGTGAATAAAGTGAGTTGTAAATTGGGAAATGCATGCCTAATAAATTATGGATATTGCTAGGGCCTATGATAGTGTGTTTTTCTTGCTTTCCCTAAATGATATGAATATTACATTGCTCAATCATTGATGTTATATGTGTTGTGAAATTACCCAAATGTCATATTTAAATTTAAATGCAAGTATGTACACGGTTCCCACGAGCACGACATGCATGACATGATTTATCGAGGTTTTCAAGAACATGGTTAGAGGTGGGACATATCCTACGATATGTTTTACCTCGCTTTTCACAAGAAAACAAGAACCAACATTCCACGAGGGGTCTCCCCTCACTCACAAGTGCATATCATGAAGAAGGGCCTCCCTTCCCTCGCAAGTACATACATATCATGAAGAAGGGTCTCCCTTCCCTCGCAAGTGCATTGCATAAAGAAGGGTCTCCCTTCCCTCTCAAGGCATCTCTCAAGCGCATCCCACAAGGATATCTCACAAGTGTATCTCACAAGTTACATGATCACAAGCAAGCACGCATGACATGCATGACATGACACGTACGACACGCTCGACAAGATCAAGTAAGACAAACACGACAAGCTTTCAAGTACGAAAAGATATTTCAAGCCAAGTCAAGTGCACGATGTTTTCAAGAGGTTTTATCGGCTTTCTATGAAATACAAGCATGATTATAAATTGCTTTACTTCCTTGTATGATATGAATTGTTTCCGTCTAACATATATGAATTGCTCCTGATTTATGTATTGCCCTTTTTATGCTATGACTATTGGTTAGTATTTGGTACCCGTTGAGTATTCCATGCTCAGCCGTACTTCTTATGTCGGTAGGTTCTGAGGGAGCTGCCGCTCCATTTGATGTTTGTGCTCCTGGTCCATGGGTGGAAGAGGAGTACGTCGAGGAGCCTTTGGAGGAACCTCCCGTAGAGGGTTATCAGTAGGTGGTGTTAGATTCTGAGTGGATTAGCTGTGGGTGAGCATGAGTGATTATATCCATGTATTTTGGCGGGCATGTCCGCACTTTCTTGTTTTGATTTCTTTGTATTAAACTTGGACCATGTGTATATACTTAGAGGTTGTTAGACTTCCGCTGTGTTTTATAGTTATGTTTCCGCTGTCATCCTCTATTGTATATGCTCTGTGGGTTTTTGCAGATTGGTTTGTCAAGCAAGTCATGTAAGCCATGATTAGTCGTCCAAAGTTCACTCTAACTCCTAGGGTGGGTTTTGGGTCACGACAGGCCCATAGGTAGCAAGTCTGAAGATAGTGTCTAGGTTACACATATCATTCAATAACTTCCACTCTTGGACCCTCATGTGAGCCATAATCCTGTAAGGCTTTCTGCTAAGAGCATCGGCTACCACGTTCGCTTCACTTGGATGGTACTGAATGGAACAATCATAGTCCTTTATGAACTCCATCTATTGTCCCTGCCTTATATTCAACTCCTTTTGGAAGAGGAGATACTTCAAGCTCTTGTGATCCATGAACACAATAAACTCTTCCCCATAGAGGTAGAGACGCCAAATCTTCAGCGCAAAAATGACTGAGGCAAGTTCTAGATCGTATGTGGGGCAGTTTTGCTCATGTTCCTTTAACTGGCAAGAAGCATAGGCAACCACCTGCTTATGTTGTATAAGAACACACCCAAGCCCTGTTGGACATTATGCCCAGAAAAGTCATTTAGATTGTTAGAACCTTATTAATTTGATTAATAAATACTTTTTCTTAATCTATTGTGTATTCATTATGGGTAATTGACCATGATCATAAGATGATCTATACGATATGAGATATCGATAAAGGTCCATAGGATATATTGTAGGAAAGTTATGTGATTGGATTATCACAGGTAGATATAACTTTCTGGTTCCTTATACCTTATATAGTCACAGCTGGGGGTGAAGTTGGGCACTTCACTTATATGGCTGCTAGAATGCTAAGATGTTCTCAATAGTTGAGATGTAGTTCTATCTCGAACTATTGTAGTGGAGACTACACATCAGCATATGTATGCTTAAATGTACATTGACTAATTGCATTCAATAAGAGACCTCTTGCATAAATACTATCAGATAGTTGGTCTCTCATTCACATTGAACGGTTTCGATGATCCTTAGATCTGATGAGTTCATCTATGACTGGGCAGTGATCTGACTGTTTTGATTCCACCAACGTATTTTCTAACTTAGGGAATACAATACAGTGACAGTTGGATAGTCAGAAAGTTGTTCGAGTCATGATGAATTTCAAACAAGAAATCCATGCTCATTAATTTGAGAGATTATTCAAGTTCCGGGTAAGACAGTTGATTAAGTTCAAATCCGGCGCAGGTGATTTTAAAAACAAAATAAGTTTTGAAATATACTTTTATTAACAGGTATAATACTTATAAAATGATTTTTTTCAAAAAAAAATTCATGAGAAATTGTTTCTCATGGCTTAATCATAAGTCTTGGAAACCCGGATGATTTGCAATGGGCTATGGGTTAGATAGTATGTTAATCTCAAAGATCCATTAGGGATAATGTATTTGGAAGGATAAATTGAATTTAAAAGTTCATGTGGCGGGATCCGTAATGGTTAATGTTCATACACTGGGATTCAATTGCAACAGGATATCTCACGTCACTTGCAATTCCGATGTATTCCCGTTTAGGGTCAATGGGATAACATTGGATAAGCCAGGGTAAGAATGTCCAAGAGCAATCTATGGAGGTACTCACATAAGAAGTACAAGCTCAGTAATTGATTAAAAGTTAATCAATTATTTTAAGTGATTAAAAGTTAATCATTTAATTAAATATATTAATAGTTAATCTATTGTTTAAATTAATTGTTAATTTAAACTAAGGGATTATTTTAGTAATTATTTGATTAACATAATTAAAGGAGAAATGGGTTTGACCCATATCCATAAACCCATTAAAATAGACCTTTAATATGGGCCAAAGCCCATGGGTTTAAACCCTAGGGTGGGGCGCCCACTTGAGGAATCCTAATTGTATTAGGATTTGTTTAATTGAATAATTACTGAAATATAATTCCTTTTATTATGGAATTAAAATCCAAGTGTTGGATTGAAATTAGGAAGAAGATGTTATTGTAAGTAGATTACAATAAGGAGTTTTAACTCCTCAAATCCCATGCCTCATAGAAGCTCACGCCCCCCCTTGTGGATTCCTAGTTTGACTAAGTTTCCTACTTTGGTATAGGATGTTGACTTATCCCTTTTAATTAAGGAATCCTATTATAATAGGGACTCTTTAATTAATAGGATTACTATAACTAAAGTAGTTATAGATTAAGTAGGAGTTTATTTAATTAATAATAAGAGTTATTGTTAATAAATAAATCCTACTAGATAAGATCAAGTTGGAGTAGGATGAGGATTAGGATAAGATCCTAGTCTATAAATACCCCAACACCCAGGACCATTAAGTAGAATTCTCCAGAATGTTTTCTCTCCTCTCCTCTCTCTCTCCAAACCGTGAGCCCTAAGGGAGACCCCTAGTTATTTTCGTGAGCTATATTGGTGGTCCTAGTTGGGTTTTGCAAATCTAGGGTTTTGAACCTTAGTCTTATTGGTGATAGAAGGTCTACACCATTGATCCATCTTCTTCCTCTTACTTTTATAATTCCAAAGGAGATTCTAAAGCTTCGTGGGGATAGCGAAGAACAAGGATCGAGCTTCTAATATTTTTTCGGAGAAATCTCTACAAAGAGTTCTGACGGTTCGAGTGGATTAAGCTTCACCGGTGAAAAATATTCACCGAGGTGATATGACTAAAACTCTTAGATTATTTTGATGCTTTTTATGGTGTTAAGATCTAGGGGATCCAGCTTCCGCATAAATTTTTATCCGGATCCCCCTTCAAGTTGTATCAGAGCTCATGGTTAGGAGTATTTTTTGTTTATTTTGATAAGGTAATTAAATGGATGATTTAATTCATAAGATGAATTAATTTAGATCTATTTAATATTTCTCATAGTTTTTATTATTTTATTTGTTCCTAAGATGAATAAATAAATATTTATTATATTATTGAATGAGACTTGATAATTAAATAAATTTTAAAAATTAGTATTATATGTGATATAAATAAATTAAAAAAAAATAGTTTATTTTGAAATTCTTTTTAAATGATTTGAGCATTAATTAATAAATCACATGGTGTTTGACACCCTTGCTTAAGCCTTCTTGGAGATTAAAGCTTATTTCGATTTAAATTGATTCATGGATTTTCGGATTTGTATTTGATTAGAAGAATCGATACAGTTTCAGTATTTTGGCCATAACTTTATGACTGTAAGTCCAATTTAGGTCTGTCAGTACATCGTTTCGAAGCCGTCAAAAAGATCTACAACTTTTGTGAAGAAAGCTTTTCCAGAATCAATCTTTTTGAGGGTCAAAACTTGAGTCAAAAATCTAAAGCCCGAAAAGGAGTTTTCTAAATTAATTTTCCAAGAGGCTTTCAAATATTTCTTAAATTGCATTATTTGATTATGAAAATTATTTTTATGGAAAATATAATTGTTTTATTTTTTTCGAGATTTCATCTATTTGGGCGATTTGATAATTGTTATCAAATTTTAAATCCTTTTAAAAACAAGAAAAAGTACTCCATTACCATGTAGCATCTTTTTTATATGAGATTATAGTTATGGGTCATAATATATGATAAATTGTTTATCATTCATGCATTCATACTAGAGGTTAATATGTAGTAGGTTTTGGCAATCTGTAAAGGGCAGATTCATTCAATTTCCCTCAAAAGAGCGAATAGAATGCTGGTTTCCCTAATGCCATTTAAATTCTATTTAATGCATTGGTGGACCTGCTGCGAAGGAGGATGTTGCGATGTGATCTACATAAGATGATAAAGGAAGGGATCGCAAAGGAGGTTGCAAGCTACCTTTGTTCTTATCATATTCCCTTGCATCCATGCATTTTAATTTATTGACACATAACGATTAATCTTGTATACTAATGTTTTATTATCATAAGATGATAACTGCTGTTTTTTTTTTATCATGAGATGATATCTGTTCTTATGTTTAATTATTCTGTTGAAATAATTGCTCTTGATATATCATGTTATATAAGACTGGGGACAAGTCCCTAAGTATTATGATCTTCTGTCAAACACTATGTGATCCTATAGTGGGGACTGTGAGTAAGCTGACAGGCCAAAGCTGGGTCCAATCCCTCTCACCTATGAGTGAACATGGTGAAAACTGAATAAGCAAATAGTGGGACCAATAACGCCAAAGCGTGAGCTTTCATTAGGGGCTTATTAGGTTCATGGTAGGTAGGCACATGAATAAACAATATTATACAATAACGCCAAAGCGTGAGTATAACATCTCTTATAGATCAGACAGTAGATTGAATACTCCAGAATTCACAAGATGAGATCTATGAAATTGGAGAAGATAGTTTCTATCTGCCTATTCAAGGCGATGTGATGATGTGCCCAAAGGCAGGCTCACATTAAGCCAGTGTCTAAGTTTTTTATGCCAATTAATTTTTCCCAAATTGGCAATACCATTAGAAACAAACCCATAAGCTAATAGGTATTAATGAATACAATAGATCCCAAATACTGTCTTATTTGTCATTTGATTAGATCATGACAGGCCTACACCCATTAACTAAAATTATTCGTGATGAAAAGTTAATAGGAACTAACTATGTAGACTAGAAAAGAAAGATTTGAATTGTTTTTGCGGTGGATAACCTTGACCTATGTCTTAAGACACCTAAGCCAGAAATTCCTCCAGATGTTTCACCGGCCCAAAAGGCTGAGTTAGAGCAATGGGAGAGGTCCAATCAAATGACCAAGTGTTATATACTGTCTTCGATGTCTAACATTTTGCAAGGCCAGCATGAACACATGGATAAGGCTTCTGACATTTTGCAAAACCTTCATGAGATGTTTGGTGCGCAAAATAGGTCAGCTTGACAAGTAACGTTAAAATCCCATGTTAACACCAAGATTGCTGAGGGAACTCCAGTCAGGGAACACATCATAAAGATGATGGGATTATTGAATAAACTGGAAATTCTTGGTAGAGAGATGGATGTCATCACTCAAGTTGACACTGTTCTGCAGTCACTCCCTCTGTCCTTCAGTTCGTTCGTGTTAAATTATAACATGAATAAGAGTGAAATGTCACTAAGTGAGCTTATGAACTCACTTGTGGCTGCAGAAGATTTGATCAAAAAGTCAACTAAAGGTGAAACTTTAATCGTCGATAAACCTGATACCTCCAAGAAATCTAAAAAGTTTAGAAAATGGAAGAAAGGCAAAGGAAAGTTTAAAGACAATTGCGATAAGGCAAGAGTTGCCAAAGGTTCTTCAGGGATAGCTGGTAAGGAAAACAAAGGAAATGGAAATTGTTTCCACTGTGGTAAAATAGGCCACTGGAAGAGGAATTGCAGGACTTACCTCGCAACTCTTAAGAAGGGTAGCGGAAGTACTCAAGGTATGAGATACTTTGAAGTACATATTACTGTTGAGTCTAACTTTCTGGACGGTCCTCCTAACTCATGGTGCGTAGATTCTGGATCCACTGTACATGTTTGCAATTCTTTACAGCGGTTCAAGGAAACCAAAAAGCCGACCAAACAAGAGCAGAAGCTTAAAGTTGGCTCCGGTGCAAATGTTGCAGTGAAGTCAATTGGCTTGTTTACTCTTTATTTACCTAATGGAAAGACATTAATTTTAGAAGACCGCTTTTATGTGGCTTTAGCACATCGAAATTTGATTTCAGTATCTAGACTCTTATTTTATTGATTCTCTATCAATTTTAATTCAATTGTTGAAATTAAGAAAGATAGAATGGTCTTGATAATTGGTAATAATGGTCTTTATTTGATATTTCCATTGGTAAATAATGAATGTAAGCAAAGTGACAATGTCTCATCATCTAGAATGTCTGGAATGAAGAGACATTCACTGAGTCTACTTATCTTTGGCACAAGAGACTTGGTCACATTAATCTTGATAGGATCAAGAGGTTAGTAATAGATGGTCCCCTTGACTTCCTCAAGGTAGAACCACTCCCTATATGCGAGTCCTATCTCGAAGGGAAGATGACCAAGAAGCCTTACCATAAAAAGGTAGGAAGAGTCAAAGAAAGGTTAGTACTAATACATAGTGATGTATGTGATCCAATTAACATTGTTGCACGAGGTCAATACCGGTATTTTGTCACATTTACCGATGACTATTCTAGATATGGATATGTCTATTTGATGCAACACAAATCTGAAAAGACACTTCGATCAGATCGAGGTGGTGAATACCTCACCAACGAGTTTATGGATTACTTCAGGGATAATGGGATCTCCTCAACAAAATGGAGTTTCTGGAAGAAGAAACCGGACCTTATTAGATATGGTTCGCTCTATGATGAGCCATGCCGATGTTCCTTCATATCTTTGGGGATATGCTATACAAACTGCCATTTATATTCTAAACTGGGTTCCATCTAAGTTTATTCCGTTTACACCCTATGAATTGTGGACTGGGCGAAAACCTAGTTTATAACATCTAAGGTATAGGGTTGTCCTACGCATGTTTGTAAACTTGAACCCACTAAAGATAGAGAAATGGAATTTTGTAGGATATCTAAAAGAAACTAAGGGCTTCTATTTCTACTCCAAGGCAGACCAAACAATAGTTGTTAGGCTTCATGCCACTTTCCTGGAGGGAGAAATGAATCTCCTTAAGAAAGTTGAATTTCATGAGATGAAAGATGACACAGCCAGTATCTAAACTGAACCTAATCCTTCCACTTTAATTTCTCCTAATTCTGTTCCACTAAGAAGGTCTGAAAGAGTTTCTAGACCACCTGATAGACTTCAGTATTACAATAATGAAGTTTATCTAGTTACTCCTGATGATGAGGATAAAGATCCTAATACTTATCAAGAAGCTACGTTAGATGTAGATGCATCTCAATGGAATAAAGCCATGAATGCTGAAATAGATTCCATGTATGACAACGGTGTCTGGACTTTAGTAGATCCACCAGATGGTATAAGGCCAATTGCATGGAAATGGATTTACAAAAGGAAGAAGGGTGCCGATGGTAAAGTGGAGACCTATAAAGCTAGACTTGTTGCAAAAGGTTATACTCAAACTCAAGGAGTTGATTATGAGGATACCTTTTCACTTGTAGCTATGCTCCATCAAGATATTACTAGCTATAGCTACACACCATGACTATGAGATATGGCAAATGGATGTCAAAACTGCTTTCCTTAATGGAATGTTAGATAAAGACATCTATATGAAGCAACAAGAGGGCTTCATTGCTCCTAACTAGGAGAACATGGTATGCAAGCTCAACAAGTCGATATATAGTTTGAAACAAGCTTCAAGAAGTTGGAACCAAAGATTTGATCTTTCTATCAAAGAATTTGGATTCCAAAAGAATTTGGAAGAATCTTGTATATACAAGAAGGACAGTGGGAGCCCAGTAGTATACCTAATTCTTTATGTAGATGACATCCTACTCATTGGGAATGATGTAGGGATGTTGTCATTAATCAAGATATGGCTTTTTCAGTATTTCTCAATGAAAGACTTAGGAGAGGCATCATCTATTCTCGGAATAAAGATTCTGAGAGATAGAAAATACCGAATGTTGGGATTGAGCCAAACTTCCTACATAGACAAGATATTGTCTAGGTAAAGTATGAGTGATTGTAAGACAACACTCATTCCTTTTAGACATGGTGTTACTTTGTCTAAAAAGATGACCCCTACATCAGCTGATGAGATCGAGCAGATGAAGAGGTGCCCTTATGCTTCGGCAGTTGGGAGCCTCATGTATGTCATGTTATGCACTAGACCGGAGATCTGTCATGCAGTGGGAGTTGTTAGTCGGTTCCAAAGCAATCCAGGTGTTAATCATTGGAATGCGGTGAAGCACATTATGAAGTACCTGAAAAGGACTAGGGATTATGTGCTTACCTTTCAATCAGAAGATTTAGTTGGACTGGGTTATATTGATTTCAATTTCCAATCTGATCCGGACAATAGAGCTTCCACATCTGGGTATGTGTTAACACTGGGTGGTGCTGCTATCAGTTAACGCAGTATAAAGCAGAAGAATATTGCTGACTTCACCACAGAAGCAGAATATATTGCAGCTTCAGAAGCAGCAATAGAAGCAGTCTGGTTCTGAAGGTTTTTGCAAGAGCTAGGAAATGTTCCTTCAGCACTCAGACCTATCACTCTCTTCTATGATAGTAACGGTGCAGTAGCCCATAGCAAAGAACCTAGGAACCACAAAAGGATGAAACATGTGGAGTGGAAGTATCATCTCATTCATGAGATCATTGACAGGCAAGATGTAGTGGTTACAAAGATTAGGTCTCAACTTAATGTTGCAGACCCGATGACCAAGGCTTTATCAGATAAAGTTTTTGTAACACACTTAGACAATATGGGATTGAAATCTATGGCACAGTGACTTTTAGGGCAAGTGGGAGATTGTTGGACATGATGCCCAGAAAAGTCATTTAGATTGTTAGAAACTTATTAATTTGATTAATAAATGCTTCTTCTTAATCTATTGTGTATTCATTATAGGTAATTGACCATGATCATGAGATGATGTATACGATATGAGATATCGATAAAGGTCCATAGGATATATTATAGGAAAGTTATGTGATTAGATTATCACAGGTAGATATAACTTTCCGGTTCCTTATACCTTATATAGTTACAACTATGGGTGAAGTTGGGCTCTTCACTTATATTGCTGTCAGAATGCTAAGATGTTCTCAATAGTTGAGATGTAGTGTAGCATCCCGAACTTTTCTATATTTAATGAATAGCACTTTCATGCCTAATTGGTCTTCCTCGTAGTCAAATTAATAAATAAGGGAGAAATCAGAAATTCCGAAATGTCAGAAATGTTCATTTTTGAAAGACGAACCCAACACAAGTTGAATTGTCAAAATCGGACAAGCGAGTCAAAAGATATGGCCAAAACAGTCCAGACATGCAGAGCACCGATCGCTTGGTCCAGTCAGAGATCGATCGGTCCAAAACCGATCGATCGGTAGCTATCGCACGGTCAAAACTTTTGTATGAGAAAATTTTCCAGAGAGTAGTTTTTTGACCGGTTGCTCGGTCATAGTACCGATCGCTCGGTAGGCAACCCATCGATCGGTCATAACCACCGATCGCTCGGTCCCCGTGTTTTTGCAGAAATTTTTGTAAGGGCGTTTTTATCTTTTGGCTGTTAAACCCTTTCTTATAAGGCTAGGCCCGAGCCTTAGGGACTATTTACAACACTTAGAAGCTTTTGAGAGTTAGAGAGAGAGGAGAAGAGACTTTAACCTAGGGTTTTGATTTTGAGAAGGAATCAAAGGGTTTGACAACCCTAGATCATCCTCAAACTTGGATTGCTTTAAGTTCAAGGCTCGAGCTCGTGGGGGATCTCATTCTCAAGCTAGGGCAACATTCTCCAAGGTATTTCAAGAGGGTTTTCTTCTCCAAACCAGGTATCCCTCAAGAAAAGGTTCCTTCTTTCAAGTTGGAGCTTAAATCAAGGTTCCTACCAAGATCAAGCCTTGATCCAAGGTTAGTACACCCTACTAACTTACCCTAGCAATAAATCTAAGTTTTCTTTATGAAATGTGATTTATGCAATTATGTTTGCTTTCTTGTGAAATGTATCATCCCTAATAAATATAAACTGTAAATCCCTAATTAGGTTGTTGGCAAATTCCGTGATTATTATATAGGACTTGTGTGTTGAGTTTGGTTCAACTTGTCAGAAGATCTAAAGCTTCAAGAAAAGTGAAGAAATTGCAGAAAATGCTTTTACTCCGGATCTAGACAGGTAATTGACTTAGAGACCCCTACCTAGGTTGGATTTGGCTTAGATAACTCTGAACATACCTAGGAGGATAGTTTTAAACCTAACAAAGTTATTTGATCTAAGTTTAATCAAATAAACATGAAATGAATTATGGTTTGAAAAATATTCTGTCTCAACCGATCGCTCGATATTGATACCGATCGATCGGTGGCCTACCGAGCGATCGGTGGCTATTGACTGGACCAAATTTTTGTATGGGGTAATTTTCCAGAGAGATGATTTAACCCGAGCGATCGGTCATGAGAACCGATCGATCCGTTTTGGACCGAGCGATCGGTAATGAGCACCGATCGATTGGTCCCCGTAAAAAGAATTTTTCTTTTTCTGGATTCTTTTTTTAACCCCTATATAAACAACTTTTTGGAGACCTAATTCGTATCTTTGATATTTTTGAAAGAGTAGAGGTCTGAGAAACTCTTCTAGGGTTTTTCTTATTGCTTTTATTAGATCTTTGTTGATCCCTCCTCTTTCTTTGATCCTAGAGAATGCAAGTATAGATCTAAACCTTTGATCTTGCATTGTGTGATCTCAAATCTATATGAGATCCCTCTAGGGTTTGAAATTTCATAAATTGATTCACAACCCTACACCTTGTGTGTGTGTCCGGTGTTTGATCCGGAGCCTTCGTGGAAGGAGATCGATCGTGTGTGATCGTGGTTTGAAGTAGCTTGAGAAGATTTGGTCGGTGTGGAACCGAAGCTGCTACGGCGGAGATCGAACCTGCTGGTTCGTGGAAATCAAGAGGAAGAGTCTATACCTAGGACGTCGTTTCTGTTTTGGTAAGGTCTTGTCTTGTACTTGATATCTTTTCATAGTGAAGTTTGTTGCTGGACGAGGTCCCGTTAGGGTTTTCCACGTAAAAATCTTCTGTGTTTGATTTGTGTGGATTGTCTGAGTATTATGTTCATTGATTTCTAAACATATTAATTGAAAAATTAAAATTGGTTAGAAATTTTTAGATAGACCTATTCACCCCCCCTCTAGGTCTTAGAGATCATAGATCTGGATATATTTCATCAACAAGATAAAGAAATGATATGGATGTTTGGATGGATGTGGGATGTGGCAATTGGATGCCGAATGGGTGATGTATGGTATGTGTGGGTCGTGGATTGGAAAATGGAGGATGGGCATTACACAAATAATAAACTTACCTTGTGTGATTGAATGTAAAATATGCACTAAAAAGGAGAAAATGAACAATGAGGAAACTTGCATGCTAAGTGTTTGAAAAAATACCTAAACTATGAAATAATGAATTGAATGAAGAAAATGGAAATATACCTTATGCATGTATTCTCATGAATGATGAATGGATTTAAATACCATGTTGATTACTCAAATTCTCGTATGCATATATTGTGAATTGAATGGTGATGTCATATCTCTCTTTGTCACGCCCCAAAATACCCCCTAGGAGTTAAGGGATACTTTAGAGGTGACTACGTGTACCTGTCAAACCATCCTGTAATGCAAGAGGCTAAACATAATATAATTCAATGAAAATCAGAGCGCGGAAACTAAACATAAGTGCGGAAGCATAAGCCAACTTTTCTTTTCTTCTATAACTCCAAATAGTATTCCAAGTTAACATATACCAAATACAATCAAAGTAAAGGTGGACATGCCCACCTATCAAAATACAAAAGGAACTCTCTAATCCTCTCCTCTCAACAGTAGTCGAGGTATGGCCACACATCCAAGTCCCCATCCTCCTGAGACTGCCATGGGATAGGTGGCTCCCTCTCCTCTACATACTCCTCCTCGACCCAAGGCTCGGGGTCGAGGACATCCACAGTACCTGCCGACATAAAAGTACGGCTGAGCATGGAATACTCAGCGAGTACAAACTACTAGCTAACCATAACAATAGCGAAAGCATAACAACAGTGAGCAATACAAGATATTGATTTAAAGCAATAGTGAAAGCATAAGATACAAAGCCATATCTTGACATGCGTGTATGAATGCAAAAAAAAACCTCGGTAAAACTCATGTCTCGGAAACCCTTTTCGTGTCTCGGTCAAATCATGTATGTGTATCGTGTCTTGTCTTGTATTTCATGTCTTGATTTGTTCTTGACTTGTATACTTGTGAGCCAGAGGCTAGCACCCTTCCTTGGGCTACCAACCTCCTTGTCATGTTCTTGTTCCATTTCTCTTGTGAGCCAGAGGCTAGCACCCTTCCTTGGGCTACCAACCTCCTTGTCATGTTCTTGATTCATTTCTCTTGTGAGCCAGAGGCTAGCACCCTTCCTTGGGCTACGAACCTCCTTGTCATGGTCTTGATTCGTTCCTCTTGTGAGCCAGAGGCTAGCACCCTTCCTTGGGCTACCAACCTCCTTGTCATGTTCTTGATTCATTCTCTTGTGAGCCAGAGGCTAGCACCCTTCCTGGGGCTACCAACCTCCTTGTCATGTTCTCTCTTGCATTTCACTTGTGAGCCAGAGGCTAGCACCCTTCCTTGGGCTACCAACCTCCTTGTCATGTTCTTGATTCATTTCATATACAAATACAATCTTGGAAAAAACCCGGTTTCATGCATGCATGCGTGCTTGTGTGCTTGTCAATAGTGGTAATCATGATGACATACTTGAATGGGCGGATCACATGACTATGGCATTTCAATCCTTAACATAGTGGTATGAAAATTTAGGCAACATATAGCACATTTGAGCAATTTATCATTCTTAAGAAAATTTACACAATTTCTATTTCCATTTTCTTCATTAAGTCCATTTATCCCTTGTTTAGTCATTTTATCAAACACACGGTGGGCCACATTTCTTAGTCCTTCCATTTCCCTTATTTAGTGCGTATTTTTCATCAAGACATCAAGGTACATTTGTTATTTGTAAAGTGCCCATCTTCCATTTTCCATTTCACACATCACACAACATCCATACGGCATCCAATCGCCTCAATCGACATCCCATCCACACATCCATACCTTTTTCTTATCTTGTTTATATTTAGTGGAGATGATACATTTTATAAGGAAGAAAACATACTACCAAGAGTCACATTTCACAATAGAAAATCTAGACTATTGCTAAAGAAAGTTAGTAGAGTGTACTAACCTTAGATCAAGGTTTGATCTTGAAGAAACCTTGAAATAGAAGCTCTATTTGGAAGGAGGAAGCCTTTGCTTGAAGGGGACTTGAGTTGGGGGAAGAAACCTCTTTCAAAACGTGAGTGAGTGCTGCCCTAGCTTGGAGAATGCACCTCCACACGAGCTTGAGTTGAAATCGTGAAGAAAACGTGCTTGGGGACGATCTAGGGTCTTCACCCCTTTGATTTCTTCTCCAAAAGCAACCTAGGTTTAGGGCTTTCTCCTCCTCTCTCTCTATCTCTCAAAATCCCTCAAATGTTGTAAGTGAGGCCTCAAAGGGTCGAGCAAACCCTTATGGGTAAGGATTTAACACCCAAAAGATGAAAACGCCCTTACTGAAATTTCTGCAAAAACGCGAAGACCGAGCGATCGGTGGTTATGACCGATCGATCGGTTGCCTACCGAGCGATCGGTGTTTATGACCGATCGACCGGTCAAAAACTCACTCTCTGGAAAATTTCCCCATACAAAATTTCTGACCGCGCGATAGCTACCGATCGATCGCGGACTGGACCGAGCGATCGGTTCTCTGTATGTCTGGACTGTTTTGACCATATCTTTTGACTAGCTCGTCGGATTTCGACGATTCAACTTGCGTTGGGTTCGTCTTTCGAAAACGCACATTTCTAACGTTTCGGAATTTCCGATTTCTCCCTTATTTATTAATTAGACTATAAAAACGGCCAATTAGCTACGAAGGTGGTATTCATTAAAGATGAAAAAGTCTGGGGTGCTACATTCTCCCCCCCTTACAAAAATTTCGTCCTCGAAATTTGGACAATGCGTGCTTTACAATTTAAACAACTTAGCATAACAATTTGAAACAAAATTACAAGTCATACATAAAATCATTCAAACAACTCGGGGTGCTTCGCCTTGACTTCGGCCTCACGTTCCCATGTAGCCTCTTCTCGAGCGTGATGTTGCCATTGCACGAGAACTAGCGGAATAGTCTTGTTGCGAAGTACTTGGTCTCTTCGATCCAAAATATGAACCGGCTTCTCAACCAAAGTGAGATCCTCTCGAATCTCAACCGGATCAAGTTTGATGACGTGAGAAGGATCCGGGATGTACTTCCGAAGCTGGGAGATATGAAACACGTTGTGGACCGCCGCCATGTGAGCGGGCAAAGCAACACGGTAAGCCACCTCGCCAACTCGAGTAATGATCTCGAACGGACCCACATATCTCGGGCTAAGCTTGCCTCTCTTCCCGAATCGCATAACACCTTTGGTCGGTGAAATCCTTACAAACACAAAATCACCGACTCGGAATTCAAGATCCCTCCTTCGGTTGTCGGCATAGCTTTTCTGTCAATCTTGTGCGGTCTTCAACCTCTCCCGGATAAGCTTGACCCTATCCGCGGTTTGTTCAATTAACTCGGGGCCCAAAATCTTTCTTTCTCCCACTTCATCCCAATACAACGGGGATCTACAACTTCTTCCGTACAAAGCCTCGAAAGGCGCCATTTGTATGCTTTCTTGATAACTATTGTTATAAGCGAATTCCACCAAAGGTAAGTGATCTTCCCAACTTCCCTTGAAGTCTAGCATACATGCTCGGAGCATATCTTCAATAACCTGATTCACCCTCTCGGTTTGCCCGTCGGTCTGTGGGTGGAAAGCGGTGCTAAAGTCTAATCGGGAGCCCATTGCACCTTGAAAACTTTTCCAAAACCTGGATGTGAATCTTGGGTCTCTATCCGACACAATACTCACTGGCACCCCGTGTAATCGGACTATTTCCTTGATGTATAGCTCCGCTAACTGATTGGAGTTGAATGTAGTCCGGTACGGTAAGAAATGAGCGGACTTCGTGAGTCTATCAACAACTACCCATATAGCATCGGTCTTCCTAACCGTCTTCGGCAATCCCACGATAAAGTCCATAGAGATATGTTCCCATTTCCACTCGGGAATAGGGAGGGATTGCAAAAGTCCAGCCGGTCTCCTATGTTCGGCTTTGACTTGTTGGCACACCAAGCATTTAGACACATACTCCGCTATTTCTCGCTTCATGTTCCGCCACCAGAAATGCTTCTTCAAGTCCCTATACATTTTGGTACCCCCGGGGTGAACGGTGTACTTGGACCGGTGAGCCTCGTACAAGATTTCTCGCTTAAGCTTCTCATCGGCTGGGACACATACTCTTCCCTTGAAAGTGATAATTCCATCTTCCCTCGCCGTAAAGTCCTTACTGCCACTTTTAACTGACTTGTCTCGGCAAGAAAGTAGTTCGGCATCCATTTCCTGCAACTCCTGGATCATGCTCAACATAAATGGCCTAACTGTGATGCTAGCCATTACCGGCCCATAGGTAGGGAGACTAAAACTGATGTCGAGGTTGGATGCATCCTCCAGCAATCTCCACTCCTTCAGCATCATATGCGCCAAAAGTCCAGTAGGCTTTCGGCTAAGAGCATCGGCTACTACATTTGCCTTGCCCGGGTGGTATTGAATGGAGCACTCATAGTCTTTCAAAAATTCTACCCATCTTCTTTGCCTCAGGTTCAACTCTTTCTGGGAAAACAAATACTTAAGGCTTTATGATCTGTGAATACCTCAAATTGTTCCCCATAAAGATAATGTCGCCAAATCTTCAATGCAAACACAACTGCAGCGAGTTCTAAGTCATGAGTGGGGTAATTCTTTTCATGCTCCTTCAATTGTCTTGATGCGTAGGCAATGACTTTCTTATGCTACATAAGGACACACCCAAGTCCGATATGCGAAGCATCGCTATATACCTCATAACCACCATGTCCGGATGGCACAGTAAGGACAGGGGCTGTGGTGAGGCGTTTCTTCAACTCTTGGAAACTTACTTCACATCGGTCACTCCAACTGAACCTTGCACTTTTTCTTGTCAAGTAGGTGAGAGGTGCAGCCAAACTGAAGAATCCCTCCACAAATCTCCGGTAGTAGCCTGCCAACCCGAGGAAACTACGTATCTCCGTAACGCTCTTGGGCCTCTCCCAACTCATGACTGCCTCAACCTTGGCTGGATCTACAGAAATACCCTCGGCCGACACCACGTGTCCAAGAAATGCGACTTTCTCTAGCCAGAACTCGCACTTACTCAATTTGGCATATAGCCTATGCTCTCTCAACATCTCCAGAGCAAGACGGAGGTCTCGTGCGTGATCTTCCCGTGTCTGGGAATACACCAAAATGTCATCAATGAATGCAATCACGCATCGATCCAAGTAAGATCGGAACACCCGGTTCATCAAATCCATGAATGCCGCCGGTGCATTCGTCAGCCCAAAAGGCATGACAAGGAACTCGTAATGCCCATACCGAGTCCTGAAAGCCGTCTTCTGAACATCTTCCGCCTTGATCCTTAATTGGTGATACCCCGATCTAAGATCAATTTTGGAGAAGAATCTCGCTCCCTTCAGTTGGTCGAACAAGTCATCGATCATTGGCAAGGGATAACGATTCTTGATAGTTACCTTGTTCAACTGACGGTAGTCTATACACATTCTCATCGACCCGTCTTTCTTCTTTACAAAAAGGACCGGAGCTCCCCATGGTGACACACTTGGTTGGATGAAACCAAGTTGTTGTAACTCCTCAATTTGCTTCTTCAATTCTTCAAGCTCTATCGGGGCCATTCTAATGGGTCTTGAAATTGGAGCGGTGCCCGGAGCAAGCTCTATAGCGAACTCAATCTCCCGATTCGGAGGTAACCCGGGAAGTTCCTCCGGAAACACGTCCAAGAAATCACTCACGACCGGAATGGCCGAGGAGTTTTGTGCTTCTAGGTTTGTTACACTCAAGGCTGCGAGGCGAGCAATGTCCCTCTCTCTTAATCCTCGGAAGTGAAAAGGCTTACCCCCTTTCCGGCTTGAAATTCACCATCTTCTCAAAACACGCAACATGCCCGTGATGGTTTGACAACCAATCCATCCCTAAGATGACATCAAAATCCAAGTCTTGAAAATCTAGGACGATGAGATCGGCTAACAGTTCATTCTCCCCCACTTGAACCACACTATCCCCGAATATCTTGTCCGTATCAACTGACTTGCCGAGTGGAGTTGCAATGGTCAACTCCTGCTTTAACGGAGTAGCCTCAGTCAAAAATCCCTTTGCGAAACTAGGCGACACAAAGGAGTGAGTGGATCCTGTGTCGATCAACACTCGGGCAAGACATTCGTTCACTAACAAAGCGCCTGTGCGATTAAGTGACTACTATTAGTAGATTTCAAACAAAAAGCATCATACATAGGTAACCCTTAGTATAGAAACTCACAAAGCAAACCATAGAAATTTTACACAATTTAAATTCTAGAATTCGTGCGTACCTTGCACGACATCGTCGGATGCACGTGCGTCTCTCTCCGATAGAGCAAAAACTCGACCCTGAGTGGCTGGGCGAGGAGGCCGGGTAGACTGTGAGGCCCTCGAAGCCTGAGAAGAGCTAGGCTGAGATGTCTGCCTCACCGGGGGCCTGCTCCCTGAAGACTGAGTTGGCAATTGACGCCGGGGACAATCTCGAATCATGTGGCCCTGGTCGCCACAATGAAAACAGCCTCCTGTAGCCTTCCGACATTCCCCTGCTGGATGCCTCCTTCCACAAAGGGTGCAGATATCATGTGAATAAGTGGGAGGAGTATAACCCGTAGCCTGAGTCACTGCGGGGCGAGGAGCATATGAGGTAGCCGGGCGAAAGGCCGGTGGAGCCAAAGGGCGGAGAGCCTGTGGTGCCGAGTACATCCTCTGTGACTGAGCCGGCCCTGCGAACTGATAAGACATAGTCCTAGCTCTCTTCTCCCCTGAACTACTAGACTGTCCCTTCTCTATTCCTCTTCTCTTAAAGAACTCTTCGGAATTCGACTCGGCCAACAATGCCTTGTCCACAACTTCTGAATATGTCTCATGTCGGAACATTGAGACACGATCCTTGAGGTAGGCCTTCAACCCCCTCTCGAATTTTCGGGCCTTCATAGCCTCGGTAGCTATCATGTGTGGAGCAAATCGAGATAGCTCTGAGAACTTGGCTTCGTAAGCCGCTACAGACATATTACCTTGCTCCAAGGTAATAAATTCAATTTCTTTCTTTTCTTTCATCCCAACCGGAAAGTATTTCTTGTAGAAAACATCCAAGAATTCTCCCCATGTCCATTCTTGGCCTTGTCGGGTCAACTCTCGGGTCCGAAGTGCAGACTTCCACCAATGGTCGGCCTCACCTTCAAGCATAAAGGCAGCCCATGTGACTCTCTCTACTTCCGTAGGTGCCAAAACCGAGAATATCTTCTCAAGTTGCCGAATCCAACTCTCGGCAATAAGTGGATCAATGCTTCCACAAAAAGTTGGAGGCCTCATCCTCCAGAAAGCTTCTATCCCGGCTTGGGCTCGGTTAGGAGGAGCCAGTATAAGTGCCGCATTAGGCGGGGTGGCCGGTTGCCTTGAAGCCAACATAGCCAAAGTCTCGGCTATGGATGCGAATGCTTGGGCAAAGTCGGGCTGATCATCACCCGATGGAGCATCACCTCCATTACCCCTCGTGTTGTACCCGCGACCCCGGGTATTGCGTCTCATGATTTCTCCTGAGAACGACAATACAGCATGAGTCTACCTTGGATACGCATTTAGTACAAAATTTTTTATTTTTTTATTTTTT
The DNA here is from genome assembly GCA_015143295.1 of Tetracentron sinense. Lineage (NCBI taxonomy): Eukaryota > Viridiplantae > Streptophyta > Magnoliopsida > Trochodendrales > Trochodendraceae > Tetracentron > Tetracentron sinense. Next base: position 17,346,014 of record CM026553.1, read on the forward strand.
TTTCGCAATTCACTCAATACATATTCATCAAGCACATTTAATAAGTACAACACAAATAATGTACACATGGTATATAACACAATAGCATAACATACAATCCGTGTTCCTAGCGTAGGACTCTATGTTCGGTTGAAGTTCAACCCATTTTGACTAAGACTAACTTGTTAGTCTATACTTGGAATACAACTCTCTAAGGTGATTCTAATACCTTGTTCAATCATCTAAGTGACCCTATGGACTCTAATGCCTAGAGCTCTGATACCACTTCTGTCACGCCCCAAAATATCCCCTAGGAGTTAAGGGATACTTTAGAGGTGACTACGTGTACCTGTCAAACCATCCTGTAATGCAAGAGGCTAAACATAATATAATTCAATGAAAATCAGAGCGCGGAAACTAAACATAAGTGCGGAAGCATAAGCCAACTTTTCTTTTCTTCTATAACTCCAAATAGTATTCCAAGTTAACATATACCAAATACAATCAAAGTAAAGGTGGACATGCCCACCTATCAAAATACAAAAGGAACTCTCTAATCCTCTCCTCTCAACAGTAGTCGAGGTATGGCCACACATCCAAGTCCCCATCCTCCTGAGACTGCCATGGGATAGGTGGCTCCCTCTCCTCTACATACTCCTCCTCGACCCAAGGCTCGGGGTCGAGGACATCCACAGTACCTGCCGACATAAAAGTACGGCTGAGCATGGAATACTCAGCGAGTACAAACTACTAGCTAACCATAACAATAGCGAAAGCATAACAACAGTGAGCAATACAAGATATTGATTTAAAGCAATAGTGAAAGCATAAGATACAAAGCCATATCTTGACATGCGTGTATGAATGCAAAAAAAAACCTCGGTAAAACTCATGTCTCGGAAACCCTTTTCGTGTCTCGGTCAAATCATGTATGTGTATCGTGTCTTGTCTTGTATTTCATGTCTTGATTTGTTCTTGACTTGTATACTTGTGAGCCAGAGGCTAGCACCCTTCCTTGGGCTACCAACCTCCTTGTCATGTTCTTGTTCCATTTCTCTTGTGAGCCAGAGGCTAGCACCCTTCCTTGGGCTACCAACCTCCTTGTCATGTTCTTGATTCGTTTCTCTTGTGAGCCAGAGGCTAGCACCCTTCCTTGGGCTACGAACCTCCTTGTCATGGTCTTGATTCGTTCCTCTTGTGAGCCAGAGGCTAGCACCCTTCCTTGGGCTACCAACCTCCTTGTCATGTTCTTGATTCATTTCTCTTGTGAGCCAGAGGCTAGCACCCTTCCTGGGGCTACCAACCTCCTTGTCATGTTCTCTCTTGCATTTCACTTGTGAGCCAGAGGCTAGCACCCTTCCTTGGGCTACCAACCTCCTTGTCATGTTCTTGATTCATTTCATATACAAATACAATCTTGGAAAAAACCCGGTTTCATGCATGCATGCGTGCTTGTGTGCTTGTCAATAGTGGTAATCATGATGACATACTTGAATGGGCGGATCACATGACTATGGCATTTCAATCCTTAACATAGTGGTATGAAAATTTAGGCAACATATAGCACATTTGAGCAATTTATCATTCTTAAGAAAATTTACACAATTTCTATTTCCATTTTCTTCATTAAGTCCATTTATCCCTTGTTTAGTCATTTTATCAAACACACGGTGGGCCACATTTCTTAGTCCTTCCATTTCCCTTATTTAGTGCGTATTTTTCATCAAGACATCAAGGTACATTTGTTATTTGTAAAGTGCCCATCTTCCATTTTCCATTTCACACATCACACAACATCCATACGGCATCCAATCGCCTCAATCGACATCCCATCCACACATCCATACCTTTTTCTTATCTTGTTTATATTTAGTGGAGATGATACATTTTATAAGGAAGAAAACATACTACCAAGAGTCACATTTCACAATAGAAAATCTAGACTATTGCTAAAGAAAGTTAGTAGAGTGTACTAACCTTAGATCAAGGTTTGATCTTGAAGAAACCTTGAAATAGAAGCTCTATTTGGAAGGAGGAAGCCTTTGCTTGAAGGGGACTTGAGTTGGGGGAAGAAACCTCTTTCAAAACGTGAGTGAGTGCTGCCCTAGCTTGGAGAATGCACCTCCACACGAGCTTGAGTTGAAATCGTGAAGAAAACGTGCTTGGGGATGATCTAGGGTCTTCACCCCTTTGGTTTCTTCTCCAAAAGCAACCTAGGTTTAGGGCTTTCTCCTCCTCTCTCTCTATCTCTCAAAATCCCTCAAATGTTGTAAGTGAGGCCTCAAAGGGTCGAGCAAACCCTTATGGGTAAGGGTTTAACACCCAAAAGATGAAAACGCCCTTACTGAAATTTCTGCAAAAACGCGAAGACCGAGCGATCGGTGGTTATGACCGATCGTTCGGTTGCCTACCGAGCGATCGGTGTTTATGACCGATCGACCGGTCAAAAACTCACTCTCTGGAAAATTTCCCCATACAAAATTTCTGACCGCGCGATAGCTACCGATCGATCGGTTATGGACCGATCGATCGCGGACTGGACCGAGCGATCGGTTCTCTGTATGTCTGGACTGTTTTGACCATATCTTTTGACTAGCTCGTCGGATTTCGACGATTCAACTTGCGTTGGGTTCGTCTTTCGAAAACGCACATTTCTGATGTTTCGGAATTTCCGATTTCTCCCTTATTTATTAATTAGACTATAAAAACGGCCAATTAGCTACGAAGGTGGTATTCATTAAAGATGAAAAAGTCTGGGGTGCTACACTCTTATTATCCTTATTTCACTATTGTCACGATTGACACGTACACGAGCACGCATGGTAGCATGAACCGAGATTTCAAGAGCATATGCATATAATAACCAACAAGAAAATATTGCATGTCAAGGAGGTTGGTAGCCTAGGGACATTCGGGTACTAGCCTCTGGCTCAAAAGAAAACTAAACAAGTAATAAAAATCACCTATTGTCAAGGAGGTTGGTAGCCTAGGGACATTCGGGTACTAGCCTCTGGCTCACAAGAAAACCATACATATCAAGGAGGTTGGCAGCCCAGGGAGATTCGGATGCCAGCCTCTAGCTCACAAGTTACAAGATGATGACAAGACATTCATGCATGCACGCATACATGATTTTAAAATGCATACCGGGACATGGAAACGGGTTTTCAAGCATGAGTTTTGTCGGCGTTTTTGCATTCATGCACATCAAGATGATAATATTGCTCCATGTTTAATATTGTTTAATTCTATGATTTTACTATTGCCTAGAATTGATGATTGGTATTATATTACTCCTTGCATGTTTATTATTGTTATGGATAGCTAGTAGCTTGTACTCGCTAAGTATTCCATGCTCAGCCGTACTTTCATGTCGGCAGGTACTGAGGGAGCCCTCGACCCAGAGCCTTGGGTCGAGGACGAGTATATCGAGGAGAGAGAGCCGTCTATCCCACTGCAGTCTCAGGCGGACTGAGACCTTGACGTGTGGCCATACCTCGTGTAGAGCCCCGGACGTTTTTACAGTTAATACATGACACTTTCGTTGGCATTTTGCCTTTAAAGAGGTATAATTAATAAATAAGGAAGAAATTGGAAATTTCTGAAACGTCAGAAATGTTCCTTTTCGAAGTACGAGCCCAACGCAAGTTGAATCGTCAAAATCGGACGAACGAGTCAAAAGATATGGCCAAAACAGTCTAGACCTGTAGGCAATCGTAGCTCGGTTATGCACTAAGGACGTAGCTCGGAACGCGCTAAGGACGTAGCTCGGTTAGGCGCTAAGGACGTAGCGCGGAAGGCACTAAGGTCATGCTCTGATGTCGTACTCTGATATCGTAGCACAGACAACGTACTCTGATAACGTATACGTTGTGCTTTCGTTGTACAGCTCACAACGGGTACGTTGTACAGCTCACAACGGGTACGTTGTATAGCTCACAACGGGTACGATGTACAGCACAACGGGCACATTGTACATAAGACAACGGACTACGAGCTCAGCACTATCCACAGCGCACAACGTGTTCAACACTGTTCACAGCACAACGTGTGCAGCACTGTTCACAGCACAACGAGTTGGCGCTATTCACAGCACAACGAGTTGGTACTATTCACAGCACAATGAGTTGGCACTGTTCACAGCATAACGAGTTGGCGCTATTCACAGTACAACGTGTTTTTACAGAAATTCAGTAAGGGTATTTTGGTCTTTTGGTCGGTTCACTCTTACCTTAAGAGTTTAACCCGAACCTTTAGGGCATCATTCGACACTTAGAGAGATTGGGAGATAAGAAGAGAGGAGAAGGCGATTCCTAAACCTAGGGTTTCCAGTTTGGAGAGAAATCAAAGGGTTTTGAGACCCTAGATCACTCCCAGTCCGGTTTTCTTCAAGATCTCGGCTCAAGCTCGTGCAAAGCTCGTGTTCCAAGCTAGGGCAGAAACTCACAGTCGTTTGGAAGAGGGATTTCTTCCTCATTTCTTCAAGGTCGGTACTTCTTGCTACCCTCCTAGTTATAGTTCCTTCTTTCCCTCTTTTTCTTTTGATTTTTCTTTCTTTTACGCTTGTACTATGAGATGGATGTTGGCGAATGGATGCCATGTGGATGATGTGATGAATGAATGGGAAAGGGCATTGTTCCAATAATGAACATACATGTATGATTTGAGTAAAACCCATCTAGAAAAGCATGTTGTAGGGTAAGTGAATAATGAACGCACCATGTTTGATGAAATGCCAAGGTGAATACAGTGAGTTGTAAATTAGGCAATGCATGCCTAATAAATTCTGAATATTGCTAAGGCCTATGATAGTGTGTTTTCTTGCTTTCCTTAAATGACATGAATGTTATATTGTTCAACCTTCGACGTTATGTGTGTTTTGAAATTACCCAAATGTCATGTTTAAATTTTAATGCAAGTATGTACACGGTTCCCACGAGCACGACATGCATGACATGATTTATCGAGGTTTTCAAGAACATGGTTAGAGGTGGGACATATCCTATGATATGTTTTGCCTCGCTTTTCACAAGAAGACAAGAACCAACATTACATGAGAGGTCTCCCCTCACTCACAAGTGCATATCATGAAGAAGGGCCTCCCTTCCCTTGCAAGTACATACATATCATAAAGAAGGGTCTCCCTTCCCTCGCAAGTGCATTGCATAAAGAAGGGTCTCCCTTCCCTCTCAAGGCATCTCACAAGTGTATCTCACAAGTTACATGATCACAAGCAAGCACGCATGACATGCATGACATGACACGGCATACAAGAATCAAGTAAGATAGACAAGACAAGTTTTCAAGTACGAAAAGATATTTCAAGCCAAGTCAAGTGCATGATGTTTTCAAGAGGTTTCACCGGTTTTCTACGAAATACAAGCATGATTATAAATTGTTTTACTCTTTGTATGATATGAATTGTTTCTGCCTGACATATATGAATTGCTCTTGATTATGTCTTGCCATTGTTATGCTATAATTGTTGGTTAGTATTTAGTACCCGCTGAGTATTCCATGCTCAGCCGGACTTCTTATGTCGGCAGGTTCTGAGGGAGCTGCTACTCCATTTGATGTTTGTGCTCCTGGTCCATGGGTGGAAGAGGAGTACATCGAGGAGCCTTTGGAGGAACCTCCCGTGGAGGGTCATCAGTAGGTGGTGTTAGATTCTGAGTGGATTAGCTGTGGGTGAGATGAGAGTTAGATTTATGTATTTTGGCGGGCATGTCCGCACTTTCTTTTGGTTACTTTTTGTATAAACTTGGATTTGTGTATGTATATACATAGAGGTTTGGTAGACTTCCGCTGTGCTTTGATGGTTATGTTTCCGCTATAATGTCCTCTATTGTATATGCTCTGTGGGTTTTGCAGGTTAGTTGTCAAGCAAGTCATGATTAGTCGTCCAAAGTTCACTCTAACTCCTAGGGTGGGTTTTGGGTCGCGACACCTCGACTACTGTTGAGGGGAAAGTATGAGAGGGTCTTTTATGTATTTTGACATTTTGATAGGTGCGTCTGTCCACCTTAGACTTATACATGTTTTGTATATATGTTAACTTGGAATACTATTTTGGAAAGCTTAGAAGAAAAGAAAAAGTTAGTTTACGCTTCCGCATTTATGTTTAGCTTCCGCGCTCTGATTATCATTGTTTAGTACGTTAATTATCTTGTTCATGACAGGATGGTTTGGCAGGTACGTTTAGTCACGCCTAAAGTATCCCTAAACTCCTAGGGGGTATTTTGGGGCGCGACAGAGGTGGTATCAGAGCTCTAGGCATTAGAGTCCCTAGGGTCGCGTAGTACTAGAGACCATAATTGAACAAGGCATTAGTTGTATTCCAAGTATGGACTAACAAGTTTGTCCTAGTCAAAATAGGTTGAATCTCAACCAAACTTAGAGTCCTACGCTAGGAACACGGATTGTATGGATGATGTTGTGTTGTATACCATGTGTGCATTAATTGTGTTATGCTTATTAAATATGCTTGATGAATATGTATTGAGTGAATTGTGAAATTTGTACTAAATGCGTATCCAAGTTAGACTCATGTTGTATTGTCGTTCTCAGGAGAAATCATGAGACGCAATACCCGGGGTCGCGGGTACAACACAAGGGGCAATGGAGGTGATGCTCCATCGGGTGATGATCAACCCGATTTTGCCCAAGCTTTTGCCTCAATAGCCGAGACCTTGGCTATGCTAGCGGCGAGGCAACCAGCCACTCCGCCTAATGCCGTGCTTATACCGGCTCCTCCTAATCGAGCACAAGCCAGAATAGAGGCTTTTCAGAGGATGAGGTCTCCAACCTTTTGTGGGAGTATTGACCCGCTTGTGGCCAAAGGATGGATTCGGCAATTAGAAAAGATCTTCTCCGTGTTGGCGCCTACTGAGGCAGAGAAGGTTACTTGGGCCGCCTTTATGCTTGAAGGCGAGGCCAACCATTGGTGGAAATCCGCACTTCGGACCCGAGAGTTGACCCGACAAGGTCAAGACTGGACTTGGGAGGAATTCTTGGACGTTTTCAACAAGAAGTACTTCCCAATAGGGATGAAAGAAAAGATGGAAGTTGAGTTCATTACCTTGGAGCAAGGTAATATGTCGGTAGCGGCTTATGAAGCCAAGTTTTCGGAGCTATCCAGATTTGCTCTACATATGATAGCAACCGAGGCTATGAAAGCCCGGAAATTTGAGAGGGGGTTAAAGGCATACCTCAAAGATCGAGTCTCAATGTTCAGACATGAGACGTATTCAGAAGTAGTGGACAAGGCACTTTTAGCCGAGTCGAACTCCGAGGAGTTCTTCAAGAGAAGAGGAATGGAGAAGGGACAGTCGAGTAGTTCAGGGGAGAAAAGAGCAAGGACTAGCTTGTATCAGTCCGCAGGGTCGGCTCAGTCATAGAGGATATATTCGGCACCACAGGCTCCTCGCCCTTTTGCTCCACCGACTTTTCGCCCGGTTTTTGCTCAGGCTCCTCGCCCCGCAGTGACTCAGGCTACGGGATATGCTCCTCCCACCTATGCGCATGATATCTGCACCCTTTGTGGAAGGAGGCATCCAGCAGGAGAATGCCGGAGGGTTACAGGAAGTTGCTTCCATTGTGGTGACCAAGGCCACATGGTTAGAGATTGTCCCCGACGTTATATGCCAGCTCAGTCTCAGGGGAGTAGGCCCCCAATTAGGCAGACATCTCAGCCTAGCTCTTCTCAGGCTTCGAGGGCCTCACAGTCTACACGGCCTCGTCGCCCGGCCACACAGGGCCGAGTCTTCGCCCTATCAGAGAGAGACGCACGTGCATCCGACGATGTCGTGCAAGGTACGCAAAATCCTAGAGTTTAAGTTGTGTAAGATTTCTATGGTTGATTTTGTGACTATTATTAGGGGTTACCTATGTATGATGCTTGTTACTATTTGAAATCTACTGATATTAGTTACTTAATCGCACAGGCGCTTTATTAGTGAACGAGTGTCTCGCTCGAGTGTTGATAGACACAGGATCTACTCACTCTTTTGTCTCACCAAGTTTTGCAAAGGGCTTTTCGACTGAGGCTACTCCGTTGGAGCGGGAGTTGACCATTGTAACTCCACTCGGCAAGTCAGTTGATATGGACAAGATATTCAGGGATAGTGCGGTTCAAGTGGGGGAGAATGAACTGTTAGCCGATCTTATCGTCCTGGATTTCCAAAACTTGGATTTTGACGTCATCCTAGGGATGGATTGGTTGTCAAACCATCACGGGCATGTTGCGTGTTTTGAAAAGAGGGTGAACTTCAAGCCGGAAGGGGTTAAGCCTTTTCATTTCTGAGGATTAAGAGAGAGGGACATTGCTCGCCTCGCAGCTTTGAGCATAGCAAACCCAGAGACACCGAACTCTTTGGCCATTCCGGTTGTGAGTGAGTTCTTAGATGTATTCCCGGAAGAACTTCCCGGATTACCTCCTGATAGAGAGATCGAGTTCGCTATAGAGCTTGCTCCGGGTACCGCTCCGATTTCAAGGGCACCATATAGAATGGCCCCTATAGAGCTTGAAGAATTGAAGAAACAGATTGGGGAGTTACAACAACTTGGTTTCATCCAACCAAGCGTCTCGCCGTGGGGCGCTCCAGTTCTCTTTGTGAAGAAGAAAGACGGGTCAATGAGAATGTGTATAGACTACCGTCAGTTGAACAAGGTAACTATCAAGAATCGTTATCCCTTGCCAAGGATTGACGACTAGTTCGACCAACTGAAGGGAGCGAGATTTTTCTCCAAGATTGATCTTAGATCGGGGTATCATCAGCTAAAGATCAAGTCGGAGGATGTTCCGAAAACGGCTTTCAAGACTCGGTATGGGCATTACGAGTTCCTGGTCATGCCTTTTGGGCTGACGAATGCACCGGTGGCGTTGATGGATTTGATGAACCGGGTGTTCCGATCATACTTGGATCGATGCGTGATTGTGTTCATCGGCGATATTTTGGTGTATTCCCAGACACGGGAAGATCACGCACGAGACCTCCGCCTTACTCTAGAGATGTTGAGAGAGCATAGGCTATATGCCAAATTGAGTAAGTGTGAATTCTGGTTAGAGAAAGTGGCGTTCTTAGGCCACGTAGTGTCGGCCGAGGGTATTTCTGTAGACCCGACAAAGATAGAGGCAGTTATGAGCTGGGAGAGACCCAAGAGCGTCACTGAGATACGTAGTTTCCTCGGGTTGGCAGGCTATTATCGGAGATTTGTGGAGGGATTCTCCAGTTTAGCTGCACCTCTCACTTACTTGACGAGGAAAAATACCAAGTTTAGTTGGAGTGATAAATGTGAAGTAAGCTTCCAAGAGTTGAAAAAACGCCTCACCACGGCCCCCGTCCTTACTGTGCCATCCGGACATGGTGGTTAAGAAGTGTATAGTGATGCTTCGCACATCAGACTTGGGTGTGTCCTTATGTAGCACAAGAAAGTCATTGCTTATGCATCAAGGCAATTGAAGGAACATGAAAAGAATTACGCCACTCACGACTTAGAGCTCGCCGCGGTTGTGTTTGCATTGAAGATTTGGTGACATTATCTTTATGGGGAACAATTTGAGGTATTCACAGATCATAAAAGCCTTAAGTATTTATTTTCTCAGAAGGAGCTGAACCTGAGGCAAAGAAGATGGGTAGAATTTTTGAAAGACTACGAGTGCTCCATTCAATACCACCCGGGCAAAGCGAATGTAGTAGCCGATGCTCTTAGCCGGAAGCCTACTGGACTTTTGGCGCATATGATGCTGAAAGAGTGGAGGTTGCTGGAGGATGCATCCAACCTCGACATCAGTTTTAGTCTCCCTACCTTTGGGCCGGTAATGGCTAACATCATAGTTAGGCCTTTTATGCTGAGCATGATCCAGGAGTTGCAGGAAATGGATGCCGAGCTACTTTCTTGCCGAGACAAGTCAGTTAAGAGTGGCAGCAAGGATTTTACGGTGAGGGATGATGGGATTATCACTTTTAAGGGGAGAGTTTGTGTCCCAGCTGATGAGAAGCTTAAACGAGAAATCTTATACGAGGCTCACCGGTCCAAGTACACCGTTCACCCCGGAGGTACCAAAATGTATAGGGACTTGAAAAAGCATTTTTGGTGGCGGAACATGAAGAGGGAGGTTGCGGAGTACGTGGCACGGTGTTTGGTGTGCCAGCAGGTGAAAGCAGAACACTTGAGACCGGCAGGACTTTTACAGTCCCTCCCCATTCCCGAGTGGAAATGGGAACATATCTCTATGGACTTCATTGTGGGGTTGCCGAAGACGACTAGAAACTGTGATGCTATATGGGTCGTGGTCGACAGACTCACGAAGTCCGCCCATTTCTTACCGTACCGGACTACATCCAACTCAAATCAGTTGGCTGCATTGTATATCAAAGAAATAGTTCAGTTGCATGGGGTGCCAGTGAGCATTGTCTCGGATCGGGACCCTAGATTTACCTCCAGGTTTTGGAAAAGCATTCAGAGTGCCATGGGTTCCCGGTTGGACTTTAGCACGGCTTTCCATCCACAGACCGATGGACAAACCGAGCGAGTGAATCAGGTTATTGAAGATATGCTCCGAGCTTGTATGCTGGATTTTAAAGGAAGTTGGGAAGATCACCTACCTTTGGTAGAATTCGCCTACAATAACAGTTATCAGGCAAGCATACAGATGGTGCCTTTTGAGGCTTTATATGGGAGGAGTTGTAGATCCCCGTTGTATTGGGATGAAGTTGGCGAAAGGAAGGTGTTGGGCCCCGAATTAATTGAACAAACGGCAGATAGAGTCAAGCTTATCCGGGAGAGGTTAAAGACCGCACAAGATAGACAGAAGAGCTACGCCGACGACCGAAGGAGAGACCTTGAGTTTCGAGTTGGTGATTTTGTTTTTGTCAAGATTTCACCGACCAAGGGTGTTATGCGATTCGGGAAGAGGGGCAAGCTTAGCCCAAGATATGTGGGTCCGTTCGAGATCATTACTAGAGTCGGTGAGGTAGCTTACCGTGTTGCTTTACCCGCTCATATGACGGCGGTCCACAACGTATTCCATGTCTCTATGCTCCGGAAGTATATCCCGGATCCTTCTCATGTCATCGAGTTGGATCCGATAGAGATTCGAGAGGACGTCACCCTAGTTGAACAACCGGTGCAGATCTTGGATAGGCGAGATCAAGTCTTGCGCAACAAGACCATTCCCTTGGTCTTGGTAAGATGGCAACACCATTCAAGGGAGGAAGCTACATGGGAATGAGAAGCCGAAGTTCGGGAAAAGTATCCTTAGTTATTTGTTTAGGGCCTGGACATTCCCTTGCAATTGTTATGGTCTTGTACATGTATGTATCGTCCAAATTTTGGGGACGAAATTTTTGTAAGGGGGGAGAATGTAGCATCCCGAACTTTTCTATATTTAATGAATAGCACTTTCGTGCCTAATTGGTCTTCCTCGTAGTCAAATTAATAAATAAGGGAGAAATCGGAAATTCCGAAAGACGAACCCAACAAAAGTTGAATTGTCGAAATCGGACAAGCGAGTCAAAAGATATGGCCAAAATAGTCCAGACATGCAGAACACCGATCGCTCGGTCCAGTCAGAGATCGATCGGTCCAAAACCGATCGATCGGTAGCGATCGGACGATCAAAACTTTTGTATGGGAAAATTTTCCAGAGAGTATTTTTTTGACCGGTCGCTCGGTCATAGTACCGATCGCTCGGTAGGCAACCGATCGATCGGTCATAACCACCAATCGCTCGGTCCCCGTGTTTTTGCAGAAATTTTTGTAAGGGCGTTTTTGTCTTTTGGGTGTTAAACCCTTTCTTATAAGGCTAGGACCGAGCCTTAGGGACTATTTACAACACTTAGAAGCTTTTGAGAGTTAGAGAGAGAGGAGAAGAGACTCTAACCTAGGGTTTTGATTTTGAGAAGGAATCAAAGGGTTTGACAACCCTAGATCATCCTCAAACTTGGATTGCTTCAAGTTCAAGGCTCGAGCTCGTGGGGGATCTCGTTCTCAAGCTAGGGCAACATTCTCCAAGGTATTTCAAGAGGGTTTTCTTCTCCAAACCAGGTATCCCTCAAGAAAAGGTTCCTCCTTTCAAGTTGGAGCTTAAATCAAGGTTCCTACCAAGATCAAGCCTTGATCCAAGGTTAGTACACCCTACTAACTTACCCTAGCAATAAATCTAAGTTTTCTTTATGAAATGTGATTTATGCAATTATGTTTGCTTTCTTGTGAAATGTATCATCCCTAATAAATATAAACAAGATAAAGAAATGGTATGGATGTTTGGATGGATGTGGGATGTGGCGATTGGATGCCGAATGGGTGATGTATGGTATGTGTGGGTCGTGGATTGGAAAATGGAGGATGGGCATTACACAAATAATAAACTTACCTTGTGTGATTGAATGTAAAATATGCACTAAAAAGGAGAAAATGAACAATGAGGAAACTTGCATGCTAAGTGTTTGACAAAATACCTAAACTATGAAATAATGACTTGAATGAAGAAAATGGAAATAGACCTTATGCATGTATTCTCATGAATGATGAATGGATTTAAATACCATGTTGATTACTCAAATTCTCGTATGCATATATTATGAATTGAATGGTGATGTCATATCTCTCTTATTATCCTCATTTCACTATTGTCACGATTGACACGTACACGAGCACGCATGATAGCATGAACCGAGATTTCAAGAGCATATGCATATAATAACCAACAAGAAAATATTGCATGTCAAGGAGGTTGGTAGCCCAGGGACATTCGGGTACTAGTCTCTGGCTCACAAGAAAACCCCTAAAACACCTATTGTCAAGGAGGTTGGTAGCCCAGGGATATTCGGGTACTAGCCTCTGGCTCACAAGAAAACTAAACAAGTAATAAAAATCACCTATTGTCAAGGAGGTTGGTAGCCCAGGGACATTCGGGTACTAGCCTCTGGCTCACAAGAAAACCATACATATCAAGGAGGTTGGCAGCCCAGGGAGATTCGGGTGCTAGCCTCTGGCTCACAAGTTACAAGATGATGACAAGACATTCATGCATGCACGCATACATGATTTTAAAATGCATACCGGGACATGGAAACGGGTTTTCAAGCTTGAGTTTTGTCGGCGTTTTTGCATTCATGCACATCAAGATGATAATATTGCTCCATGTTTAATATTGTTTAATTCTATGATTTTACTATTGCCTGGAATTGATGATTGGTATTATATTACTCCTTGCATGTTTATTATTGTTATGGATAGCTAGTAGCTTGTACTCGCTAAGTATTCCATGCTCAGCCGTACTTTCATGTCGGCAGGTACTGAGGGAGCCCTTGACCCAGAGCCTTGGGTCGAGGAAGAATATATCGAGGAGAGAGAGCCGTCTATCCCACTGCAGTCTCAGGCGGACCGAGACCTTGACGTGTGGCCTTACCTCGACTACTGTTGAGGGGAGAGTACGAGAGGGTCTTTTATATATTTTGACATTTTGATAGGTGGGTCTGGCCACCTTAGACTTAGACATGTTTTGTATATATGTTAACTTTGTTGGACATATATGCCCTCAAAAGCCAATAAGAGACTTTTCTATGTTGATTAGACAAGCATCATATTCACACAACCAACTATAAAGGGTATTTATATTAACTACTGTCTCATATGATGATGACATAAAGTTCCATAGGTAACATTGTAGGAAAATCATGCAAAGGTTGCGAGGAGATATGATTTTCCGGTTCCTTGTAAACCTAATATTGTTCGAAGCCTCTAGAGTACTGGTTGGGCGCCGTACTTCATCATGGCTTGCACATGTGTAGTTCTATGAGATAGTGTGATGAATCTCATTCACAGAGAGTGGTGACTCTTGACTAACATGTGAGTATATGTAGCAAGTACATAATACTGAACGGGGTCACTAGTGGATACCCTATGGAATACACTGTCAGATTGTATTAGGGTTATCCATTTGACAAATTGTCCTTAGACCTGAGAGGTTAACATTTTCTCAGACATTTGTCTATATGGCTTTGATGTGCCAATCGGCAATGTCCAATACACAGGACTAACTCCGGGTACGTTGGGTCATGTACACTATGTTTGGAGAAGTGTGTAAACACTCAATAAGGAATCCACAACTCCTTAATTGGAGATAATGATATCAAGGTGATACTTGTTGAACTGAACTGTTAAATCCAGTACTGGTGCTTTTCGGTAAAATGGTCTTTATCGAAGTTGATATTTTTAATATGGAAAAGTATATATAAATATATATTTCAGTTCTTTTCTAATGTTTTCTTCAAAAGTGTTTTGGAGGTTTAGTTCAATGAAAAGTAATCATGAGAAAGAGTTCTATTCATAAGCTAGGGACTAAGACAGTTGAATAGTTCCAATCCTGGAAGCTTACAAGTGATATCGGAATGTGGAAGGATTTATTTGTAAATATATTGTGAGATGGTACTTACAAGCAATTCTCTAATTTCTGGAGGTTAATCACATTGTGTTAATGGACATTAATTGTGATTGGTGGAAGTCCAGGGACTTAGATAACATTCTATAATCCTAATGGAGTTTTAGGAAAGGTGTTTCCTAGTAACAATGCTTCAACCAAAAAGGTGAAGTACTTGGTCCCACAACCGGAAATAGGAGATCCCTTTAGATCCCACACACAAGGACCTTCTTAAAGTATTTAATTTAATTTATAATTAAATTAATTAATTTCTCTAAGTAATCACTATATGGTATAGTGAAGCTCTAAAAGGTGGAATCACATTAGATGTGAAAAACCAAATGGGTAGGACCCATTGGGAATTATTATAAAAGAATAATTCAAGTGACCAAAAGGGTTTTGGAAACCCTTTAGGCATGTAGGGTGGGACCCACCTAGGGTGGGACGCCCACTTTATGGAGGAAGTTTTATTTTAATTAGTTTCTAATTAATTAACACCTTATTGGATAAGGTTAGTTAGTTAGTTAGTTAATTAGTTACTAATTAAAGATTCCCTAATTGTTAGGGATTCCATTAATTAGTTACTAATTCAAGATTCCTTATTGGATAAGGATAAGATTAGTTACTAATGGATAAGGTTGGTTTCTTTTAAGATTAATCCTAATTGGATTAGGAGAATAATCAATAAAGGAAACTATTGAGGAATCCTAATTGGATTAGGATAAGGTTAATGAATTATAATTGGATTACAATTCAAGCAACCAAGAGAGAACTTATATAAAGGATTGGATGCCCAGCCCTTTAATATACATAATTCTCCAGAATTTTTTCTTCTCTTCCTCTCCTAAAAACCTCACGCCCTCCCCTCTCTCTCCTTGAGGTGTACGGTCACACCCATCTCTCTCTTCTTTTGTCTTCTTGATTGGATCTTGAGGAAAAGCAAGAATTCATCTTGTTCATCAAGAAAGGTTCTTGATCAATAAAGATTGGATCTTTATACAAGATTCCTAGAGCTGGAAATTTGGAAGGGCCATTAGCTTCCATTAGAGAAAGCTTTAAAGGAAAAAGAAGGTTCGTGTGAATCGACAGGAGACTTGACACTTGTGAAGTTTTGCGAGTACTATTCTAACGTGGATTTGACTTAACAATTTCAAAGTCGCAAAGGTGAATGTTATTCTAACCTTCATTGAATAAAATCAATTAGAATCTTAGTCAGATCTTGGGATTCGATGTATGCCCCCCAAGAACTGTGTTTCTAAAATTAAAAAGTGGCATACTTTCATTGGTATCAGAGCCAGGGCTATTCTTCTCTTTGATTTTTGAGTTTAATCAAGATTTATATCCAGATTGGTCCCCTATGAATTTTGGTAGCCCTAATGAATCAATCTTCTAGATTCTTGATTATTGGATAATCATTATTAGGCCTAAGGGATCCCCCTCTAGTTATTGAGGGAGTAATCAATCCCTTATAAATTAGTGTGATACTAATTTTGGTTTTGGATTTTTTCAAAACATCTTTTCATAAGGGATAGGTATTTAGAGATATCTAAATCTTGATTATAGCCTTCAAGGATTTGGAAATCCTTTTAGAATATTAAATTAAATTGTTTAATTTATTTTAGAGAGCCCAGGACAAGTTTTCCCTTTGATATATACCACTTAGATACCCATTGATATTTTGGCTAGCATAAATAGATGAGATTTTATTTATTAAATGTTAATTAATAAATCTCATGGTGTTAGACACCCTTGCTTAAGTGTTCTTAGAGATTAAAGCTTATTTCGATTAAAATTGATTCATGGATTTTCGGATTTGTATTTGATTAGAAGAATCGATACAGTTTCGGTATTTCGGTCATAACTTTGTGACCGTAAGTCCGATTTAGGTCTGTCAGTACATCGTTTCGAAGCCGTCGAAAAGATCTACAACTTTCGTGAAGAAAGTTTTTCCAGAATCAATCGTTTTGAGGGTCAAAACTTGAGTCGAAAATCTAAAGCGGGAAAAGGAGTTTTCTAAATTAATTTTCCAAGAGGCTTTCAAATTTTTCCTAAATTCCATTATTTGATTTGAGAGCATGGGATGCTATTAAATCGTTTAATGGGCTCTCAATTAATTAAATAGTTTAATTATTTGATTCGAGAGCACGGGCTGAGATTTAATTAAATTGTTTAATTATCTTCTTCGAGTCCACGGGTTATCATTAAATTAAATGTTAATTATGATATCTTTTATGGTTCCCTAAAAAGTTTATGGGAATAATACCATAATTATTGTAGTTGATTTGGATCAATTACATGTGCTCAAAATTTTCGGCTACATAGTATTTATAAGTTTTTATTTGATTAATAGTTAATCAAGTAATTACATAAATGCCATTGGTTGAGATACAGAGTTTTATCTCAAGTAAATTTTAATTGATAGAGATCAATTATTTTATGGACATTTAATACTAGTGTTTAGGGTATTATTTTATTTAATTGTTAAATCAAATAATCCCTAAAGCAGTTGGCCATTATGGAAAATTTTGAATTCACCTATTATTGATTTTGAATCAATATAAAGTGATATTAAAAATTAGCAATTTGCTGATTTTTATTTGGTTTTTTAATAGTTATTAGATCAAAATAATATAGAAGGGATTAGATCCCTAGACTAGCCGAATTTAATATGGTGTTTTCTATTTGTTTATCAATTGAGGAATGTGAGGATGAATTTTAAGGTTAGATTAAATTTTAGAGAAATTGTTTCTCTTAATGATTTTCTAAGCATTAAAGGAAAATTATTTTCTTTTAATGATGATCTAAAAATCCTAAGAATTCATTCTTGTCATGCTTGTTTTCTTTGCTCTAGGGTATTTCTATTAAATGTTAATAGAGACCTTAACCATATGGGAAAGAGTTTCCCTAAGGTTAACAAAACCCTTGTTGAGGTTATAGACTTTCTAAGTAATTTGTCATGCTATGTTATTATTCATAGTTGATGAATTGTTAATAAATATTCTTGTTGAATGGTGGATGGGTTCCATGATCATGTCTTCTTTTTCTCTCTCTATTCTCTTCTCTTTCTTCTTATGAGTTATACTCCCCTTGAGCACCCTATTTTGGGTGGTTTCTCAAGGTTTCTTATTTTGAATATGATGTAATCTTAGTATTAGGAGTTGCTGATTTTTCTATGGAGAAATCGAATTGAAGATCGAAGATGATGGTAATCGCATGGAGAATAAATCTTAGAAGGTGTTCTACAAGAGTAGTTGTAGGATTTCTAAGATAGCATGATCATGTTGACCCATTGTGTGGCTATATTATGTATTTCATGTGATGATTTATTATAGCTTTAGTTGTTTAGAAAAGTCCATAACCCTTGTGATAATGTGATTATCGTTTTTGTGCAAATTTTGGATAATTGGATCAAACCCCACAATATGTGTTTTTGTTCAAACATAAAAAGTATGTGTTTAAATAAAACACATTATTATAGCCCTTTTTGGACATGATTCATGTAGTCCATGTTGAAATTTTTACGTGGAATATGTTACTTGCATGATTATGAGATAATTATGTCTTAATTGGCATAGATGTGAGCTAACAATATTCACGATTATGGGAAGTGCTTGAGTGACACTTATAGACCCTAGTAGAGGTCTTAGAGAGTTGTTTAAAGACTTCCATAATTTCTTTTAGACTTAAGGTTGTTGAACCCTAATGTGCTAAGAATAATTCGTAGAGAATTAAAGGGTAATATAGTCCATTTTGACTTATGGGCTTTAGTGATGCATATGGACACTTTATAATTGTTATTCTGGGCCCATGGTGCTTGGTATGACCAATGGTCCATCATATGGATGAATGAACCATTTAAAGCCCACTGATGTTAAAAATGACCTTTGTACCCTTGGATTAGATCCATTAAGATTTCTGGGGCTAGTGGGAGTTCATTGGAATTAGTTTGATCTAATTAAATGAAATTTGATTTATTATCATGTGATGATATTTGTATATTGTTTTATACATGTGATACAATGATAAATATTGTGAATGTTTTTGATATATGCATTAGATGTATAATTTATTCATGATATTCTGTTTTCCCTCAGGAAAAATATTAAGTGAATTAATGGGCTAATCTATCCTACGGGATAATGTTGCCCTATGACCTTCCATTATCAATAAGACTAGGAATTAATTAGCCTGAGTCTTGTCTCTCTGACAGGAATCGGACATAATTCAGTCTAAATTAAACTCCTAGTGTTTATTTCTATAGTAGATAGGAATGTGTATGGCCTGATAGGGAGTGTCAACTAGCATGGGGGCATATTCCTACTTGATCATATGACAACCGAGAATAATGGGTTTCACTTAACCAAGGAACATGACGGCTGACACAGTGACAGTCATGTTGTCCTTGGAGGTCACAAGAAAATTGGGAATCACTGATTAACATAAGGAGTTATGCATGAGATGTTCAGTGATGGATAGTTACTATCCACCTTGTAGTGCATGTGTGGTACTATCCTAGCATGGAAGATTGCATGTGTATTATAAGGCACCCAATGCTCATCAGAAATATGAAGTAGCATATTTCCTAATTTTATAGATTGAGGGGTCTATAAAATTTGACTAAATGATGCGCAATATCATCAAAGATCGAAAGCCCTGATCTAATGATATTATAATGTGTGAAATATTATGATGTATGTTTTATTTTCATGTCATTCTATAACCACTTTACCAAGACTTTAATGAGAATCTCTTGACCAATTCAAAGTGTTTGGAATGGAAAAGGAATCTCAAGTTTGTGCTTACTATCTAAAGAATCGCCCAAGTTCTCACTACTGATGTTAAATCTCATATGAGATGTTTACAGAATACAATAGGGCTGTTAGGCAGCTTACTATATAAAAGGACAAGTGGACACCAAGTTGACTAGGGAAACCCCAGTCACAAAGAATATGATAGAGATCATTGGATTCATAAATCCTAATTCTTGGTGCTGAGATAAACTGAGATAAATTTATGAGATTAGAGGATATGATCTTCGACAAACTCCCGCAGTCCTTTAATATGGTTATGTTGAACAAGTAGGAAATCAGATTGTCTGAAATCTCACGTGTTGCATATGGCTAAGAACCTTTGAAGAGTTCAATGCTACTTGCAAAGATGTTCAAAGAATTGGATTTTCAAAATCCCGAGCATTTATGCAAAGGAAAGAAATCCAAGATTTTCCATTGGAAAGGTATTCTAGTAGTATGGACAAAGGCTCTTCTGAGAAGAAGGAAAGTATAAGGATTGTGCTTTATAATGAAGCAATTGGTCATTGGATACAAGACAACCTTTGGAAGGATTGTCCAGTTTGTATACTCATCAAGTCCAACTTAATTGTTGGAACCTCCAGCTCCTAATGCTTGGTATGATCTTGCATAAGTGCAATAGTTGCATGTTTGTTAAGGAGAAGGAGAAATCTGAGTAGATAAAACTTCTACTTGGGAATGAGACAAAAGTTGGATGATCATAATTATATGAATCTTCCATTAAGAGATAAGCTAACTTTATTTCACATTCTTTGAAAAGTTCAAGGAATTCCGCATTGAAATAAATAAACAGCTAGGTAAGTCTTCCATGATTGAGAAGAGGTACCTCTTAATAGAAATTTCATAATTTACTCTCATTACATCTGTCTCAGATAATTCTCATAACAAACCATAGCTTGATGGTGTGTTAAATCAAATTATATTGGATATGATTTGATAGAAGATGAGCTTGGGATTCGCGTTAGAGACATTAGTCTCTATTCCTGGATAACAAAAGATATTTGTAAACAGGAATACAAGTTTCCTAGTAGAGAAACTGAATCTAGAATTGTTCTAGAAGCGGAAGCCCATAGACCAATACTATGAGAATTGATAGAGATCAACTCTCTACTCTCACTATACCTAAATAGTACACTAGAACCCACAGGTCCCAGAATCTGTAGATGGACTAACTTTTATTCTGATGAAGTAATCAAAATATTTGATTTTCATCTAAGAAGGAAAGTATCATTTGTGTGCAAATTAGTTAGTGGGAGCATAATTACTTCCTGGCTCTATGCAGAGATAATATTTCTTTTCATTGTGAATGAAGTATGAATATTATTCTTCTCTTAGATTTGATCTAGCAATTATGCAATGAAGGACAAAACTTTGACAACATGTTTTCTTAGTCCTAAATGGTTTAGAGACAAAAGGAAAATGATATTGTTATTGTCCCAATAACAATCATGTTTTTGTGCAAGTAGATTCCAAGAAAAGAGTTTCTACCTTTAGGGGATGGAATCTGTTTCTCCTAGATATATGATATCATGAGAAATATACATGTACTAGACCGGATATTCATCACATGTTGATGTGATAAGATATTGATCAGATTAGTCCGGAGCATTGCACAATGATAAAGCACAAGCAAGTTAACTTCTTAAAATGACTGTTTGACAAGTATCATTTTTGTTTAGTCTTTTAAGACTATGGTTATTGATAATAAATTTGCAAGAGTTGCAAGTGTTATTGCATCACTACAATAGTTGTGGTAAAGCAGACATGACAGACCCATACATATTAAGTTATGTCTCAATTGGTGTTTGAGAACATCACTGAGAAGATGGGCATTACATCTAATTGTCTTAGAGTGCAAGTGGGAGATTGTTGGACATATATGCCCTCGAAAGCCAATACGAGACTTTTTATGTTGATAGACAAGAATAAGATTCACACACACCTATAAGGTATTTATATAAATATGTTATTATGATGATGACATCAATTCATAGGTACATTGTAGGAAAATCATGCAAAGGTTGCGAGGAGATATGATTTTCCGTTCCTTGTAAACCAAATGTTTCGAAGCCTCTAGGTAATGGTTGGGCGCCGTACTTTCATCATGGCTTGCACATGTGTTCGTTCGATGAGCTAGTGTGATGAAATTCATTAACAGGAGTGGGACCTTGGACTA
>CM026553.1:17367501-17642257 GCA_015143295.1 Tetracentron sinense
CCGTGACATTTGCCAAGATAGGACTACGGACAGAGTCATTCACACTAATGTCCAGATTTGCCAAGTCTTCAAGTAGTTTCCATTCTTGCACTAACATGCATGCTAATAACCCCGGAGGTCTTCTACTCAAGCATCAGCCACTACATTTGCTTTACCCGGGTGGTATGAACGGTACAATCATAGTCCTTCAGAATTCCATCCAACGCCTTTGCCGTAGATTCAGCTCCTTTTGGGAAAAGAGATACTTGAGACTCTTGTGATCAGTGACACATAGAACTCCACCCCATAAAGGTAATGACGCCAAATCTTAAGTGCAAACACGACCGCCGCAAGCTCCAAGTCGTGCGTAGGATAGTTCTTCTCATGCTCCTTCAACTGCCTTGATGCATAGGCAATGACTTTCTTGTGCTGCATGAGTACACACCCAAGTCCAACGTGTGAGGCAATCACTATACACTCATACCCATAAGGTCCGGATGGTACCGTAAGGACAGGAGCTGTGGTAAGCCTCTTCTTCAGTTCCGTGAAACTGATCTCACACTTGTCGCTCCATACAAACTTAGCGTTCTTCCTTGTCAGGTAAGTGAGCGGTGCTGCAAGGCTGGAGAAACCCTCTACGAATCTCCTGTAGTAGCCTGCCACCCAAGAAAACTGCGTATCTCCGTGACACTCTTGGGCCTTGCCCAATTCATGACTGCCTCTATCTTCTTTGGATCCACCGAAATGCCTTCCGCCGATACAACGTGGCCTAGGAATGCCACCTCTTCCAACCAAAACTCACACTTGCTAAGTTTGGCGTATAGCTTATGCTCTCTTAGCATTTCCAAAGCAAGGCGCAGGTCGCGTGTGTCATCTTCCCGTGTCTGGGAATAAACCAAAATGTCATCAACAAATACAATCACGCACCTATCAAGATACGGCCGGAACACCCGGTTCATCAAATCCATAAAGGCTGCCGGCGCGTTCGTGAGTCCAAAAGGCATCACCAAGAACTCGTAATGTCCATATCGAGTCCTGAAAGCAGTTTTGGGAACATCTTCCGCCTTAATCTTCAACTGGTGATAACCCGATCGAAGATCTATCTTTGAGAAAAATCTCGCTCCCTTCAACTGATCGAACAAGTCATCAATCCTAGGCAAGGGATACCTATTCTTTATAGTGACTTTGTTCAATTGCCTGTAATCGACACACATCCGCATCGAGCCATCTTTCTTCTTAACAAACAACACCGGGGCACCCCATGGTGAGACACTTGGTTGAATGAAGCCAAGGCCTTGCAATTCCTCCAACTGAGTCTTTAACTCCTTAAGTTAAACCGGGGCCATTCTATATGGAGCTCTGAATACGGGAGCTGTGCCTGGTGCAAGCTCGATCACAAACTCAATCTCCCTGTCTGGAGGCAATCCTGGCAACTCCTCTGGAAATACATCCAGGAACTCACTCACAACCGGAATAGTCGATGAGTCCTTTGCCTCGGGGTTAGCTAAGCTCAACGCCGCAAAACGGGCAATGTCTCTACTTTTAACCCCCGAAAGTGAAATGGTTTTCCTTTTACCGGCTTGAAGAGTACCATCTTCTCAAAGCAAGCTACATGCCCATGATGTGCTGCTAACCAATCCATTCCCAATATAATATCAAAGTCTTGGAATCCAAGGACGATGAGGTCAACCGCCAACTCGTGGCTTCCAACTTGGACCGCACTATTTCTATACACTTTATCTGCCAATACTGTTTTGCCGAGCGGAGTCGAAATGGCTAACTCCGGTTTTAGCTGACTAGGCTCCACAGAAAAGCCTTCAGAAAAACTCGGCGAGACAAACGAATGAGTAGACCCGGTATCAATCAACACTCGAGCCAAATACTCATTGACTAGTAGGGTTCCTGAAATTTTAACTAGCGGAGTTAATCCATGTATCAACAACGTATACGTGTAGGTTTATATACATATAGAACATGCCGAGTACGTACACAAAAATATAGCATAACATAACAATCACGAATAAAGAAAATAACTCCAAACGCGTACCTTGCACCACATCATCAGATGCAAGCGCATCACCCTCTGTCAAAGCAAATACATGCCCCTGGTTCGCCTGGCGAGACTGAGGTGTAGACCGGGTAGTCTGAGATGACGCCTGGTATGATCCTGCGGGGCGTGTCGGGGGCCTACTATCCTGAGACTGGCCTGGTAAATGCCGGCTAGGGCAATCCCTGATCATGTGGCCCTGGCGACCGCAATGATAACATCCACCAGATGCTCTTCGGCAATCTCCTACCGGATGCCTTTTGCCGCATGAAGTGCAGACCTCATATGTGTAGGCTGGAGGGACCGGAGGTGGTGTATACCTCGCTGCCTGAGGGGTAACTGGCCGTGGGGCCGGAAGAGCCTGAGGTCGAGGTGCCTGTGGCACGTACTGCCGGGGTGCTGGAGGCGCATAAGTCGGCCTCATCTGTGGTGCTGGCCATGTATACTGATAAGGACCAGTCCGAGCCCGCCTCTCTGGAGGTGCTGAACTATTGGCTTGGCCTCTCGCCAACTCTCTCTTCTTAGACACCGCTTCGGAATTGGCCTCGACCAATAAGGCCTTGTCTACCACTTCAGGGTAGGTAGCATGCCTGAAAATGGAAACCTTCTCCATAATAACATCCTTGAGCCCTTGCTCAAATCTTCTCGCCTTCATTCCTCAGTAGCAACCATATGAGGCGCGAATCTCGACAATTCTGAGAACTTGGCCTCATAAGCGGCCACAGACATCGAACCTTGCTCAAGGTTGATGAATTCTCTCTCTTTCTTTTCCCGTGCACCGATCGGAAAATACTTCTTGTAAAAAGTATCTTTGAACTCCTCCCAAGTCCACGGTTGACCTTGCATGGTCAAGTCCCGTGTCCTCAATGCGGACAACCACCAATGGTGGGCTTCGCCCTCTAGCATAAAAACTGCCCATGCCACTTTCTCTTCCTCTGTAGGAGAGAGCACCGCAAATATCTTCTCAACCTGGAGGATCCAAGCCTCCGCAGTAAGAGGGTCCACACTCCCGTGGAAGGATGGGGGCCTCAATCTCCTGAATGCCTCAACTCCAGCTGTACGATGTACCGGAGCTGCGGGCGGTGGAGTAGGTGCCGCTGATGCCGGTATAGTTTGCCGAGCCGCCAGGATGGCGAGTGTCTCAGCAATAGAGCCTAAGACCTGAGAGAGGTCCGGCTGCTCATCCTCATCCCGTGAAGAAGAGGAAGCTCTGGTATGTGGTCCACGACCCCGTGTGTTCCGTCTCATGACTAAAGTCCTGAGAATAATAACACCACATGAGTCTAACTTGAAACCACAGTTTATTTCAATGTCACTTCTCAATAATTCAATTTGTATTAGTTGTATAATACTAATATACATCACATCAAGTCATCAGAGTATTCATCACATTATACTTATACTTTAGTGTTCTAGCGTACCTAGGACCCATACTTGGTTAAAGCAACCATTATGACTAAGACTAAAGTTTAGTCTTACACTTGGAACCAGACTCGCTCCCGACTCACTTCCTTCCTAACTTGTTTCCTAACATATGCTCTTGTCAAGCCGTGGTATAAGATTCTAAGTGACCCTAAAGACCTAAAGCCTAAGCTTTGATACCACTTCTGTCGCGACCCAAAACCCACCCTAGGAGTTAGAGTGAATCTTGGACGACTTAATCATTACTTACATGACTTGCTTGACGAACCAACCTGCAAAACTCACAGGACATATACAATAGAGGATAACAGCGGAAGCATAACTATAAAACACAACGGAAGTCTAACAAACCTCTAAGTATATATATACACATGGTCCAAGTTTAATACAAAAGAAAACAAAACAAAGAAAGTGCGGACACGCCCGCCAAAATACATGGATATAATCGCTCATGCTCACCCACAGCTAAACCACTTAGAATCTAACACCACCTACTGATAACCCTCTACGGGAGGTTCCTCCAAAGGTTCCTCGACGTACTCCTCCTCCACCCAAGGGCTAGGAGCACAGACATCAAATGGAGCAGCAGCTCCCTCAGAACCTGCCGACATAAGAAGTACGGCTGAGCATGGAATACTCAGCGGGTACTAAAGACTAACCAATAGTCATAGCAAAACCATAGCAGTATAGGAAGCAGGAAGCATTTCACATATATAAAGCAGGAAACAATTCAAGCATATAAAGCAGGAATAATTCATATCATGACAATAAAGTAAAGGAGTATATAATCATGCTTGAATTCATAAAAGCCGATAAAACCCTTGAAAACACCGTGCACTTGACTTGACTGAAAATACCATTTCCTTGCTTGAAAACTTGTCATGTTTGTCTTATCTTATCGTATCATGCGTGTCATGCCATGTCATGCTTGCTTGGAAAGTAAACTACTTGTGAGGGAAGGGAGACCCTTCTTCCTAAATGCCCATGCTTGTCATGCCATGTCTTGTCATGCTTGCTTGGAAAAGTAAACTACTTGTGAGGGAAGGGAGACCCTTCATCCTAAATGCTCATGTCATGTCCTTTCACTTGTGAGATGTTCTTGTGAGATGTACTTGCGAGGGAAGGGAGGCCCTTCTTATGTTATGTATGCACTTGTGAGGGAAGGGAGACCCTTCTTATGAAAATGCATGATTGTCTTGTCCTTGCCAAAAGCGAGGTAAAACATATCGTACGATATGCCCCACCTCTAAATCCCATTCTTGAAAACCTCGGTAATTCATGTCATGTATGCGTGCTCGTGAGGTCGTGTGCATACTTGCATTTGGAATTAAATATGGCATTTGAGTAATTCATAACACATAACATCAATGATTTGGGCAATTTAATATTGATATCATTTAGGGAAAGCGAACAATCACACTATCATAACCCTAGCAATTTCCATAAACCTTAAACATGCATTTTCTTAATTTATCATTCATTTTATTCACCTTGGCATTTCATCAAACATGGTACATTCATTATCTATTAACCCTACAACATGCTTTTCTAGGTGGGTTATACTCACATCACACTTGTATGTTTATTATTAGTACAATGCCCTTCCCCATTCATTCATTACATCATCCACACGGCATCCATTCGCCAACATCCATCTCCATTTACCATACATACCACCCATCTCATAATATAGATATATATATATGAAGGAAAACAAGAAGGAATAAGGAAATGAGAGGCTATAACTAGGAGGGTAGTAAAAAGTACCGACCTTGATCAAGTGGGGAAGAAATCCCCCTTTCCAAAACGACCGTGAGTTGCTGCCCTAGCTTGGAACACGAGCTCCACACGAGCTTGAGCCGAGATCTTGAAGGAAAACGTGCTTGAGGATGGTCTAGGGTCTCAAACCCCTTTGATTTCTCTTCAAAATGGAAACCCTAGGTTTAGGAACCCTTTCTCCTCTCTTCTAATCTCCCAAATCTTCTAAGGGTTGAGAATGAGCCCTAAAGGCTCGGGCAATCCTATATAAGAAAGGGTATAACACCCGAATGCCGAAAATGCCCTTAGTGAAAATTCTGTAAAACGCGAGGGCCGAGCGATCGGTGTTAATGACCGATCGATCGGTTGCCTACCGATCGATCGGTTTCATAACCGAGCGATCGGTTAAAATTTCACTCTCTGGAAAATTTCTCCATACAAAAATCTTGACCAGTCGATAGCCTCCGAGCGATCGGTTGTGGACCGATCGATCGCTCCATGGACCGAGCGATCGGTGGTCTGCAGGTCCAAACTGTTTTGGCCATAACTTTTGACTCGTTCGTCCGATTTTGACGATTCAACTTGCGTTGGGTTCGTACTTCGAAAAAGAACATTTCTGACGTTTCGGAATTTCCAATTTCTTCCTTATTTATTAATTGCATTACTTTAAAGGAAAAATGGCTACGAAGGGTCATGCATAAATGTGAAAAGGTCCGGGGCCTTACAGTTTTGGCCATATCTTTTGACTCGTTCGTCGGATTTTGACGAGTCAACTTGCATTGGGTTCGTACTTCGAAAAGGAACATTTCTAATGTTTCAGAATTTCTAATTTCTTCCTTATTTATTACTTGTACTACTTTAAAGGTAAAATGGCTACGAAAGTGTCATGTATTAAGCATGAAAAAGTCCGGGGCTCTACATCCTCCCCCCCTTACAAAAATTTCATCCTCGAAATTTAGACGATACTTGCATTACAAACCAAAACAAAATTACAAGTCATATACAAAACCTATAGAAAAACTCATTCAAACAATTCTGGGTACTTCGCTTTGACTTCGGCCTCTCGCTCCCACGTAGACTCTTCTCTAGTATGATGTTGCCACTGCACGAGAACCAACAGAATTATTTTGTTGCGAAGGACTTGATCTCTCCGATGCAAGATGTGAACCGGCTTTTTAACCAAAGTGAGATCCTCTCGGATTTCCAATGGTTCCAAGTCTATGACATGCGAGGGATCTGCAATGTACTTCCGAAGCATAGACACATGGAAAACATTGTGAACCGTGGCCATGTGAGGTGGAAGAGCTACCCTGTAAGCAACCTCACCAACTCGCATGATGATCTCAAACGGGCCAACATATTGAGGACTAAGCTTACCTCGCCTGCCAAATCTCATAATCCCTTTGCTAGGAGATACCTTCACAAAGACTTGATCCCCAACCTGGAATTCCAAGTCCCTGCGGCGTGTGTCCGCATAGCTCTTTTGGTGATCTTGAGCGGCTTTCAATTGATCCCGGATGATCTTAACTATACTTGCAGTTTGCTCGATCAACTCCAGACCAAGTACTTTCCTTTCTCCTACCTCATCCCAGTAGAGAGGAGACCTACAACTTCACCCATACAAAGCCTCGAATAGAGCCATTTGGATACTCGCCTAATAGCTATTGTTGTAGGCGAACTCTACCAAAGGCAAGTGCTCTTCCCAACTACCTTTGAAATCCAGCATACAATCTCGAAGCATGTCTTCTATAACTTGGTTCACCCTCTCAGTTTGTCCATCCGTTTGTGGATGAAATACGGTGCTGAAGTCAAGTCGGGAATCCATAGCTTCCTGAAAACTCTTTCAAAACCTGGACGTGAATCTTGGATCCCGATCTGACACAATATTAACTGGCACCCCGTGTAGCCTAACAACTTCCTTGATATATAATGCGGCCAACTGACTAGAGTTGAAGGTGGTCCGGTAAGGTAAGAAATGCGCGGACTTTATCAAACGGTCCACCACAACCCAAATTGAATCTGAGTTCCTTGCCGTCTTTGGCAAGCAAACTATGAAGTCCATGGAGATGTTCTACCATTTCCACTCGGGAATAGGAAGAGACTGTAATAGACCTGTGGGCTGCATGTGCTCTACCTTCACCTGTTGGCACACTAAGCACCGTGCTACATACTCCGCAACCTCCCTCTTCATATTCCGCCATCAAAAGTGACTCTTGAGGTTCCGGTACATCTTTGTACCCCCAGGATGCATTGTGTACTTTGAACGGTGTGCTTCATCCATAATCTCCCTTCGAAGATCTACATTGGCTGGAACACACAGCCTTCCTTTGAACATAATGGCACCCCGACTAGTGAGAGAGAAGTCCTCACTACCCTTGGCAACTTCCTTGTCCCAAAAAGCCAGCAATTCAGCATCCATGACCTAGTACTCTTGGATCAAATCTATAATATACGGTCGAACCGTGACGTTTGCCAAGATAGGACTACGGACAGAGTCATTCACACTGATGTCCAGATTTTCCAAATCTTCAAGTAGCTTCCATTCCTGTACCAACATGTGTGCTAATAACCCCAGAGGTCTTCTACTCAAAGCATCAGCCACTACATTTGCTTTACCTGGGTGGTATTGAATGGTACAATCATAGTCTTTCAAAAATTCTATCCAACGCCGTTGCCTTAGATTTAGCTCTTTTTGGGAAAAGAGATACTTAAGGCTCTTGTGATCTGTATACACATAGAATTCTACCCCGTAAAGGTAGTGTTGCCAAATCTTGAGTGCAAACACGACTGCGGCAAGCTCCAAGTCGTGCGTGGGGTAATTCTTCTCATGCTCCTTTAATTGCCTTGATGCATAGGCAATGACTTTCTTATGCTGCATGAGTACACACCCAAGTCTAACGTGCGAGGCATCACTATACACCTCATATCCATAAGGTCCGGATGGCACAGTAAGGACAGGGGCTGTAGTAAGCCTCTTCTTCAGTTCCGTGAAACTGATCTCACACTTATCACTCCATACAAATTTCGCATTCTTCCTTGTCAAATAAGTGAGCGGTGCCCCAAGGCTGGAGAAACCCTCTACAAATCTCCTGTAGTAGCCTGCCAACCCAAGGAAACTGCGTATCTTTGTGACACTCTTGGGGCTCGCCCAACTCATAACTGCCTCTATCTTCTTCGGATCTACCGATATGCCTTCTACAGAGACGACGTGGCCTAGGAATGCCACCTCTTCCAACCAAAACTCACACTTGCTAAGTTTGGCGTATAGCTTGTGCTGTCTCAACATTTCCAAAGCAAGGCGAAGGTCTTGCATGTGATCTTCCCGTGTCTGCGAGTACACCAAGATATCGTCGACAAACACGATCACGCATCGATCCAAGTATGGCCAGAACACCCGGTTCATTAAGTCCATAAAAGCTGCCGGCGCATTTGTGAGACCAAAAGGTATCACCAAGAACTCGTAGTGCCCATATCGAGTCCTGAAAGCAGTTTTGGGAACATCTTCTGCCTTAATCTTCAATTGGTGATAACCCGACCGAAGATCTATCTTTGAGAAAAATCTCGCTCCCTTCAACTGATTGAACAAGTCATCAATCCTAGGTAATGGATACCTATTCTTGATAGTGACCTTGTTCAACTACCAGTAATCGACGCACATCCGCATTGAGCCGTCCTTCTTCTTAACAAATGACACCAGGGCACCCCACGGTGAGACACTTGGTCGAATGAAACCAAGGCCTTGTAATTCCTCCAATTGAGTCTTCAACTCTTTGAGTTCAATCGGGGCCATTCTATACGGAGCCCTAAAAATAGGAGCTGTGCTTGGTGCAAGCTCGATCGCAAACTCAATCTCCCTGTCTGGAGGCAACCCTGGCAACTCCTCTGGAAATACATTCATGAATTCACTCATGACCGGAATAGTCGAAGAGTCCTTTGCCTCGGGTTTAGCTAAGCTCAACGCCGCAAAGCAAGCAATACCTCTATCTTTCAACCCTCGAAAGTGGAATGGTTTTCCTTCTACTGGCTTGAAGAGTACCATTTTGTCAAAACAAGCTACATGCCCATGATGTGCTGCTAACCAATCCATTCCCAAGATGACAATGAAGTCTTGAAATCAGAGGATGATTAGATCAACCGCCAACTCGTGGCTTCCCACTTGTACCACACTATTTCTATACACTTTATCCTCCAATACTGTCTTGCCAAGAGGAGTCAAAATGGCTAACTCTGGTTCTAGCTAACTAGGCTCCATAGAAAAGCCCTCTGAGAAGCTCGGCGAGACAAACGAATGAGTAGACCCAGTATCAATCAACACTCGAGCTAAACATTCATTGACTAGTAAGGTTCCTGAAATTTTAGCTAGCTCAGTCAATCCATGCATCAATCATCATATATATAGGTAAATAGATATATATAGCACGCCACATACGTACACGAGGAATAAAGCGTAACATGACAATCGCGGATAAAAGAATAACTCTAAACGCGTACCTTGCACCACATCATCAGATGGAAGTGCATCGCCCTCCGTCAAGGCAAAAACTCGCCCCTGGTTCACCTGGCGAGGCGGAGGTGTAGACCCGGTAGTCTGGGATGAAGCCTAATATGATCCTGCTGGGCGTGCTGGGGGCCTAATCCCCTGAGACTGGCCTAGTAAATGCCGACTGGGGCAATCCCTGATCACATGGCCCTGGCGACCATAATGAAAAGATCCACCCGATGCCCTTCAGTAATCTCCTGCCGGGTGCCTTCGGCCGCACGAAGTGCAGACCTCGTGTGTATAGGTCGGAGGGGCTGGAGGTGGAGCATACCTCACCGTCTGAGGTGCAACTGGTCGTGGAGCTGGAAGAGCCTGAGGTCGCGGTGCCTAAGGCATGTACGGCCATAGAACTGGAGGCACATTAGATGGCCTCATCAGTGGTGCTGGCCACGTGTACTGATAAGGGCCAGTACGAGCCCACCTCTCTAGAGGTGCTGAACTACTAGATTGGCCTCTCGCCATCCCTCTTCCTAGACACGGCCTCGGAATTCGCCTCGACCAATAAGGCTTTGTCTACTACCTCAGGGTAGGTAGCATGTCTGAAAACCGAAACCTTCTCCATGATAACATCCTTGAGCCATTGCTCAAACCTTCTTGCCTTCATTGCCTCGGTGGCAACCATGTGAGTCGCGAAACGTGATAGCTCCGAGAACTTGGCCTCGTACTGAGCCATCAACATAGAGCCCTGCTCAAGGTTGATGAACTCTCTTTCTTTCTTTTCCTGTGCTCCAACAGGAAAATACTTCTTATAAAAAGTGTCCTTTAACTCCTCCCAAGTCCAAGGTTGACCCTGCATGGTCAAATCTCGCGTCCTCAATGCAGACAACCACCAATGGTGGGCTTCGCCCTCTAGCATGAAAACAGCCCATGCTACTTTCTCTTCCTCTGTCGGAGAGAGAACAGCAAATATCTTCTCCACTTGTAGGATCCAAGCCTCCGCAGCAAGAGAGTCCACACTCCCATGGAATGATGGAGGCCTCAATCTCCTGAATGCCTCAACCCTAGCTGTACGATGTACTGGAGTCGTAGGCGGTGGAGTAGGTACCGCTGAAGAAGGTATAGTTTATCGAGCCGCTAGGATGGCGAGAGTCTCAGCAATAGAGCCTAAGACCTGAGAGAGGTCTGGTTGCTCATCCTCACTTGAGAAGAAGATGAAGCTCTGGTATGTGGTCCACGACCCCGTGTGCCCCCTCTCATGACTAAAGTC
The DNA here is from genome assembly GCA_015143295.1 of Tetracentron sinense. Classification (NCBI taxonomy): domain Eukaryota; kingdom Viridiplantae; phylum Streptophyta; class Magnoliopsida; order Trochodendrales; family Trochodendraceae; genus Tetracentron; species Tetracentron sinense. The sequence goes on from CM026553.1 coordinate 17,378,455, forward strand.
CTGAGAACAATAGCACCACATGAGTCTCACTTTAAACCACAATTTATCACAGTTCCATTTCACAATAATTCAATTTGTATTAGTTGTATAATACTAATATACATTGCATCACAACCATCAGTGTAGTTATAACATTATACCTTGGTGTTCTAGCGTTCCTAAGACTCGTACTTGGTTGAAGCAACCATTTTGACTAAGACTAAAGTGTAGTTTTACACTTGGATCATGACTCGCTTCTGACTTACTTCCTTCCTAACTTGTTTCCTGACATATGCTCTTGTCAAGCCGTGGTATTAGATTCTAAGTGACCCTAGAGACCTAAAGCCTAAGGTCTGATACCACTGCTTGTCGTGACCCGAGACCCACCCTAGGAGTTAGAGTGAATCTTGGACGACTAATCATGGCTTGCATGACTTACTTGACAAGCCAACCTGTAAAACCTACAGAGCATATACAATAGAGGATAAAAACAGCGGAAACATACTCTAACATGGTACAGCGAAAGTCTACCAAACCTCTATGTATATACATACGTAAATCACAGTTTATACAAAAAGGAAACCAAAAGAAAGTGCGGACATGCCCGCCAAAATAAATGGACATATCTCTCTTAACTCACCCACTGCTATATCACTCAGAATCTACACCCACCTAATGGTAACCCTCTACTGGAGGTTCCTCGACGTACTCCTCCTCCACCCAAGGGCTCGGAGCACAGACATCGAATGGAGTAGCAACTCCCTCAGAACCTGCCGACATAAACGTACGGCTGAGCATGGAATACTCAGCGTGTACCAAATACTAACCAACAGTCATAGCATACAGATAGCGATACATAGAGTAGGAAACAATTCACACATATAAAGCAGGAATAATTCATATCATAACAATAAAGTAAAGCAGTATATAATCATGTTTGCATTCATAAAAGCCAATAAAACCCTTGAAAATACCATGCACTTAACTTGACTTAAAGTACCATTTTCGTGGTTGAAAACTCGTCTTGTCTATCTTGCTTGATTCTTGTAGATCGTGTCATGTCATGCATGTCATGCGTGCTTGCTTGTGATCATGTAACTTGTGAGATACACTTGTACGATGTACTTGTGAGATGCGCTTGTGAGATGCCTTGAGAGGGAAGGGAGACCCTTCTTTATGCAATGCACTTGAGAGGGAAGGGAGACCCTTCTTCATGATATGTATGTACTTACGAGGAAAGGGAGGCCCTTCTTTATGCTATGCACTTGTGAGTGAGGGGAGACCCCTTGTGGAATGTTTGTTCTTGTTTTCTTGTGAAAAGCGAAGTAAAACATATCATTAGATATGTCCCACCTCTAATCATGTTCTTGAAAATACGATAAAACATGCCATGCATGCCGTGCTCATGGAAGTCGTGTGCATACTTGCAATTGAATTTAAATATGACATGTTTGGGGATTTCACAATACATTGCACATTACCATTTAAACAAGTAACAAATTTAACAATTTTGGGAAAGCGCGAAAACACACTATCATAACCCAAACAATTTCCATAAACTTTAAGCATGCGTTTTCTTAATTTATTATTCATTTTATTCACCTTGGCATTCCATCAAACATGGTATGTTCATTATTTGTTAACCCTACAACATGCTTTTCTAGGAGGATTGTAATTCCATCATACATGTTTGTTCATTATGGATACAATGCCCTCCCCATTTCAATTATCACAACACAACCATTGGCATCCAATCGCCCATTCCATCTCCATTCACAACATCCACACATCCCAACTCATAGCACAAGTATAGATGAAGGAAAACAAAGAAACATGAAGGAAAAGAGGAACTATTACTAGGAGGGTAGCAAGAAATACCGACCTTGATCAATGAGGAAGAAAACTCCTCAAAAAACGCTCGTGAGGTGCTACCCTAGCTTGGTACACGAGCTCCACGAGTTCTTGAGCTTGAATCTTGAAGAAAATGGGCTCGAGGTTGATCTAAGTCTTCACCCCTTTTGATTTCTTCCCCAAATGGAAACCCTAGGTTAGAAATCATCCTCTCCTCTTTCTCTACCTCTCAAATCTCTCTAAGTGTTGTAAATGAGCCCTAAAGGTTCGGGCAACCCTTAAGAGTAAAGAGTGAAACACCAAAAGACCAAAACACCCTTACTGAAATTTCTACAAAACACGATACACCGATCGATCGATGGTCGATACCGAGCGATCGGTTGCCTACCGATCGATCGGTTTCATAACCGAGCGATCGGTTAAAAATCTACTCTCTGGAAAATTTCCCCATACAAAAATCTTGACCAGTCGATAGCTACTGATCGATCGGTTTTGGACCGATCGATCGCTCCATGGACCGAGCGATCGGTGGTCTACAGGTCCAATCTGTTTTGGCCATATCTTTTGACTCGTTCGTTGGATTTTGATGATTCTACTTACGTTGGGTTCGTACTTCGAAAAGGAACATTTCTAACTTTTCGGAATTTCCAATTTCTTCCTTATTTATTAATTGTTCTACTTTAAAGACAAAATAGCTACGAAAGTGCCATGCATTAAGCATGAAAAAGTTCGGGGCTCTACAAAACACACATGATACTTATGAGACAAGAACCAGATAAGAACCTAGTATGTCCGTCCATTTCATAGTTCGAGTACTAGCCAACAAGAATAACCTCATAAGAAATGTAAGGAACCCTAGGCATGAGTTTAAAGATGATGATTAAGATTATACTTGTTAATTGTTATTGCTTCCGCACTCTGATTTTAGTAATGAAATGATGAACTGTATTATGTATATTATTTTATTGTTATTATTATTGTTAGCTAGTAACTTGTACTCGCTGTGTATTCCATGCTCAACCGTACTTTCATGTCAGCAGGTACATCATGCGATATATGGACTCCGGGTCTCCTCGGATATAGGTGGCTCATGTAGAGCAGGAGACCGCTCTGATTGTCACCCAGATATTGGGAGCCTTATCATGTGGCCAATGGTTGGCATGAGTGAGAGAGAGACATGTATTTTGGGTTCTTATGTCTAGGGAGGTTTGTCTCATTTGGGTTGGGACTCAAGTTAAGGAGTTCATGTTCATGTTTTTAATTTTATTCAATTATTGTAATCAATTGCACTTGGAATATAGTTAAGTTATTAAAGAAAATTTTAGTTCTCTATTTTGCATGTCTTGTATACTCTCTGCATGTTAGTTTAAGTACAGGTCACGTCGCCAAAGTATCCTGACTCCTAGGGGTATTTTCGGGCACGACAATTTAAGCTTAATCAACTGTCTTACCCGGAAATTAGATAATCTCTCAATTTAATTTGCATGGATTTTTGGTTTAAAATTCATCATGACTCGAACAGCTTTCTGATCATCCAACTGTCACCTTATCGTAGTCCTTCAGTTAGAGAGCACTTAGTTGCAATCAAAACAATCAAATTACTGCTCAGTTATAAATGAACTCATCAGATCTAAAGATCATTGAAACTGTTCAATGTGAATGAGAGACCAACTATCTGATAGTATGCTTATGCAAGAGGTCTCTCATTGCATGCAATCAGTCAGTGTACATTTAAGCACCCATATGCTAATGTGTAGTCTCCACTACAATAGTTCGAGATAAAACTATATCTCAACCATTGAGAACATCTTAGCATTGTAGCAGTCATATAAGTGAAGTGCCCAGCTTCACCCATTGTTGTGACTATATAAGGTATAAGGAACTGGAAAGCTATATCTACTACCTGTGATAGTCTGATAAGTATAACATAGCTTTCCTACAATATATCCTATGGACCTTTGTCGATATCTTATATCATATAGATCATCTCATGATCATGGTTAATTATCCATAATGAATTCACAATAGATAAAGAAGATGTCTCTATTAATCTAATTAATAAGAATCTTACAATCTAAATGACTTTTCGTGAAATTTTGCCTAACAAGGGTTTGACTAGGGTTTACCTAGGGTTAGAGTTTTAACTATGGTTAAGGTAATTAACCATGATCAGAATGAAGTGAATCCAGATAAAAATATGCGGAAAACTGGATCCCAAAGATCTTTACACCATAGAAAGCAAATAATACTAACTACATGTTTAGAAAATTACTTCGGTGAATTATGGTCACCGGTGAATCACAAAACAACTCGAACCGTCAGAACTCTTTTTAGAGATTTCTCGAAGAAATACTCAAAGCTCGATCCTTGTTCTTCGCTATCCCCGCAAAGCTTTTGAATCTCTACTTGGTATTGAAGAAACAAAGAGAAGAAGATTGATGTTGGAGTAGACTTTCTATCTCACAAATACTAAGGGTTCAAAACCCTAAGCTTCAAAAACCTCGGAATAACCCTAGGGGGCTCACGAAAATTAGGGGAGAGAACTCTCTCTCTCTAGGCTCTCGGTTTGGAGGGACAGAATAAGATCCTTGAATAATATAATACCCCCACACATTTTGGGCATTGAGGTATTTATAGATTGGGATCTAATCCTAATCCTTCTCCAATTAGAAGTCATCCCTTTTAGAAGAGTTACTAATTAATGATGACTCTTATCATTAGTTATAACAAACTTTCTAATTAAGGTTTCCTTTTTCCTAAAAAGACTCCTTAATTAAAGTGGTGTAACTAATTCCCTAGATTTTAGGAATCCCAACAAACTCCTAACAATTAGGAATCCTAATCAAATTAGGAAACCCCAAAAGGGGGGGCATGAGCTTTAGGTGGGCGTGAGCTAGGGAGTCTTACACTCCAAGTTTTTGTAAACTTCTAATGTTATCTCATTAGTTTCTTGGTTTCCAAGATTGGAATCTAATCCAATGAAATAAGGATTAGTTATACAATAATTATTTAATTAACAAAATCCTAATCTAATTAGGAAACTCCAAATGGGCGCCCACCCTAGGGATTTAATCCCATGGGCTTAGGCCCACTAGTAAGGTCCAATTTTGTTGGGTTTTATGGATATGGGTCAAACCCATTTTCCTTTATTTTGTGTTAATTAAATAATCATCATTATTATCCTTTAATTTAGATTAATTTTTAATCTAAACCATAGATTAACATTTAATCTATTTATTTATGATTAATATTTAATCAATTAAATTATAGATTAACATTTAATCTATTATTTGAGCTTGTATTTCTTATGTGAGCATCTCCACAGATTGCTCTGGGACATTCTAACCCTGTCTTACCCAATGTTATCCCATTGACCCTTAAATAGGAAGGACATCAGAATTGCAAGTGACATGAGATATCCATGTTACAATTATTAAATCTCAGTGTAAGAACATTAATCATTAAGGATCCCTCCACATGAACTTTTTAGTTCAATTGATCGTTCCAATAACATTATCCCTAATGGGCCTTTGAGATTAATATACTATCTAACTCATAACCCATTGTACATCATCCAAGTTTCCAAGACTTCTAATTAAGCCAGGAGAAACAATTTCTCATGTAAAACATTTTGAGAAAAACTTTTATTATGTATAATATATTTTAATAAAAATATATTTCAAACTTGTTTGATTTCAAAATCACTTGCGCAAGATTTAAGCTTAATCGACTGTCTTACCCGGAACATGGATAATCTCTCAATTTAATAAGCATGGATTTCTTGTTTGAAATTCATTATGACTCGAACAGCTTTCTGACTATCCAACTGTCACCATATCGTAGTCCCTCAGGTAGAAAGTACTTTGGTAGAATCATAATAGCCAGATCACTGCTCAGTTATAAATGAACTCATCAGATCTAAGGATCATCGAAACTGTTCAATGTGAATGAGAGACCAACTATCTAATAGTATGTTTATGTAAGAGGTCTCTCATTACATGCAATCATTCAATGTACATTTAAGCACCCACATGCTGATGATGTGTAGTCTCCACTACAATAGCTTGAGATAAAACTATATTTCAACCATTGAGAACATCTTAGCATTGTGGTAGCCATATAAGTGTGTTAGCCTCAACCTTACAACCATATGACCCTTAATTAGTTTTAATGATGACATAAATAATGAAATGACTCTTGTTATACTAATGTCTTCCATGAGTAATTTATTCGACAATATTCAAGAATTAAAGAAGGGATTTCAAGCAACAAATTCAAAAACCTTCAATGAAAAAGATCAAGCCAAGACATGATGACAATTCCAAATCAAAAGTTTCAAGAATATATTCAACCATAAGCAAAAGGGGTTTTGGAAGATTGCCTTGAAGACACTGCTGCTAAAGACCGTTGAAGCCAAAGGATCATCCTCATCAAGGTCTTAGTCTATGTCGGGCCCTAAAATACCCCCTAGGAGTTTAGGGATACTTTAGGCGTGACTAAACGTACCTACCAAACCATCCTGTCATAAACACGATAATTATAGTACTAAAACAATGATAATCAGAGCACGGAAGCTAAACATAAATGCGGAAGCATAAACTAACTTTTTCATTTCTTCTATAGTTCTCAAAATGGTATTCCAAGTTAACATATATACAAAACATGTCTAAGTCTAAGGTGGACAGGCCCACCTATCAAAATGTCACAACCACTCAAAAATCCCCTCGCACTCACCCCTCAACAGTAGTCAAGGTATGGCCACACGTCGAGGTCTCGGTCCGCCTGAGACTGTAGTGGAATAGACAGCTCTCTTTCCTCTATGTACTCTTCCTTGACCCAAGGCTCCGGGTCGAGGGCTCCCTCAGTACCTGCCGACATGAAAGTACGGCTGAGCATGAAATACTCAACGAGTACAAGCCACTAGCTAACCATAACAATAATAGCATGCAAAGAGTAATACAATACCAATCATCAATTCAAGGTAATAGTAAAATCATAGAATTTAAACAATATTAACCATGGAGCAATATTATCATCTTGATGTACATGCATGAATGCAAAAAGGCCAATAAAACTCATGCTTGAAAACCCGTTTCCATGTCTCGGTATGCATTATAGAAATCATGTATGCGTGCATGCATGAATGTCTTGTCATCATCTTGTAACCTTGCATCTTGTAACTTGTGAGCCAGAGGCTAGCGTCCGAATCCCCCCCGGGCTGCCAACCTCCTTGATGTATGGTTTTCTTGTGAGCCAGAGGTTAGTACCTGAATGTCCCTGGGCTACCAACCTCCTTGACAATATCTGATTTAGGGGTTTTCTTGTGAGCCAGATGCTAGTACCCGAATGTCCCTGGGCTACCAACCTCCTTGACATGCAATATTTTCTTGTTGGTTATTATATGCATATGCTCTTGAAATCTCGGTTCATGCTATCATGCGTGCTCGTCTATGTGTCAATCGTGACAATCGTGGAGTAAGGATAATAAGAGAGATATGACATCACCATTCAATTCGAAATATATGCATATAAGAACTTGAGTAATCAACATGGTATTAAGATCCATTCATCATTCATGAGAATACATGCATAAGGCCCCTTTCCATTTCTTCATTTAAATCATTATTTCATAGTTTAGGCATTTCGTCAAGCACATCACATACATTGTTCCTTAGTAGTTCATCTCCTTATTTTAATTGCACATTTTCCATCCAATCAAACAAGGGTAAGTTTGTTATTTGTACAATGCCCATCCTCCATTTCTAACTCACAACCCACACATATCATACATCACACATTCGGCATCCAATCGCCACATCCAATCTCTCATCCACACATCCATTCCATTTCCCTTATCTTGTTTATATTTGTTGAGTTAATACAATGCATAGAGAAGGAAAGCATACTATAAATAATCACCATTTACAATAGAAAACCTAGATTATTGCTAGGGAAAGTTAGTAGGGTGTACTAACCTTGAATCAAGGCTTGATCCTTGGTAGAAACCTTGATTGAAGCTCCAACTTGCAAGAAGAAAGATCGTTGCTTGAAGAAGGCTTGGTGTGGGAAAGAAACCCTTGAAGTAGCCATGGAAAACGCTGCCCTACCTTGGAGAAGGAGTCCCACACGAGCTTGAGGTTGGATTTTCGAAATCCAAGCTTTTAGGGATGCTCTTGGGTGCTTAAACCCTTGATCTTACTCTCAAATGGAAAGGGGGCTTTGGAACCCTAGTTTCTTCTTCCTCTCTCTCAAATATCCCTAAGTGTAGTGAATGAAGGCTCAAAGGGTTGAGCAAGCCCTTATGGGTAATGGTTTAACGCCCAAAAGATGAAAAACCCCTTACTGAAATTTCTGCAAAAACGCAAAGACCGAGCTATCGGTGGTTATGACCGATCGATCGGTTGCCAACCGAGCGATCGGTACTCTGACCGAGCGACCAGTCAAAAAACTACTCTCTGGAAAACTTTCCCATACAAAATTTTTGACCATGCGATAGCTACAGATCGATCGCTGACTGGACCGAGCGATCGGTGCTCTGCAGGTCTGGACTGTTTTGACCATATCTTTTGACTCGCTCGTCGGATTTCGATGATTCAACTTGCGTTGGATTCGTCTTTCGAAAACGAACATTTCTAACATTTTATAATTTCCAATTTCTCCCTTATTTATTAATTAGACTACGAGAAAGGCTAATTAGCTACAAAAACGGTATTCATTAAGTATAGAAAAGTCCGAGGTGCTACATTCTCCCCCCCTTACAAAAATTTCATCCCCGAAGTTTGGATGATACATATATGCACAAGACCATAACAATTACAAGGGAATGTCAAGGCCCTAAAGAAATAACTGAGGATACTTTTTCCGTACTTCGGCTTCTCGTTCCCATGTAGCTTCCTCCCTTGAATGATGTTGCCATCTTACCAAGACCAAGGAAATGGTCTTGTTGTGCAAGACTTGATCTCGCCTATCCAAGACCTACAACGGTTGCTCAACTAGTGTAAGATCCTCTCAGATTTCCACTAGGTCAAGCTCTATGACATGGGAAGGGTCTGGGATGTACTTTCGAAGCATAGAGACATGGAATACATTATGGATCGCCGCCATATGAGCGGGTAAAGCAACACGGTAAGCCACCTCACCGACTCTAGTAATGATCTCGAACGGGCCCACATATCTCGGACTGAGTTTGCCTCTCTTTCCGAATCTCATAACACCCTTGGTTGATGAAACCCGAACAAATACAAAATCACCAACTCGAAACTCAAGATCTCTCCTTCGGTTATCGACGTAACTCTTCTGTTTGTGCGGTCTTCAACCTCTCCCAGATGAGCTTGACTCTATCCGTCGTTTGTTCGATCAACTCGGGACCCAAAATTTTTCTTTCTCCCACTTCATCCCAATACAGCGGGGATCTACAACTTCTTCCGTACAAAGCCTCAAAAGGGGCCATCTGTATGCTTGCCTGATAGCTATTATTTTAGGCGAATTCTACCAAAGGTAGGTGATCTTCCCAACTTCCTTTAAAATCCAGCAAACAAGCTTGGAGCATATCTTCAATAACCTAATTCACTCGCTTGGTTTGCCATCCGTTTGTGGATGGAAAGCCGTGCTAAAGTCCAACCGGGAACCCATGGCACTCTAAAAGCTTTTCCAAAATCTGGAGGTAAATCTAGGGTCCCAATCCGAGACAATGCTCACTGGCACCCCGTGCAACCGAAATATTTCTTTGATATACAATGCAACCAACTGATTGGAATTGAAGGTAGTCCGGTATGGCAAGAAATGGGCGGACTTCGTCAGTCTACCGACCACAACCCATATAGCATCAAAGTTTCTAACCGTCTTCCGCAACCCCACAATGAAGTCCATAGATATGTGCTCCCATTTCCACTCGGGAATAGGGAGAGACTGTAAAAGTCCGGCCGGTCTCCTATGTTCGGCTTTGACTTGTTGGCACACCAAGTATTTAGACACATACTCCGCTATTTCTCGCTTCATGTTCTGCCACCAAAAGTGCTTTTTCAAGTCTCTATACATTTTGGTACCTCCGGGGTGAACGGTATACTTGGACCGGTGAGCCTCGTATAAGATTTCTCGTTTAAGCTTCTCTTCAGCTGGGACACATACTCTTCCCTTGAAAATGATAATCCCATCATCCCTCAACACAAAATCCTTGCTGCCACTTTTAACTGAATTGTCTCGGCAAGAAAGTAGATCAGCATCCATTCCCTGCAACTCCTTGATCATGCTCAACATAAATGGCCTAACTGTGATGTTAGCCATTACCGGCCCAAAGGTAGGGAGACTAAAACTGATGTCGAGGTTGGACGCATCCTCTAGCAACCTCCACTCCTTCAGCATCATATGCGCCAAAAGTCCAGTGGCCTTTCGGCTAAGAGCATCGGCTACAACATTCACTTTGCCCAGGTGGTATTGAATGGAGCACTTGTAGTCTTTCAAGAATTCTACCCATCTTCTTTGCCTCAGGCTCTTATGATCTGTGAATACCTCAAATTGTTCCCCATAAAGATAATGTCGCCAAATCTTCAATGCAAACACAACCGCGGCGAGCTCTAAGTCGTGAGTGGGGTAATTCTTTTCATGCTCCTTCAATTGCCTTGATGCTTAGGCAATGACTTTCTTATGCTGCATAAGGACGCACCCAAGTCCGATATGTGAAGCATCGCTATATACCTCATAACCACCATGTCCGGATGACACAGTAAGGACGGGGGCTGTGGTGAGGCGCTTCTTCAACTCTTCAAAACTCACTTCACATCGGTCACTCCAACTGAACTTGGCATTTTTCCTCGTCATGTAAGTGAGAGGTGCGGCTAAACTGGAGAATCCCTCCACAAATCTCCGGTAATAGCCTGCCAACCCGAGGAAACTACGTACCTCCGTGACACTCTTGGGCCTCTCCCAACTCATGACTGCCTCAACCTCGGCTGGGTCTACAGAAATACCCTCGGCCGACACTACGTGGCCTAGGAACGCCGCCTTCTCTAACCAGAATTCACACTTCCTCAATTTGGCATATAGCCTATGCTCTCGCAACATCTCCAAGGCAAGGCGGAGGTCTCGTGCGTGATCTTCCCGTGTCTGGGAATACACCAAAATGTCATCGATGAACACAATCACGCATCAATCCATGTATGATCGGAACACCCGGTTCATCAAATCCATGAACGCCACCGGTGCATTCATCAGCCCAAAAGGCATGACCAGGAACTCGTAATGCCCATACCGAGTCCTGAAAGCCGTCTTCGGAACATCCTCCGACTTGATCTTTAATTGATGATACCCCGATCTAAGATCAATCTTGGAGAAAAATCTCGCTCCCTTCAGTTGGTCGAACAAGTCGTCTATCCTTGGCAAGGGATAACGATTCTTGATAGTTACCTTATTCAATTGACGGTAGTCTATACACATTCTCATCGAGCCATTTTTCTTCTTCACAAAGAGGACCGGAGCTCCCCACGGTGAGATACTTGGTTGGATGAAACCAAGTTGTTGTAACTCTTCAATCTGTTTCTTCAATTCTTCAAGCTCTATAGGGGCCATTCTATATGGTGCCCTTGAAATCGGAGCGGTCCTCAGAGCAAGCTCTATAGCGAACTCGATCTCTCTATCAGGAGGTAATCTGGGAAGTTCTTCTGGGAATACATCTAAGAACTCACTCACAACCGGAATGGCCAAAGAGTTCGGTGGCTCTGGGTTTGCTATGCTCAAAGCTGCGAGGCGAGCAATGTCCCTCTCTCTTAATCCTCGGAAAGGAAAAGGCTTAACCCCTTCCGGCTTGAAGTTCACCATCTTTTCAAAACAAGCAACATGCCCGTGATGGTTTGCCAACCAATCCATCCCTAGGATGACATCAAAATCCAAGTCTCGGAAGTCTAGGATGATGAGATCGGCTAACAGTTCCTTCTCCCCCACTTGAACCACACTATCCCTGAATATTTTGTTCGTATCAATTGACTTGCCGAGTGGAGTTGCAATGGTCAACTCCCGCTCCAACGTAGTAGCCTCAGTCAAAAAGCCCTTTGCAAAACTTGGTGAGACAAAAGAGTGAGTAGATCCTGTGTCTATCAACACTCGAGCGAGACACTCGTTCACTAATAAAGCGCCTGTGCGATTAAGTAACTAATATCAGTAGATTTCAAATAGTAACAAGCATCATACATAGGTAACCCCTAATAATAGTCACAAAATCAACCATAGAAATTTTACACAAGTTAAACTCTAGGATTTTGCGTACCTTGCACGACATCGTCGGATGCATGTGCGTCTCTCTCTGACAGGGCGAAGACTCGGCCCAGTGTGGCCGGGCGAGGAGGCCGTGTAGACTGTAAGGCCCTCGAAGCCTGAGAAGAGCTAAGCTGAGATGTCTGCCTAATCGGGGGCCTGCTCCCTTGAGACTGAGCTGGCATATGATGCCGGGGACAATCTCTAACCATGTGGCCTTGGTCACCACAATGGAAGCAACTTCCTGTAACCCTCCGGCATTCTCCCATTGGATGCCTCCTTCCACAAAGGGTGCAGATATCATGTGCATAGGTGGGAGGAGTATATCCCGTAGCCTGAGTCACTACGGGGCGAGGAGCCTGAGCAAACACTGGGCGAAAAGCGGGTGGAGCAAAAGGGTGGGGAGCCTGTGGTGCCGAATATATCCTCTGTGATTGAGCCGGCCCTGCGGACTGATACAAGCTAGTCTTTGCTCTTTTCTCCCCTAAACTACTCGACTGTCCTTTCTCCATTCCTCTTCTCTTGAAGAACTCCTCGGAGTTCGACTCGGCCAACAGTGCCTTATCCACTACTTCTGAATATGTCTCATGTCTGAACATTGAGACTCGGTCCTTGAGGTAGGCCTTCAACCCCCTCTCAAATTTTTGGGCTTTCATAGCCTCGGTCGCTATCATATGTGGAGCAAACCAAGATAACTCTGAAAACATAGCCTCATAAGCGGCTACTGACATATTACCTTGCTCCAAGGTAATAAACTCAACTTCCATCTTCTCTTTCATCCTGACTGGGAAGTACTTCTTGTTGAAAACATCCAAGAATTCTTCCCAAGTCCAGTCTTGATCTTGTCGGGTCAACTCTCGGGTCCGAAGTGCAGACTTCCACCAATGATCGGCCACACCTTCAAGCATAAAGGCGGCCTAAGTAACCCTTTCCACCTCCATAGGTGCCAATATAGAGAATATCTTTTCTAATTGCCGAACCCAACCTTCGGCAACAAGCGGGTCGATACTCCCACAAAATGTTGGAGGTCTCATCCTTCGGAAAGCTTCTATCTCAGCATGGGCTCGGTTATGAGGAGCCGGTATAAGTGCGGCATTAGGCAGAGTGGCCGGTTCGCTTGCCACCAACATAGCCAAGGTCTCCTCTATGGATACGAATGCTTGGGCAAAGTCGGGGTTGATCATCACCCGATGGAGCATCACCTCTAGTGCCCCTCGTGTTGTACCCGCTGTAGAGCCCCAGACTTATTCATGCTCAATACATGGCACTTTCGTTGTCATTTTGCCTTTAAAGAGGTATAATTAATAAATAAGGAGGAAATTGGAAATTTTGAAACGTCAGAAATGTTTCTTTTCGAAGTATGAACCTAACACAAGTTGAATCGTCAAAATCGAACGAACGAGTCAAAAGATATGGCCAAAACAGTCTGCACCTGTAGGCAAACGAGCTCTGGAGAGGCGCTAAGGACGTAGCTCGATAGGCGCTAAGGACGTAGCTCGGTTATGCGCTAAGGACGTAGCTCAGAAGGCGCTAAGGACGTAGCCCGGTTATGCGCTGGGGACGTAGCTCGGAAGGCGCAAAGGACGTAGTTCTAGCTCTGTTAACGTATACGTTGTGCATCCGTTGTGCAACAACAACGGGTACGTTGTACAGCAACAACGGGTACGTTGTACAGCAACAACGGGTACGTTGTACAACAACAACGGGCACGTTGTACATAAGACAACGGACAACGAGCTCAGCACTATGCACAACGCAACGGACAACGTGTTCGGCACTGTTCACAGCACAACGTGTTGGGCACTGTTCACAGCACAACGTGTATACGTTGTGCATCCGTTGTGCAACAACAACGGGTACGTTGTACAGCAACAACGGGTACGTTGAACATCAACAACGGGTACGTTGTACAGCAACAACGGGTACGTTGTACAGCAACAACGGGCACGTTGTACATAAGACAACGGACAACGAGCTTAGCACTATACACAACGCAACGGACAACGTGTTCGGCACTGTTCACAGCACAACGTGTTGGGCACTGTTCACAGCACAACGTGTTCGGCACTATTCACAGCACAACGTGATGGGCACTGTTCACAGCACAACGTGTTGGGCACTGTTCATAGCACAACGTGTTCGGCACTGTTCACAGCACAACGTGTTCAGCACTATGCACAGCTCAACGTGTTCGGCACTCGTGCTTTACAGAAATTTCAGTAAGGGTATTATGGTCTTTTGGTCGGTTCACTCTTACCTTAAGAGTTTAACCTGAGCCTCTAGGGCATCATTCGACACTTAGAGAGATTGGGAGATAAGAAGAGAGGAGAGGGCGATTCCTAAACCTAGGGTTTCCATTTTGGAGAGAAATCAAGGGGTTTGTGAACCCACACTCAACTCAAGCCCATTTTTCTTCAAGATCAAGGCACAAGCTCGTGAGGAGCATCTCCTCAAGCTAGGGCAGCAACTCACGGTCGTTTTTGGAAGGGGATTTCTTCCTCACTTGATCAAGGTTGGTACTTCTTGCTACCCTCCTTGTTATAGTTCCTCTTTCCCCTTTATTTCTCTTTATTTTCCTTCATTTACACATGTGCTATGAGATGGATGGTTGTGAATGGTGAATGGAGATGGAATGGGCGACTGGATGCCAATGGTTGTGTTGTGATGATTATAATGGGGAGGGCATTGTTCCAATAATGAACATGCATGTATGATTTGAGCAAAACCCATCTAGAAAAGCATGTTGTAGGGTAAATCGATAATGAACACACCATGTTTGATGAAATGCCAAGGTGAATAAAGTGAGTTGTAATTTAGGAAATGCATGCCTAATAAATTATGGATATTGCTAGGGCCTATGATAGTGTGTTTTCTTGCTTTCCCTAAATGACATGAATATTACATTGCTCAATCATTGATGTTATATGTGTTGTGAAATCACCCAAATGTCATATTTAAATTTAAATGCAAGTATGTACACGGTTCCCAAGAGCACGGCATGCATGACATGATTTATCGAGGTTTTCAAGAACATGGTTAGAGGTGGGACATATCCTACGATATGTTTTACCTCGTTTTTCACAAGAAGACAAGAACCAACATTACACGAGGGGTCTCCCCTCACTCACAAGTGTATATCATGAAGAAGGGCCTCCCTTCCCTCGCAAGTACATACATATCATGAAGAAGGGTCTCCCTTCCCTCGCAAGTGCATTGCATAAAGAAGGGTCTCCCTTCCCTCTCAAGGGATCTCTCAAGGATCTCTCACAAGTGTATCTCACAAGTTACATGATCACAAGCAAGCACGCATGACATGACACGTACGACACGACATACAAGATCAAGTAAGACAAACACGACAAGCTTTCAAGTATGAAAAGATATTTCAAGCCAAGTCAAGTGCACGATGTTTTCAAGTGGTTTTATCGGCTTTCTACGAAATCCAAGCATGATTATAAATTGTTTTACTTCCTTGTATGATATGAATTGTTTCCTGCTTTATGTATGCTATCCGTATGCTATGACTGTTGGTTAGTGCTTAGTACTCGCTGAGTATTCCATGCTCAGCCGTACTTCTCATGTCGGCAGGTTCTGAGGGAGCTGCTGCTCCATTTGATGTTTGTGCTCCTGGTCCATGGGTGGAGGAGGAGTACGTCGAGGAGCCTTTGGAGGAACCTCCAGTAGAGGGTTACTATTAGGTGGTTGTAGATTCTGAGGGGATTAGCTGTGGGTGAGATGAGAGATATACAGTCATGTATTTTTGGCGGGTCTGTCCGCACTTTCTTTTGGTTACTTTTGTATAAACTTGGATTTCCATGTGTATATACTTAGAGGTTTGTTAGACTTCCGCTGTGTTTTATTGTTATGTTTCCGCTGTCATCCTCTATTGTATATGCTCTGTGGGTTTTTGCAGGTTGGTTTGTCAAGCAAGTCATGTAAGCCATGATTAGTCGTCCAAAGTTCACTCTAACTCCTAGGGTGGGTTTTAGGTCGCGACAGAAGTGGCATCAGAGCTTAGGCTTTAGGTCTTTAGGGTCACTTAGAATCTTATACCACGGCTTGACAAGAGCATATGTCAGGAAACAAGTTAGGAAGAAAGTAAGTCGGAAGAGAGTCTTGATCCAAGTGTAAGACTAAAACCTTAGTCTTAGTCTAAAATGGTTGCTTTAACCAAGTACGGGTCCTAGGTACGCTAGAACACTAAAGTATAAGTATAATGTGATGAATATTCTGATGACTTGATGTGATGTATATTAGTATTATACAACTAATAAAAATTTAATTATGGTGAAATGGCATTGACATAAGTTGTGGTTTCAAGTGAGACTCATGTGGTGCTATTGTTCTCAGGACTTTAGTCATGAGGCGGGGCACACGGGGTCGTGGACCACACACCAGAGCTTCATCTTCTTCCAGAGATGAGGATGAGCAGCCGGACCTCACCCAGGTCTTAGGCTCTATTGCTGAGACACTCGCCATACTGGCGGCTCGGCAAGCTATACCATCGTCGGCGGCACCTACTCCACCGCCCGCAGCTCCAGTACATCGTACAGCTGGAGTTGAGGCATTCAGGAGATTGAGGCCTCCACCATTCCATGGGAGTGTGGACCCTCTTGCTGCGGAGGCATGGATCCTCCAGATGGAGAAGATCTTTGCGGTCCTCTCGCCTACAGTGGTAGACAAAGCCTTATTGATCGAGGCAAATTCTAAGGCGGTGTCCAAGAAGAGGGAGTTGGCAAGAGGCCAAGCCAGTAGTTCAGCACCTCCAGAGAGGCGGGCTCGTACCGGCCCTTATCAGTATGGGTGGCCAGCACCACCGATGAGGCCATCTTATGCGCCTCCAGCTCCACGGCAGTATGTGCCTCAGGCACCACGACCTCAGGCTCTTCCAGCTCCACGGCCAGTTGCACCTCAGACGGTGAGGTATGCTCCACCTCCGGCCCCTCCGACCTATACACACGAGGTATGCACTTCGTGCGGCCGAAGGCACCCGGCAGGAGATTACCGAAGGGCATCGGGTGGATGCTTTCATTGTGGTCGCCAGGGTCATATGATCAGGGATTGCCCCAGTCGGCATTTACCAGGTCAGTCTCAGGGGATTAGGCCCCCAGCACACCCAGCAGGATCATATCAGGCGTCATCCCAGACTACCCGGTCTACACCTCAGTCTCGCCAGGCGAACCAGGGGCGATTTTTTGCCTTGACAGAGGGTGATGCACTTGCATCTGACGATGTAGTGCAAGGTACGCAGTTGTAGCTTATTTAATTTTCCGTAGATTAAACTGTTAAGTATTAATTGATTGTGTACGTACTTGGCATGTTATATATATATATAAATACCTATATGTATACATTGTTGATGCATGGATTGACTTAGCTAGCTAAAATTTCAGGAACCCTACTAGTCAATGAGTATTTGGCTCGAGTGTTGATTGATACCGGGTCTACTCATTCATTTGTCTCGTCGAGTTTTTCAGAAGGTTTTTCTATGGAGCCTACTCAGCTAGAACCGGAGTTAGCCATTTCTACTCCTCTCGGCAAAACAGTATTGGCAGATAAAGTGTATAGAAATAGTGTGGTCCAAGTGGGAAGCCACGAGTTGGCGGTTGATCTCATCGTCCTTGGATTCCAAGACTTTGATATTATATTGGGAATGGATTGGTTAGCAGCACATCATGGGCATGTAGCTTGCTTTGAGAAAATGGTACTCTTCAAGCCAGTAGAAGGAAAACCATTCCACTTCCGCGGGTTGAAAAGTAGATGTATTGCTCGTTTTGCGGCGTTGAGCTTAGCTAACCCCGAGGCAAAGGACTCATCAACTATCCCAGTTGTGCGTGAGTTTCTAGATGTATTTCCAGAGGAGTTGCCAGGATTGCCTCCAAACAGGGAGATTGAGTTTATGATCGAGCTTGCACTAGGCACAGCTCCTGTTTTCAGGGCTCTGTATAGAATGGCCCCTATTGAACTCAAAGAGTTAAAGACCCAGTTAGAAGAATTACAAGGTCTTGGTTTCATTCGACCAAGTGTCTCACCGTGGGGTGCCCCGGTGTTGTTTGTTAAGAAGAAAGATGGCTCGATGCGGATGTGCGTCGATTACAGGCAATTGAACAAAGTCACTATAAAGAATAGGTATCCCTTGCCTAGGATTGATGACTTGTTCGATCAGTTGAAGGGAGCGAGATTTTTCTCGAAGATAGACCTTCAATCGGGTTATCACCAGTTGAAGATTAAGGTGGAAGATGTTCCCAAAACTGCTTTCAGGACTCGGTATAGACACTACGAGTTCTTGGTGATGCCTTTTGGACTTACGAATGCGCCGGCAGCCTTTATGGATTTGATGAACCGGGTGTTCCGGTCGTATCTTGATAGGTGCGTGATTGTATTTGTTGATGACATTTTGGTTTATTCCCAGACACGGGAAGATCACACACGCGACCTATGCCTTGCTTTGGAAATGCTAAGAGAGCACAAGCTATACGCCAAACTTAGCAAGTGTGAGTTTTGGCTCGAAGAGGTGGCATTTCTAGGCCATGTTGTTTCCGCGGAAGGCATATCGGTAGATCCAAAGAAGATAGAGGCAGTCATGAGTTGGGCGAGGCCCAAGGGTGTCACGGAGATACGCAGTTTTCTTGGGTTGGCAGGCTACTACAGGAGATTCGTAGAGGGCTTCTCTAGCCTTGCAGCACCGCTCACTTACCTGACAAGGAAGAACGCCAAGTTTGTATGGAGTGATAAGTGCGAGATCAGTTTCACGGAACTGAAGAAGAGGCTTACTACAGCCCCTGTCCTTACTGTGCCATCTGGACCTTATGGGTATAAGGTGTATAGTGATGCCTCACACGTTGGACTTGGGTGTGTACTCATGCAGCACAAGAAAGTCATTGCCTATGCATCAAGGCAATTGAAGGAGCATGAGAAGAATTATCCCACGCATGACTTGGAGCTTGCGGCGGTCGTGTTTGCTCTCAAGATTTGGCGTCATTACCTTTATAGGGTGGAGTTCTATGTGTTCACAGATCACAAGAGTCTCAAGTATCTCTTTTCCCAATAGGAATTGAATCTAAGGCAACGGCGTTGGATGGAATTTTTGAAAGACTATGATTGTACCATTCAATACCACCCGGGTAAAGCAAATGTAGTGGCTAATGCTTTGAGTAGAAGACCTCCGGGGTTATTAGCATGCATGTTAGTGCAGGAATGGAAGCTACTTGAAGACTTGGCAAATCTGGACATTAGTGTGAATGACTCTGTTCGTCGTCCTATCTTGGCAAATGTCACTGTTCGGCCATACATAATAGATTTGATCCAAGAATACCAAGCCACGGATGCTGAATTGTTGGCGTATCGGGACAAGGAAGTTGCTAAGGGTAGTGAAGACTTTTCTCTCACTAGTCGGGGTGCTATCACATTCAAGGGAAGGCTGTGCGTCCCAGCCAATGCAGATCTTCGAAGAGAGATTTTGGATGAAGCACACCGTTTGAAGTACACAGTGCATCCAAGGGGTACAAAGATGTACCGGAACCTCAAGAGTCACTTTTGGTAGCGGAATATGAAGAGGGAGGTTGCAGAATATGTAGCACGATGCTTAGTGTGCCAACAGGTGAAAGCAGAACACATGCGGCCCGCAGGTCTATTACAGTCCCTTCCGATTCCTGAGTGGAAATGGGAGAACATATCCATGGATTTCATAGTTGGCTTGCCAAAGACGGCAAGGGGCTCAGACGCGATATAGGTAGTAGTGGATCGTTTGACGAAGTCCGCTCATTTCTTACCTTACCGAACTACTTTCAACTCTAGTCAGTTAGCTGCTTTGTACATCAAGGAAGTGGTGAGGTTGCACGGAGTGCCCGTTAGTATTGTGTCAGATCGGGATCCAAGATTCACATCACGATTCTGGAAGAGCTTCCAGGAGGCCATGGGTTCCCGACTTGATTTCAGTACCGCTTTTCATCCACAGACGGATGGACAAACCGAGAGAGTGAACCAAGTCATTGAAGACATGCTTCGGGCTTGTATGTTGGATTTCAGAGGCAGTTGGGAAGAGCACTTGCCTTTGGTTGAATTCGCCTATAATAACATCTATCAGGCGAGTATCCAAATGGCACCCTTTGAGGCCTTGTATGGGCGAAGTTGTAGGTCTCCTCTCTATTGGGATGAGGTAGGAGAAAGGAAAGTACTTGGTCCGGAGTTGATTGAGCAAACTGCAGGCACAGTTAAGATTATTCGGGATCGATTGAAAGCCGCTCACGATCGCTAGAAAAGTTATCCGGACACGCGCCGTAGGGACTTGGAATTTCAAGTAGGGGATCAAGTTTTTGTGAAAGTATCTCCTAGCAAAGGGATCATGAGATTAGGAAAGCGAGGCAAGCTCAGTCCTCGGTATGTTGGGCCTTTTGAGATTATCACACGAGTTGGTGAGGTTGCTTACAGGGTAGCTCTCCCACCTCACATGGCCGCAGTTCACAACGTCTTCCATGTGTCTATGCTTCGGAAGTACATTGCGGATCCTTCGCATGTCATAGCCTTGGAACCGTTGGAGATTCGAGAGGACCTCACCTTGATTGAAAAGCCGATTCAGATTTTGGATCGAAGAGATCAGGTGCTTCGCAACAAGACAATCCCTTTGGTTCTTGTGCAATGGCAACACCATGCTCGGGAAGAAGCTACATGGGAGCGTGAAGCCGAAGTCAAAGCAAAGTACCCAGAATTAATTGAATGAGTTTTGTGTAGGTTTTGTATATGTGGCTTGTATTTTGTTTTGATTCTGTAATGCATGTCACGTCCAAATTTCGAGGACGAAATTTTTGTAAGGGGGGAGGATGTAGAGCCCCAGACTTATTCATGCTCAATACATGGCACTTTCGTTGTCATTTTGCCTTTAAAGAGATATAATTAATAAATAAGGAGGAAATTGGAAATTCTGAAACGTCAGAAATGTTCCTTTTCGAAGTATGAACCAAACACAAGTTGAATTGTCAAAATCGGACGAACGAGTCAAAAGATATGGCCAAAACAGTCTGGACCTGTAGGCAAACGAGCTCTGGAGAGGCACTAAGGACGTAGCTCGGTAGGCGCTAAGGAAGTAGCTCGGTTATACGCTAAGGACGTAGCTCGGAAGGTGCTAAGGACGTAGCCCGGTTATGCACTGGGGACGTAGCTCGGAAGGTGCTAAGGACGTAGTTCTAGCTCTGTTAACGTATACGTTGTGCATCCGTTGCGCAATAACAACGGGTACGTTGTACAGCAACAACGGTTACGTTGAATAGCAACAACGGGTACGTTGTACATAAGACAATGGACAACGAGCTCAGCACTATGCACAACGCAACGGACAACGTGTTCGGTACTGTTCACAGCACAACGTGTTGGGCACTGTTCACAGCACAACGTGTTCGGCACTGTTCACAGCGCAACGTGTTGGGCACTGTTCACAGCGCAACGTGTTGGGCACTGTTCACAGCACAACGTGTTCGGCACTGTTCACAACACAACGTGTTCAGCACTATGCATAGCTTAACGTGTTCGGCACTCGTACTTTACAGAAATTTCAGTAAGGGTATTATGGTCTTTTGGTCGGTTCACTCTTACCTTAAGAGTTTAACCCGAGCCTCTAGGGCATCATTCGACACTTAGAGAGATTGGGAGATAAGAAGAGGGGAGAGGGCGATTCCTAAACCTAGGGTTTCCATTTTGGAGAGAAATCAAGGGGTTTGTGAACCCACACTCAACTCAAGCCCATTTTTCTTCAAGATCAAGGCACAAGCTCGTGAGGAGCATCTCCTCAAGCTAGGGCAGCAACTCACGGTCGTTTTTGGAAGGGGATTTCTTCCTCACTTGATCAGGGTTGGTACTTCTTGCTACCCTCCTAGTTATAGTTCCTCTTTCCCCTTTATTTCTCTTTATTTTCCTTCATTTACACATGTGCTATGAGATGGATGGTTGTGAATGGTGAATGGAGATGGAATGGGTGACTGGATGCCAATGGTTGTGTTGTGATGATTATAATGGGGAGGGCATTGTTCCAATAATGAACATACATGTATGATTTGAGCAAAACCCATCTAGAAAAGCATGTTGTAGGGTAAATCGATAATGAACACACCATGTTTGATGAAATGCCAAGGTGAATAAAGTGAGTTGTAATTTAGGAAATACATGCCTAATAAATTATGGATATTGCTAGGGCCTATGATAGTGTGTTTTCTTGCTTTCCCTAAATGACATGAATATTACATTGCTCAGTCATTGATGTTATATGTGTTGTGAAATCACCCAAATGTCATATTTAAATTTAAATGCAAGTATGTACACGGTTCCCACGAGCACGGCATGCATGACATGATTTATCGAAGTTTTCAAGAACATGGTTAGAGGTGGGTAATATCCTACGATACGTTTTACCTCATTTTTCACAAGAAGACAAGAACCAACATTACACGAGGGGTCTCCCCTCACTCACAAGTGTATATCATGAAGAAGGGCCTCCCTTCCCTCGCAAGTACATATATATAATGAAGAAGGGTCTCCCTTCCCTCGCAAGTGCATTGCATAAAGAAGGGTCTCCCTTCCCTCGCAAGTGCATTGCATAAAGAAGGGTCTCTCACAAGTGTATCTCACAAGTTACATGATCACAAGCAAGCACGCATGACATGCATGACATGATACGTACGACACGACATACAAGATCAAGTAAGACAAACACGACAAGCTTTCTAGTACGAAAAGATATTTCAAGCCAAGTCAAGTGCACGATGTTTTCAAGAGGTTTTATCGGCTTTCTACGAAATCCAAGCATGATTATAAATTGTTTTACTTCCTTGTATGATATGAATTGTTTCTTGCTTTATGTATGCTATCCGTATGCTATGACTGTTGGTTAGTGCTTAGTACCCGCTGAGTATTCCATGCTCAGCCGTACTTCTCATGTCGGCAGGTTCTGAGGGAGCTGCTGCTCCATTTGATGTTTGTGCTCCTGGTCCATGGGTGGAGGAGGAGTACGTCGAGGAGCCTTTGGAGGAACCTCCAGTAGAGGGTTACTATTAGGTGGTTGTAGATTCTGAGGGGATTAGCTGTGGGTGAGATGAGAGATATACAGTCATGTATTTTTGGCGGGTCTGTCCGCACTTTCTTTTGGTTACTTTTGTATAAACTTGGATTTCCATGTGTATATACTTAGAGGTTTGTTAGACTTCCGCTGTGTTTTATAGTTATGTTTCTGCTGTCATCCTCTATTGTATATGCTCTGTGGGTTTTTGCAGGTTGGTTTATCAAGCAAGTCATGTAAGCCATGATTAGTCGTCCAAAGTTCACTCTAACTCCTAGGGTGGGTTTTGGGTCGCGACACCCGCGACCCCAGGTATTGCGTCTCATGATTTCTCCTGAGAACGACAATACAACATGAGTCTAACATGGATACGCATTTAGTACAAATTTCACAATTCACTCAATACATATTCATCAAGCATATTTAATAAGCACAACACAATTAATGCACACATGGTATACAACAAAATATCATACATACAATCCGTGTTCCTAGCGTAGGACTCTAAGTCTGGTTGAGATTTAACCCATTTTGACTAGGACTAACTTGTTAGTCCATACTTGGAATACAACTCTTTCCTAACACTTAATGCCTTGTCCAATTATGGTATCGAGTACTACGCGACCCTAGGGACTCTAATGCCTAGAGCTCTGATGCCACCTCTGTCGCGCCCCCAAAATACCCCTAGGAGTTTAGGAGTACTTTAGGCATAACTAAACGTACCTGCCAAACCATCCTGTCGTAAACACGATAATTACAGTACTAAAACAATGATAATCAGAGCGCGGAAGCTAAACATAAATGCGGAAGCGTAAACTAACTTTTTCATTTCTTCTATAGTTCTCAAAATGGTATTCCAAGTTAACATAAATACAAAACATGTCTAAGTCTAAGGTGGACAGGCCCACCTATCAAAATGTCACAACTACTCAAAAATCTCCTCGCACTCTCCCCTCAACATTAGTCAAGGTATAGCCACACGTCGAGGTCTCGGTCCGCCTGAGACTATAGTGGAATAGACGACTCTCTTTCCTCTATGTACTCTTCCTCGACCCAAGGCTCCGGGTCGAGGGCTCCCTCAGTACCTGCTGACATGAAAGTATGGCTGAGCATAGAATACTCAGTGAGTACAAGCCACTAGCTAACCATAACAATAATAGCACGCAAAGAGTAATACAATACCAATCATCAATTCAAGGTAATAGTAAAATCATAGAATTTAAACAATATTAACCATGGAGCAATATTACCATCTTGATGTACGTGCATGAATGCAAAAAACGCCGATAAAACTCATGCTTGAAAACTCGTTTCCATGTCTCGGTATGCATTGTAGAAATCATGTATGCGTGCATGCATGAATGTCTTGTCATCATCTTGTAACCTTGCATCTTGTAACTTGTGAGCCAGAGGCTAGCACCCGAATCCCCCCTGGGCTGCCAACCTCCTTGATATATGGTTTTCTTGTGAGCCAGAGGTTAGTACCCGAATGTCCCTGGGCTACCAACCTCCTTGACAATATGTGATTTTTATTACTTGTTTAGTTTTCTTGTGAGCCAGAGGCTAGTACCCAAATGTCCTGGGCTACCAACCTCCTTGACAATATGTGATTTAGGGGTTTTCTAGTGAGCCAGAGGCTAGTACCCGAATGTCCTTGGGCTACCAACCTCCTTGACATGCAATATTTTCTTGTTGGTTATTATATGCATATGCTCTTCAAATCTCGGTTCATGCTATCATGTGTGCTCGTGTACGTGTCAATCGTGGCAATCGTGGAATGAGGATAATAAGAGAGATATGACATCATCATTCAATTCGCAATATATGCATATGAGAACTTGAGTAATCAACATGGTATTTAGATCCATTCATCTTTCATGAGAATACATGCATAAGGCCCCTTTCCATTTCTTCATTTAAATCATTATTTCGTAGATTAGGCATTTCGTCAAACACATCACATTCATTGTTCCTTAGTAGTTCATCTCCTTATTTTAATTGCACATTTTCCATCCAATCACACAAGGGTAAGTTTGTTATTTGTACAATGCCCATCCTCCATTTCCAACTCACAACCCACACCTATCATACATCACACATTCGACATCCAATCGCCACATCCAATCTCCCATCCACACATCCATTCCATTTCCCTTATCTTGTTTATATTTGTTGAGTTAATACAATACATAGGGAAGGAAAGCATACTATAAATAATCACCATTTACAATAGAAAACCTAGATTATTGCTAGGGAAAGTTAGTAGGGTGTACTAACCTTGAATCATGGCTTGATCCTTGGTAGAAACCTTGATTGAAGCTCCAACTTGCAAGAAGAAAGATCGTTGCTTGAAGAAGGCTTGGTGTGGGGAAGAAACCCTTGAAGTTGCCATGAAAAACGCTACCCTACCTTGGAGAAGGAGTCCCACACGAGCTTGAGGTTGGATTTTCGAAATCCAAGCTTTTAGGGCTGCTCTTGGGTGCTTAAACCCTTGATCTTACTCTCAAATGGAAAGGGGGCTTTGGAACCCTAGTTTCATCTCCCTCTCTCTCAAATATCCCTAAGTGTAGTGAATGAGGGCTCAAAGGGTCGAGCAAGCCCTTATGGGTAAGGGTTTAACGCCCAAAAGATGAAAAACCCCTTACTGAAATTTCTGCAAAAACGCGAAGACCGAGCGATCGGTGGTTATGACCGATCAATCGGTTGCCTACCGAGCGACCGGTCAAAAAACTACTCTCTGGAAAATTTCCCCATACAAAATTTTGACCGTGCGATAGCTACCGATCGATCGCTGACTGGACCGAGCGATCGGTGCTCTGCAGGTCTGGACTGTTTTGACCATATCTTTTGACTCGCTCGTCAGATTTCGACGATTCAACGTGTGTTGGATTCGTCTTTCGAAAACGAACATTTCTAACATTTTAGAATTTCCAATTTTTCCCTTATTTATTAATTAGACTACGAGAAAGACTAATTAGCTACGAAAACGGTATTCATTAAGTATAGAAAAGTCCGGGGTGCTACAGTCTAGGTAGTAAGTGTGGTCTGTCTAGGATTTCTTGTAAAAATCCTGAAGTGGTTGATTTGGTGAAAAAGCTTAAAATACATTAGATTGACCATAGGTCCCTTGAAAAAATATTAAAATATGATTAAGGACCTAAGAACATGTTCATCATACTCATAAAGGTTAAGTACAAAACCTTGGAATCAAAGCCTATCTTAAAGGTTTTGAAAATGGGTTCTACAAATAAATTTGGTGTCACGGCCCAAAACCCACCCTAGGAGTTAGAGTGAACTTTGGACGACTAGTCATGACTTGCTTGACAAACCAACCTGCAAAACCCACAGAGCATATACAATAGAGGACATCGTAGCGGAAACATAACCATAAAGCACAGCGGAAGTCTAAACAAACCTCTATATGTATATACAAATCCAAGTTTACACAAAAGAAATCCAAAAGAAAGTGCGGACAGACCTGCCAAATTACATGAATGTATATCTCTCATCTCACCCACAGCTCTATCACTCAGAATCTACCACCTCTAATAATAACCCTCGACCAGAGGGTCCTCCACAGACTCCTCAATGTACTCCTCCTCCACCCATGGGCCAGGAGCACATACATCAAAAGGAGCAGCCGCTCCGCTATCACCTGCCGACATAAGAAGTACAGCTGAGCATGGAATACTCAGCGGGTACCAAGCACTAACCAACAGTCATAGCATACGGATAGCACACATAAAGCAGCAAACAATTCACACATATAAAGCAGGAATAATTCATATCATGACAATAAAGTAAAGCAATACAATTCATCATGTTTGCATTCATAAAACCCGGTAAAACCCTTGAAATCTTGTGTACTTGACTTGACTGAAATTACCCTTTTTATGCTTGAAAACTTGTCTACCGTGTCATGCGTGTCATGTCATGCCATGCATGTATCATGCTTGCTTGTTCTGAAAAGTAATCTACTTGTGAGAGAAGGGAGACCCTTCTTCCTAGAATGCTCATGCTTGTTATGCTATGTCATGTCATGCTTACTCAGAAAAGTAAACTACTTGTGAGGGAAGGGAGACCCTTCTTCCTAGAATGCTCATGCTTGTCCTTCCACTTGTGAGATTCACTTGTGAAATGTCCTTGTGAGATGCACTTGCGAGGGAAGGGAGACCCTTCTTTATGCTATGCACTTGTGAGTGAGGGGAGACCCCTTGTGAAATGTTTGTTCTTGTTTTCTTGTGAAAAGTGAGGTAGAACATATAGTAGGATATGCCCCACCTCTAAATCCCATTCTTGAAAACCTCAGTAAATCATGTCATGTATGCGTGCTCGTGAGGTCGTGTGCATACTTGCATTTGGAATTAAATATGGCATTTGAGTAATTCATAACACATAACATCAATGATTTGGGCAATTTAATATTCATATCATTTAGGGAAAGCGAACAATCACACTATCATGACCCTAGCAATTTCCATAAACCTTAAACATGCATTTTCTTAATTTATTATTCATTTTATTCACCTTGGCATTTCATCAAACATGGTGCATTCATTATTTATTAACCCTACAACATGCTTTTCTAGGTGGGTTTTACTCACATCACATATGTATGTTTATTATGGGTACAATGCCCTCCCCGTTCATCCATCACATCAATACACACGGCATCCAATCGCCCACATTCATCTCCATTCATCATTCACCATTCACCATTCACAACCCATCTCATAATACATGGATGTATAAAGGAACACAAAGAAAATAAAGGAAAAGAAGAACTATAACTAGGAGGGTAGCAAGAAGTACCGACTTTGATCAATGAGGAAGAAAACTCCTCTAAAAACGTGCGTGTAGATGCTGCCCTAGCTTGGGGAAAGTGCTCCTCACGAGCTTGAACCTTGATCTTGAAGAAAAATGAGCTTGAGGATGATTGTGGGTCTTGAAAACCCCTTTGATTTCTCCCCAAAAGTAAACCCTAGGTTAGAAATTGCCCTCTCCTCTTTCTCTAACTCTCAATGTCTCTAAGTGTGGTAAATGAGCCCTAAAAGGCTCGGGCATCCCTTAAGAATAAAGAGTGAAATGCCAAAAGACCGAAACACCCTTACTGAAATTTCTGCAAAAACACGAAGACCGAGCGATTGGTGGTTATGACCGATCGATCGGTTGCCTACCGAGCGATCGGTGTGTTGACCGAGCTCTCGACCAAAAATTAACTCTCTGGAAAATTTCCCCATACAAAAATCTTGACCGGTCGATAGCTACTGATCGATCGGTTTTGGACCGATTGATCGCTCCATGGACCGAACGATCGGTTACCTGCAGGTCCAAACTGTTTTGGCCATATCTTTTGACTCGCTCGTCGGATTTCGATGATTCAACTTGCGTTGGGTTCGTACTTCGAAAAGGAACATTTCTAACATTTCGGAATTTCTAATTTCTTCCTTATTTATTAATTGTAATACTTTAACGGCAAATTGGCTACGAAAGTGCCATGTATTAAGCATGAAAAAGTCTGGGGCTTTACATTTGGCTTATCCAGTCGATCAAATAGGCAATCCAGCCGATTAGGAAGACCATCCAGTCAATCAGGCAAGCCCTGTAATCGACTAGATAGAACAATTTTTTTCCAAATTTGTCTGATTGTACTGATTACGTTGGTTCTCTTTGCTAATCCATTTTCGATCATTCAAAAGATTATTATGAGTTGTTAATCATGTTTTACTAACATATTAAAAGACTTTGGAATTCGTGCAAATCATTAAAGTCTAAGAAAAAACATTAAAAAAATCAGAAAAACCAAAAACTGGAAGTTTTTCGGTCTATCCAGCCGATCAGGTGGACCATCCAGCCGATTAGATGGTCCATCCAATCGATCACTCCATCCTTTAACCGACTGTGTGACGCCCCGAACCCGCGCCTTGGGAATCAAGTTGCAAGACGAGTGCTCGTTCGTCAAAACCGCACGTGTGGAAGACTTTACTTGCGAAAATGCGGAAATTTTTTTTTCAACTTTTCTTATGAGCTTACATAAACAATAACAACTGGTCATCACAATAACCCATCATAAACAAATACGATACCTCACTGGCTACCGTAGCCCTTACTTTTGACGTCAAAACTGCGACAGAACACTTTCTAGACTCTATCAAGTTACTCGCTTCAGAATCTGAAAACATGAAATGAGAGGACTAAGCCATAGAGCCCAGCAAAATCCACAATCCATCTAGTCTATTTTCCACCTAGTAATACACATCAGAATGATATAATAATACCGCTCAATTTCCATATTACAATAGTAAATATGTGACGACCCGAATATTTTTTAAATAAAAATATTATATATATTCAATAAATGATTGAATATTGGGTAATCCTTATTACCATTTAAGCATATAAATTATACTGCTTATAGTATATGGGTATATACTATGTACTAAGCTCAAATTAATACATGTATAAAAGTCAAGGGTTAAGATCATGACATGTGGCAAGTGCCACGTGGCAATATCCTAGAGGAATCGATCAAGAGATTAAGGAGAATCTATGATCAATTTAAAGTTATGATGATCATAAGTTAAGATGAGGACATGTGGCAAGTGCCACATGTCAACACTATATAAAGTGGCGTCCAAGATTAACTACGGTTAGTCAATTAACTATGATAAGTTAATCATAAAGTCAATAATGGACTAAAAGAATTTCATGTTAACAAGTGGAATGATCTCCACCATCCAAAGCATGGACGGTCAAGATTGGAGTATAGAGGACAAATGCCACATGGTAACATGCTAAGGGAGACGTCCAAGTGATTAAAGGAGGTATATATCATGAATTAATCATGGGTTAGAGCATTAATCACCACACTTGTGATGGACGTTCATGATTCAATCATGAGAATCTAGTGCCACATGGCACCTTCATTTAAGAGGTCCATGAACCAAAGAAGGAGGAAGACCAAAGGTCTCTTAACATGGAAAGTATTCACGTCCACCTACGTTAACTAGGGTAACACCCACAATGGTTAGTTAATCATGAATGATGATGAGTTAAGAAAATATAAGTGGGATGAATCAAATTGTCATGCCTATAACTATGCTCACGCCCACCTATTGTCAACTAAGGTTGATACCTCACCTTAGTTAGTTAGTTAGTTAGTAGCATGAACTCATTAATGAGAAATATATGAATTTAACATGAGTTAAGATGATGACATGTGGAAGTGCCACATGGCAATACCTCAAGTGGAACATCCAAGATGGGGAGTATGTGAGAAATATCACAAGATAAGGTTATTAAATCAAGTGCATTATCCTAGAAAAGTAATCATGTTCAATGCACTAAGAACATAAGAGAGGTTGAACAAATGTCTCACAACATTGAGAGTAGTTCACGCCCACCCCTTGGGTATCTTGAGATTTAATAACTTTGGTTAATTAACCTAACCATGAGTCTAAATTAATTTATACATGAATTTAGTCTATGAACCTAGGCAATATATTCATGAATTTATAAGATCCTTAAATCTAAATTAGTGATTCATGAACTTAGAAATTAATGTATTCATGGATTAATAGGATTCATGAACCTAACCCATGAACTTAATTAATGTATACATGAATACAGTTAGGAATGGTGAAGTGAATCTTCCAATTTATGAACCATGGGTAAGTAAGGGGTGGGAACCAATAATTATTATAGGCCATGACCCTTTGCCTATATATACCACACACCCAACCCTTGTGCCTCACTCCAAGTGAACGTCCAAACCATGAGGGAATAGTTAGAGAGCAAGGGAGAAAAGGAAGAAAGAAAGAAGAAAGAAAGGAAAGAGAAAAAGAGGAAAGAAAGAAGAATAAAATAAAGGGGAAAGAAAGAGAAAAAGAAGAAAGAAAGGAAAGAAGAAAGGGATCGTGCCAAGCCCTACTTCAGTTTCGGTAAAAAGTGTAAGTGATATTCGGTGATATTATTCTAGATGATATTTTAGAATGAAGGTTAGTAAAAATGATGAATATCCTACTATATTTATGGATAATAGTTTGGTGTTACTATGATAAAATTCTTGAAAATAGTATGGTGTACAAGAAATACTGGAAAATAGTATGGTGTTACTATGTTAAATTTCTAAAATTAGTATAAGAAATACTAGAAAATAGCATGGTATTACTATATTAAATTTCTAGAAAATAGTATAAGGAATACTGGAAATTAGTATAATAATACTATGGTAAAATGTTGAATGATATGATGATATTGTATTGAAATTCTTAAGAAAAATAGTATAATAATTTTATATGGAATTGCTTGAAAAATAATAAGAAGATATTATGTAACATGTTAATGAGATAGAATGATGATACTATAATAGTATGTTACATTTTATACATATATTACATGCTATGATAAGGAAATGGATGTAATTAAAGTATGGAAAATGATGATTTTAAGTTATGAAATTATAGTCATAAGATAGCTATAATAAAGATAATTAGAATCAAAGTTATCCAATCATAATGTTATGATGTATATGAAAATATTATCTTAAAATGTCTTAATGAGAAGGCAGGGAAAAGATAAATACCCTTATCTTAAAGGCCTCAAGATAATAGTGTGGAATAGGAAGACCGTTCGGCAAAAAAGAACTCAGGATGGGTCAATGAAAACTCAATGAGGGATTGAGCCTAAAGAGGTGTACCTATCGACGATTATCTAGAGAGGTGGAATAAGATAGGAATGAAAAGATTAAGAAAAGATAAATACACTTATCTTAAAAAGACCTCAAGATAATAGTGTGAAATAGGAAGGCCGTTCGGCAAACAAAAACTCAAGATGGGTCAATGAAAACTCAATGAGGGATTGAGCCTAAAGAGGTGTACCTATCGGCGATTATCTAGGGAGATAGAAAGAAGATAATAATGAAAAGATAAAATAAGATTTATTTAGAAAAATGCCTCAAGATAATAGTGCGGAATAGGAAGACTGTTCGGCAAATAAGAACTCAGGATGGGTCAATGAAAACTCAATGAGGGATTGAGCCTAAAGAGGTGTACCTATCGGCGATTATCTAAAGAGGTAAGATAAGATAAAATAATGTTTATCTTAAAAGGTCTCAAGATAATAGTGTGGAATAGGAAGGCCGTTTGGCAAACAAAAACTCAGGATGGGTCAATGAAAACACAATGAGGGATTGAGCCTAAAGAGGTGTACCTATCGGCAATTATCTTGGAAGACAGGATTAAGATAAATTGGATCCAAGTAAAATATGTTTAAAAGAAATGACGAAGGGAATACTGAAAAATTGTTAATAATATATTCTGATGAAAAATTATTATTAAATGTTATATTATGCTTATTCTATTTTATTATCTAGCATAATGTTATTGAATATTCTCATTGGGCTTCATAGCTCACTGACCTTTTATGTCGCTAGATGAACGGTGAAAGAACAACTTAAAAGTGACGTTCGAGGAAGGACGGAGTCGCTTTTGATTATGCTGTTATATGTTCATTTTGATGTAATTAATTTGGTTATGTAAACCTTAACTTTAATTATGGACATAATATGATGGCTATTGCGAATGGAAAGAAAAGAAGGGTTTAAAAATTTTAAATTCCCTTGGTATTTTACGCTTCCGCAATATATGAGAAAAGAGGATCTCACGGTCGGATTTACACATAAATTTCATTAGTGAAATATTAAGTTTAAGTCTGGTCGTGACAAAATAATATTGTAAATCATGATTCGAGGTCACCCAGAGTTATTTCACTCTAACCAAGGTTCCCAACCTCCAAATATTTTCCATTGTCAAATTCCTCCATTATCAACTGTGTCACGACCCAAAATACCCCCTACGAGTTAGGGATACTTTAGGTCATGACCGCCGTATCATACCCTCCTATATGATACATGAGGCACACATACCATCCTGATGAAAAGACATCAACATATACGCAGTAGAAAATAACGGAAGCAATACACAATAAGTACTCCTATCATTCGGTTCAAGTCTGAACCAACGGAATAAGTCCAAAAATATGAAGTGGACAAGTCCCAATCTCAATACCAACAAAATATAAGTGTACTATCTCTCTCTCACTCTCTCAATAGAAATCGAAATCGAGCCACCTATCTAGTACTCCCTCGTCTTGGTAGTGGTCCATAGAGGGCTCTGGCTCATAGTACTCTTCCTTTATCCAAGGCTCCGAACCACAGACGTCAAATGGAATGCGTGCACCTGCCGACATAACAAGTATGGCTGAGCATGGAATACTCAGTGTCTATAAACTACTAAAGCTAGTAAGCCATAACAGAAATTTGTAACATGTTTTTCAAGTCAAGTAAAGCGAGTAATTAAAACCAAGCCGACTAAATCAACATACTTCGAAATCGTAAGCAAAAACCATGATATTTTTCAAAACATATACTATGCAAGATTTTCAAAACATAATTCTAAACAAGGCTTTACAAGCATGACTTTGAGACAATTCTTTACAAGCAAAGTGTTTCCCTTAGAGACGAGTTCATACTTGACAAGCTTTCAAAGTGATTCCCTTCTCAGAACACCTTAGAGACGAGTTCATACTTTACAAGATTTCAAAATGATTCCCTTCTCGGAACACCTTAGAGAAGAGTTCTTACTTTACAATATTTCAAAGTGATTCCCTTCTCAGAACACCTTAGAGACGAGTTCTTACTTTACAATATTTCAAAGTGATTCCCTTCTCGGAACACCTTAGAGATGAGTTCATTTCTTTCATTGAGCAAGCTTTGAGACTTTGAACCAATCAATACTTTGAGCACAATACTTAAAAATCAAAACCAAAACATTGAGCAAAACCTCTTTCCGAAAAAAAGTCCGATTAAAACTCCTTTTCAAAGCATGAATCCTTCTTTGAGGTAAAAACCCCTTTTTCTTCCATCCTTTTGATTCAACAAAACCCAACATACAAGTGCAAGTGATAAACTGTGTACAAGATTTAAACAAGAGTTTCAAGTATAAATTATCTAAATCATAGTTTACCAAGAACGAATCCAATACCTTGATTCCCCCAAAGAAATCCTCCCAAAACTTAAAGCTTAGAACAAAACATAACTACACTAAGTTTAGTAGAGTGTATCTACCTTTCTTATATCAAAACTTTGATCTAAACTAGTTGAGAAAGGTTGAGAAGCAAGAAGGACTCCTTTGTTGAGAAATCAACTCAACACAATAACTCTAAGCTTTCCTTCCTTCTTCTTCTTCTTTCTCCTTAACTTTCTCTCAAAAACATCCTCTCTAGGGCTCTTGTAACCCTAGACCATGAAATTGGTCTTTATATAGACCAAAGGGGTTGGCCAAAGACCTCCATGCCCTTAAAAGATCTTAGGAGGTCGGCTACAAGGCAAAATAGCCCAGACCGGTCGACCAGTAGAGAGGTTAGGTCAACCGGTCGAAAGACCCCTCTCTATCAAAATAACCCATACAAAATTTAGACCCTTCAATCGACCGGTAAGGGCATTCGGTCGACTGGTCAAGGATCGGTCGACCGGTACCAAAATCGGTCGACCGGTTTTGCCTGTTTTATTCCTCTGTTCTTCTGTTTTTGGCCTGTGCTTTGTTCTTTTCCCTTCCTCTACTTACTCCTATTCTTATTTTGGCCTGTTTATTAACTTTAAGTTTTAAATTAAAATAAGGAAGTACCCCCCATTTGAATCCAAGAAAAATACTTAGAAAATCCGAATTCCTCATAACTCAAAATCTGATTTTCCAGTTCTAGGCAAAACCCGATAAATCCGGTTTGTTGTAACTTTTTCTATTGCCTGGGAATCCATTCTAAACATGTGAATAAAAACTCATAAAATTATGTGAGCTTAGAAACAACCACTACCGGGCTTTTTATCTCAAATTTTGGAAAATTTCATTACATGGTCACTATTCACAGCACTATTCACAGGCTATGAAAGTGAGATCCGAGGTTCTTCAATCTGTGTTCACAACACTAGGATACCGTTCCAACCTCAGAATATTTCACTCTCTATTCTTGAGTCCATAGACTCGATCAACCAGGCCTTCACCCGCATACAACTTCTATCCCTGAGTTCACAAACTCAACTATCAATCGATTAGGCTCATGCCCATTCAAACCATACCTTGAGTCTTTAGACTCGATACAAGATCATACAACTATCAGACTCAATCACAGTGAGAACCTTGTCCTCACGACATCTCTTTCAGATAATACAACCATCGCCTTCCTTGACCTAGTCAAAGAGGATCTATGGATATCATTTCACCCACTCCCAACTATCAGTCACAGAGGATTACACAATACCACCACTCCCAACCTAGTCAAAGAGGATCTATGAATGTCAATTCCACCCACTCTTAACTATCAGTCACAGAGGACTAACATAACCCACCACTCCAGACCTAGCTAAAGAGGATCTATGGGTATCAAATCCACCCACTCCTGACTATCAGTCACAGAGGATTAGCATAACCCACCACTCCAGACCTAGCCAAAGAGGATTTACGGATATAAATTCCACCCACTCCCGACTATCATTCATGGAGAACTAACATAACACCACCACTCCAGACCTAGCCAAAGAGGATCTATGGATATCAAATCCACCCACTCCCGATTATCAGTCATAGAGGACTACATAACACCACCACTCCAGACCTAGTCAAAGAGGATCTATGGATAATAATCCACCCACTCCCGCCTTTCAGTCACGAAGGACTATACAACATCACCACTCCTGACCTAGTCAAAGAGGATCTAAGGATAACAATCCACCCACTCCCGACTATCAGTCACAGAGGACTATACTTCAACCCTGGTTAGTTTTTCTAACCACCGAGTAACCCCAATTAACCCAAGCCTCGCTTGATTAACTGAAACAATTGGGCCTCGCGCCTGTAGACCAAATCTGGTAACATACCGTTCTGTTAGGAAACATGTCCAGGCCAATGGATGTCTCAATCGCCTTACACGACACTTAGACAAACGTTTCGACACCCCAGGGTGACGTTCCAACCCATCCGAGACCCATAAACGCATCATTTTATTATATTAAAATTCTGGGTCATTAGAATCTCCCCTCCTTCCAAAAATTTCATGCTCAAAATTTGATCAACTTGTATCTCTCAAGAGTGGAGGGGTACCCATTTTAGTTTTCTTAGGTTAACGGTTAATATACCAGGGTTTTCAAAGTCCTCGAGAATTAAGATAAACAAAATATTTATATCATAAAATCATTTCATACTTATCACAAAATGCATCCATAACATTAAGTTGTTTGTCTTTTGTACATTTCTGACCCAAAACACACGGATACAAAAAAGTAAGCCTGCTTACTAAGGTAGGACGTGGACGTCTAAAGTGCTCCTTCGATGATGTCATCGCCAGGTTGGACTTCTTGTGTCATAGCAAAGGCACGACCCTTTCCTCCATTGCCCAAATTTTTCCTAAGAGATGGGCAGTGTCTCTTGATATGACCTAGCTCGCCACACTAGTAACAAACTCCGGCCTTACAGTCTTCAGTCCGATGAGACCAACCACAACGCTGACAACTCTACTGCTTAACTTCCTCTGAAGTATTACTTTTATTGAAATCCCCAAACTTCCTCTTCTTGTCACTATCTCTTACTTCGCTCTTTTCCCCCAACTTCTCTGTAGCCCCTTTCCCTTGCCAGCGCTTGATGTAGCCATTTCTTCGTGTACTCTCTCTACCTTGAGTGCTCTATCGAGAAGTTCAGAGAATGATGTAAACCTTTGAGCCGCTAACTTCCCTTTGATAGCAGGCCGTAACCCCTCCTCGAACTTTTCCACCCTCCATATCTCGTCCTCTAAAAACTTGGCTGTAAACCTGGAGAGTTGGTTAAAACGTTGTTCGTACTCGCTAACCGTCATGTTTCCCTGGGTCATTTGTAGAAATTCCATTTATTTCTACTTCTTCATGGATGCAGAGAAGTATCCTTCGTAGAACAACTCTGTGAACTTTGCCTAACTCACGGGTTTCTGACTCTTTGGGACTGTTCTCTCAACTGTAGTCCACCAATGCTCTACCTCTCCTTTGAGCATGAAAATGGTGAACTCTGGCTTGGCATCCTCTGGGC
This sequence comes from Tetracentron sinense, assembly GCA_015143295.1. Classification (NCBI taxonomy): domain Eukaryota; kingdom Viridiplantae; phylum Streptophyta; class Magnoliopsida; order Trochodendrales; family Trochodendraceae; genus Tetracentron; species Tetracentron sinense. The sequence continues at coordinate 17,415,682 of CM026553.1, forward strand.
AAGACATAGCCCGAAATATTTTCTCTAAGCCTTTAATACAGTTTTCTGCCTTTAATGGATCAGTAGTAACTGTAAAAGCTGATGGTCCCAGTCTCTTGAACTTCTCCAAACGAATCACCTTCCCATGCTCTGGAATGGTAGCGATGGGTATACGGTTACCATTTCCATTCATGCTTTGAGTCTGTTGCTGCTGTATTAGCTTGGCCAAAGTAGCAATAGCCTCGTAGGCTCCTACCAATGTACCCTCAGGTGCTCGCCGGGGTGGCATCATTCTCCTTATTATGAAAACAACAATGTTTTACTATCTCACAATAGGGACATCAATAATATATTTTATCAAAATATCATCCAAAATATATCACCCATCTATCATTAATCCTCTTCAAGTCTTATTAGACTATTTCTTACACTCTCTTGGAGATGATCTATCTCTCTAGCCTTCACTCCTATCGTATACACAGGGTTTCAAATCGTCGTTTGATTTCAAACCAACAGTGTATCGATTATGATTTGTTATGATAATTATTGCTTTTAGCTCTGATATCAACTGTGACGCCCTGAACCCATGCCTAGGGAATCAAGTTCTAAGATGTGTGCTCGTTCGTCATAACAACGCATGCAGAAGACTTTACTCGCGAAAATGTGGGAATTTTTTTTTTCAACATTTCTTATGAGCTTACATAAACAATAACAACTGGTCATCACAATAACCCATCATAAACAAATATAATACCTCACTGACTACCGTAGCCCTTACTTTTGACATCATAACTGTGCAAGAACACTTTCTAGACTCTATCAAGCTACCCACTTCAGAATCTGAAAACATGAAATGAGAGGAGTGGGCCATAGAGCCCAGCAAAATCCACAATTCATCTAGGCTATTTTCCACCTAGTAATATACATCAGAATGATATAATAATACCTCTAAATTTCCATATTGTAAAACGTGATCCGAGGTCACCCAGAGTTATTTCACTCTAACCGAGGTTCCTAATCTCCAAATATTTTCCATTGTCAAATTCCTCCAATATCAACTGTGTTAACAACACTAGGTTACCATTCCAACCTCCGAATATTTCACTCCTTATTCTTCAGTCCACAGACTTGATCGACCATGCCTTCACTCGCATACAACTTCTATCCCTGAGTTCACAGACTCAACTATCAATCGATCGGGCTCATGCCCATTGAAACCATACATTGAGTCTTTAGACTCAATATAAGATCATACAACTATCTGACTCAATCACAATGAGAACCTTGTCCTCATGACATCTCTTTCAGATAATACAATCATCGCCTTCCCTGAGCTAGTTAAGAGGATCTATGGATATCATTCCGCCCACTCCCAACTATCAGTCATCGAGGATTACAGCACACCACCACTCCTAACCTAATCAAAGAGGATGTATGGATATCAAATCCACCCACTTCTGACTATCAGTCACGGAGGACTAACATAACCCACCACTCCAGACCTAGCCGAAGAGGATTTATGGATATCAAATCCACCCACTCCCAACTATCAATCACGGAAGATTAACATAACTGTCGAGCCCCAAAATACCCCCTAGGAGTTTAGGGATACTTTAGGCGTGACTATACGTACCTGCCAAACCATCCTGTCATGAACAAGATAATTAAAGTACTAAATAATGATAATTAGAGCGCGGAAGCTAAACATAAATGCGGAAGCGTAAACTAACTTTTCTTTTCTTCTAAGATTTCCAAAATAGTATTCCAAGTTAACATATATACAACATGTCTAAGTCTAAGGTGGACAGGCCCACCTATCAAAATGTCAAAATGCATAAGCACCCTCTCGTACTCTCCCCTCAATAGTAGTCGAGGTACGGCCACACGTCAAGGTCTCGGTCCGCCTGAGACTGCAGTGGGATAGACGGCTCTCTCTCCTCGATATACTCTTCATCGACCCAAGGCTCTGGGTCGAGGGCTCCCTCAGTACCTGCCGACATGAAAGTACGGCTGAGCATGGTATACTCAGCGAGTACAAGCTACTAGCTATCCGTAACAATAATAAACACGCCAGGAGTAGTACAATACCAATCATCAATTCCAGGCAATAGTAAAATCATAGAATTAAACAATATTAAACATGGAGCAATATTATCATCTGGATGTGCATGAATGCAAAAACGCCGATAAAACTCATGCTTGAAAACCCGTTTCCATGTCTCGGTATGCCTTGCGGAAATCATGTATGCGTGCATGCATGAATGCCTTGTCATCATCTTGTAAACTTGCATCTTGTAACTTGTGAGCCAGAGGCTAGCACCCGAATCTCCCTGGGCTGCCAACCTCCTTGATATGCAATGCACTTGTGAGCCAGAGGTTAGTACCCGAATGTCCCTGGGCTACTAACCTCCTTGATATGCAATGTTTTCTTGTGAGCCAGAGGCTAGCACCCGAATCTCCCTGGGCTGCAACCTCCTTGATATGCAATGCACTTGTGAGCCAGAGGTTAGTACCCGAATGTCCCTGGGCTACCAACCTCCTTGATATGAAATGTTTCCTTGTGAGCCAGAGGCTAGCACCCGAATCCCCCTGGGCTGCCAACCTCCTTGATAGGCATGTTTTCTTGTTGTTATTATATGCATATGCAATGGAAATCGCGGTTCATGCTGACATGCGTGCTCGTGTATGTGTTAATAGTGACCATCGTGGAATGAGGATAGCAAGAGAGATATGGCATCATAATTCGATTCATGATATAAGCATAGGAGCACTTAAGAAATTCGCACATTACTTGATCAATTCATCATTCATAAGAGTACATGCATAAGGCCTATTTCCATTTTCTTCATTCAAGTCATTATTTGGTAGTTTAGGCATTTTGTCAAACACTTAGTATGCAAGTTTCCTCATGGTTCAATTTCTCCTTTTTAGTGCATAGTTTACATTCAATCACACAAAGGTAAGTTTATTATTTGTGTAATGCCCATCCTCCATTTTCCAATCCACAACCCACACATACCATACATCACCCATTCGGCATCCAATCGCCACATCCAACATCCATCCAAGCATCCGTACCATTTCTTTATCTTGTTTATATTTATTAGGGTTGATACATTTCACAAGAAAGCAAACATAATAGCCTAAATCACATTTCATAAAGAAAACCTAGATTTATTGCTAGGGTAAGTTAGTAGGGTGTACTAACCTAGATCAAGGCTTGATCTTGGTAGGAAACTTGATTGAAGCTTCAACTTGAGGGGAGGAAGCCTTTGCTTGAAAGAGGCTTGGTGTGGGGAAGAAACCCTTTTCGAAACGTGCGTGAGATGGCTGTCCTAGCTTGGAGAATGCACCCCACACGAGCTTGAGCCTTGAAATTGAAGCCAAACGATCTTGGGAATGCTCTAGGGTCTCAACCCCTTTGATTTCTTCTCTAAGAGCAACCTAGGTTTAGGAAACCCTTTTCTCTTCTCTCCTATCTCTCAAATACTCTAAGGATGGTAAATGGAGCCCTAAAGGCTCGGGCAAGCCCTTATGGGTAAGGGTTTAACGCCCGAAAGACGAAAATGCCCTTACAAAAATTTCTGCAAAACACGGGGACCGAGCGATCGGTAGTTATGATCGATCGATCGGTTGCCTACCGAGCGATCGGTACTCTGATCGAGCGACCGGTAAAAAAACCTACTCTCTGGAAAATTTCCCCATACAAAATCTTTGACCGTGCGATAGCTACCGATCGATCGGTTTTGGACCGATCGATCGCTGACTGGACCGAGCGATCGGTGCTCTGTAGGTCTGGACTGTTTTGACCATATCTTTTGACTCGCTCGTCGGATTTCGACGATTCAACTTGCGTTGGGTTCGTCTTTCAAAAATGCACATTTCTGATGTTTCAAAATTTCCAATTTCTCTCTTATTTATTAATTAGACTATGAGGAAGGCCAATTAGCTACGAAAACGGTATTCATTAAGTATAGAAAAGTCCGGGGTGCTACAATAACGCACCACTCCCGACTATCAGTCACGGAGGATTAACATAACCCACCTCTCCAGACCTAGCCAAAGAGGATATATGGATATCAAATCCACCCACTCCTTATTGGACATGATGCCCAAAAAAGTCTTTTAGATTGTTAGAACCTTATTAATTTGATTAATAAATGCTTCTTCTTAATCTATTGTGTATTCATTATGGGTAATTGACCATGATCATGAGATGATCTATACGATATGAGATATCGATAAAGGTCCATAGGATATATTGTAGGAAAGTTATGTGATTAGATTATCATAGGTAGATATAACTTTCCGGTTCCGTATACCTTATATAGTCACAGCTGTGGGTGAAGCTGGGCACTTCACTTATATGGCTACCAGAATGCTAAGATGTTCTCAATAGTTGAGATGTAATTCTATCTTGAACTATTGTAGTGGAGACTACATATCAGCATATGGATTCTTAAATGTACACGACTGATTGCATTCAATGAGAGACCTCTTGTGTAAACATACTATCAGATAGTTGGTCTCTCATTTACATTGAATGGTTTTGATGATTCTTAGATCTGATGAGTTCATCTATGACTGGGCAGTGATCTGACTGTTTTGATTCCACCAACGTAATTTCTAACTTAGGGAATACAATACAGTGATAGTTGGATAGTCAGAAAGTTGTTCGAGTCATGATGAATTTCAAACAAGAAATCCATGCTCATTAATTTGAGAGATTTTCCAAGTTCCGGGTAAGACAGTTGATTAAGTTCAAATCCTGTGCAGGTGATTTCGAAAACCAAAATAAGTTTTGAAATATATTTTTATTAAAAGGTATTATACTTATAAAAGGATTTTTTCAAAATGTTTTTCATGAGAAATTGTTTCTCATGGCTTAATCATAAGTCTTAGAAACCCGGATGATTTGCAATGGGCTATGGGTTAGATAGTTTGTGAATCTCGAAGGCCCATTAGGGATAATGTATTTGGAATGATAAATCGAATTTAAAAGTTCATGTGACGGGATCCATAATAGTTAATGTTCATACACTGGGATTCAATTGCAACATAGATATCTCATGTCACTTGCAATTCCGATGTAATTCCCGTTTAGGGTTAATGGCATAACATTGGATAAGCAAGGATAAGAATGTCCCAGAGCAATCTGTGGAGGTGCTCACATAAGAAATACAAGCTCAATAATTGATTAAAAGTTAATCAATTATTTTAAGTGATTAAAAGTTAATCATTTAATTAAATAGATTAATAGTTAATCTATTGTTTAAATTAATTGTTAATTTAAACTAATGGATTATTTTAGTAATTATTTGATTAATATAATTAAAGGGGAAATTGGTTTGACCCATATCCATAAACCCATTAAAACGGACCTTTAATATGGGCCAAAGCCCTAGGGTGGGGCGCCCACTTGAGGAATCCTAATTGGATTAGGATTTGTTTAATTGAATAATTATTGAAATATAATTCCTTTTATTATGGAATTAAAATCCAAGTATTGGATTGCAATTAGGATTAAGATGTTATTGTAATTAGATTACAATAAGGAGTTTTAACTCCTCTAATCCCACGCCCCATAGAAGCTCACGCCCCCCCTTGTAGATTCCTAGTTTGACTAGGTTTCCTACTTTGGTGTAGGATGTTGACTTATCCCTTTTAATTAAGGAATCCTCTTATAATAGGGACTCTTTAATTAATAGGATTACTATAACTAAAGTAGTTATAGATTAAGTTGGAGTTTATTTAATTAATAATAAGAGTTATTGTTAATTAATAAATCCTACTAGATAAGATCAAATTGGAGTAGGATTAGGATAAGATCCTAGTCTATAAATACCCCAACACCCTAGAAAGTAGAATTCTCCAGAATTTTTTCTCTCCTCTCCTCTCTTTCTCCAAACCGTGAGCCCTAGGGGAGACCCCTAGGGATTTTTGTGAGCTATATTGGTGGTCCTAGTTGGGTTTTGCAAATTTAGGGTTTTGAACCTTAGTATTATTGATGATAGAAGGCCTACAGCATTGATCCATCTTCTTCCTCTTGCTTCTATAATTCCAAAGGAGATTTTAAAGCTTCGTGGGGATAGCGAAGAACAAGGATCGAGCTTCTAGTACTTTTTCGGAGAAATCTCTACAAAGAGTTCTGACAGTTCGAGCGGATTATGCTTCACTGGTGAAAAACATTCTCCGAGGTGATATGACTAAAACTCTTAGATAATTTTGATGCTTTTTATGGTGTTAAGATCTAGGGGATCCAGTTTCCGCATAAATTTTTATCCGGATCCTCCTGCACTCCTGACTATCAGTCACAGAGGATTAACATAACCCACCACTCCAGACCTAGCCAAAGAGGATCTATGGATAACACTCTAACCTACTCCCGACGATCAGTCACGTACCTCGCCAAAGAGGATCTATGGATATTATTCCACACACTCCCCGACTATCAGTCATGAAGGATTAACATAACCCACCACTCCAGACTGAGCCAAAGAGGATTTATGGATATCAAATTCACCCACTCCCAACTATCAGTCACGGAAGACTACTGTAGAGACCCCGAATCTTTTTCATGTTTTTACTTCATTGTATTAGGGGTATTATAGTCCTTGTGATGTTTTGATGTTTATTGTATTATATATTTATTTGGTGTGGTGTAAACTAGGCTTAATCAAACTTGTAACGAAGGGATGTCATATCACACCCTAAACTTTAGGAAGCTCTAGTTTTGGTACCGTTTACTGGAATTGAGTGATTCTTAAACCATTAGAAAGGTGTTGGAACCCTCTTCGAAGTTCATGTTTAATGTTTTTCCTTATTTTGAGTTTAAGCCAAGTCAATGGTGGGTTTTATCTAATGGAATTGCAGATCAGTCAACTTTGGGGACAATTTAGTATATTAATTAAGTGGAATTTAGAAATTCTAAAATATCAAAAATGTTCATTTTTGAGAGACGAATCCAACCCAAGTTGAATCGTCAAAATCCATCGAGCGAGTCAAAAGTTATGACCAAAACAGTAGAGTACGTCAAAAATCTGTAGGCAATCGATCGCTCGGTCAGAAGTAGCGATCGATCGGTTCAAAACCAATCGATTGGTAGCTATCGACTGGTCCAAAATTTTGTATGGGAAAATTTTCCAGAGAGTGTGTTTTTGACCGATCACCCGGTGATAAACACCGATCGATCTGTAGGCGACCGATCGCTCGGTCATAACCACTGATCGCTCGGTCTCTCGTGATTTTTACAGAATTTTAGTATGGGCGTTTTGGTCGTTTTGTTCTCAGACCTAGGGGCTATAAATAGGGGGTCCTACTCGAAATATTAAAATACTCTACCTATTTCTAACCTAATTTTGCAAAAAGGGGGAGAAAACCTAGGGTTTGAGGGAGAGGGTGCTTGGAGAAGGAGGTTGCTAGAAGATTGAAAGGAAAGCTTGGAGATCGTCCTCAAAGCTTCTCCAAATCTCCTCGGGAGCGTTTTGAAATCTAAGGGAAGGATTCCTAAGGTCGATATACTATCCAAATCAACTCTATTTTAATGTTTTGTGAATATTAATTTGATAGAAATGATAGAATGGAGATTAAATGCATTTTTCCCAAATTTTCTATGAAGTAAGCTAATTATTGATGGAAATGTGGATTGGATGTGGATAGAATATATGGAGGATGGGAAATGTATGGAGGATGAGAAATATATGAAGGATGGGATTAATATGTGGATGTGAATAGTGAATTGATTGTATGGATGAATTATGGTTTGATGAATGCTTGAAAATATAGAAGGGAAATGGATTCATATTATGCGTACACAAGGTGTTTGTGAAAATGCTTGAAATGATAAATGCTATTATATTCTTATGAAATGGTGGTAAATTGATTCTGAATTATGATATGAATTATGATAAGATATGTATATGTGAATTGTTTGTTAAGTATGTCTAATTATTTGCATGGAAATTGATAGTCGGGAAGGTAAGAACTTAGATGAACATCTCTCAAACCGGGAATTCTCTAACTATTTGGTATGGGACAGTATAGTGGAGTTTCCATGGTGGGAGATCGGAATCTAAGCAATTACCAACTCGAATGTTAATTTCGACACTTAAGCACATATGCACGTGTATGTAAAGATAAGAGTCTCACAAGTCACACATGTGGACCACAAGCATGAGCATGGCATACGTATGACATTCTGAATAAGCATAAGCATGGCATGGTCCGTATCCGCCAAGAACGGCATGTCAATTACATTTGATTCTTAGGCATGGTCCATATCCGCCAAGAACTGCATGTCAACCATTTGATTCTTAGACATGGTCCGTATCCGCCAAGAACGGCATGTCACATCATTGTATGATCTAAATAAGTGCATAAGCATAAGCATCTCACAAGCACGTTGTCTCATAAGCATAAGCAACTCATAAGTGTATTGCCTTCCAAGTCTAAGATTCTCACAAGTACACGAGTCAAGGTGATGATATGATGTATATGCGCACACGTTCTTCCACACTCTGATTATATTATTATGTTATTGGATATGTTTCTAACTAAGTACAGGTATGATATTATTTTTGGTTGGATTTTATATATACTGAGTACCTTTGTACTCAGCCGGACTTTGTCTTGGCAGGTTTAGAGCAGGAGTACACGGCGAAGCCGTGGGTTGAGGAAACATACGCAGAGAAAGGAGGTGAAGGTGAGCCTTCTGAGGAGGGAGCCAGAGACTTGGGTGGCTACACCTCTTATTTTTTATTTCATTTGATTGAGAGAGTTGTATTAGACTTGAGTAGATGTTGCTTGGTGTGTCAGCAGGTGAAGGCCGAACACAGGAGGTCGGCAGGACTTCTTCAGTCTCTTCCTATTCCCGAGTAGAAGTGGGAAAATATCTCCATGGATTTTTTTGTTGGTTTGCCAAAGACGGCTAAGAACTTTGATGCCATTTGGGTTGTGGTTGACCGATTGACTAAATCAGCTCACTTTCTTCCATATCGGACCACTTTCAACTCCAATCAATTGGCTAACCTCTATATCAAGGAGATAATTCGTTTGCATGGAGTGCCAGTTAGCATTGTTTCTGATCGAGATCCGAGATTTACATCCAGATTCTGGAAGAGTTTTCAGCAGGCCATGGGTTCCCATTTGGATTTTAGTACGACATTTCATCCGCAGACAGATGGGCAAACTGAAAGAGTGAACCAGATCATAGAGGACATGCTACGAGCTTGCATGTTAGACTTTCAGGGTAGTTGGGTTGATCACTTGCCGTTGGTTGAGTTTGCCTACAACAATAGCTATCAAGCTAGTATTCAGATGGCACCGTTTGAGGCACTTTATGGGAGGAGTTTTCGTTCACCTTTGTGTTGGGACGAAGTTGGTGAGAGGAAGCTTTTGGGTCCCGAGCTCGTTGGTCAGATTGTGGATAGAGTTCAGTTGATTTGGGAGAGGTTGAAAGTAGCTCAGAGTAGACAGAAGAGCTATGCCGATACTCGGAGGAGAGATCTTGAGTTCCAAGTCGGAGATTTTGTGTTTGTAAAGATCTCACCTACGAAGGGGGTGATGAGATTCGGCAAGCGGGGCAAGCTTAGTCTGAGATATGTGGGTCATTTTGAGATCATCACCTGAGTCGGGGAAGTTGCTTATTGGGTCGCCTTACCACCTTACATGGAAGGTGTGCATAATGTCTTTCACATCTCTATGTTGAGAAAGTACATTACTGATCCTTCACATGTCATTCATTTGGAACCGTTGGAAATTCGGGAAGATTTGACTCTAGTGGAGCAACCGGCTCAAATTTTGGACCGGAAAGAGCAAGTTTTGCATGCAAAAGTCATTCCTCTTGTGCTCTTGCAATGGGAACATCACTCTAGAGAAGAGGCTACTTGTGAGAGAGAAGCCGAAGTCCGCGAAAAGTACCCACATTTATTCACCTAAGGTACGTAATTTCAAGGACGAAATTCTTTTAAGGGGGGAGGATGTAGAGACCCCGAATCTTTTTCATGTTTTTACTTCATTGTATTAGGGGTATTATAGTCCTTGTGATGTTTTGATGTTTATTGTATTATATATTTATTTGGTGTGGTGTAAACTAGGCTTAATCAAACTTGTAACGAAGGGATGTCATATCACACCCTAAACTTTAGGAAGCTCTAGTTTTGGTACCGTTTACTGGAATTGAGTGATTCTTGAACCATTAGAAAGGTGTTGGAACCCTCTTCGAAGTTCATGTTTAATGTTTTTCCTTATTTTGAGTTTAAGCCAACTCAATGATGGGTTTTATCTAATGAAATTGCAGATCAGTCAACTTTGGGGAAAATTTAGTCTATTAATTAAGTGGAATTTAGAAATTTTAAAACATCAGAAATGTTGGTTTTCAAGAGACGAATCCAACCCAAGTTGAATCGTCAAAATCCGTCGAGCGAGTCAAAAGTTATGACCAAAACAGTAGAGTACGTCAAAAATTTGTAGGCAACTGATCGCTCGGTCAGAAGTAGCGATCGATCGGTCCAAAACCGATCGATCGGTAGCTATCGACTGGTCCAAAATTTTGTATGGGAATATTTTCCAGAGAGTGTGTTTTGGACCGATCACCCGGTGATAAACACCGATCGATCGGTAGGCGACCGATCGCTCGGTCATAACCACCGATCGCTCGGTCTTTCGTGATTTTTACAGAATTTTAGTATGGGCGTTTTGGTCTTTTTGTTCTCAGACCTTGGGGCTATAAATAGGGGGTCCTACTCGAAATATTAAAATACTCTACCTATTTCTAACCTAATTTGGCAAAAAGGGGGAGAAAACCTAGGGTTTGAGGGAGAGGGTGCTTGGAGAAGAAGGAGGTTGCTAGAAGATTGAAAGGAAAGCTTGGAGATCGTCCTCAAAGCTTCTCCAAATCTCCTCGGGAGCGTTTTGAAATCCAAGGGAAGGATTCCTAAGGTCGATATACTATCCAAATCAACTCTATTTTAATGTTTTGTGAATATTAATTTGATAGAAATGATAGAATGGAGATTAAATGTATTTTTCCCAAATTTTCTATGAAGTAAGTTAATTATTGATGGAAATGTGGATGAAAATGTGGATTGGATGTGGATAGAATATATGGAGGATGGGAAATGTATGGAGGATGGGATTAATATGTGGATGTGAATAGTGAATTGATTGTATGGATGAATTATGGTTTGATGAATGCTTGAAAATATAGAAGGGAAATGGATTCATATTATGCGTACACAAGGTGTTTGTGAAAATGCTTGAAATGATAAATGCTATTATATTCTTATGAAATGGTGGTAAATTGATTATGAATTGAGATATGAATTATGATAAGATATGTATATGTGAATTGTTTGTAAAGTATGTCTAATTATTTGCATGGAAATTGATAGTCGGGAAGGTAAGAACTTAGAGGAACATCTCTCAAACCGGGAATTCTCTAACTATTTGGTATGGGACAGTATAGTGGAGTTTCCATGGTGGGAGATCGGAATCTAAGCAATTACCAACTCGAATGTTAATTTTGACACTTAAGCACATATGCACGTGTATGTTAAGATAAGAGTCTCACAAGTCACACATGTGGACCACAAGCATGAGCATGGCATACGTATGACATTTTGAATAAGCATAAGCATGGCATGGTCCGTATCCGCCAAGAACGGCATGTCAATTACATTTGATTCTTAGGCATGGTTCGTATCCGCCAAGAACGGCATGTCAACCATTTGATTCTTAGACATGGTCCGTATCCGCCAAGAACGGCATGTCACATCATTGTATGATCTAAATAAGTGCATAAGCATAAGCATCTCACAAGCACGTTGTCTCATAAGCATAAGCAACTCATAAGTGTATTGCCTTTCAAGTCTAAGATTCTCACAAGTACACGAGTCAAGGTGATGATATGATGTATATGTGCACACGTTCTTCCACACTCTGATTATATTATTATGTTATTGGATATGTTTCTAACTAAGTACAGGTATATTATTATTTTTGGTTGGATTTTATATACACTGAGTACCTTTGTACTCAACCGGACTTTGTCTTGGCAGGTTTAGAGTAGGAGTATACGGCGGAGCCGTGGGTTGAGGAAACATACGCAGAGGAAGGAGGTGAAGGTGAGCCTTTTGAGGAGGGAGCCAGAGACTTGGGTGGCTACACCTCTTATTTTTTATTTCATTTGATTGAGAGAGTTGTATTAGACTTGAGTAGATGTTGCTTAGTAGACTTTTTTAGTTGTGTATCAGACTCTTTGGTTTTAGGGGGTGGTATTTGTTGACTATAGACTCGTGCTATTTAGTGGGTTACAGTTGATATATCGGAAATTTTCTTATCCTCTTTTTTGGAGACTCGTGTTAGTGTGCCTTGCATGTCATGGATTTTAAGCAGGTTAAGTAATGTGGCGATCCTAAAATCCTATTTTAGCCTTGTGGGATTTTGGGGTCTTTACAACTACATAACACCACCATTCCAGACCTAGTCAAAGAGGATCTATGGACAATAATCTACCCACTCCCGACTATCAGTGATGGAGGACTATACGACATCACCACTCCTGACCTTTTCAAAGAGGATCTATGGACCCACTCCCGACTATCAGTCATGGAGGACTATACTTCAACCTTGGTTAGGTTTTCTAACCTTCGAGTAACCCTAGTTAACCCAAATCTCGCTTGATTAACTGAAACAGTTAGGCCTCACGCCCGTAGACCAAATCTGGTAACATACCGTCCCATTAGAAAACTTTTTTGTAGAGCCCCGGAATTTAGGTTCACTGTTCATGTGAATAGTGTGTGAATAGTGCCTTCAAGACCTAAAGCCTTAATGGAATTATGGTTCTATGTTTTAAAATGAAATGAGGTTTCAAATGAATAAAAATATGTATGAAAAGTGTTTTAGGGTGTTTGGGATAAATGAAAAATGAGAGTATAACATACTCCAAGTGTCAAAGAAGGGGATGCCTAAACACACTCTCAACTTTCAAGTGCTCTAGAATTCTCACCGCTGATCAGAATCGAGTGATTCTTGAATTTTATTGAGACCCTCTTTGAGGTTCATGTTTATCACTTTTTTAGATTTTGAGTCGAGATTGTGTCAAACATCAGATTTCCGAAAATGAGCCTACTGAAAATCTAGGTTGCTGAAACCCATTTCTGGACCAGTTAGATTTAAGGGCAATTTGGTCTATGAATAAAGAAGAATTAGAAGTTTTGGAAAACATGAAAGTTGTTAAGTATTAATTGATTGTGTACGTATTTGGCATGTTATATATGTATATATACCTACATGTATACACTGTTGATGCATGGATTAACTCCGCTAGTTAAAATTTCAGGAACCCTACTAGTCAATGAGTATTTGGCTCGAGTGTTGATTAATACCGGGTCTACTCATTCATTTGTCTCGCCGAGTTTTTCAGAAGGCTTTTCTGTAGAGCCAAGTCAGCTAGAACCGGAGTTAGCCATTTCGACTCCTCTCGGCAAAACAGTATTGGCAGATAAAGTGTATAGAAATAGTGTGGTCCAAGTTGGAAGCCACTAGTTGGCGGTTGATCTCATCGTCCTTGGATTCCAAGACTTTGATGTTATATTGGGAATGGATTGGTCAACAGCACATCATGGGCATGTAGCTTGCTTTGAGAAAATGGTACTCTTCAAGCCAGTAGAAGGAAAACCATTCCACTTTAGCGGGTTGAAAAGTAGATATATTGCTCGTTTTGCGGCGTTGAGCTTAGCTAACCCTGAGGCAAAGGACTCATCGACTATTCTGGTTATGAGTGAGTTCCAGGATGTATTTCCAGAGGAGTTGCCAGGATTGCCTCCAGACAGGGAGATTGAGTTTGTGATCGAGCTTGCACCAGGCACAGCTCCTGTTTTCAGGGCTCCGTATAGAATGGCCCCTATTGAACTCAAAGAGTTAAAGACCCAGTTGGAAGAATTACAAGGTCTTGGTTTCATTCAACCAAGTGTCTCACCGTGGGGTGCCCCGGTGTTGTTTGTTAAGAAGAAAGATGGCTCGATGCGGATGTGCGTCGATTACAGGCAATTAAACAAAGTCACTATAAAGAATAAGTATCCCTTGCCTAGGATTGATGACTTGTTCGATCAGTTGAAGGGAGCAAGATTTTTCTCGAAGATAGACCTTCGATCGGGTTATCACCAGTTGAAGATTAAGGTGGAAGATGTTCCCAAAACTGCTTTCAGGACTCGGTATGGACACTACGAGTTCTTGGTGATGCCTTTTGGACTCACGAACGCGCCGGCAGCCTTTATGGATTTGATGAACCGGGTGTTCCGGCCATATCTTGATAGGTGCATGATTGTATTTGTTGATGACATTTTGGTCTATTCCCAGACACGGGAAGATCACACACGCGACCTATGCCTGGCTTTGGAAATACTAAGAGAGCACAAGCTATACGCCAAACTTAGCAAGTGTGAGTTTTGGTTGGAAGAGGTGGCATTCCTAGGCCACATTGTTTCTGCAGAAGGTATCTCGGTAGATCCAAAGAAGATCGAAGCAATTATGAGTTGGGCGAGGCCCAAGAGTGTTACGGAGATACGCAGTGTCGCGACCCAAAATACCCCCTGGGAGTTAGGGATACTTTGGCTCGTGATGTGCCATATCCGATACCAAACCATCCTGTAATAACATCCAAGTCATGACAACCATAATCATGAATAAGGCGGAAGCTTAAACCAATGTGCGGAAGCGTAATCCAAAAATTTCTTTTCTATACATGTTGTGTATTCCAAGTTTGTACATACATCACAAAAGTAAAGGTGGACATGCCCACCTATCAAAATACAAAATGATAATACTCTCTCTCTCTCTCTATGCAATCATTCTAAAAGGGCCAGTGGTCTAAGTCATTTGCCTCCTCCTGAGGCTCTACATATGGCTCCTCCTCGCCATAATCCTCCTCTATCCAGGGCCCCTGATCACAGATGTCAAATGGAGTCCGTGTACCTGCCGACATAACATGTTCGACTGAGCATGGAATACTCAGCGAGCAAAATCTACTAGCTAACAATGCTATCATAATCACAATATTTTATACAGTGCGTAAAAGAATACAAATCACCAAAATCCATGCTTAAAACCCGTCGGGAAAAACCTTTCATAAAACTTGTTCTTTTAATGGAAAACAAACCCTCTCATGTATGCTTATGAGTTCTTATGAATGCTTGTGAGCCTCGTGTTTTCTTATGAGTTCTTGTGAGCTTAGAGTTCTTGTGAGCTTGTGAGTACTTGTGAGCTTATGAGCTTCTTGTGATCTTATGAGTACTTGTGAGCTTATGATCCTTGTGAGCTTGTTCTCCTTGGAGACATATGCAAGATCTTAGACTTGTGAGTTTCTTATGAGTTCTTGAAAAGCCTTGCGAGACTTATGATCTGTGGAGTTCATGCAAGATCTAGACTTGATCCTTGTGAGCGTGGAGTAACCGATCTTAGAATGCCAACCCAAAGTTTGGCTTAGTCTATGCTTATGCATGTATGCTTCTTACTTATGAATGCCTTTGAAAATCCTCTTATGTTTTCTTGAAAATTCATGCTTATGAGAAAAACCACGGTCGTGCAATACTTATCATGCGTAGAGTGCTTGTGAGCATTATAACATCTATGTGGAAAGCTTTAACTAATTAAACATGTTCATGCAAGGCATAATGATCATTATAGTATACTTGAAGACCTTAAGTAACTCATATGGTTCATACAAGGTATATTAGCATCATAACATACTTAAACAATTCTAGAATGTAGAACATTTCATTCATTGCGTCACATCATAACAATCATGGCTTCTAAGCCTAATTCATCATATCACACTTACAATCATGGTTCCTTGGAGGATATTAACACTTACTTGCACTTATAGTCATATTCACCATTTTATTGGAAAACCCCCAATTTGTAAAACCCTATTTGATTGTTTATTCATGATCTAGTTCACCCAAATTTCCACACTTCCTATTTGTATCATAATAGAATTAAAATCACCTATTTGAATCATCTTTGTATGATAACAAGGCTAGATAGTAGTTTACTAACATCTTTGGATCAATTTCTAGGTTGAAGAAACCCCTTGAGAAATCCTCACTTGATTTGAATGATCCAAGCTTGATTTGGGGAAGATCCAACCCTTGATTGAAGCTCTTCTTGGTTTCAAGCAAAACCCTCTTTGGAATGCTCAAGATCCTTTCCTTCTCTTTCTAGGAACTCTCCTTGGTTTAGGGTAACCCAAAAACCCTCCTAAAGTCTTCTATTTATAGTGTAAGGGGTGAAAAACCCCTAAAAAATCGCATCCAAGAAAGTAAAATCGCGTATCTACGATCGTTCGTAGCAATTTACGATCGATCGTAGCCTTCTACGATCGATCATAGCTGCCAACGATCAATCGTAGTTTCACCCGAGAGTTTCCAGCATTTCTGGGGCTTTACGATCGATCGTAGCAACTCTACGATCGTTCGTAGCTCCGCTACGATCGTTCGTAGGGTCCCTACGAGCGATCGCAACTTTTGCAGAAAGCTTCAGCATTTTTGCGTTTTCGTATCTCGGCCATAACGTTTGACTCGCTTGTCCGATTTTGACGATTCAACTTGCGTTGGATTCATATTTTGAAGGAGAACAACTTTCATGTTTTTCACAACTTCAAATTCTTCCTTTTTCGTGGACCATTTTTCCCCTAAACCTGACTGATCCGAAATTGGGTTTCATCAATCCAGATTTTAAACCGACCCGACTTCAGAAATCGGTCTTTTGACCTAACACCAACTCAAAACCAAGATAAGTGATCAACATGAACCCCGAAGAGGGTTCAATTACCTTTCCAAAAATCCAAGAATCGCTTGATTCTGACGAGCGGTGTGAACGCTAGGGCTATTTAGAGTCGAGGGTATGCCAAGGCATAACCCTTGTCAATACTCAAGAGTATTCTATACTCTTGCCTATTTCATTCCAAACACCCGTACACCATAAATACATTCTTACATGCTTTAGTATATGATATCATTCTTCGTACATGGCCATCAAGATCCGGGGTTCTACAGGCAGTTTCCTTGGGTTGGCAGGCTACTACAGGAGATTCGTAGAGGGTTTCTCTAGCCTTGCAGCACCGCTCACTTACCTGACAAGGAAGAACGCCAAGTTTGTATGGAGTGATAAGTGCGAGATTAGTTTCACGGAACTGAAGAAGAGGCTTACTACAGCCCCTGTCCTTACTGTGCCATCGGGACCTTATGGGTATGAGGTGTATAGTGATGCCTCACACGTTGGACTTGTGTGTGTACTCATACAGTACAAGAAAGTCATTGCCTATGCATCAAGGCAATTGAAGGAGCATGAGAAGAATTATCCCACGCACGACTTGGAGCTTACTGCGGTCGTGTTTGCACTTAAGATTTGGCGTCATTACCTTTATTGGGTCGAGTTCTATGTGTTCACCGATCACAAGAGTCTCAAGTATCTCTTTTCCCAAAAGGAGCTGAATCTAAGGCAACGGCGTTGGATGGAATTTTTGAAAGACTATGATTGTACCATTCAATATCACCCGGGTAAAGCAAATGTAGTGGCTAATGCTTTGAGTAGAAGACCTCCAGGATTATTAGCATGCATGTTGGTGCAAGAATGGAAACTACTTGAAGACTTGGCAAATCTGGACATTAGTGTGAATGACTCTGTTCGTGGTCCTATCTTGGCAAATGTCATGGTTCGGCCATACATTATAGATTTGATCCAAGAATATCAAGCCACGGATGCTGAATTGTTGGCTCATCGGGACAAGGAAGTTGCTAAGGGTAGTGAGGACTTCTCTCTCACTAGTCGGGGTGCTATCACATTCAAGGGAAGGTTGTGCGTCCCAGCCAATGCAGATCTTCGAAGAGAGATTTTGGATGAAGCACACCGTTCGAAGTACACAGTGCATCCAGGGGTACAAAGATGTACCGGAACCTCAAGAGTCACTTTTGGTGGCGGAATATGAAGAGGGAGGTTGCGGAATATGTAGCACGGTGCTTGGTGTGTCAACAGGTAAAAGCAGAACACATGCGGCCCGCAGGTCTATTAAAGTCCCTTCCGATTCCCGAGTGGAAATGGGAGAACATATCCATGGATTTCATAGTTGGCTTGCCAAAGACGGCAAGGGGCTCAGATGCGATATGGGTAGTAGTGGATCGTTTGACGAAGTCCGCTCACTTCTTACCTTACCGAACTAATTTCAACTCTAGTCAGTTAGCCGCTTTGTACATCAAGGAAGTGGTGAGGTTGCACGGAGTGCCCGTTAGTATTGTGTCAGATCGGGATCCAAGATTCACATCACTATTCTGGAAAAGCTTCCAGGAGGCTATGGGTTCCCGACTTGATTTCAGCACTGCTTTTCATCCACAGACGGATGGACAAACCGAGAGAGTGAACCAAGTCATTGAAGACATGCTTCGGGCTTGTATGTTGGATTTCAGAGGCAGTTGGGAAGAGCACTTGCCTTTGGTTGAATTCACCTATAATAACAGCTATCAGGCAAGTATTCAAATGGCACCATTTGAGGCCTTGTATGGGCGAAGTTGTAGGTCTCCTCTCTATTGGGATGAGGTAGGAGAAAGCAAAGTACTTGGTCCGGAGTTGATTGAGCAAACTGCAGGCACAGTTAAGATCATTCGGGATCGATTGAAAGCCGTTCACGATCGCCAGAAAAGTTATGCGGACACGCGCCGTAGGGACTTGGAATTTCAAGTAGGGGATCAAGTTTTTGTGAAAGTATCTCCTAGCAAAGGGATCATGAGATTTGGAAAGCGAGGCAAGCTCAGTCCTCGGTATGTTGGCTCTTTTGAGATTATCACACGAGTTGGTGAGGTTGCTTACAGGGTAGCTCTTCCACCTCACATGGCCGCAGTTCACAACGTCTTCCATGTATCTATGCTTTGGAAGTACATTGCGGATCCTTCGCATGTCATAGACTTGGAACCGTTGGAGATTCGAGAGGACCTCACCTTGATTGAAAAACTGGTTCAGATTTTGGATCGAAGAGATCAGGTGCTTCGCAACAAGAAAATCCATTTGGTTCTTGTGCAATGGCAACACCATGCTCAGGAAGAAGCTACATGGGAGCATGAAGCCGAAGTCAAAGCAAAGTACCCAGAATTAATTGAATGAGTTTTTGTATAAGTTTGTATATGACTTGTAATTTTCTTTTTGGTTTGTAATGTAAGTAGCGTCTAAATTTTGAGGACGAAATTTTTGTAAGGGGGGGAGGATGTAGAGCCCCAGACCTTTTCACATTTAATGCATGACCCTTTCGTTTCTATTTTGCCTTTAAAGAGGTATAATTAATAAATAAGGAAGAAATTGGAAATTTCGAAAGGTCAGAAATGTTCCTTTTCGAAGTACGAACCCAACGCAAGTTGAATCGTCAAAATCGGACGAACGAGTCAAAAGATATGGCCAAAACAGTCTGGACCTGCAGGCAATCGTAGCTCGGAAGGCACTAAGGACGTAGCTCGGAAGGCACTAAGGACGTAGCTCTGATAACGTGCTCTGACAACGTGTACGTTGTACAGCAAACAACGAGTACATTGTATAGCTCACAACGTATACGTTGTGCATCCGTTGTGCAACAGACAACGGGTACGTCGTGCAGCAGACAACGAGTACGTTGTACAGCTTACTACGGGTACGTTGTACATAAGACAACGGACAACAAGCTCAGCACTATGCACAACACAACGTGACAACGTGTTTGGCACTATTCACAGCACAACGTGTTTGGCACTGTTCACAGCACAACGTGTTCAGCACTATTAACAGCACAACGTGTTCGGCACTATTCACAGCACAACGTGTTTGGCACTGTTCACAGCACAACGTGTTCGGCACTGTTCACAGCACAACGTGTTTGGCACTATTCACAGCACAACGTGTTTGGCACTATTCACAGCACAACGTGTTCGGCACTATTCACAGCACGACGTGTTCGGCACTATTCACAGCTCAACGTGTTCAGTACTCGCGTTTTTGCAGAAATTTCAGTAAGGGTATTATGGTCTTTTGGTCGGTTTACTCTTACCTTAAGAGTTTAACCCGAGCCTTTAGGGCATCATTCAACACTTAGAGAGTTTGAGAGAATAGGAGAAAGGGGAGAAGGCGATTCCAACCTAGGGTTTCCATTTTGGAGAGAAATCAAGGGGTTTGTGAACCCACACTCCACTCAAGCCCATTTTCTTCAAGATCAAGGCACAAACTCGTGAGGAGCATCTCCTCAAGCTAGGGCAGCAACTCACGGTTGTTTTTGGAAGGGGATTTCTTCCTCACTTGATCAAGGTCGGTACTTCTTGCTACCCTCCTAGTTATAGCTTCTCTTTTCTCTTGTTTCTTCTCGTTTTCCTTCACTTACATATGTGTTATGAGATTGGTGGTATGAATGGTGAATGGAGGTGGATGTTGGCGAATGGATGCCGTGTGGATGATGTGATGAATGAATGAGAAAGGGTATTGTACTAATAATGAACATACAAGTGTGATGTGAGCATAACCCACCTAGAAAAGCATGATTTAGGTTTAAAAGAATGATGAATAATGAACACACCATGTTTGATGAAATGCCAAGGTGAATAAAGTGAGTTGTAAATGGGGAAATGCATGCCTAATAAATTATGGATATTGCAAGGGCCTATGATAGTGTGTTTTTCTTGCTTTCCCTAAATGATATGAATATTACATTGCTCAATCATTGATGTTATATGTGTTGTGAAATTTCCCAAATGTCATATTTAAATTTAAATGCAAGTATGTACACGGTTCCCACGAGCACGACATGCATGACATGATTTATCGATGTTTTCAAGAACATGGTTAGAGGTGGGACATATCCTACGATATGTTTTACCTCACTTTTCACAAGAAAACAAGAACCAACATTCCACAAGGGGTCTCCCCTCACTCACAAGTGCATAACATGAAGAAGGGCCTCCCTTCCGTCGCAAGTACATACATATCATGAAGAAGGGTCTCCCTTCCCTCTCAAGTGCATTGCATAAAGAAGGGTCTCCCTTCTCTCTCAAGGCATCTCTCAAGCGCATCTCACAAGGATATCTCACAAGTGTATCTCACAAGTTACATGATCACAAGCAAGCACGCATGACATGCATGACATGACACGCTCGACAAGATCAAGTAAGACAAACACAACAAGCTTTCAAGTACGAAAAGATATTTCAAGCCAAGTCAAGTGCACGATGTTTTCAAGAGGTTTTATCGGCTTTCTACGAAATACAAGCATGATTATAAATTGCTTTACTTCCTTGTATGATATAAATTGTTCCTGTTCTATATATGCAACTTGCTTCCTACTCTATGTATGCTATCTGTATACTATGACTGTTGGTTAGTATTTAGTACCCACTGAGTATTCCATGCTCAGCCGTACTTCTTATGTCGGCAGGTTTTGAGGGAGCTGCTGCTCCGTTTGATGTTTGTGCTCCTGGTCCATGGGTGGAAGAGGAGTACGTCGAGGAACCTTTGGAGGAACCTCCCGTAGAGGGTTATCAGTAGGTGGTGTTAGATTCTGAGTGGATTAGCTGTGGGTGAGCATGAGTGATTATATCCATGTATTTTGGCGGGTCTGTCCGCACTTTATTTTGGATTCCTTGTGTGTAAACTTGGATTCGTATATACATAGAGGTTTGTTTAGACTTCCGCTGTGCTATGTTAGAGTATGTTTCCGCTGTTTATATCCTCTATTGTATATGCTCTGTGGGTTTTTGCAGGTTGGTTTGTCAAGCAAGTCATGTAAGCCATGATTAGTCGTCCAAAGTTCACTCTAACTCCTAGGGTGGGTTTTGGGTCGCGACACAGTCACTCTTACACTATTTTATTGAAAATCATTCACTTGAGCCAAAACTCCCAAATCTGAAAAATGATACTCTATTTTTTCTCTTTGAACTAAATCCCATCTTCCACTTGAGAGATTTCTTAGATTTAGCTATTTCATTCAAATCCAACTCTTAAAGGAATTTTTATTTCGGATTTAAGATCCAAAATCTTTTATTGTAATCTTCCAAGAACCTGCGTGTTCTTCTAGTGAAGCTGCTGCTTCGGTTTAACAGAGAGGGTTGTGCTCTATTGGTTGATGGTTTGGCCCTGACCGAAAGAAGGGTTGTTGAAGGTTTCATCTCGACCAAAAGAGAGATTGTAAAAGGGTTTAGGCTTCACCAGATTAAGAAGTCTGTACAATCGTGGACTATAGTGGAATCCTCTAAGCGGGTGTTGCTTAGGCGGGGAGTAGGCTGGGTTTGCCGAACATCAAGAACAAATCTGAGTTTGCTTTCCTTAACTCTCTCTCTTATTTCTTGTGCTTTACATTGCTAATTTAGTTTTTCTTAGTTGCATTTCCCTTTGTTTTTTATTATTCCCCATTTAAAGGGGAAATATTTTCAAATCTGCCATTGACCCTATTCACCCCCCCTTTAGGGTCCATATCTAGGCAACAAGTGGTATCAGAGCTAATAACTCTTTTCTGATCTAAAAAATCTTAGAGTTTAAAGATCTTTTTAATGGCAAGTAATCATTTTACTGCTAGCCTAGGAGAGAGACAATCCACAACCAGACCACCCCTATTTAATGGAGAACACTATTACTACTGGAAAACCAAGATGATGTATTACATCTAGGCTTTGGATTACCAATGCTGGAAAGTAATCATCCAAGGCCCCTATCTTCCTCATAAGATCATTGATGATGTTAAAATTCCTAAGGTTGAGGAAGAATGGAATGAAAATGATATTAAGCAAATCCAGATCAATGTTAAAGCTATTAACAACCTTTACTGCGCCCTTAGTTCCCAAGAATTCGATAGAGTTTCTGGCTATAATATAGCCAAAGAAATTTGGAATAAATTACAAGTTACATATGAGGGAACTAACCAAGTAAAAGATGAGAAAATCAATATGTTAGTTCACAAATATGAATTGTTTAAAATGGAGAAGGATGAGTCCATTGCATATATGTTTACACATTTTACTAACATTACTAATGGCTTAAAATCTCTTGGTAAAACGTATACAAATGCAGAAATAGTAAAGAAGATATTGAGATCTCTGCCAAAGGACTAGTCCCCCAAAGTTACTACTACTCAAGATGAAAGTATGCCTCTTTCTAAGTTTAGAAAAATAGTTCTTGGGAGGCATACATCGAATCCCAAGATCTGACTAAGATTCTAATTGAATTTAATTCAATGAGAGTCAAAATCACCATTACCTTTGCGACTTTGAAATTGTTAAGTCAATTCCACGATAGAATGCTAGACCGGCAAAACTTCATAAGCATCAAGTCTCCTTCACAATCCACACGGACCTTCTTTTTCTTACCTTCTTTTTCATTAAAGCTTTCTCTAATGGAAGCTAATGGCCCTTCCAAATATCCAGTTATAGGATCTTGAAATAAAGATCCAATCTTTATCTTTAAGAAAGGTTCTTGATGAATTCTTGATATTCAAAAGCTAGAACTCAAGATAACAAGAAAGGGGGGAGAAGAGGGATGACCGTACACCTTAGGAAAGGGAGAGAGGGGCGAGAGATTGAGGGAGGAAAGGGATTCCAAAAATCTGGAAAAAAATTGTGTGTCCAACCCTTGGATGTCCTCCCATATATATAGATCCATCTTGGATCTTATCCTTATCCTAATCCAATTAGGATATCCTCAATTTGTTTCCTTATTGATTTCTTCATAATTAATTAGGATTAATCAAAATAGAAACTAATCATATCTATTAGTAACAAACTAACCATATCATTATCCTTATCCAATTAAGGTTCCTTGATTAGCAAGAAACTAATAGAATCCTTGTCCAACAAGGAATCTTTAATTAGTAACTAACCTTATCCAATAAGGAGAGTAATAATTAGAAACTAATTAAATAATAATAACTATTATTATCTCCATGAAGTGGGCGTCCCACCCTAGGTGGGCCCCACTCCACACGCCTATAAGGGTTCTTAACCTTCTTTACTTATTCTTTTAAAATATTCCCCAATGGGTCCTACCCATTTGGTTTCTCACATCTAATGTGATTCCACCTTTTAGAGCTTCACTATACCATATACTGATTACTTAGAGAAATTAATTAATTTAATAAATGACTAAATTAAATACTTTAAGAAAGTCCTTGTGTGTGGGATCTAAAGGGATCTCCTATTTCCGGTTGTGGGACTAAGTACTTAACCTTTTAGTTAAAGCATTGGTACTAGGAAACACCTTTCCAATACTCCATTAGGATTATAGAATGTCATCTATATCCCTGGACTTCCACCAATCACAATTAATATCCATTAACACAATGTCATTAACCTCCAGAAAATAGAGAATTACTTGCAGGTATTTGTATCTCAAGATTTGTTTACATATGTGTCCCTCCACTTCCAAAATTTTCATAAGTTTACGGGACAATATCTAATACTATCTTTAATCCCTGGCTTATATTGAGAACCTACTCTCTTTGATACTTTTAGTCAAACTTCAACTTTCAAAACATTTTAGAAATTCTTTAAAAGAAATAATAATATTAATTACATTTCTTTTATATAGAAAATAAACTCCTCGATAAAACCATTTCATTGATAAATACCACTGCTGGGTTTTTCAAGTCCGGTTTTGACAAGTATCAACTCAATATTATTTACTCTATAAGAGTAGTGGAATCCTTATTGAGCGTACACAGACTTCTTCCAGTACAGCGTACATAACCCAACGAGCCCGTATTTAGTTCGGTGTGGTGGACATTGACAATTGACTACATCAAAGTTGTAAAGTCAAAGTGTTGTTGGCAAAATTCCGAGCCCAAAATGTTGTATATAGGTCATAGTAGGTTTCATCCGGTTTGAAGACAAAGTGAAGAAGAAGCCGTGAAGAATCTTGAAGCTACATCACTCACATTGGCTCAAAAAGTAAGTTTTGAAAGAGAGACCTAGATAACGTTAGGTTACCTCATGGGATTGGCCCATTCATCATAAAAATTAAGTCAAAAAACACTAAAGAGATAGGGGATTGCATTTAAGGTTTAAAAGGATAAAAACATGAAACAAATACACCCCAGGGTCGACCCTGAATAGCCCATGGTTTGTATTGTGAAATTGGGTAGAGAGTAAAAATTTTGGAGGTCGACCCTGAAGGATGGTTGGGTCGACCGAAGTGTACACTTTGGTCAACCGAACCCTCCCCCAGGGTGGACCTTGATATGGGAGTTCGGTTGTTTGCTTGGGTTGCTATAGTGGGTCGACCTAAGGATCCCCCAGGGTCGACCTAGATATGGAAAAACTTTCTAAAATTATTTTTTAGCAACTTCTAAACCCTTAAACCTTTCCTATATATATTAGACCTCTCCCAATCCGTGAGGGATATTGATTGGAGACTTTTTAGAGCACTTTGTGCCTATTTTGAGTTTATGAAAACTCTTGGATTCATTGATCTTCATCTCCATTAGTTGGCCTCTAGGTTGTGCAAATTTTTCAAGCATATTTTCTCAAACTTGCATTAGATGATCCTTAATCATTAAGAGATCACCCTAGGGCTTCCACAAACCCTAAAACCCACTGTAAGCTCTTCTGTGAGCGTTGGTTAGCCTGAGCTCAAGCTATCAAGGATGGAGAACGGTCTTCAGAGACCGTGGTTGATCACTTTGAGTAAGATTGGCCGGTGAGGAACCGGAGCTACTGTTGCGGGGATCGAACATGCTGTGTTCATGGTTTGCAAGCTGAGGAATCAATACCGAGGAACAGTGTGTCATGTCTGGTTGGGTAAGATTCGAGTATTGTATTGTTCAAATCTGCTCATAGTGAATTTTGTGCTGGATTAGGTTCCGTGGTTTTTCCCTAAAGGATTTTCCACATAAAAATCTTGTGTGTTCACGTGAGATTTTTTGTGTGTGATTGTCTAAAATTAAAATTGGGAAAGAAATTTGAAGTAGACCAATTCACCCCCCTCTAGGTCTTAAGAGTGCATTGAAATAAGGAATTTCAATTGGTATCAGAGTAAGTTCACTCACAAGGTTAAATCCCTTAAGTATGATCTTGTGTCTATCCTTAAGTCAATGACTACTTTAAGAGAGGGTGGATCCATCTCTCGTCTCCCATTGTTCGATGGGAACAATTATGTGTATTGGAAAGCTCGAATGAGAGCATTTCTCAAATCCATAGACGAGAGAATCTGGATGTCCATTCAGGATGGATGGACTCCACCGGTGAATAATCTAGGTGATGTAATTCTCACTAAAAGCACCAAGGATTGGAGCAAAGAAGAGCTCGAGACAAGTGGTTGGAAAACGAAAGGTTTCAATGCAATCATTACTGCAGTCACTATAGAAGAATTCAGATGAATCTCTTCATGTGAAACAGAAAATGAGGCATGGGATATTTTGGAAATGACTCATGAAGGTACAACCTCTATCAAGATCTCTAAGCTTCAAATTCTCACCACAAAATTTGAAAATCTGAAAATGGAGGACAATGACACATTTGATGAATTCTATGCTAAACTAAGTGACATTGTCAACTCCAGTTTCAATCTAGGTGAGAAAATCAGTGAGTATAAAATTGTCAAAAAAATCCTTAGATCTCTACCAGAAAGGATTCAATCTAAGGTCACTGCCATCGAGGAGAGCAAGAATGTTGATGCTCTCAAGATTGAGGAATTGGTCGGATCACTCCAAACCTACGAACTCAATCTTCGACCATCCAAGAAAAACAAATTTGTAGCCTTGAAAACTGTCAAGGAAACCTTGGATGAGGATGACAGTGATGCTGAGTTGGGAGAGAAGGAATTGGCTCTATTTGTTAAAAAATTTTTTAAATATCTGAAAACAAATAGAAGGTTCAAGCCTAAACCCGGAGGAAAACCTCTTGAAAAGCCAAAGTCAAAACCTGGGGATAACAAGAAACTCCCCAAAAGAATTGACAAGAAATCTCATGGCATTCAATGCTATGAATGCAAAGGCTACGACCACATTTCACCTGATTGCCCTAACAAGAAGAAGACTAAGGAAAAGGTGATGAATGCCACATGGGATGACAGTGATTCTGATGAAGAACAATCTGAAAGCTCTGCCTCAAGTGAGGAATTTGAAAATCACATGGCTTTCACTGTCACCCTATCAGAGATAGACCATCCTCCCACTACTCATGAAGAGAAGAGTGATGAAGATCAAGTGAGTGAGTCTAGTGAAGATCATGATTAGAGTCACACTGTGTCTGAGTTTGATGAAGATATGGAAAAAACCTATGAAAGGTTGTTTTCTGAAAGCCTTAAGCTGAAGAAAGCTAAGATCTCTTTGAACAAACAACTTAAATTTACCCAACAAGAAAGAGACTCTTGCAAACTAGAAGCAGAAGGGAAGAATGCTCTAGTTTCTCAGCTTGAATGTGAAAAGGCTGAACTGGTGTCCATACTAGAATACCTTGAGGAAGAAAATGCCTCTTTATCCAAATGGATCAAGGTTCTAGAAACTGAGGAAGATAACTCCATGAGTGTATCTAAAGAGTCAAAGACTCGAATTTCAGAATTGGAATCTGAAAGAAATAACCTTATTGAAAAAGTTAGATTTCTAGAAAAGGAATTTCTTGATATTCTGAAAGTTAAGGATGGGCTAGCTAAGAAAGTAACTGAACTCGAAAAGGAAGCTAGACTCCTTAGCAACACTCAAATCTTGGATAAACTGGCTAGCATGCAACGCTCAACAGTAAACATGTCCGGCATAGGACATCCAGACAGACCATCCGGTCCTTTGAATGTCAGAACAATGTATACTGCAACATTTGAGCCAATACATGAAAATCCAAGATTTGTGAGTTCTAACTCCTCAGGATCAACATCCAGGATGCCAAACTCTCAGTTGTACCAAAATTTTGTCACCTCTGCACAAGGTAAAAATTCAACTGAAACTAAGAAAACAAAAGTTCAGTCCCAAGCTAACAGATATCATCCTTCCAGGTTCATTCCCACTTGTCACCATTGTGGAGTGAAGGGTGACATCCGACCTAATTGCAATGCCTTTAGGAGAAATCCCTGAAATAGTTCTTGGAATCAAACACAACATCAAGGGAATCTTCAAAGGCAAATTCAAGCCTTAGCAGAAAAGTCTAGGAGTTTGAGTGAAGAAGTGATGAAAATTGCTCAACTTTCTAGTACACAAAATGGTCGTGACACTTCTTATGCTCATCATGAAGAAGGTAACAGGATGGACCAAAATGCAAGGTTCACCCAGAAAAGAAGGAAGAACAGGAGATCTAACAAAAAGAAGGTCATGCCTACAAATGAAGTGAACAAAGACAATAGGGTTCCCCAAAAGTCTAAGTTCATTTATGTGAGAAAGGATGATCTAAAATGCCTTATCATCCACACCACTTTGAAAGCCCAAAATTCTGACATGTGGTATTTCGATAGAAGATGCTCCAGACACATGACTGGTAACAAGCCCCTCTTTACTCACCTTGAGGAATGCTCGGATGGGACTATTACTTTTGGTGATGGAAGAAAATCCTTTGTGAAAGGAAAATGTGTCATCCAAGCACCAAACATTCCTAAATTGAAGGATGTCTTGTTTGTAGAAGGACTAAAAGCTAATCTAATTAGCATAAGTCAATTGTGCGATGATCACCATGCTGTCCACTTTACCAACAACAAGTTCTCTGTTATGGATGATAAAGGTGTGTGTGTTTTGGAAGGGTCAAGAACCACTGACAATTGTTATGGTTTAATTCCTAGTGTTGGTTCTTCTCAAATGTGCAACAGGGCTAAAGTTGAAGAAGTTGAACTATGGCACAGGAGGCTAGGTTACATGAATTTCAAAGACCTAAGCAAACTCTCAAAACACGAGCGTATGAGAGGTGTGCCAAAACTAGGGAAGCCCTCTAATGCTGTGTGTGGGCCATGTCAAATTGGCAAACAAATTAAAAGCCCACACAAGAAGGCTTCAAATATCGCTACCTCCCACCCACTAGAATTAATACACATGGACCTTATGGGTCCAACTCGAACTAAAAGTCTAGGAGGAAAGCGATATATTCTAGTGATGGTTGATGATTTCTCAAGGATGTCATGGGTGGCATTCATAAGAGAGAAGTCAGATGGATTTGAGAACTTCAAGAACATTTGCTTGAGAGTGCAAAATGAGAAAGGATGCCCTATCACTCGCATTCGAAGTGATCATGGAAAGGAGTTTGAAAACTCCAAGTACGATGAGTTTTGTGATGAAGCGGGCATCAAGCATGAATTTTCTGCACCAAGAACACCTCAGCAAAATGGTGTGGTAGAAAGAAAGAACAGGGTGCTTCAAGAGATAGCTAGGGTGATGCTTCATAGGAACAACCTGGCTACTCATTTCTGGGCTGAAGCAGTTAGCACAGCATGCTATACTGTTAACAGAGTCTACACTAGGCCCGGAACTAAGAAGACACCCTATGAGCTGTGGTACAACAAGAAACCCAATGTCAAGTACTTTCGAGTATTCGGAAGTAAGTGCTATATCCTTAGGGATAGAGAGCAATTTGGTAAATTTGATTCCTGGAGTGATGAAGGGATTTTTCTTGGATATTCCACAAATAGTAGGGCTTATCGAGTGTACAACTTGGGAACCTCTACTGTTATGGAGTCCATAAATGTGGTGGTTGATGACTCAGGATCTGAGTCCTTGCAACTAGAGGATGACAATGATGATGAAGGTGTGAAAATTCCAATATCTAAATCAGAAGATGAATCACCTTCAAAGTCACCTCCTAAAAAATCTACACACCTAGGGTTATAAGGCCTCACTCCTTAACTGAAATAATTGGAAACCTTGAAAGTGGAGTAAGAACTCGAAAACAAGTTGAAAATGAAGTTGGTCACTTCTGCTACACTTCTACATTTGAACCCAAAAATGTAACTGAAGCTCTCACTGATGAAAACTGGATAAATTCTATGCAAGAAGAGCTCAATCAGTTTACAAGAAATGATTTATGGTTTTCGTTCCTAGGCCTAAAAATACAAATGTTATTGGTACTGAATGAATTTTCAAGAACAAATCTGATGAACATGGTATCATTATAAGAAACAAGGCTAGGTTAATTACACAGGGATACACTCAGATTGAGGGCATTGATTTCTGTAGCACCCCGGATTTTTCTATACTTAATGAATACCGTTTTCGTAGCTACTTGGCCTTCCTCATAGTATAATTAATAAATAAGGAAGAAATTGGAAATTTTGAAACATCAGAAATGTTCCTTTTCGAAGTACGAACCCAACGCAAGTTGAATCGTCAAAATCGGACGAACGAGTCAAAAGATATGGCCAAAACAGTCTGGACCTGCAAGCAATCGTAGCTCGGAAGGCACTAAGGACGTAGCTCTGATGACGTGCCCTGACAACGTACTCTGATAACGTAGCTCTAGCTCAGACAACGTATACGTTGTGCATCCGTTGTGCAACAGACAACGGGTACGTCGTGCAGCAGATAACGTATACGTTGTGCATCCGTTGTGCAACAGACAACGGGACATCGTGCAGCAGATAACGTATACGTTGTGCATCCGTCGTGCAATAGACAACGGGTACGTCGTGCAACAGACAATGGGTACGTCGTGCCGTAGACAACGTGTATGTTGTACAGCAAACCACGTGTACGTTGTACATAAGACAACGGACAACGAGCTCAGCACTATTCACAACACAACGTGACAACGGGTTTGGCACCCTTCACAACGGACAACGGGTTCGGCACCCTTCACAACGTGACAACGGGTTCGGCACCCTTCACAACGTGACAACGGGTTCGGCACCCTTCACAACGGACAACGTGTTCGGCACCCTTCACAGCACAACATGTTGGGCACTGTTCACAGCACAACATGTTGGGCACTGTTCGCAGCACAACGTATTGGGCACTGTTCACAGCACAACGTGTTCGGCACTATTCACAGCACAACGTGTTCGGCACTGTTCACAGCACAACGTGTTTGGCACTATTCACAGCACAACGTGTTCAGCACTATGCACAGCTCAACGTGTTCGGCACTCGTGCTTTGCAGAAATTTCAGTAAGGGTATTATGGTCTTTGGTCGGTTCACTCTTACCTTAAGAGTTTAACCCGAGCCTTTAGGGCATCATTCGACACTTAGAGAGTTTGAGAGAATAGGAGAAAGGGGAGAAGGCGATTCCAACCTAGGGTTTGTCTTTGGAAGAGAAATCAAAGGGTTTTGAGACCCTAGATCACTTCAAGTCCAGTTTTTCTCCAAGATCACGGCTCAAGCACTCGTGGAGAGCGTTCCCCAAGCTAGGGCAGCAACCCAAGCTCGTTTTTGAAAGGGGTTTCTTCCCCAACTCAAGTCTCCTTCAAGCAAAGGTGTTCTTCTTTCGAGTTGGAGCTTCAATCAAGGTTTCTACCAAGGATCAAGCCTTGATCTAAGGTTAGTACACCCTACTAACTTACCCTAGCAATAAATCTAGGTTTTCCTTATGAAATATGATTCTGGTTAGTATGTTTTATTCCTTGCAAAATGTGTCATCTATAATAAATATAAACAAGATAAAGAAAGGGTAGGGATGTTTGGATGGAGGTTGGATACGGCGATTGGATGCCGAATGTGTGATGGATGATGTGTGGGCTGTGGATTGGAAAATGGAGGATGGGCATTGTACAAATAACAAACTTACCATTGTGTGATTGAATGAAAAATATGCATTAAAAAGAAGGAGATAAACTACTAAGGAATAATGTATGAAAGTGTTTGACAAAATACCTAAACTATGAATAAATGATCTCAATGAAGAATATAGAAATGGGTTTTATGCATGCGTTCCTATAAATGATAAATTGATCAAATGTTATGCAAACTACTTATGTTACCTATGTTCATATCATGAATTGAATAGTAATGTCATATCTTGGTTATTCCCATTATCATGATTGTCACTATGGACACGTACACGAGCACGCATGATAGCATGAACCGAGATTTCAAGAGCATGTGCATATAATAAACAACAAGAAAATATTGCATGTCAAGGAGGTTGGTAGCCCAGGGAGGATTCGGGTACTAACCTCTGGCTCACAAGATAACCCCTAAAACACCTATTGTCAAGGAGGTTGGTAGCCCAGGGACATTCGGGTACTAGCCTCTGGCTCACAAGAAAACTAAACAAGTAATAAAAATCACCTGTTGTCAAGGAGGTTGGTAGCCCAGGGACATTCGGGTACTAGCCTCTGGCTCACAAGAAAACAAAACATTGCATATCAAGGAGGTTGGTAGCCCAGGGACATTCGGGTACTAACCTCTGGCTCACAAGTGCATTGCATATCAAGGAGGTTGGCAGCCCAGGGAGATTCGGGTGCTAGCCTCTGGCTCACAAGTTACAAGATGGAAATTTACAAGATGATGATCATGCATTCATGCATGCACGCATACATGATTTCTACGAGGCATACCAGAACATGACATGGGTTCTCAAGCATGAGTTTTATCGGTGTTTTCGCATTCATGTACGCACGTCGTGATGATTGTATTGTATCATGCCTTATACTGTTTCTTTTGTGATGCTTCTATTACTGCTTGTATGATATTACTGTTGTGTGTTTTTATTTTTGTTATGGTTTGCTAGTAGCTTGTACTCGCTGAGTATTCCATGCTCAGTCGTACTTTCATGTCGGCAGGTACTGAGGAAGCCCTCGACCCGGAGCCTTGGGTCGAGGAAGAGTATATAGAGGAAAGAGAGCCGGCTATTCCATTTCAGTCTCAGGCGGACCGAGACCTCGATGTGTGGCCATACCTCGACTACTGTTGAGGGGAGAGTATGAGAGGGTCTTGTGTATTTTGATATTTTGATAGGTGGGCCTGTCCACCTTAGACTTAGACATGTCTTGTATTTATGTTGACTTGGAATACTATTTTGGATCATTAGAAGAAATGAAAATTGTTTACGCTTCCGCATATATGTTAGCTTCCGCGCTCTGATTATCATTGTTAGTACTGTATTTTATTTTGTGCATTACAGGATGATTTGATAAGTACGCAGTGTGACACCTAAAATATCCCTAAACTCCTAGGGGGTATTTCGGGGCGTTACAATTTCAATGAAACATTTGCACCTGTTGCCCAACTAGAGTCCATCAGAATCTTGCTTGCTATTGCATGTCATCTCAAATTCAAACTTTTTCAGCTGGATGTCAAGAGTGCCTTTCTGAATGGCATTCTTCAGGAGGAAGTTTATGTGGAACAACCAAAAGGGTTTGAGGACCCTAATCATCCTGATCAGGTTTACTAATTAAAAAGGGCTCTCTATGGTTTGAAATAAGCTCCCAGAGCCTAGTATGAGAGACTGACTACATACCTCTTAGAAAATAGATTTTCAAGAGGGGGAGTAGACAGGACCCTATTCATTAAAAACATCAAGGATGATATGGTTATTGCTCAGATATATGTTGATGATATTGTCTTTGGTTCCACATCAGACTTACATGCACACTCAGTTGCTGAACAAATGAAGAATGAATTTGAGATGAGCATGGTTGGTGAGCTGAATTTCTTTGTTAGTTTGCAGGTAAAACAAATGAGCAATGAGATCTCTATGTCCCAAACCAAATATTCCAAAGACCTTGTAATGAAATTTGGCATGAGCTCAACTAAACATGCTCGCACTCCTATGAGCACCACCACCAAACTGAGCAAAGATACTTCAAGCAAAAGTGTCGACCAAACCACATACCAGAGTATGATTGGTAGTCTGCTTTACCTCACTGCCAGTCGTCCTGATATTGCCTTTAATGTTGGAGCTTGTGCTCGCAATCAAGCAAGCCCCAAAGAGTCACACTTACTTACTGTCAAACGAATTATTCGATATGTAAGTGGAACTCTCTCTTTTGGCCTCTGGTATCCCTTTGATACTAATGCCGTGGTTGTTGGATATTCCGATGCCGACTGGGCCGGAAATGCTGATGATAGGAAAAGCACCTCCGGACGATGATTTTATGTTGGAAACTATTTGGTTGCTTCGCTTAGCAAAAAACAGAATTTCATCTGTTTGTCTACTGCCGAGGCTGAGTACATTGTAGCCGGCAGTTGTTGCACTCGACTTCTGTGGATGAAACAGATGTTGCAAGACTACGGGATAGAATAGGGCACAATGACTGTATATTGTGATAACACAAGTGCCATCAACATCTCCAAAAATCCCGTGCAATACTCTCGCACCAAACACATAGACATTAGACACCACTTCATTCGAGAGCTTGTTGAGCAAAGTGTCATCACATTGGAATATGAGCAAATTGATACTCAACTTGCAGTTCCCCTAACCAAACCTCTAGATTCCCTTAGGTTTGAGTTTCTTAGGAATTCCATCGGTGTGTGTGGTATTGAGTGATTGAGTGCTTTTTGATAGACTAGGTAATCTCATATCCATATCTCTTCATAGCTCTATTCCTCCGGTGTATATTATTAGTTTTTACATATGGTTGTTTTTGTTTGGTTATCTTATTTCCAAAATCCAAAAACATTTAAAAATTCAGAAAAACGCTAAAAATATTTTTTTTTTCTTTTATTTAGGCATATTTTTTTTTTTAAAAAAAAGGGGGTTGTTGTTGGATTTGGTTGTTATGCTTTGGTGTGCATTGCTGAATTTTTTTTGTGCTCATAATGCTTATCCAAGATACATATTTGATCGTATTGGGTTCATGAGGATATCATACCTACCAAAATGTCTTTTAAGGGAAGTACACATAGACTATCTTGCTAAATACAGTTAGAAATATGGAAAATACTGTTGCACTATCATCTGCA
The DNA here is from genome assembly GCA_015143295.1 of Tetracentron sinense. Classification (NCBI taxonomy): domain Eukaryota; kingdom Viridiplantae; phylum Streptophyta; class Magnoliopsida; order Trochodendrales; family Trochodendraceae; genus Tetracentron; species Tetracentron sinense. The sequence continues at coordinate 17,450,457 of CM026553.1, forward strand.
CTTGAACTCTGTCTATCTTCTGCAGATGGTACATATCCCTATGAACAGGTAATGATATTAGTCATGATGGTTCTTCGAGGTGACAAAATCTGATTTGATCATGAAGGTACCATCCCTCAAAATGTGCCCTAGTTTAAAGATCTTAGGCATTGGAAAGGGCTACCTCTGGGATAGTGTGAAAGTCACTATTCGATGCAAATAGTATGAAATGGCTACCTAGGTGGACAGTAGGTATCTATTTGGGTCCCTAGAGTGAAAGCCCCTACTGCCAATAGCTAGGGCTACTTTCCCAGTAAGTGTGAAAGCCACCATTGCATCTCAAAATTTAAAAGAAAAAGACTGATCAAGAATAGCTTCACCAAACAAAAAATTCCATAAACACTGTGAGAGCAACATATGAAAAAGGGTAAAAATAGCACATAAAATTCTTCATCCTTTTGGCTTATTCTTAATGCATTTCTCAGTATTTCTTGAAACGTAGTGTTCCTGAAATGCACTAATGTCCTTATCTATCTAAGGGTGCCTACCTCTAAAGGTGTTCAGTCAGAATTTCACCTCACACACTTCACATTGATGGTATAGCTTATTACTCACTATACCTTAGCTTGTGTGACTGTGTCTTGCCATCCCATGTGCATAGTGTCGATGGAAATATCCTCATATACTCATCATTTTATGCTACACATTCTTGGACATTGTATTATTTGTTCTTGCAAAAATTTGCACATACTGGATTTGCTTATTGGAGCTATCGATTGAAATTTTTTTTGCACAATGGAGGATTTTTGAAAACTTTTTATAGCAAAATGCATAATTTTGGTTGATTTTGAGTGTTTTCAAGGAAGATCTTACCTTGCCATTCTACAAATCTGTAATTCTGCATTCTTTAATCTCCAAAACTGATTCACTTGAAGCTCTATACGATTGGTTCATGTGTCCCTTTCAAGTGTTGAAATCCTCGGGTCACTTGTATGCCATGTTATTTTGGAGGGAATTGATATTCCTTTCAGATTTTTCAGAGATTCCTCTCCAAAAGTTGCCCCATAACATGCCAAAGATCATCCCAATGCGGTCACATTCATCTCTAACACAGGTTCAGAATTCTGCAAAGTGGGTCGACCTTAAGTGATCGTTTGGTCGACCGAACACCTAAAAATGGGGTTTTCGAAACCCTCGTTGATGGTATTCATAGATTCCTTCCATTTTGGAGTCTTACCTCTACAAAAATCCAGCTGGGGTTACCGTGTTTTTAGCCCTCACATGCGTGATATCAGGCTTTCATCTTGGTTTCAAGTTTCAAGGTTTTGAAAGTTATAGACTTTCTCACCTTCTTCACGAGTGCTTCAATGCCTCAGTGCTGCCTGGATTTTCAGCTTCTTTATGCTCCAAGGTTTTCTCTCTATACTCGGGTCCTCCATACTTCCAGTGAGCTGCTCACTCAACTAGAAGTTCCCTTGATTAGCCGTATTGCATCTTCCACAGTGCCGTACGGTCATCCATCACTATTTGGTTAAGGTCTAGGGATTGTTCTTAGCACTCCCAGCCTTATCTCCTCTCCTCCACATCCTCATCAAGGTAAAACCCTACCTTCTCTTCATTTTCTTGCCTTTGGGTCTATGGCTCTTGAGTATCTTCTCCTCATTTATTCCATTCTCATGGTCGGGTCGCCCTAAGCGTTGCCTCATCACTTCTCGAGATGAAGATAATCTCCCTGAGTCTGAGGATGCATCATATGATGTTGGCCATGGCATTCATGTGGGCTGTTCGGTTCATTCTAGGGTTCCTCCACCCTCAAGTTCCCATAAGAAAGCCATGGGTGCTTCCAGTTCAAAGCCCTTGGCCAAATCAAAGGGTAAATCTCAAGTCCCCACTCCTAATGAGCTTGAAATTGTGCGATTTCGCACCACAGGGAATGAATAGCTTTATAATACTTGGCTTAAAAATAGGGCTGTTATAATTGAAAGGGTCACTGTCATTTTGGATTTTACCCATCCTGGTTTCGAGGAAATTATTGACTCTCACCAATGGTCTGGTCTTTTAAAATTGACCGGTTATGCCAGTTTAGACCTTGTTCGAGAATTTTATGCGGACATTTATTCTGTCAACCCTCGCAATTTTTCCTTTAAAACTCAGGTTCGGGATAAGAAAATTTTGTTTAATCCGGATGTCATTGCCTTTTTCATTAGTGCCCCTCGGATCTCGAGAGCCTATTACCCTTATCTCTATCCCACCGATGGGGATAAGCATGATTTGGACAAGGTGGCAAGCAATCTTTGTGATGATCCCTCACAAAAATTGACTCATCCTCATTTACCTCACTCCACTCTTTCATACTTGGGTCATCTATTTCATCTTATTATGTGTTCCAACATTCATCCCAAGGTGCATTCTACTAATCTGAGTATGGATTGGGCTCGGTTCCTATACATTGCCATGATTGGAGACACTATTAATATTGGTGCCCACATTATTAACCTCATCCTTCAGGCCATCGCTGTGCATCAAAAGTGCGCTTCTCTTCCTTTTGGTGTCCTCATCACAAATCTCTTGTTTGCTGAGGGTATTAGGGCTCGTTCCTCTGAGGCCACAAAGCCTTCCTTAGGACCCATCTTTGCTCACACCTTGACTAGTAGTATGTCACATGTTGTGATGCCGGAGCATGAGGAGGACACTGATGATGATATCGCTCATTCGGCCTCAGGTGCCGGTCCCTCCCCCAACCATGCTAGAGCTCCTCCGGGTCCCTTTTCCTTCAAGACAATGGCTGCCATGCTTGCTGATATGTCGACTGCTCAGTCGCACTTCGCTACTAATCTTCATGGACGGCTGGATTCTCATACCACTGCTACTCAGGACAGTTTTTCGGTGACTAATCGCCGGATTGATGCACTTTCCGATATGGTGCAAGCGTCTCACCAGGAGCTTCGCGATTTCCGTTCTCGATATCAAGATGATGTTGCTCGTCACTTTCCTTCGCACCAGGATGATTAGCACTTCTTGTGATGATGGCTCCAGCCTTTTTTTGTTCATCGTTTGTGCTAGACTTAGTTAGTCCGTCTTGTTTATTATGAGTCTGTGGTTGGTCTTTGTGCTATGTACCCTTGTTCCTATATATGGGATGTTACTTGCTTGTTTCTGCTTCTTAGTTCATGCTACTGCTTCGTTGTGTTTCTCTATGTTGTTGGTCTTTGATGCTAATTCTTCTTCATGCTAGGGTTGCTATTTCTACAGGATTGATTTCCCCTTGGCAATTCAGGCCAAAAAGGGGGAGAAGTTGGCTAGATAGATCAACTCATCATATGTGCAATTGTGTGTTTATGTTATGTCACATTATCACAAGTTGCATATTATATTCACATTGCTTCACTCATGGATTCACATGCTCATGATTCTGAAACCTTTGTCAGATGGGATCTTAGATTGAGGGGGAGATCTTATACTACCTTACATGATATTCATTTGCATGATGTTCATTATTTCAATGGTTTTTATTTAATGAAATTCCCCCATGCTTCACCAAGGTATTGGTTGTTTCAGTGTTTCAGGGTTAATTGATCCCTCAACGATCTCGTAAGGCATACTACTCCATGGAAGAAGTCAAAATGTCCAGTGTCATGTACTTTTCATTCTCTTTATTTCTTGTGGGTATAAGAGAATCTGTAAAGTCATGTCCATCTGTTATATTGTTTGTTTTGTCTCAGAATTGCCAAAAGGGGAGATTGTCAAGTCAAAGTGTTGTTGGCAAAATTCCAAGCCCAAAATGTTGTATATAGGTCATAGTAGGTCTCATCCAGTTTGAAGACAAAGTGAAGAAGCAGCCGTGAAGAATCTTGAAGCTACATCACTCACAATGGCTCAAAAAGTTTTGAAAGAGAGACCTAGATGACCTTAGGTTACCTCATGAAAATGACCCATTCATCATAAAAATTAAGTCAAAAAACACTAGAGGTATAGGGGATTGCATTAAGGCTTAAAAGGATAAAAACATGAAAAAAAATGCACCCCAGGGTCGACTCTGACCATTTCGGGTTGACCCTGAATAGCCCATGGTTTGTATTGTGAAATCGGGCAGAGTAAAAATTTTGGAGGTCGACCCTGGAGGATGGTTGGGTCGACCGAAGTGTACACTTTAGTCGACCGAACCATCCCCCACGGTTAACCCTGATATGGGAGTTCGGTTGTTTGCTTGGGTCGCTATAGTGGGTCGACCCAGGGATCCCCTAGGGTCGACCCTAATATGGAAAAACTTTCTAAAATTATTTTTTAGCAACTTCTAAACCCTTAAACCTTTCCTATATATATTGGACCTCTCCCAATCTGTGAGGGATATTGATTGGAGACTTTTTAGAGCACTTTGTACCTATTTGGAGTATATGAAAGCTCTTGGATTCATTAATCTTCATCTCCATTAGTTGACCTCTCAGTTGTGCAAAGTTTTCAAGCATATTTTCTCAAACTTGCATTAGATGATCCTTAATCATTAAGAGATCACCCTAGGGCTTCCACAAACCCTAAAACCCACTGTAAGCTCTTCTATGAGCATTGGTTAGCCTAAGCTAAAGCCGTCAAGGACGGAGATCGGTCTTCGGAGACCGTGGTTGATTACTTTGAGTAAGATTGGCTGGTGAGGAACCGGAGCTGCTGTTGCGGGGATCGAACGTGCTGTGTTCATGATTTGCAAGCTGAGGAATCGATACTGAGGAACGGTGTGTCGTATCCGGTTGGGTAAGATTCGAGTCTTGTATTGTTCAAATCTGCTTATAGTGAATTTTGTGCTAGACTTTATCCCGTGGTTTTTCCTGGAAGGGTTTTCCAAGTAAAAATCTTGTGTTTTCACGTGAGATTATTTGTGTGTGATTGTCTAAAATTAAAATTGGGAAAGAAATTTGAAGTAGACCTATTCACCCCCACTCTAGGTCTTAAGAGTGCATTGAAATAAGGAATTTCAAAAGCTACATAGGCAAATACTAGAGAAGATGTCGACCTCTCAGGTTAAGGATAATCTGTCAAATGGACTAACCTAAATATAAAGACAGTATATTTCTAAGGGTATCCACTAAGCAATCCATTTGCAATATAAGTACTTCTTACTTATATCCACATCTTAGTCAAGAGACCATTCTCTCAATGATTGAGATTCATCACTCCATCATATGGAACTAACAATGTGTAAGTTATTAGGAATACATTGTCCAGATGTATCTTGATTAACTTAGAACAATTTTAGGTTTACAACGAACTGGAAAAACCATATCTCCTTAGCAATCAGTTATCAACTAATTGGATGGTTTTCTTACAATGTTACCTAAGGGGCAAAGTAGTCTCATCCAATGAGATACTTTTGATATGTTACCCAATATGTGAATGTAAAATATGTATTTATTGATTAAATAGATAAATACAATTCCGGAATGGCTTTCGTGGGCATATATGTCTAACAATCTCCACTTGCACTCAAAGCCAATCTCCTATATATCTAATACCCATCAACTCTAGATGTTTCTCAAACACCTTCTGAGGTATTGCTTTAGTAAATGGTTCCGCCACGTTATCCGCTGACGCAATCTTGGATAACTCAATGTCTCCTCTCTTGACGATGTCTCGAATCAAATGGAATCTCCTTTCATTGTGCTTTGTCCTCTGATGTGCTCTAGGCTCTATAGCTTGAGCTACAGCTCCACTATTATGAAAATAAAGTGTGATAGGAGATTCAATCAAGGAGACAACACCAAGTCAAGAATGAACTTTATCCACACTACTTCCTTTGCAGCATCACATACAACAATATATTCAGCTTTAGTTGTTGAGTCAGCAGTTGTTGATTGCTTGCAATTCCTCCAACTAAATGCTCCTTTCCCAAGAGTAAAGACAAATCCTGCGGTGAACTTTCTATCATCAACATCTGCCTGAAAATCTGTTTCTGTGTACCCTTCAATAGTCAGATCTTCTACATTGTAAACCAAACAGTGGTGCATTGTCCTTTTCAAATACTTGAAAATGTGCTTAACTGTTGTCCAATGCTCAGGACCCAGATTTGATTGATATCTACTTACGATACTCACTGCGTGACAAATATCAGGTCTTGTGCACAACATAGCATACATGAGACTTTCCACTACAGATGCATATGGGATATGACTCATCTGCTCTCTTTTATCATCGGTTTTTGGAGACTTTGACTTGGAGAGATTAATTCCATTCCTACAGGGTAAGAACCCTTTCTTGGAATTTTCCATGCTATATTTGTGCAAGATCTTGTCAATATAATTAACTTGGGATAATCTCAGCATCCTTTTCTTTCGATCTCTAAACAATTTAAGACCAAGAATACAGGATGCCTAATCGAGGTCTTTGATTGCAAAGTTACATGACAACCAGATTTTAACAGTTGAAAACATTCCTACATCATTCCCAATGAGTAGAATATCATCTACATAAAGAACTAAGAAAGTTATTGCACTCCCACTGACCTTCTTATACACACATGCCTCATTCATGTTTTGTTGAAAACCAAACGATTTGATTGATTCATCAAAATGGATATTCCAACTCCGAGAAACTTGCTTAAGGCCATAAATGGATTTTATCAATTTAAAAACTTTATTATTTTGGCCATGGATTTCAAAACCTTCGGGGGCTGGTCCATATAAATATCCTCTTGAATGTTTCCATTCAAGAAAGCGGTTTTGACATCCATCTGCCATATCTCATAATTATAAAAGGCTGCAATTGATAATAGAATTTTGATGGACTTTAGCATTGCTACTGGTGAAAAGGTTTCCTCATAGTCGATACCAGCTCTTTGACTATACCATTTCGCCACAAGCCTTACTTTAAAGGTCTCTACCTTTCCATCGGATCCTCATTTCGTCTTGTAGATCCATTTGCACACAATAGGTCTAATTCCCTCAGGCTTTTCAACTAGGGTCCAGACACCATTCGAGTACATGGAGTCCATTTCAGATTCCATGCCCTTATGTCAATTATCAGAATCAATATCACATATTGCTTCTTGACAAGTGTAAGGATCATCGTCTAAGGAATCCGATTCCATAGAATATACCTCATGCTGATAAGACAATCTATCTGGAAGTCGACTGATCCTTGTACTTCTCCTAGGCTATTATGTATTTAAAGGTTCAGTTAAGACGGGATTAACCATTGTCACTTTATCTTGACTTTGCTCCTCAAGATCAATTCTAAGTCCATCTTTTTTATTGAGGATCATATCCTCTTCTAGAAAAATGACATTCCAGCTTACAAACACCTTTTGTTCGCTACGATTATAGAAATAATATCTGAGAGTTTCTTTTGGGTATCCTATAAATAGGCACTTCTCAGTCCTACTTTCCAGCTTGTCGAAGTTTTGCTTTTGCACATGAACTGGACAACCCCATATCCTGACATGCTTCAGACTAGGCTTTCGCCCATTCCATAGCTCAAATGGAGTTTTGGAAACAGACTTAGAAGTTACCTTATTCAATAGATAGATTGCAGTCTCTAATGTATATCCCCAAAAAGATATTGGCAAATCAATATTATTCATCATTGAATGAACCATATCCAATAGGGTTCGATTTATTCTTTCTGAAATACCATTAAGCTGGGGTGTTCCTGGGGGAGTCCATTGGGATAAAATTCCATTATCTTTAAGATAATCCATGAACTCATTCGAAAGGTACTCTCCTCCTCGGTCGGATCTGAGAGTTTTAATACATTTACCTGATTGCTTTTCTACTTCACTCCAGAATTCTTTGAACTTTTCAAAAGATTCCGACTTGTGTTTCATTAGATATATGAAACCAAATCTAGAAAAATCATCTGTGAATGTAATGAAGTAGACAAAGCCACCTCTGGCGGAATGATTCATGGGTCCACATACATCAGTGTGAATTAATTCCAATATACTTGTGGCTCTCATAGGTTTGCCTATAAATGGCCTTTTGGTCATTTTACCTTGCAAACAAGGTTCACAAGTTGGATAAGGTTCAACATGTAAATGGTTTAAAGGACCATCCTTTACCAATCTGTTGAGCCTATCCAAATTGATATGGCCTAATCTGAGATGCCATAAATATGTTGGATTCATAGACTCTCTACCTCTTTTCTGAGGTGTCATACTGGTGGACTCTTTATCCTCAATATTATTTACAAAATTGCTTATACGATCAAGATAATAAAGACCATTAGACAATGTACCGAAAACAATAAAACTATTATTGTATTTGATAACTACATTATTATCAAAATGCACTGAATAACCTTAAAGATTAGACTAGAAACAGAAATCAATTTTTTGTGCATGTCTGGCACATATAAACAGTCTTTCAAAAATAAGATCCTATTAAAAGCAAATTCTAAAATATAAGTTCCGATGGTGATTGCAGCAACGGTTGCTTCCGTTCCCATCCTTATTTTGACTTCCCCATCATTGAGATTTCTGCTCTCCTAAAACCCCTGTAACATATTACAAATATGTGAGGTAGATCCACTATCTACACACCAAGAGTTTGAGGAACCAATAATGAAATTGGATTCAATGATGAAAGATTCTGACATACCTTCCAAAGGCTTGTCCTTGAGGGATGCTAAGTAAACTTTGCATTTCCTCTTCCAGTGACCTGGTTTCTTGCAATAGAAGCAGACATTCTGATTCATTTCCTTGTCCTTTTTCTCAGAAGCTTTCTTGTTCTTGTTCTTACCCTTCTTGCCTTTTAGGAACTTGGAGAAATTGGACTTGTTCTTTTTTTAGCCTTTGCCCTTAGGCTTGGGCCTTGAAGGTCCAACTCCCTCTACCACATTTGCATAGAGAATAGTATGTTTCATAAGGTCCTCAGCTCTTTGTAACATGTTTAGGAGCTCTGGCAGAGATGTCTCCAATTTGTTCATGCTGAAATTCAACACAAGAGCAGAAAAGGATTCCGGGAGAGAGTTCAAGATCACATCCGTTTGACTCTGTTGATCAAGATCTGCTCCAACGGTCAAGAGTTCATTAATGAACCCCATCATCTTGACAACATGCTCCCGGACTGGGCTACCATCAGACATCTTGGTCCCCATCAGTCCTTTCATTGCCAACTGCCTAGCAGTTCTGTTTTGTTCCCCAAACATCTCCCTGAATCTCCCTGAGATTAGTCAATATGTCCTTAGCTATAGCGAAACCCTCGTGTTGTTGCTGAAGGACATTTGACATGGATGCAAGCATGTAGCATTTGATCAAACTATTTGACTCATGCCACTTTGAGGCTTTCTCAACTGCCTCAGGGGTCTGAACTGCCTCATCAAATTCCAGATAGTCGGATGTGAGGACATAAGCTATCTTTTGAGAGATAAACACAATGTCATGGTTTCTTTCCTAGTCCACAAAATTTGGACCAGTCAACCGATTCTCTTCTAGAATCTTAGAAAGGGGATTCATGGCTTATCTACACAATAAAATAAGCATAAGTTATTACATTTATTTTCACACATATATTCATCGGATTTTTGGGATTTTAAAATTTGATGATCCTCTCATCTTTCTTCAAATTTCATCATTCCCTTCAGTATATGAAATTAGGGAATAAACCTTTTATTCCAGATGAGTATTGGGATCCTCACAACACACATGTAATCTTCCATACTAAGATAGTATCACACATGCACTACAAGGTGGATAGTAATCATCCATCACTGAGCATCTCATGTATAACTCTTTATGTAAATCAGTGATTCCCAATTTTGTTGCGACCTATAAGGACAACATGACTGTCACTGTGTCAGCCGCCATGTTTCCTTGTTTAAGTGAAACCTATTATTCTCAGTTGTCATATGATCAAGTAGAGATGTGCCCCCATGCTAGTTGATACTCCCCATCAGGTCATATACACACCTATCTACAATAGAAATAATGCAATAGGAGTTTAATTTAGACTGAATTATGTCGAACTCATATTAGAGAGACAAGACTCAGGCTAATTAATTCCTAGTCTTTATTGATAATGGAAGGCCTTAAGATTAATAATCTCATTTATTATCACTTAATATTTTTCTTGAAGGGAACAAATATAAACAAGCATGATTATATCGTTATCCAAATATTCATCATATGAATTATGAAAATTTTTGATAATAGGATTATCAAGGAGTGATCAACTCCTACTAGCCCTCACAGGGGGTTTTGATCATTAGGGTTTTCACCTTATAATCAAAACCTACTCATACCTATAACCTTAGGGTAATTGGATGTCAGTTTAGTGATCCATCTACGATTAATGTCTTTTCAGACATGATTATCCAATAATCTCATATGCAAAGATTTTACGTAAAAATCTCCGCATGGGTCACAAACTCCATGTCCAAAAGAGTACTAGTAATGTATTGTGTCTAAATATAAATAATTTATAATTAAACACAATCCATTAATAGAAGTAAAATCCAATTATCCTAAATTATCATAAAAGCGATAATCACAATTATCGCAACTTCCAGGCTAAAGGAAATACTATTAATCATCACATGAATAATAATATAATAATTATAATCATATTATAATCTCACAATGAGTTCACAAAAATCATACGACCTTATTTAATTACAACGGGAGAATTAGATAAAGCTCTACTACAATTTGCTATCTTGCAATGATTCTCCGGGCATCTCCTTCGGTTGATTTATTCCACCATAAATCAGCAACCCTATTCTAAAAATAAGAAAAAAGGGGTAGGGAGGGGAAAGAGAAGGAGGTATGATTTGTGGAACCCATCCGACACATAAAATAATTATTTATCATGATAAATATTGTATATATTATGTATGCTAGCTCGGGGCTCTTAGAATAAATTAAACAATTTAATTTAATTTTAATTAGGATCTCTAATTCCTTAAGGCCTTTAACCAATTTTATTTATCTATATATACCTATCCCTATTAAAATTTTGAGAGGTTTTGGAATCATCCAAACCTGAAATTAGTATCACACTAATTTCTAGGGCTTAATTTTTATTCCCTCAATAATTACAGGGAGACCCCTTAGCCCTACAAATGATTATCTAATAATCAAGAAGTGATCAAGAATCAAAAAGATTCATCACTAGGGGTAGCCGAAATTTATTGGGAGGGTAATATGATCTAATAAAAATTGGTTATGCCCTAAAATCCAAGAGAAGCATAGCCAAGGCTCTGATACCACTGAAAGTATGCCTCTTTTTAATTTTAGAAAAATAGTTCTTGGGGGGCATACATCGAATCCCAAGATCTGACTAAGATTCTAATTTATTTTAATTCACTAAGAGTCAAAAAAACTTCACAAGCGTCAAGTCTCCTTCGCAATCCACACGGACCTTCTTTTTCTTTAAAGCTTTCTCTATTGGAAGCTAATGGCCCTTCCAAATATTCAGCCCTAGGATCTTGAAATAAAGATCCAATCTTTATCTTCAAGAAAGGTTCTTGATCTTCTTCTTGATATTCAAAAGCTAGAACTCAAGATAACAAGAAAGGGGGAAGAAGAGGGCTGACCATACACCTTAGGAAAGGGAGAGAGGGGCGTGAGATTGAGGGAGGAGAGGGATTCCAAAAATCTAGAAAAAAATTGTTTGCAACCCTTGGACGTCCTCTCATATATATAGATCCATCTTGGATCTTATCCTTATCCTAATCCAATTAGGATATCCTAAATTTGTTTCCTTATTGATTTCTCCATAATTAATTAGGATTAATAAAAATAGAAACTAATCATATCTATTAGTAACAAACTAACCATATCCTTATCCTAATCCAATTAGGATTCCTTGATTAGTAAGAAACTAATACAATCCTTGCCCAACAAGGAATCTTTAATTAGTAACTAACCTTATCCAATAAGGAGAGTAGTAATTAGAAACTAATTAAATAATAATAACTATTATTATCTCCATGAAGTGGGCATCCCACCCTAGGTGGGCCCCACTCCACATGCCCATAAGGGTTCTTAATCTTCTTTGCTCACTTTACTTATTCTTTTAAAATATTCCCCAATGGGTCCTACCCATTTTGTTTTTCACATCTAATGTGATTCCACCTTTTTTGGAGGGAGATCTTTCATATCTTTCGAGATCCACCAGAGCTTCACTATACTATATGGTGATTACTTAGAGAAATTAATTAATTGAATAAATGATTAAATAAATACTTTAAGAAACTCCTTATGTGTGGGATCTAAAGGTGTAGAAACCCAAATCTTCGTTTCACTAAGTAGTGAATAGTGTGTGAATAGTGTTCAAGTGTAGTCTTGTACACTTGTGGGTTTATACTAATGAAAATATTTGGATATATGGTGTGCATGTGTTAATGGATATATGTAGCCTAAAGGAGTGTGTTGTGAGTGTATAAGGTGTTGGAATTGGATTGGAGAAGGTCCAGGTAGTGGAAAAAGGGTTTTTTGCAGCAAAACAGGGGAGCACCGATCGCTTGATGATAAACACCGATCGACCAGTCATCTACCGATCGATCGGTAGCTGTCGACTGGTCAAATATTTTGTATGGGGAAAAATTCCAGAGAGGGTGTTTTCAACCGATCTCTCGGTCGAAAACACCGATCGATCGGTAAGCCACCGATCGCTAGGTCCTGACCACCGATCAATCGGTTATATGCAGATTTTCTTCATTAAGGGTTTTTAAGTCTTTAACTAACACCCCTTTGCCTATAAAAGGCCCAACTCGTGTCTTAGGATTTCAGAAACCCTTGAGGCATATTTTGAGGAGAGTTTGAGAGGAAAGAAGAAGGAGAAAGCTAGGGTTTGCTCAAAGCTTGAAGGAGAAGATCAAATCTTCCCTTCGTTGGTGTTTCTTAACAAAGAACTCGAGGTTTTCACGTGTTCCAAGCCCTTAGAATCAAAGTCATTGATTTCACCAAGGTAGATACATTCTACTACTAAACTTCTGATAATACTAGTTACCACATGATGTTCTACTTATTCTATACCATAAACAGAGTCTCACCTTGGGGAGCTCCGGTGCTCTTCTTGAAGAAGAAGGATGGGTCACTGCGTATGTGCATTGACTGCAGACAGCTAAATAAAGTCACTATTAAGAATCGTTATCCATTGCCTCGGACAGATGACTTGTTTGACCAGTTGAAGGGCGCGATGTTTTTCTCAAAGATCGATCTTCTATCAGGGTATCATTAGTTGAAAATCAAGGCTGAATACATTCTGAAGACAGCATTCAGAACCCGATACGGTCATTACGAGTTTTTGGTTATGTCTTTTGGACTGACTAACTCGCCGGCTGTATTTATGGATCTAATGAACCGGGTGTTCAGATCGTCTCTCGATCGGTGTGTGATTGTGTTCGTCAATGATATCCTGGTGTATCCGCAAACACAGGATGATCACACGAAGATCTCCGTCTGGCATTGCAGACTCTTCAAGAGCATAGCTTGATGCTAAGTTGAGCAAGTGCAAGTTCTTGCTGGACAAGGTGTCATTTCTTGGTCATATGGTGTCCTCCAAGGGTATCTCAATCAACCCTGAGAAAATTGAGGTAGTAATGAACTGGGAAAGGCCGAAGAGTGTTACCGAGATTCATAGATGTCACGCCCCAAAATACCCCCTAGGAGTTAAGGGATACTTTAGAGGTGACTACGTGTACCTGTCAAACCATCCTGTAATGCAAGAGGCTAAACATAATATAATTCAATGAAAATCAGAGCGCGGAAACTAAACATAAGTGCGGAAGCATAAGCCAACTTTTCTTTTCTTCTATAACTCCAAATAGTATTCCAAGTTAACATATACCAAATACAATCAAAGTAAAGGTGGACATGCCCACCTATCAAAATACAAAAGGAACTCTCTAATCCTCTCCTCTCAACAGTAGTCGAGGTATGGCCACACATCCAAGTCCCCATCCTCCTGAGACTGCCATGGGATAGGTGGCTCCCTCTCCTCTACATACTCCTCCTCGACCCAAGGCTCGGGGTCGAGGACATCCACAGTACCTGCCGACATAAAAGTACGGCTGAGCATGGAATACTCAGCGAGTACAAACTACTAGCTAACCATAACAATAGCGAAAGCATAACAACAGTGAGCAATACAAGATATTGATTTAAAGCAATAGTGAAAGCATAAGATACAAAGCCATATCTTGACATGCGTGTATGAATGCAAAAAAAAACCTCGGTAAAACTCATGTCTCGGAAACCCTTTTCGTGTCTCGGTCAAATCATGTATGTGTATCGTGTCTTGTCTTGTATTTCATGTCTTGATTTGTTCTTGACTTGTATACTTGTGAGCCAGAGGCTAGCACCCTTCCTTGGGCTACCAACCTCCTTGTCATGTTCTTGTTCCATTTCTCTTGTGAGCCAGAGGCTAGCACCCTTCCTTGGGCTACCAACCTCCTTGTCATGTTCTTGATTCGTTTCCCTTGTGAGCCAGAGGCTAGCACCCTTCCTTGGGCTACCAACCTCCTTGTCATGGTCTTGATTCGTTCCTCTTGTGAGCCAGAGGCTAGCACCCTTCCTTGGGCTACCAACCTCCTTGTCATGTTCTTGATTCATTTCTCTTGTGAGCCAGAGGCTAGCACCCTTCCTGGGGCTACCAACCTCCTTGTCATGTTCTCTCTTGCATTTCACTTGTGAGCCAGAGGCTAGCACCCTTCCTTGGGCTACCAACCTCCTTGTCATGTTCTTGATTCATTTCATATACAAATACAATCTTGGAAAAAACCCGGTTTCATGCATGCATGCGTGCTTGTGTGCTTGTCAATAGTGGTAATCATGATGACATACTTGAATGGGCGGATCACATGACTATGGCATTTCAATCCTTAACATAGTGGTATGAAAATTTAGGCAACATATAGCACATTTGAGCAATTTATCATTCTTAAGAAAATTTACACAATTTCTATTTCCATTTTCTTCATTAAGTCCATTTATCCCTTGTTTAGTCATTTTATCAAACACACGGTGGGCCACATTTCTTAGTCCTTCCATTTCCCTTATTTAGTGCGTATTTTTCATCAAGACATCAAGGTACATTTGTTATTTGTAAAGTGCCCATCTTCCATTTTCCATTTCACACATCACACAACATCCATACGGCATCCAATCGCCTCAATCGACATCCCATCCACACATCCATACCTTTTTCTTATCTTGTTTATATTTAGTGGAGATGATACATTTTATAAGGAAGAAAACATACTACCAAGAGTCACATTTCACAATAGAAAATCTAGACTATTGCTAAAGAAAGTTAGTAGAGTGTACTAACCTTAGATCAAGGTTTGATCTTGAAGAAACCTTGAAATAGAAGCTCTATTTGGAAGGAGGAAGCCTTTGCTTGAAGGGGACTTGAGTTGGGGGAAGAAACCTCTTTCAAAACATGAGTGAGTGCTGCCCTAGCTTGGAGAATGCACCTCCACACGAGCTTGAGTTGAAATCGTGAAGAAAACGTGCTTGGGGACGATCTAGGGTCTTCACCCCTTTGATTTCTTCTCCAAAAGCAACCTAGGTTTAGGGCTTTCTCCTCCTCTCTCTCTATCTCTCAAAATCCCTCAAATGTTGTAAGTGAGGCCTCAAAGGGTCGAGCAAACCCTTATGGGTAAGGGTTTAACACCCAAAAGACGAAAACGTCCTTACTGAAATTTCTGCAAAAACGCGAAGACCGAGCGATCGGTGGTTATGACTGATCGATCGGTTGCCTACCGAGCGATCGGTGTTTATGACCGATCGACCGGTCAAAAACTCACTCTCTGGAAAATTTCCCCATACAAAATTTCTGACCGCGCGATAGCTACCGATCGATCGGTTATGGACCGATCGATCGCGGACTGGACCGAGCGATCGGTTCTCTGTATGTCTGGACTATTTTGACCATATCTTTTGACTAGCTCGTCGGATTTCGACGATTCAACTTGCGTTGGGTTCGTCTTTCGGAATTTCCGATTTCTCCCTTATTTATTAATTAGACTATAAAAACGGCCAATTAGCTACGAAGGTGGTATTCATTAAAGATGAAAAAGTCTGGGGTGCTACATTCTCCCCCCCTTACAAAAATTTCGTCCTCGAAATTTGGACAATGCGTGCTTTACAATTTAAACAACTTAGCATAACAATTTGAAACAAAATTACAAGTCATACATAAAATCATTCAAACAACTCGGGGTGCTTCGCCTTGACTTCGGCCTCACGTTCCCATGTAGCCTCTTCTCGAGCGTGATGTTGCCATTGCACGAGAACTAGCGGAATAGTCTTGTTGCGAAGTACTTGGTCTCTTCGATCCAAAATATGAACCGGCTTCTCAACCAAAGTGAGATCCTCTCGAATCTCAACCGGATCAAGTTTGATGACGTGAGAAGGATCCGGGATGTACTTCCGAAGCTGGGAGATATGAAACACGTTGTGGACCGCCGCCATGTGAGCGGGCAAAGCAACACGGTAAGCCACCTCGCCAACTCGAGTAATGATCTCGAACGGACCCACATATCTCGGGCTAAGCTTGCCTCTCTTCCCGAATCGCATAACACCTTTGGTCGGTGAAATCCTTACAAACACAAAATCACCGACTCGGAATTCAAGATCCCTCCTTCGGTTGTCGGCATAGCTTTTCTGTCTATCTTGTGCGGTCTTCAACCTCTCCCGGATAAGCTTGACCCTATCCGCAGTTTGTTCAATTAACTCGGGGCCCAAAATCTTTCTTTCTCCCACTTCATCCCAATACAACGGGGATCTACAACTTCTTCCGTACAAAGCCTCGAAAGGCGCCATTTGTATGCTTTCTTGATAACTATTGTTGTAAGCGAATTCCACCAAAGGTAGGTGATCTTCCCAACTTCCCTTGAAGTCTAGCATACATGCTCGGAGCATATCTTCAATAACCTGATTCACCCTCTCGGTTTGCCCGTCGGTCTGTGGGTGGAAAGCGGTGCTAAAGTCTAATCGGGAGCCCATTGCACCTTGAAAACTTTTCCAAAACCTGGATGTGAATCTTGGGTCTCTATCCGACACAATACTCACTGGCACCCCGTGTAATCGGACTATTTCCTTGATGTATAGCTCCGCTAACTGATTGGAGTTGAATGTAGTCCGGTACGGTAAGAAATGAGCGGACTTCGTGAGTCTATCAACAACTACCCATATAGCATCGGTCTTCCTAACCGTCTTCGGCAATCCCACGATAAAGTCCATAGAGATATGTTCCCATTTCCACTCGGGAATAGGGAGGGATTGCAAAAGTCCAGCCGGTCTCCTATGTTCGGCTTTGACTTGTTGGCACACCAAGCATTTAGACACATACTCCGCTATTTCTCGCTTCATGTTCCGCCACCAGAAATGCTTCTTCAAGTCCCTATACATTTTGGTACCCCCGGGGTGAACGGTGTACTTGGACCGGTGAGCCTCGTACAAGATTTCTCGCTTAAGCTTCTCATCGGCTGGGACACATACTCTTCCCTTGAAAGTGATAATTCCATCTTCCCTCGCCGTAAAGTCCTTACTGCCACTTTTAACTGACTTGTCTCGGCAAGAAAGTAGTTCGGCATCCATTTCCTGCAACTCCTGGATCATGCTCAACATAAATGGCCTAACTGTGATGCTAGCCATTACCGGCCCATAGGTAGGGAGACTAAAACTGATGTCGAGGTTGGATGCATCCTCCAGCAATCTCCACTCCTTCAGCATCATATGCGCCAAAAGTCCAGTAGGCTTTCGGCTAAGAGCATCGGCTACTACATTTGCCTTGCCCGGGTGGTATTGAATGGAGCACTCATAGTCTTTCAAAAATTCTACCCATCTTCTTTGCCTCAGGTTCAACTCTTTCTGGGAAAACAAATACTTAAGGCTTTTATGATCTGTGAATACCTCAAATTGTTCCCCATAAAGATAATGTCGCCAAATCTTCAATGCAAACACAACTGCGGCGAGTTCTAAGTCATGAGTGGGGTAATTCTTTTCATGCTCCTTCAATTGTCTTGATGCGTAGGCAATGACTTTCTTATGCTGCATAAGGACACACCCAAGTCCGATATGCGAAGCATCGCTATATACCTCATAACCACCATGTCCGGATGGCACAGTAAGGACAGGGGCTGTGGTGAGGCGTTTCTTCAACTCTTGGAAACTTACTTCACATCGGTCACTCCAACTGAACCTTGCACTTTTTCTTGTCAAGTAGGTGAGAGGTGCAGCCAAACTGGAGAATCCCTCCACAAATCTCCGGTAGTAGCCTGCCAACCCGAGGAAACTACGTATCTCCGTAACGCTCTTGGGCCTCTCCCAACTCATGACTGCCTCAACCTTGGCTGGATCTACAGAAATACCCTCGGCCGACACCACGTGTCCAAGAAATGCGACTTTCTCTAGCCAGAACTCGCACTTACTCAATTTGGCATATAGCCTATGCTCTCTCAACATCTCCAGAGCAAGACGGAGGTCTCGTGCGTGATCTTCCCGTGTCTGGGAATACACCAAAATGTCATCAATGAATGCAATCACGCATCGATCCAAGTAAGATCGGAACACCCGGTTCATCAAATCCATGAATGCCGCCGGTGCATTCGTCAGCCCAAAAGGCATGACAAGGAACTCGTAATGCCCATACCGAGTCCTGAAAGCCGTCTTCTGAACATCTTCCGCCTTGATCCTTAATTGGTGATACCCCGATCTAAGATCAATTTTGGAGAAGAATCTCGCTCCCTTCAGTTGGTCGAACAAGTCATCGATCCTTGGCAAGGGATAACGATTCTTGATAGTTACCTTGTTCAACTGACGGTAGTCTATACACATTCTCATCGACCCGTCTTTCTTCTTTACAAAAAGGACCGGAGCTCCCCACGGTGACACACTTGGTTGGATGAAACCAAGTTGTTGTAACTCCTCAATTTGCTTCTTCAATTCTTCAAGCTCTATCGGGGCCATTCTATATGGGGCTCTTGAAATTGGAGCGGTGCCCGGAGTAAGCTCTATAGTGAACTCAATCTCCCGATTCGGAGGTAACCCGGGAAGTTCCTCCGGAAACACGTCCAAGAAATCACTCACGACCGGAATGGCCGAGGAGTTTTGTGCTTCTAGGTTTATTACACTCAAGGCTGCGAGGCGAGCAATGTCCCTCTCTCTTAATCCTCGGAAGTGAAAAGGCTTACCCCCTTCCGGCTTGAAATTCACCATCTTCTCAAAACACGCAACATGCCCGTGATGGTTTGACAACCAATCCATCCCTAAGATGACATCAAAATCCAAGTCTTGAAAATCTAGGACGATGAGATCGGCTAACAGTTCATTCTCCCCCACTTGAACCACACTATCCCCGAATATCTTGTCCGTATCAACTGACTTGCCGAGTGGAGTTGCAATGGTCAACTCCTGCTTTAACGGAGTAGCCTCAGTCAAAAATCCCTTTGCGAAACTAGGCGACACAAAGGAGTGAGTGGATCCTGTGTCGATCAACACTCGGGCAAGACATTCGTTCACTAACAAAGCGCCTGTGCGATTAAGTGACTACTATTAGTAGATTTCAAACAAAAAGCATCATACATAGGTAACCCTTAGTATAGAAACTCACAAAGCAAACCATAGAAATGTTACACAATTTAAATTCTAGAATTCGTGCGTACCTTGCACGACATCGTCGGATGCACGTGCGTCTCTCTCCGATAGAGCAAAAACTCGACCCTGAGTGGCTGGGCGAGGAGGCCGGGTAGACTGTGAGGCCCTCGAAGCCTGAGAAGAGCTAGGCTGAGATGTCTACCTCACCGGGGGCCTGCTCCCTGAAGACTGAGTTGGCAATTGATGCCGGGGACAATCTCGAATCATGTGGCCTTGGTCGCCACAATGAAAACAGCCTCCTGTAGCCTTCCGACATTCCCCTGCTGGATGCCTCCTTCCACAAAGGGTGCAGACATCATGTGAATAAGTGGGAGGAGTATAACCCGTAGCCTGAGTCACTGCGGGACGAGGAGCATATGAGGTAGCCGGGCGAAAGGCCGGTGGAGCCAAAGGGCGGAGAGCCTATGGTGCCGAGTACATCCTCTGTGACTGAGCCGGCCCTGCGAACTGATAAGACATAGTCCTAGCTCTCTTCTCCCCTGAACTACTAGACTGTCCCTTCTCTATTCCTCTTCTCTTAAAGAACTCTTCGGAATTCGACTCGGCCAACAATGCCTTGTCCACAACTTCTGAATATGTCTCATGTCGGAACATTGAGACACGATCCTTGAGGTAGGCCTTCAACCCCCTCTCGAATTTCCGGGCCTTCATAGCCTCGGTAGCTATCATGTGTGGAGCAAATCGAGATAGCTCTGAGAACTTGGCTTCGTAAGCCGCTACAGACATATTACCTTGCTCCAAGGAAATAAATTCAATTTCTTTCTTTTCTTTCATCCCAACCGGAAAGTATTTCTTGTAGAAAACATCCAAGAATTCTCCCCATGTCCATTCTTGGCCTTGTCGGGTCAACTCTCGGGTCCGAAGTGCAGACTTCCACCAATGGTCGGCCTCGCCTTCAAGCATAAAGGCAGCCCATGTGACTCTCTCTACTTCCGTAGGTGCCAAAACCGAGAATATCTTCTCAAGTTGCCGAATCCAACTCTCGGCAATAAGTGGATCAATGCTTCCACAAAAAGTTGGAGGCCTCATCCTCCGGAAAGCTTCTATCCCGGCTTGGGCTCGGTTAGGAGGAGCTGGTATAAGTGCCGCATTAGGCGGGGTGGCCGGTTGCCTTGCCGCCAACATAGCCAAAGTCTCGGCTATGGATGCGAATGCTTGGGCAAAGTCGGACTGATCATCACCCGATGGAGCATCACCTCCATTACCCCTCGTGTTGTACCCGCGACCCCGGGTATTGCGTCTCATGATTTCTCCTGAGAACGACAATACAGCATGAGTCTACCTTGGATACGCATTTAGTACAAATTTTTTTTTTTTTTTTTTTTTTTTTTCGCAATTCACTCAATACATATTCATCAAGCACATTTAATAAGTACAACACAAATAATGTACACATGGTATATAACACAATAGCATAACATACAATCCGTGTTCCTAGCGTAGGACTCTATGTTCGGTTGAAGTTCAACCCATTTTGACTAAGACTAACTTGTTAGTCTATACTTGGAATACAACTCTCTAAGGTGATTCTAATACCTTGTTCAATCATCTAAGTGACCCTATGGACTCTAATGCCTAGAGCTTTGATACCACTTCTGTCACGCCCCAAAATACCCCCTAGGAGTTAAGGGATACTTTAGAGGTGACTACGTGTACCTGTCAAACCATCCTGTAATGCAAGAGGCTAAACATAATATAATTCAATGAAAATCAGAGCGCGGAAACTAAACATAAGTGCGGAAGCATAAGCCAACTTTTCTTTTCTTCTATAACTCCAAATAGTATTCTAAGTTAACATATACCAAATACAATCAAAGTAAAGGTGGACATGCCCACCTATCAAAATACAAAAGGAACTCTCTAATCCTCTCCTCTCAACAGTAGTCGAGGTATGGCCACACATCCAAGTCCCCATCCTCCTGAGACTGCCATGGGATAGGTGGCTCCCTCTCCTCTACATACTCCTCCTCGACCCAAGGCTCGGGGTCGAGGACATCCACAGTACCTGCCGACATAAAAGTACGGCTGAGCATGGAATACTCAGCGAGTACAAACTACTAGCTAACCATAACAATAGCGAAAGCATAACAACAGTGAGCAATACAAGATATTGATTTAAAGCAATAGTGAAAGCATAAGATACAAAGCCATATCTTGACATGCGTGTATGAATGCAAAAAAAAACCTCGGTAAAACTCATGTCTCGGAAACCCTTTTCGTGTCTCGGTCAAATCATGTATGTGTATCGTGTCTTGTCTTGTATTTCATGTCTTGATTTGTTCTTGACTTGTATACTTGTGAGCCAGAGGCTAGCACCCTTCCTTGGGCTACCAACCTCCTTGTCATGTTCTTGTTCCATTTCTCTTGTGAGCCAGAGGCTAGCACCCTTCCTTGGGCTACCAACCTCCTTGTCATGTTCTTGATTCATTTCTCTTGTGAGCCAGAGGCTAGCACCCTTCCTGGGGCTACCAACCTCCTTGTCATGTTCTCTCTTGCATTTCACTTGTGAGCCAGAGGCTAGCACCCTTCCTTGGGCTACCAACCTCCTTGTCATGTTCTTGATTCATTTCATATACAAATACAATCTTGGAAAAAACCCGGTTTCATGCATGCATGCGTGCTTGTGTGCTTGTCAATAGTGGTAATCATGATGACATACTTGAATGGGCGGATCACATGACTATGGCATTTCAATCCTTAACATAGTGGTATGAAAATTTAGGCAACATATAGCACATTTGAGCAATTTATCATTCTTAAGAAAATTTACACAATTTCTATTTCCATTTTCTTCATTAAGTCCATTTATCCCTTGTTTAGTCATTTTATCAAACACACGGTGGGCCACATTTCTTAGTCCTTCCATTTCCCTTATTTAGTGCGTATTTTTCATCAAGACATCAAGGTACATTTGTTATTTGTAAAGTGCCCATCTTCCATTTTCCATTTCACACATCACACAACATCCATACGGCATCCAATCGCCTCAATCGACATCCCATCCACACATCCATACCTTTTTCTTATCTTGTTTATATTTAGTGGAGATGATACATTTTATAAGGAAGAAAACATACTACCAAGAGTCACATTTCACAATAGAAAATCTAGACTATTGCTAAAGAAAGTTAGTAGAGTGTACTAACCTTAGATCAAGGTTTGATCTTGAAGAAACCTTGAAATAGAAGCTCTATTTGGAAGGAGGAAGCCTTTGCTTGAAGGGGACTTGAGTTGGGGGAAGAAACCTCTTTCAAAACGTGAGTGAGTGCTGCCCTAGCTTGGAGAATGCACCTCCACACGAGCTTGAGTTGAAATCGTGAAGAAAACGTGCTTGGGGACGATCTAGGGTCTTCACCCCTTTGATTTCTTCTCCAAAAGCAACCTAGGTTTAGGGCTTTCTCCTCCTCTCTCTCTATCTCTCAAAATCCCTCAAATGTTGTAAGTGAGGCCTCAAAGGGTCGAGCAAACCCTTATGGGTAAGGGTTTAACACCCAAAAGACGAAAATGCCCTTACTGAAATTTCTGCAAAAACGCGAAGACCGAGCGATCGGTGGTTATGACCGATCGATCGGTTGCCTACCGAGCGATCGGTGTTTATGACCGATCGACCGGTCAAAAACTCACTCTCTGGAAAATTTCCCCATACAAAATTTCTGACCGCGCGATAGCTACCGATCGATCGGTTATGGACCGATCGATCGCGGACTGGACCGAGCGATCGGTTCTCTGTATGTCTGGACTGTTTTGACCATATCTTTTGACTAACTCGTCGGATTTCGACGATTCAACTTGCGTTGGGTTCGTCTTTCGAAAACGCACATTTCTGACATTTCGGAATTTCCGATTTCTCCCTTATTTATTAATTAGACTATAAAAACGGCCAATTAGCTACGAAGGTGGTATTCATTAAAGATGAAAAAGTCTGGGGTGCTACAATAGATCTCTGACCTACCTCACACGAAAGAATGCAAAGTTCACTTGGAGTGACAAGTGTGAGGAAAGTTTCATGCGATGAAAAAGAAGCTTACCACTGCCACTATTCTCACGGTCCCGTCTGGAAGCGGTGGCTTTGAAGTCTATAGCGATGTTTCACTTGTCGGGCTTGGGTGTGTTCTTATGCAGTATAAACAGGTGGTTGCCTATGCTTCTCGCCAGTTGAAGGAGCATGAGCAGAACTACTCCACGCACGATCTAGAGCTTGCCGCAATCATCTTTGCGCTAAAGATTTAGCGTCACTACCTATATGGGGAAGAATTCATTGTGTTCACGGATCACAAGAGCTTGAAGCACCTCTTCCTTCAGAAGGAGTTAAATATGAGGCAGCGTCGATGGATGGAGTTCATGAAGGACTATAATTGTTCTATTCAGTACCATCCGGGTAAGGTGAACGTAGTAGCCAATGCACTTAGTGAAAGTATGCCTCTTTTTAATTTTAGAAAAACAGTTCTTGGGGGGCATACATCGAATCCCAAGATCTGACTAAGATTCTAATTGATTTTATTCAATGAGAGTAAAAATCACAATACCTTTGCGACTTTTAAATTGTTAAGTCAAATCTACGATAAAAGCGATACTGGAAAAACTTCACAAGGGTCAAGTCTCCTTTGCAATCCACACGGACTTTTTTTTTCTTTAAAGCTTTCTCTAATGGAAGCTAATGGCCCTTCCAAATATTCAGCTCTATGAATCTTGAATAAAATATCCAATCTTTATTCTTCAAGATGGGTTCTTGATCTCTTCTTGATATTCAATTTAAGAATACAAGAGAACAAGAATGGGGAAAGGTGGGGCTGACCGTACACCACAAAAGGAGAGAGGGAGGCTTGGGCGTGAGATAATGAGGGAGGAGAGGATTTCCTAAAATCTGGAAATTTTGAGAATGCCCAAAGATGTGGACATCCAACCCTCTTTATAGATCCTTCTTGGATCTTGACCTTATCCTAATCCAATTAGGATATCCTCAATTATTTTCCTTTTTGATTTCTCCATAATTAAATAGGATTAATCAAAATAAAAACTTATCTCATCCATTAGTGTCCAACTAGTCTTATCCTTATCCTAATCCAATTAGGATTCCTTGATTAGCAAGAAACTAATACACTCCTTGTCCAATAAAGAATCTTTAATTAGTAACTAACTAACTAACAAACCTTATCGAATAAGGTGTTTAATTAATTAGAAACTAATTAATGACTAACAAAATAGAATCCTCCATGAAGTGGACGTCCCACCCTAGGTGGGCCCCACTCCCACATGCCCTCATGGGTTCTAAACCCCTTTTGGTCAATTTAAATATTCTTTTAAAATATTTCCCAATGGGTCCTACCCATTTGGTTTTTCACATATAATGTGATTCCATCTTTTAGAGCTTCACTATACCATATAGTGATTTCTTAGATAAATTAATTAATTTAATAAATTATTAAATTAAATACTTTAAGAAAGTCCTTGTTTGTGGGATCGAAAGGGATCTCCTATTTCCGGTTGTGGGACCAAGCTTTCCTATACTCCATTAGGATTATAGAATTGTATCTATATCCTCGGACTTCCACCAATCACAATTAATGTCCATTAACACAATGTGATTAACCTCCAGAAAATAGAGAATTAGTTGCAGGTATTTCTATCTCAAGATTTGTTTACAGATTAGTCACTCCACTTCCAATATTGTTATAAGCTTACGGGACAATATCTAATACTGTCTTTAATCCCTGGCTTATATTGAGAACTCATTCTCTTTGATACTTTTAGTCAAACTTCGACTTTCAAAACAATTTAGAAATTCTTTAAAAGAAATAATAATATTAATTACATTTCTTTTATATAGAAAATAAACTCCTCGATAAAACCATTTCAACGATAAATACCAGCGCTGGGTTTTTCAAGTCCGGTTTTGACAAGTATCAACTCAATATTATTTACTCTATAAGAGTAGTGGAATCCTTGTTGAGCATACACACACTTCTTCTAGTACAGCGTACATAACCCAACGAGCCCGTATTTAGTCCGGTGTGTTGGATATTGACGATTGGCTACATCAAAGCTACATAGGCAAATACTAGAGAAGATGTCGACCTCTCTGGTTTAGGACAATCTGTCAAATGGACTACCCTAAATATAAAGACAGTATATTTCTAAGGATATGCACTGAGCGATCCAGTGGCAATATAAGTACTTCTTACTTTTATCCACATCTTAGTCAAGAGACCCTTTTCTCAGTGATTGAGATTCATCACTCCATCATATGGAACTAACAATGAGTATGTTATTAGGAATACATTGTCCAGATGCATCCTGATTAACTTAGAACAATTTTAGGTCTACAAGGAACCGGAAAAACCATATCTCCTTAGCAATCAGTTATCAACGAATTGGATGGTTTTCCTACAATGTTACCTAAGGGACAAAGTAGTCTCATCCAATGAGATACTTTAGATATATTACCAATGTAGAAGACAATGTGTGAATGTAAAATATGCATTTATTGATTTAAAAATAGATAAATACAATTCTGAAATGGCTTTGTGGGCATATATGTCTAACACTTAGCAGGAAGCCCTACGGGGTTATGGCTCACATGAGGGTTCAAGAGTGGAAGTTATTGGAAGATATGTGTAACCTAGACACTACCCTCAGGCATGCTACCTATGGGTCAGTGATGTCAAACATCTTAGTTAGGCCGCATATCTTGGACCGGATCAAGGAGTTGCAGAATTCCGATGCTGAGTTATTACTTACTGAGACAAGACGGTTAGTAGTGTCAGTCAGGAGTTTGCTTTGACTGGTGATGGTGCCATCACATTCAAAGGCAGGTTTTGAGTTCCCGCCGATGCAGTGTTGAGGGGTGAGATCTTGGATGAGGCTATCGATCCAAGTACATGGTACATCTGGGAGGTACTAAATTGTACCAGAATCTCAAGAGGCACTATTGGTGGTGAAACATGAAGAGGGAAGTCACAGAATATGTTTCTAGATGTTTGGTGTGCCAGTAGGTGAAGGCCAAGCATCAGAGGCCAGCAGGTCTTTTACAGTCCCTCCCTATTCCAGAATGGAAATGGGAGAATATCTCGATGGACTTCATAGTTGGTTTGCCAAGGAAGGTAAAGGGCTCCGATGCTATCTGGGTCATAGTTGGCAGATTGACAAAATTTGCACACTTTCTTTCGTACAGAACGACTTTCAGTTCAAATCAGTTGGTAGCCTCGTATGTTAAGTAGGTGATCCATCTGCACGGGGTACCGGTTTCCATCATATCTGATCAAGATCCTAGATTTATTTCCAAATTCTGGAAAAATTTTCAGGGCGCTAATGGTTCTCGGTTAGATTTCAACACCGCCTTTCATTTATAAACCGATGGGCAGATTGAACGGGTGAACCAGGTGGTAGAGGATATGCTCCAAGCTTGTATGTTGGACTTTCAGGGCAGTTGGGAGGAACATTTTGTAGAGCCCCAGATTTTTTTCATGCTTAATGCATGACACTTTCGTTGTTATCTCGCCTTTTAAAGAGGTATAATTAATAAATAAGGAAGAAAAATAGAAATTTCGAAATGTCAGAAATGTTCCTTTTCGAAGTACGAGCCCAACGCAAGTTGAATCGTCAAAATCGGACGAACGAGTCAAAAGATATGGCTAAAATAGTCTGAACCTGTAGGCAAAACGTAGCTCGGAAGGCACTAAGGACGTAACTCAGTTAGGCGCTAAGGACGTAGCGCGGAAGGCACTAAGGTCGTGCTCTGACATCGTACTCTGATATCGTAGCACAGACAACGTACTCTGATAACGTATACGTTGTGCATCCGTTGTACAGCTCACAACGGGTACGTTGTACAGCTCACAACGGGTACGATGTACAACACAACGAGTTGGCACTATTCACAGCACAACGAGTTGGCACTATTCACAGCACAACGAGTTGGCACTATTCATAGTACAACGAGTTGGCACTATTCACAGCACAACGAGTGGCACTATTCATAGTACAACGAGTTGGCACTATTCACAGCACAACGAGTTGGTACTATTCACAGCACAACGAGTTGGCACTATTCACAGCACAACGAGTTGGCACTATTCACAGCACAACGAGTGGCACTATTCATAGTACAACGAGTTGGCACTATTCACAGCACAACGAGTTGGTACTATTCACAGCACAACGAGTTGGCACTATTCACAGCACAACGAGTTGGCACTATTCACAGCACAACGAGTTGGCACTATTCACAGCACAACGAGTTGGCACTATTCACAGCACAACGAGTTGGCACTATTCACAGCACAACGAGTTGGCACTATTCACAGTACAACGAGTTGGCACTATTCACAGCACAACGAGTTGGCACTATTCACAGCACAACGAGTTGGCACTATTCACAGCACTATTCACAGAAATCCCAATAAGGGTATTTCGGTCTTTTGGTCAGTTCACTCTTACCTTAAGAGTTTAATCTGAGCCTTTAGGGCATCATTCGACACTTAGAGAGTTTGAGAGAATAGAAGAAAGAGGAGAAGGCGATTCCAACCTAGGGTTTCCATTTGGGAGAGAAATCAAAGGGTTTGAAACCCTAGATCAACCTCCAGCCCGTTTTTCTTCAAGATCAAGGCACAAACTCGTGAGGAGCATCTCCTCAAACTAGGGCAGCAGCTACACAGTCGTTTTGGAAAGGGGTTTCTTCCTCATTTCTTCAAGGTCGGTGCTTCTTACTACCCTCCTAGTTATAGTTCCTCTTTCCCCTTCTTTTCTCTTCATTTTCTTTCATTTACACATGTGCTATGAGATGGATAAATGGTAAATGGTGAATGGTGAATGGTGAATGGTGAATGGTGAATGGTGAATGGAGATGGAATGGGCGATTGGATGCCAATGGTTGTGTGTGATGAACAAATGGGGAAGGGCATTGTTCCAATAATGAATGTACATCTATGATTTGAGTAAAACCCATCTAGAAAAGCATGTTGTAGGGTAAATCCATAATGAACACACCATGTTTGATGAAATGCCAAGGTGAACACAGTGAGCTGAAAATCTGGAAATGCATGCCTAATAAATTATGAATATTGCTAGGGACTATGATAGTGTGTTTCCTGTTTTCCCATAATGCTATGAATACTACATTACTCAATCTTTGATGCTATATGTGTTGTGAAATTACCCAAATGTCATCTTTAAATTTGAATGCAAGTATGTACACGGTTTCCACGAGCACGGCATGCATGGCATGATTTATCGAGGTTTTCAAGAACATGGTTAGAGGTGGGACATATCCTACGATATGTTTTACCTCGCTTTTCACAAGAAGACAAGAACCAACATTCCACGAGGGGTCTCCTCTCACTCACAAGTGCATATCATGAAGAAGGGTCTCCCTTCCCTCGCAAGTACATACATATCATAAAGAAGGGTCTCCCTTCCCTCGCAAGTGCATTGCATAAAGAAGGGTCTCCCTTCCCTCTCAAGGCATCTCACAAGGACACCTCACAAGGATATCTCACAAGTTACATGATCACAAGCAAGCACGCATGACATGACACGACATACAAGAATCAAGCAAGATAGACATGACAAGCTTTCAAGTACAAAAAGATATTTCAAGTCAAGTCAAGTGCACGATGTTTCAAGAGGATTTATCGGTTTTCTACGAATTACAAGCATGATTATAAACTGCTTTACTTCCTTGTATGATGTGAATTGTTTCCGTTTGACATATATGAATTGCTCCTGATTATGTATTGCTATTTCTACGCTATAATTGTTGGTTAGTGTTTAGTACCCGCTGAGTATTCCATGCTCAGCCGTACTTCTTATGTCGGCAGGTTCTGAGGGAGCTGCTGCCCCATTTGATGTTTGTGCTCCTGGTCCATGGGTGGAAGAGGAGTACGCCGAGGAGCCTTTGGAGGAACCTCCCGTAGAGGGTTATCAGTAGGTGTTGATTAGATTCTGAGTGGATTAGCTGTGGGTGAGATGAGAGTTAGATTTATGTATTTTGGTGGGCATGTCTGCACTTTCTTTGGAGACTTTTTGTATAAACTTGGATTTGCGTATGTATATACATAGAGGTTTGGTAGTCTTCCGCTGTGCTATGTTAGAGTATGTTTCCGCTATTTATATCCTCTTTTGTATATGCTCTGTGGGTTTTGCAGGTTAGTTGTCAAGCAAGTCATGATTAGTCGTCCAAAGTTCACTCTAACTCATAGGGTGGGTTTTGGGGCGCGACACATTTGCCATTGGTTGAGTTTGCCTACAACAACAGTTACCAGGCAAGCATCCAAATGGTGCCTT
This sequence comes from Tetracentron sinense, assembly GCA_015143295.1. Taxonomy (NCBI): domain Eukaryota; kingdom Viridiplantae; phylum Streptophyta; class Magnoliopsida; order Trochodendrales; family Trochodendraceae; genus Tetracentron; species Tetracentron sinense. The sequence goes on from CM026553.1 coordinate 17,480,305, forward strand.
TTGAAGCTTTATATGGTCGTAGTTGTAGATCTCCTCTATACTGGGACGAAGTTAGTGAGATGAAGGTAATGGGTCTCGAGTTGATCAAGCGGACCACAAAAAGGGTCAAAGTCATCAGGGAACAATTGAAAACTGCTCAAGATAGGTAGAAGAGCAACGCGAACACTCGTCGCAGAGATATGGAATTCCAAGTTGGGGATCGGGTCTTTGTGAAGATTTTGCTGAGTCGGGGAATCATAAGGTTCGGGAAGAAAAGAAAGCTTAGCTCTGGGTATATGGGACCATTCAAGATCATCACTAGGGTTGGTGAGGTTGCTTACAGGGTAGCCCTACCGCCTCACATGGCAGCGGTCCAAAATGTATTCCACATTTCTATGCTCAGGAAATACGTTCCGGATCCGTCCCACGTCATTGCTCTTGATCCCGTGGAGATTAGAGAAGATCTCACTTTGGTTGAGCAACCGGCTCAGATCTTGGATCGTCGAGATCAAGTCTTGCACTCCAAAACTATCCCGTTAGTACTCATGAAGTGGCAGCACCATTCTGCAGAAGAGGCTACGTGGGAGCGTGAAGCTGAAGTGAGGGATAAGTACCCTCATTTGTTTTCTTGATGTTTTGTTATGTAAGTTTTTTCTTTTGTTCTTTTCGTATTGTTCCAATTTCGAGGATGAAATTCTTGTAAGGGAGGGAGGATGTAGAACCCCGAATCTTCGTTTCACTAAGTAATGAATAGTGTGTGAATAGTGTTCAAGTGTAGTCTTGTACACTTGTAGGTTTATACTAATGAAAATATTTGGATATATGGTGTGCATGTGTTGATGGATATATGTAGCCTAAAGGAGTGTGTTGTGAGTGTATAAGGTGTTGGAATTGGATTGGAGAAGGTCCAAGTAGTGGAAAAAGGGTTTTACAGCAAAACAAGGGAGCACCGATCGCTCGGTGATAAACAGCAATCAACCGGTCATCTACCGATCAATTGGTAGCTGTCGACTAGTCAAATATTTTGTATAGGGAATGTAGCACCCCGGAAATTTGGTTCACTGTTCAAGTGAATAATGTTAGTAAATAGTGCCGAGGGCACTAGTATTGGAAGGGCCAAAGGCCTTTATTATAAGTGGGGTTGGGTTAACGAGTTAAGTGTGGGTTTTAGGTATGGGTGTTGAACCTCAAAAAGAGAGTATAAATATACTCTCCATGTGAATAAGCAAGGGTATATAAAATACCCTAAGTGCTAAACGGTTGGAAGTGAATAGTATGTGAATAGTTCTGTGAACAGTGCTTTTGGGGCCAAGGTTCCCTATGTATTTGTGTATGATGTGAGGATCATATTATATATTTTATGGTGTGTGAGGGTACTAAGGAATACCCCTTGATGTTTAAGGGTGTTAAAACAAGAGTGTGAAACACTCTAAGTGATCAAAGTATAATCAAAATTGAAAAGAAGAAAAAGGTCTCCGCATACCCTTCAATTTAGGGATGCATAGTTTTGTCACAAATGGTTAGAATCGAGTGATTCTTGAATTTTTGGAAAGGTATTGGAACCCTCTTTGAGTTTCTTGTTTATCATTTTTCACGATTTTGAGTCGGGGTTAGGTTAAAAGTTGGATTTCCAAAACCGGGTCGGCTGTAAATCTGGGCTATCACAACCCATTGCAGACCAGTCAGCTTTGGGGGAAAATGGTCCATGAATACAATCACACACTGATCCAAGTGCGATCGGAACACCCGGTTCATCAAATCCATGAACGCCGCCGGTGCATTTGTCAGCCCAAAAGGCATGACAAGGTACTCATAATGCCCATACCGAGTCCTGAAAGCCGTCTTCGGAACATCCTCCGACTTAATCTTTAATTGAAGATACTCCGATCTAAGATCAATCTTGGAGAAAAATCTCGCTCCCTTCAGTTGGTCGAACAAGTCGTCTATCCTTGGCAAGGGATAATGATTCTTGATAGTTACCTTATTCAATTGACGGTAGTCTATACACATTCTCATCGAGCTGTCTTTCTTCTTCCCAAAGAGGACCGGAGCTCCCCACGGTGACACACTTGGTTGGATGAAACCAAGTTGTTGTAACTTCTCAATTTGCTTCTTCAATTCCTTCAAGCTCTATTGGGGCCATTCTATACGGTGCCCTTGAAATCGGAGCGGTGCCCGGAGCAAGCTCTATAGCGAACTCAATCTCTTGAGTCGGAGGCAATCTGGGAAGTTCCTACTGAAACACGTCCAAGAACTCACTCACGACCGGAATGGCCGAAGAGTTCGGTGTCTCTGAGTTTGCTAAACTAAAAGCTGCAAGGTGAGCAATGTCCCTTTCCCGCAATCCTCGAAAGTGAAATGCCTTTACTCCCTTCGGCTTGAAGTTCACGACTTTCTCAAAACATGCAACATGGCCATGGTGGGTTGCTAGCCAATCCATACCAAGAATGACGTCAAAGTCTAAATCTTTGAAATCCAAAATGATAAGGTCGGCCAATAGTTCATTCTCCCCTACTTGAACCACACTATCTCTGAATATCTTGTCCATATCAATAGACTTGCCGAGTCGAGTTGCAATGGTCAACTCCCGCTCCAACTAAGTAGCCTCAGTCAAAAAGCCCTTCACAAACTGGGTGAAACAAAGGGGTGAGTGGATCTTGTGTCGATCAACACTCGGGCGAGACACTCGTTCACTAATAAAGCGCCTGTGCGATTTAGTAACTAATATCAGTAGATTTCAAACAATACCAAGTATCATACATAGGTAACCCCTAGTAAAATTAACAACTCATCAACCATAGAAATCATTTACAACTTAAACTCTAGAATCCTTGCGTACCTTGCACGACATCGTCGGATGTACGTGCGTCTCTTTCTGATAGAGCAAAAACTTGACCCTGGGTGGCTGGGCGAAGAGGCCGTGTAGACTGTGAGGCCCTCGAAGCCTGAGAAGAGCTAGGCTGAGATGTCTGCCTAATCGGGGGCCTGCTCCCCTGAGACTGAGCTGGCATATGACGTCGGGGACAATCTCTAACCATGTGGCCATGGTCACCACAATAGAAGCAACTTCCTGTAACCCTTCGGCATTCTCCCGCGGGATGCCTCCTTCCACAAAGGGTTCATATATCGTGTACATAGGTGGGAGGAACATATCCCGTAGCCTGAGTCACTGCGGGGCGAGGAGTATATGAGGTAGCCGGGCGAAAGGCCGGTGGAGCAAAAGGGCGAGGAGCCTGTGGCGCTGAATATATCCTCTGTGACTGAGCCGGCCCTGCGGACTTATAGAAGCTAGTCCTTGCTCTTTTCTCCCCTGAACTACTTGACTGTCCTTTCTCCATTCCTCTTCTTTGAAAGAACTCCTCGGAGTTCGACTCGACCAAGAGTGCCTTGTCCACAACTTCTGAATATGTCTCATGTTGGAACATTGAGACTCGGTCCTTGAGTTAGGCCTTCAATCCCCTCTCAAATTTCTGGGCTTTCATAGCCTCGTCGCTATCATGTGTGGAGCAAACCGAGATAGCTCCGAAAACTTGGCTTTATAAGCCGCTACCGACATATTACCTTGCTCCAAGGTAATAAACTCCACTACCATCTTCTCTTTCATCCCGACCGGGAAGTACTTCTTGTTGAAAACATCCAAGAATTCTTCCCAAGTCCAGTCTTGACCTTGTCAGGTCAACTCTCAGGTCCGAAGTGCGGATTTCCACCAATGGTCAGCCTCGCCTTCAAGCATAAAGGCGGCCCAAGTAACCCTCTCTGCCTCAGGAGGCGCTAACACGGAGAAGATCTTTTCTATTTACCAGATCCAACCCTCGGCAACAAGTGGATCAATGCTTCCACAAAAAGTTGGAGGCCTCATTGTCCGGAAAGCTTCTATCCCGGCTTGTGCTCGGTTCGGAGGAGCCGGTATAAGTGCGGCATTAGGCGGAGTGGCCAATTGCCTTGCTGCAAACATAGCCAAAGTCTCGGCTATGGATGCGAATGCTTGGGCAAAGTCGGGTTGATCATCACCCGATGGAGCATCACCTCCATTGCCCCTCGTATTGTACCCGCGACCTCGGGTATTACGTCTCATGATTTCTCCTGAGAACGACAATACAACATGAGTCTAACTTGGATACGCATTTAGTACAAATTTCGCAATTCACTCAATATATATTCATCAAGCATATTTAATAAGCACAACAGAATTAATGCACACATGGTATAAAACACAATATCATACATACACTCCATGTTCCTAGCATAGGACTCTAAGTTTGGTTGAAGTTCAACCCATTTGACTAGGACTAACTTGTTAGTCTATACTTGGAATATAACTCTTTCCTAACACCTAATGCCTTGTTCCATTAAGGTATCTAGTAATAAGTGACCCCAGGGACTCTAGTGCCTAGGGCTCTGATACCACCACTGTCGCGCCCCAAAATACCCCCTAAGAGTTTAGGGATACTTTAGGCGTGACTATACGTACCTGCCAAACCATCCTGTAATGAACAAGATAATTACAGTACTAAACAATGATAATCAGAGCGCGGAAGCTAAACATAAATGTGGAAGCGTAAACTAACTTTTTCTTTTCTTCTAAGATTTCCAAAATAGTATTCCAAGTGATCATAAATATACAAACATGCCTAAGACTAAGGTGGACAGGCCCACTTATCAAAATGTCAAAATACATAAGCACCCTCTCGTACTCTCCCCTCAACAGTAGTCGAGGTACGGCCACACGTCAAGGTCTCGGTCCGCCTGAGACTGCAGTGGGATAGACGGCTCTCTCTCCTCTATATACTCTTTCTCGACCCAAGGCTCTGGGTCGAGGGCTCCCTCAGTACCTGCCGACATGAAAGTACCGCTGAGCATGGAATACTCAGCGAGTATAAGCTACTAGCTAACCATAACAATAATAAAAACGCAAAGAGTAGTACAATACCAATCATCAATTCAAGGTAATAGTAAAATCATAGAATTAAACCATATTACACATGAAGCAATATTATCATCTTGATGTACGTGCATGAATGCAAAAACGCCGATAAAACTCATGCTTGAAAACCCGTTTCCATGTCTCGGTATGCCTTGTAGAAATCATGTATGCGTGCATGCATGAATGTCTTGTTATCATCTTGTAACCTTGCATCTTGTAACTTGTGAGCCAGAAGCTAGCACCCAAATCTCCCTGGGCTGCCAACCTCCTTGATATATGGTTTTCTTGTGAGCCAGAGGCTAGTACCCGAATGCCCCTGGGCTACCAACCTCTTTGACAATATGTGATTTTTATTACTTGTTTAGTTTTCTTGTGAGCCAGAGGCTAGTACCCGAATGTCCCTGGGCTACCAACCTCCTTGACATGCAATGTTTTCTTGTTGATTTATTATATGCATATACTCTTGAAAAGCTCGGTTCATGCAACATGCGTGTTCGTGTGCGTGCCAATAGTGACAATCCTGATGACATGCTTGGATGAGGGGATCACATAAGCATAGCATTCCCATTTTGAATATAAGCATAAAGGAATATGGATAACATGTAGGGTATTCGATCAAGGTAGTCATTTAGACATAGTTAGCTCAATACACGCTTTCAAAATTCTAGTTCATTTATTCAATACATCATTTAAGCATTTTATCAAACACTCGGTATGCAATCTCATTCGTAGTCATTTTGTTTCGATTTCTTAATGCATATATTTCATCAGACCACACAAAATGTATTTATTATGTTTGAAGTGCCCATCCACCATTTTCCAATACCCATTCATCAACCAACACGGCATCCAATCGCCTCAACCCATTTCATCCATTCAAACATCCCACATTCATTCACATTATCTTGTTTAGGTTTTGGATATATAGTATGTTTCCAAGGGAAAGGGAATACAAGATCAACATCATGATCTTTGAGGAATCCTTTGATTGAGGATGGTTCTAGCTTGGAATCTTTCAAGCTTGCTCCCTTGATCTCAATCCCAAAGCCCTCTTTGGATTTTGCCTTCAATCTCTCCTCCTCCTTTTTCCCCTTCTCTCTCTCCTTAGGTTTAGAAAATCCCCAAATGGGATCCCTAAACAAGACAAGGGTTAAAAACCCCCAAATTCAGAACCTGCTACCACATGCGATCGATCGCACACTTATCTGCGATCTATCGCACATGAACCCGAATACATTGGTCTGATTTGCCTCTGTATGCGATCGATCCCACACTTTTGTGATCGATCCCAGATCACTGCGATCTGTCGCACAGGGATCCCCATCTATCGCATATGGTCCCGAGACCTTGGGACTTATTTCGCCTGCATGCGATTGATCACACCAAACCTGCGATCGATCGCACATCCCAGATTTTGGTGTTTTCTTCCATTTTCTCCTACTTTGGTAATTCGGCCATAACTTGTGACTCGGTTGTCCGATTTGGACGATTCAACTTGCGTTGGATTCGTCTTTCGAAGGGGAACATTCTTGACATTTTAGAATTTCCAATTTCTTCTTTATTTATTAACCAAATTACCCCTAAATTCGACTGATCCACAAATGGGTTTCAGTAACTCGAGTTTTCGATATGTCCGACTTAGGAATACTACTTCCTAACACTTAGAGTTTCTTAAAATTTTCTCATTTCATAGAAATAGGAGGATTACAAGGGCAAAATGCCTTGGCATAGTTTTTAATACGTGGCAAAAGTTCCGAGGTTCTACATCCTCCCCCCTTATAAGAATTTTCGTCCTCGAAATTTGAACGATGCGTGCACTACTATTCAAAACAAAATTACAAGTCATGTACAAAACTCATCCAAACAACTCGGGGTACTTTGCCTTGACTTTGGCCTCACGTTCCCAGGTAGCCTCTTCCTGAGTGTGATGTTGCCATTGTACAAGAACTAGCGGTATAGTCTTGTTACGAAGCACTTGATCTCTTCGATCCAAGACATGAATCGGTTTCTCAACCAAAGTGAGATCCTCTTGAATCTCAACTGGATCAAGTTCGATGACATGAGAAGGATCCGGGATGTACTTCCGGAGCATAGAGACATGGAATACATTGTGGACCGTCGCCATATGAGCGGGTAAAGCAACATGGTAAGCTACCTCACCAACTCTAGTAATGATCTCGAACAGACCCACATATCTCAGGCTAAGCTTGCCCCTCTTCCTGAATCGCATCACACCCTTGGTCGGTGAAATCTTGACAAAAACAAAGTCCCCAACTCAAAACTCAAGGTCCCGCCTACGGGTGTCGGCATAGCTCTTCTGTCGGTCCTGGGCGGTCTTCAACCTCTCCCGGATGAGATTGACTCTATCCGCCGTTTGTTCAATCAACTCGGGGCCCAAAATTTTTCTTTCTCCCACTTTATCCCAATACAACGGGGATCTACAACTTCTTCCGTACAAAGCCTCAAAAGGCGCCATCTGTACGCTTGCCTGATAACTGTTATTGTAGGCGAATTCCACCAAAGGTAGGTGATCTTCCCAACTTCCTTTAAAATCCAGCATACAAGCTCGGAGCATGTCTTCTACTAGCTGATTCACCCTCTCAGTTGCCCGTCGGTCTGTGGGTGGAAAGCTGTGCTAAAGTCCAGTCAGGAATCCATGGCATCCTAAAAGCTCTTCCAGAACCTGGAAGTAAATCTAGGATCTCTATCCGACACAATACTCACTGGCACCCCATGCAATCGGACTATTTCCTTGATATACAGCTCCGCTAACTGATTGGAATTGAATGTAGTCCGATACGGTAAGAAATGGGCGGACTTCGTGAGTCTATCGACAACAACCTATATAGCATCGGTCTTTCTAACCCTTTTTGGCAATCCCACCATGAAGTCCATAGATATGTGCTCCCATTTCCACTCGGGAATAGGGAGGGACTACAATAGACCCGCCGGTCTCAAGTGCTCTGCTTTCACCTGTTGGCACACCAAACACCGTGCCACGTATTCCGCAACCTCCCTCTTCATGTTTCGCCACCAAAAGTGACTCTTGAGGTTCCAATACATCTTTGTACCCTTGGGATGCACCGTATACTTGGACCGGTGAGCTTCATCCATAATCTCTCTTCGAAGGTCTGCGTTGGCTGCGACACAAAGTCTTCCCTTGAATGTAATAGCACCTCGGCTAGTGAGAGAGAAGTCCGTACGGCCCTTGGCAACTTCCTTGTCCTGGAAAGCCAACAAGTCGGCATCCGTGGATTGATACTCTTGGATCAAATCTATAATGTACGGCCGAACCGTGACATTGGCCAAAACAGGACTGCGGACAGAATCATTCACACTGATGTCCAAATTTGCCAAATCTTCCAATAGTTTCCATTCCCGCACCAACATGTGAGCCAATAGATCCGGAGGTTTTCTACTCAAAGCGTCAGCCATTACGTTTGCCTTCCCCGGGTGATATTGGATGGTGCACTCGTAATCCTTCAAGAATTCTATCCAACGCCGTTGCCGCAAATTTAGTTCCTTCTGGGAAAAGAGGTACATGAGACTCTTGTGATCCGTGAACACATAGAACTCTACCCCGTAAAGGTAATGGCATCAAATCTTGAGTGCAAACACAACCGTAGCAAGCTCCAAGTCGTGAGTGGGGTAATTCTTTTCATGCTCCTTCAGTTGCCTTGATTCATAGGCAATGACTTTCTTGTGCTGTATTAGGACACACCCAAGTCCCACATGTGAGGTGTCACTATAAACCTCATAACCAACATGTCCTGACGGCACCATAAGGACGGGAGCTGTGATGAGGCATTTCTTCAACTCTTGGAAACTTACTTCACATCGGTCACTCCAACTGAACTTTGCATTCTTCCTTGTCAAGTAAGTGAGAGGTGCAGCCAAATTGGAGAATCCCTCCACGAATCTCCAGTAGTAGCCCGCTAATCCAAGGAAACTACGTATCTTCGTGACGCTCTTGGGCCTCTCCCATCTCATGATTGCTTCAACCTTGGCCGGGTCTACAGAAATACCCTCGGCCGACACTACGTGGCCTAGGAATGTCACCTTCTCTAACCAGAATTCACACTTGCTCAATTTGGCATATAACCTATGCTCTCTCAATGTCTCCAGAGCAAGGCGGAGGTCTCGTGAGTGATCTTCCCGTGTCTGGGAATACACTAAAATGTCATTGATGAATACAATCACACACCGATCCAAGTGCGATCGGAACACCCGGTTCATCAAATCCATGAACGCCGCCGGTGCATTTGTCAGCCCAAAACGCATGACAAGGAACTTGTAATGCCCATACCGAGTCCTGAAAGCCATCTTCGGAACATCCTTCGACTTGATCTTTAATTGATGACACCCCGATCTAAGATCAATCTTGGAGAAAAATCTCGCTCCCTTCAGTTGGTTGAACAAGTCGTCTATCCTTGGCAAGGGAAAACGATTCTTGATAGTTATCTTATTCAATTTATGGTAGTCTATACACATTCTCATCGAGTCGTCTTTCTTCTTCACAAAGAAGACCGGAGCTCCCCACGGTGACACACTTGGTTGGATGAAACCAAGTTGTTGTAACTTCTCAATTTGCTTCTTTAATTCTTCAAGCTCTATTGGGGTCATTCTATACGGTGCCCTTGAAATCGGAGCGGTGCCCGGAGCAAGCTCTATAGCGAACTCAATCTCCCGATTCAGAGGCAATCCGGGAAGTTCCTACGGAAACACGTCCAAGAACTCACTCACGACCGGAATGGCCGAAGAGTTCGGTACCTTTGAGTTTGCTAAACTCAAAGCTGCTACGCGAGCAATGTCCCTTTCCCGCAATCCTCGAAAGTGAAATGCCTTTACTCCCTTCGGCTTGAAGTTCACCACTTTCTCAAAACATGCAACATGGCCATGGTGGGTTGCTAGCCAATCCATACCAAAAATGATGTCAAAGTCTAAATCTTTGAAATCCAAAATGATAAGGTCGGCCAATAGTTCATTCTCCCCTACTTGAACCACACTATCTCTGAATATCTTGTCCATATCAATAGACTTGCCGAGTCGAGTTGCAATGGTCAACTCCCGCTCCAACTAAGTAGCCTCAGTCAAAAAGCCCTTCACAAACTGGGTGAAACAAAGGGGTGAGTGGATCCTGTGTCGATCAACACTCTGGCGAGACACTCGTTCACTAATAAAGCGCCTGTGCGATTTAGTAACTAATATCAGTAGATTTCAAACAATACCAAGTATCATACATAGGTAACCCCTACTAAAATTAACAACTCATCAACCATAGAAATCATTTACAACTTAAACTCTAGAATTCTTGCGTACCTTGCACGAAATCGTCGGATGCACGTGCGTCTCTTTCTGATAGAGCAAAAACTTGACCCTAGGTAGCTGGGCGAGGAGGTCGTGTAGACTGTGAGGCCCTCGAAGCCTGAGAAGAGCTAGGCTGAGATGTCTGCCTAATCGGGGGCCTGCTCCCCTGAGACTGAGCTGACATATGACGTCGGGGACAATCTCTAACCATGTGGCCATGGTCACCCCAATAGAAGCAACTTCCTGTAACCCTTCGGCATTCTCCCGTGGGATGCCTCTTTCCACAAATGGTGCATATATCGTGCACATAGGTGGGAGAAGCATATCCCGTAGCCTGAGTCACTGCGGGGCGAGGAGCATATGAGGTAACCGGGCGAAAGGCCGGTGGAGCAAAAGGGCGAGGAGCCTGTGGCACTTAATATATCCTCTGTGACTGAGCCGGCCCTGCGGTCTGATACAAGCTAGTCCTTAATCTTTTCCCCCTTGAACTACTTGACTGTCCTTTCTCCATTCCTCTTCTTTTAAAGAACTCCTCGGAGTTCGACTCGGCCAAGAGTGCCTTGTCCACAACTACTGAATATGTCTCATGTCAGAACATTGAGACTCGGTCCTTGAGGTAGGCCTTCAATCCCCTTTCAAATTTCTGGGCTTTCATAGCCTCGGTCACTATCATGTGTGCAGCAAACCGAGATAGCTCCGAAAACTTGGTTTCATAAGCCGCTACCGACATATTACCTTGCTCCAAGGTAATAAACTCCACTACCATCTTCTCTTTCATCCCAACCGGGAAGTACTTCTTGTTGAAAACATCCAAGAATTCTTCCCAAGTCTAGTCTTGACCTTGTCGGGTCAACTCTCAGGTCCGAAGTGCGGATTTCCACCAATGGTCAGCCTCGCCTTCAAGCATAAAGGCGGCCCAAGTAACCCTCTCTGCCTCAGTAGGCGCCAACACGGAGAAGATCTTTTCTAGTTGCTGGATCCAACCCTCGACAACAAGTGGATCAATGCTTCCACAAAAAGTTGGAGGCCTCATTCTCCAGAAAGCTTCTATCCCGGATTGTACTCGGTTAGGAGGAGCCGGTATAAGTGCGGCATTAGGTGGAGTGGTCGGTTGCCTTGCCGCCAACATAGCCAAAGTCTCGGCTATGGATGCGAATGCTTGGGCAAAGTCGGGTTGATCATCACCCGATGGAGCATCACCTCCATTGCCCCTCGTATTGTACTTTGCGGCCCCGAGTATTATGTCTCATGATTTCTCCTGAGAACGATAATACAACATGAGTCTAACTTGGATACGCATTTAGTACAAATTTCGCAATTCACTCAATAATATTCATCAAGCATATTTAATAAGCACAACACAATTAATGCACACATGGTATACAACACAATATCATACATACACTTCATGTTCCTAGCATGGAATACAACTCTTTCCTAACACCTAATATGCCTTGTTCCATTAAGTATCTAGTAATAAGTGACCCCAGGGACTCTAATGCCTAGGGCTCTGATACCACCACTGTCGCGCCCCAAAATACCCCCTAGGAGTTTAGGGATACTTTAGGCGTGACTATACGTACCTGCCAAACCATCCTGTAATGAACAAGATAATTACAGTACTAAACAATGATAATCAGAGCACGGAAGCTAAACATAAATGCGGAAGCGTAAACTAACTTTTTCTTATCTTCTAAGATTTCCAAAATAGTATTCCAAGTGATCATAAATATACAAACATGCCTAAGACTAAGGTGGATAGGCCCACCTATCAAAATGTCAAAATACATAAGCACCCTCTCGTACTCTCCCCTCAACAGTAGTCGAGGTACGGCCACACGTCAAGGTCTCGGTCCACCTGAGACCGCAGTGGGATAGACGGATCTCTCTCCTCTACATACTCTTTCTCGACCCAAGGCTCCGGGTCGAGGGCTCCCTCAGTACCTGCCGACATGAAAGTACCGCTGAGCATGGAATACTCAGCGAGTACAAGCTACTAGCTAACCATAACAATAATAAACATGCAAAGAGTAGTACAATACCAATCATCAATTCAAGGTAATAGTAAAATCATAGAATTAAACCATATTACACATGGAGCAATATTATCATCTTGATGTATGTGCATGAATGCAAAAACTCCGATAAAACTTATGCTTGAAAACCCGTTTCCATGTCTCGGTATGCCTTGTAGAAATCATGTATACGTGCATGCATGAATGTCTTGTCATCATCTTGTAACTTGTGAGCCAAAAGCTAGCACCCGAATCTCCCTGGGCTGCCAACCTCCTTGATATATGGTTTTCTTGTGAGCCAGAGGCTAGTACCCGAATGTCCCTGGGCTACCAACCTCCTTGACATGCAATGTTTTCTTGTTGATTTATTATATGCATATGCTCTTGAAAAGCTCGGTTCATGCAACATGCGTGTTCGTGTGCGTGCCAATAGTGATAATCCTGATAACATGCTTGGATGAGGGGATCACATAAGCATAGCATTCCCATTTTGAATATAAGCATAAAGGAATATTGATAACATATAGGGTATTCGATCAAGGTAGTCATTTAGACATAGTTAGCTCAATACATGCTTTCATAATTCCAGTTCATTTATTCAATACATCATTTAAGCATTTTATCAAACACTTGGTATGCAATCTCATTCCTAGTCATTTTGTTTTGTTTTCTTAATGCATATATTTCATCACACCACACAAAATGTATTTATTATGTTTGAAGTGCCCATCCACCATTTTCCAATACCCATTCATCAACCAACACAGCATCCAATCGCCTCAACCCATTTCATCCATTCATACATCCCACATTCATTCACATTATCTTGTTTAGGTTTTGGATATATAGTATGTTTCCAAGGGAAAGGGAATACAAGATCAACATCATGATTTTAAAAGAAGAAAGCCTAGAGTATTTGTAACGCCCCAAAATCCCACCTAGGAGAGATGAGGCTTTGGCGACGTCACTTACACTTAAAACCATCCTGCAAGAATATACAAGGCATGCCAAAATAGTGAATTGAAATTTTCTTTAATAACTTAACAGTATCCCAAGTACAACTGTATACAATAACTGAACAGAGGCCAAAACATATACAAGAAATCCTTAACCTGAGTTACCCACTCAAGTGAGACAATATCCCCAGAAATAAAAACCCAAAATACATGTCTCTCTCTCACTCAACCCAACCGTAGGCCACATGCCGAGACTCCTAATATCTGGGTAACCATCCGAATCATCTCCTGCTCTCCCTGAGCTACCTCGATCCAAGGGACCAGAGTCCCTATCTCATATAGTGTACCTGCCGACATAAAAGTACGGCTGAGCATGGAATACTCAGCGAGTATAAGCTACTAGCTAACAATAGTAATAACATTAACATGCCATACAGGACACAGTTCATCATAAAGTTACATGATCAGAGTGCGGAAGGAAACAAGGTAACAGTTACATAATCCTGAACAAAATCATACTCTAACTTCATGCTTTACCATACATATTTCAATATCTTATAAGTCTTGCAGGTTCCTTATGCGAGTTCTTATAGCCTTTCTTATGAGCTTACGAGTTCTTCTGAGCTTTCGAGTTCTTATAACTTTCTTGTGAGCATACAAGTCCTTGTGAGTTCTTCACTAGTGGCGCCCTTCGTACCATCCCACTAAACACCCACCCAAAGTAGCTTGGGAATATCAGATGGTTAGTGGCGCTCCCCAGGCCGTCCCACTATCTTACAAGTTCTTACAAGTTCTTCAAGTCCTTACAAGTTCTTACGAGTTCTTTACTAGTGGCGCCCTTTGTACCCTCCCATTAAACACCCACCCAAAGTAGCTTGGGAATATCAGATGGTTAGTGGCGCTCCCCAGGCCGTCCCACTATCTTACAAGTTCTTACAAGTTCTTCAAGTCCTTACAAGTTCTTACGAGTTCTTTACTAGTGGTGCCCTTTGTACCATCCCACTAAACACCCACCCAAAGTAGCTTGGGAATATCAGATGGTTAGTGGTGCTCCCCAGGCCGTCCCACTATCTTATAAGTTCTTACGAGTTCTTGACCAGTTCATATTCTCTTGAAATTGGGTATGTCTAGCGGCCGTTCATAGTCCGTCGCAAACTAGCACCCCTCACGCTTGACTATTCCTGTTCTTGTTCTTGTTCTTGTTGTTTCATATACTTATATTTTAGAAAACTGGTTTGTGCATGCGCGCGTGCGTGTGCTTGACAATTTGTGAGCATAATAACATGAACTAATTAAAGGGACATCTTACGGGATTTATAATTTCCTCTAGGCATGTGAGTTTTAAAGTCAACATATTGAGTGTTCTAGCAAAAGTACACCATTGAGAAAAATCTTCCTAATTCATGCTTCATATTCTTGGTTCTAATTCCAATTCATGCATTTCAACAAACACCTAGCATTTGACATCATTGTAGATCTTTTTATTCATGTTTTTCCTATTCAAGCGTTTCACCATTTGGGGACTCCATATTGCATTTCCACTTTCTATTGATAGTCATGTGTGTATGTAAGCAATATAAAGAGCATTTGATCAATTTCACCTCTTAGGGAACAACACCAAAATCATGCATGTTATAGACTTAATTAAGCATACTACTTCTCATACAAGCATTTTAACAAACATGTGGTGTTCAACATTATTATAATCATTTATGCATACTTTTTCTTGTTCTAACATTTCATCAAACATATGGTGTGTTCGTTATGAGTACAATGCCCTTCCACCATTTTCCAACATACATCCATCACAACACATGGCATCCAATCGCCTCATCCACATCTAACATCTCCCCTCCACAATTTCCTCTCTATCTTGTTTGTTTTAGGGATTTAATAAAGTAAAACAAGAAAAGAATAGACTAAAGAAATCCACAACCATGCTTTTAAAACAACCTAGGTTATTACTAAAGTAGTTAGTAGGGTGTACTAACCTTGCATAGGGGAAGAAAACCCTTGAAAAATACCGTGGAATACGCTGCCGAGCTTGGAGAATGTGCTCCTCACGTGCTTGAGCCGTAAATTGAGAGATCCAAGCTTTTGGGATGCTCTAGGGTTTCCAAACCCTTGATCTTTCTCCACTTGATGCCCTAGGAGAAAACCCCTTTTCTCCCCTCTTACTCTCTCTCAAAATATTGCTAAGGGTGTTTATGAACACCCTTGGCTCGAGCCAACCCTTAAAAAATAAGGGTGGAGTGGCCAAAAGACCAAAAAACCCCTAAAAAAATTTCTGAAAATCGCGTAGGACCGATAGATGACCGATCTACCGGTAGTGGACCGATCGATTGGTGCTTTTGACCGATCTCTCGGTAGTGGACCAAGCTCTCGGTATTGACTGGTGCTGCAAAACGCACTTCAGTATTTTGCCCATAACTTTTGACTCGGTTCTCCGATTTTGACGATTCAACTTGCGTTGGATTCGTCTTTCGAAGAGGAACAATTTTTATGTTTTAAAGAAATTTTAATTCTTCTTTATTCATAGACCATAATTCCCCTAAAGCTGACTGGTCTGCAATGGGTTGCGACAGCCCAGATTTGCAGCCAACCCGATCTTGGAAATCCCACTTTTGACTCGACTCCGACTCAAAATCAGGGAAAGTGATCAACATGAACCTTGAAGAGGGTTCTAATACCTTTCCAAAAATTCAGTAACCACTTGATTCTGAACAACAATGACTAAACTAGAGCCCTTTAAAGTTGAAGCAAATGCCGAGACATACCTTTTCAACACCTAGAACACCTCGAGTGTTTTCACACTCTTTTCCCTTGTATCCAACACCCTGCTGACACCTCATAAATCATTATCCATAAGTATTTAACCCACCTCAATGATCATTAAATTCACACCGACCTGCATGAGAGACTCCGGCCTCTCGATGCCTCATGCACTAGCACTATTCACCAACAACCCATTGAAACACTTAGGGTATTTGTACCCTTGATTTCACCCACTTAGAGTATCTTTACACTCTCTTTTTACAACTCAAACCATGTACCTAAAACCCTCAATTGACTAATCATAATATCAAGAACACAATGGGAGGCCTTAGGCCTTCACACATATCATACAATGGCACCTTTCACTGGCACTATTCATAGTATAGTGAACTTGAATTTCCGGGGTTCTACAGTATTGCTAGAGAAGTTAGTAGAGTGTACTAACTTGAAGATCAAGCTTGATCTTTGAGGAATCCTTTGATTGAGGATGGTTCTAGCTTGGAATCCTTCAAGCTTGCTCCCTTGATCTCAATCCCAAAGCCCTCTTTGGATTTTGCCTTCAATCTCTCCTCCTCCTTTTTCCCCTTCTCTCTCTCCTTAGGTTTAGAAAATCCCCAAATGGGATCCCTAAACAAGACAAGGGTTAAAAACCCCCAAATTCGGAACCTGCTACCGCATGCGATCGATCACGCACTTATCTACGATCGATCGCAGGTCCTTGCGATCAATCGCACATTAATACGATCTATTGCACATGAACCCGAATACATTGGTCTGATTTCCCTTTGTATGCGATCGATCGTACACTCTTGCAATCGATCGCAGATCAATGAGATCTGTGGCACAGGGATCCCCATCTATCGCATATGGTCCTGAGACCTTGGGACTTATTTCGCCTGCATACGATCGATCGCACCAAACCTGCGATCGATCGCACATCCCAGATTTTGTTGTTTTCTTCCATTTTCTCCTACTTTGGTAATTCGGCCATAACTTGTGACTCGGTTGTCCGATTTGGACGATTCAACTTGCGTTGGATTCGTCTTTTGAAGGGAAACATTCCTGATGTTTTAAAATTTTCAATTTCTTCTTTATTTATTAACCAAATTACCCCTAAAATCGACTGATCCGCAAATGGGTTTTAGTAACTCGAGTTTTCGATATGTCCGACTTAGGAATACTACTTCCTAACACTTAGAGTTTCTTTAAATTTTATCATTTCATAGAAATAGGAGGATTACAAGGGCAAAATAGCTTGGCAAGGTTTTTAATACATGGCAAAAGTTCCGGGGTTCTACAAGAATGTTACACACCAGTTGTTTGATAAAATGCATGAATGGTTTTGAAAACCAAGACTAAGGAAATGAAGGACTACGAAATGCTTGCACACCAAATGTTTGATAAAATGCCTAAATGAGAATTAAATGAGTTTGATGAAACTTATAAAAGCACGGATCACGTAGTTCTTCTTATAATACAATTGTTGATGTATCTTTTCCCTATTGCTTATTTATCACATGATTTTAAGAAGGATTAAGATGTAATATGCTTTCACTTTGAATTTCTTATGCTAGAAAATCTCCATGAATTAACACACACCAAGCATGCATGTATAAACCAAACTTTTAAACATGAGTATACATACAAGAAACATAAGAACAAGAATTGTGATTTGTGAAACAAGCATGAATGTCAAGGGTAGGGCATATCCCCAGGATATGTCATACCTGGCTCAAAAGAAAACAAGACAATTAAGCAAGCAAGACAAGCGAGAATAACAAGAATACTAGTGTGTTCCGTTCCACCATAGTCCGGGCACTAGTCAAGTCAAGGCAAGGAGGCTAATGTGTTCCGTTCCATTATAGTCCGGGCATTAGTCGAGCAAGAATACTAGTGTGTTCCGTTCCATCATAGTCCGGGCACTAGTCAAGCAAGAATAATTAGTGTGTTTCATTCCACCATAGTCCGGGCACTAGTCAAGTCAAGGCAAGGAGGCTAATGTGTTCCATTCTATTATAGTCCAAGCATTAGTCGAGCAAGAATACTAGTGTGTTCCGTTCCACCATAGTCCGGGTACTAGTCAAGTCAAGGCAAGGAGGCTAATGTGTTCCGTTCCGTTATAGTCCGGGCATTAGTCAAGCAAGAATACTAGTGTGTTTCATTCCATCATAGTCCGGGCACTAGTCAAGCAAGAATAACTAGTGTGTTTCATTCCACCATAGTTCGGGCACTAGTCAAGTCAAGGCAAGGAGGCTAATGTGTTCCATTCCATTATAGTCCAAGCATTAGTCGAGCAAGAATACTAGTGTGTTCCGTTCCATCATAGTCGGAGCACTAGTCAAGCAAGAATAACTAGTGTGTTCCGTTCCACCATAGTCCGAGCACTAGTCAAATTAAGCATGAGGCTAATGTGTTCTGTTCCATTATAGTCCGGGCATTAGCAAAGCAAGACAAGAAGCTAGTATGACCATCCAAGCCATAGTTCGGGTACTAGTCAAGACAAGATATGAGGCTAATGTGTTCCGTTCCATTATAGTCCGGGCATTAATCAAGCAAGACAAGAACCTAGTATGTCTGTCCATTTCATAGTTCAGGTACTAGTTAAACAAGACAAGCAAGTAAACAAGCAGAAATGCATGATTCTCACAAGAATAGAATAATCTCATAAGACATGTAAGGAACCCACAAGAAGCATAAGATGTAAAAAGAAAATTACAAGATTTACAAGGTAAGTGAAACATGTTTTAGTTAAAGCATGAACCTAAGGCATAAATTAAATATGATGTTCAAGATTATACTTGTTAATTGTTCTTGCTTCTGCACTCTGATTCTGTATACATGGATATAATAATGAACTGTACCATGCATGTTATTTTATCGTTATTACTATTGTTAGCTAGTAGCTTATACTCGCTGAGTGTTCCATACTCAGCCATACTTTTATGTTGGCAGGTACACTATACGAGATATGGATTCTGGTCCCTTAGATCAAGGTAGCTCAGGGAGAGCAGGAGGTTATTCGGATGGTTAGCCAGATGTTAGGGACTGGCCTGTGGTCATAGGGTTGGAATGAGAGAGAGAGACATGTATTTTGGGTTTTATTTATTGGGATAATTGTATCAGTTTGAGTTGGTAACTCATGTTAAGGATTTTATGTACATGTTTTAGTTTATATGCAGTTATTGTAAACAATTGCACTTGGAATACAATTAAGTTATTAAAGAAATTTTTTGGATCACTAATTGGCATGCCTTGTATATTCTCGCAGGATTGATTTAAGGTTAAGTCACGTCGCCAAAGTATCCTAACTCGTAGGGGGTATTTTGGGGCGTGACAGGGAAAAATTCCAAAGAGGGTGTTTTCAACCGAACTCTCGGTCGAAAACACCGATTGACCGGTAAGCCACTAATCGCTCCGTCCTAACCACCGATCGATCGGTTATACGCAGATTTTCTTTATTAAGAGTTTTTAAGTCTTTAACCAACACCCCTTTGCCTATAAAAGGCCCAACTCGTGCCTTAGGGTTTTAGAAACCCTTGAGGCATATTTTGAGGAGAGTTTGAAAGGAAAGAAGAAGGAGAAAGCTAGGGTTTACTCAAAGCTTGAAGGAGAAGATCAAATCTTCCCTTCTTTGGTGTTTCTTAACAGAGAACTCGAGGTTCTCACGTGGTCCAAGCCCTTGGAATCAAAGTCATCAATTTCACCAAGGTAAATATATTCTACTACTAAACTTGTGATAATACTAGTTACCACATGATGTTCTTCTTATTCTATACCATAAATCTTGACTTGATATGGTGTGTTATATTGTTTTTATACTTGTATGTAAACTACCACTATTATGCACTCTATGTGTTTGGTTTAATGCCTATAAGGGTTTTTGGTGTTTAAATATGTTATTTCTCTCACATATTCACATGTCTCGCATGAATAGGAGTTTTTCCATGGATTTCTCAAAGTTCAAAAAGGGTATGTTAAGTAAGGGTCTCACATGATGATTTTAAGAAACTCCATGATATTGTCTAAGATCGGTTCACAAGCTCCAAGGATTATATTGAACTCACAAGAACTCTATGATAATGTCTAAGATCGATGTACAAGCTCTAAGGATCACAAATGCAATTGCTCTAAGATCTCTATAGTTTATCTCTATGGTTTTGCTCTACGGTATTGCTCTATCTCTCTATGGATCATAAATGACTCTAAGGAACTCTATGGACTTAACTCGAAGAACTCACAAGGCTATGATTATCGCTTGACTGACACAGTTTTAGTTTATGGATTTTCATCGTACATACTAGTTCACGGTTTCTACACTTCAATACATTTTAAGGATTTCAGTTTTCATGATTTGCATGCTCCATGATATTATTACTTATTGTTAGTAGTATGTATACGCTGAGTATTCCACGCTCAGCCGATATTTGTTATCACCGGCAGGTACTCGGGTTTCTTTCGACTTGTGTGGTTCGGAGCCTTGGGTAGAGGAAGAGTACTATGACCCGGAGCCTTCTATGGACCACTACCAGGATGATGGCTCACTAGTAGATAGGTGTCATGACTTTGATTTCTGTTGACAGACTAAGAAAGAAATGATATTTTGTTAAGTGAGAGTGGGACTTGTCCACTCCACATTTTGGATAGATATATATATATATATATATACTTTTGTTGGTTAAAATTTATACCGAGCAATAGGAGTGTTTAAATATATTTTCTGCTTCCGCTATGTGTCTTAAATCGTTTCTGCTATGTATGATTTGTGTACTCTAACAGGTTGTTACGTGTGCCTTATATATCATATGGGACATATGATACAGCGGTCTCGAAATAAAGTATCCCTAACTCCTAGGGGGTATTTTGGGTCGCGACAAAAAGGATCTCCTATTTCTGGTTGTGGGACCAAGTACTCAACCTTTTAGTTAAAGCATTGTTACTAGGAAATACATTTCCTATACTCTATTAGGATTATAGAATGTCATCTGTATCCCTGGACTTCCACCAATCACAATTAATGTCCATTAACACAATATAATTAACCTCCAAAAAATAGAGAATTACTTGCAGGTATTTCTATCTCAAGATTTGTTTATAGATGTGTCCCTCCACTTCCAATATTGTTATAAGCTTACGGGACAATATATAATATTGTCTTTAATCCCTGGCTTATATTGAGAACTCATTCTCTTTGATACTTTTAGTCAAACTTGGACTTTCAAAACATTTTAGAAATTCTTTAAAAGAAATAATAATATTAATTTCATTTCTTTTATATAGAAAATAAACTCCTCGATAAAACCATTTCATCAATAAGTACCAGCACTGGGTTTTTCAAGTCCGGTTTCGACAAGTATCAACTCAATATTATTTACTCTGTAAGAGTAGTGGAATCCTTACTGAGCGTACACACACTTCTTCCAGTACAGCGTACATAGCCCAACAAGCCTGTATTTAGTCCAGTGTGTTGGACATTGACAATTGGCTACATCAAAGCTACATAGGCAAATACTACAGAAGATGTCGACCTCTCAGGTTAAGGATAATCTGTCAAATGGACTATCCTAAATATAAGGACAGTATATTTCTAAGGGTATCTACTGAGCGATCCATATAAGTACTTCTTACTTATATCCACATCTTAGTTAAGAGACCCTTCTCTCAGTGATTGAGATTCATCACTCCATCATATAGAACTAACAATGTGTAAGTTATTAGGAATACATTGTCCAGATGTATCTTGATTAACTTAGAACAATTTTAGGTCTACAAGGAACCGGAAAAACCATATCTCCTTAGCAATCAGCTATCAACTAATTGGATGGTTTTCTGTTGGACATATATGCCCTCGAAAGCCAATAAGAGACTTTTCTATGTTAATTAGATAAGCATCATATTCACACAACCAACAATAAAGGGTATTTATATTAATTACTGTCTCATATGATGAAGACATAAAGTTCCATAGGTAACATTGTAGGAAAATCATGCAAAGGTTGCGAGGAGATATGATTTTCCAGTTCCTTGTAAAGCTAATATTGTTCGAAGCCTCTAGAGTACTGGTTGGGCGCCGTACTTCATCATGGCTTGCACATGTGTAGTTCTATGAGATAGTGTGATGAATCTCATTCATAGAGAGTGGTGACTCTTGACTAACATGTGAGTATATGTAGCAAGTACATAATACTGAACGGGGTCACTAGTGGATACCCTATGGAATACGCTGTCAGATTGTATTAGGGTTATCCATTTGAAAAATTATCCTTAGACCTGAGTGGTTAACATCTTCTCAGACATTTGTCTATATGGCTTTGATGTGCCAATCGGCAATGTCCAATACACAGGACTAACTCCGGGTACGTTGGGTCATGTACACAATGTTTGGAGAAGTGTGTAAACACTCAATAAGGAATCCACAACTCCTTAATTAGAGATAATGATATCAAGGTGATACTTGTTGAACTGAACTGTTAAATCCAGTACTGGTGCTTTTCGGTAAAATGGTCTTTATTGAAGTTGATATTTTTAATATGGAAAAGTACATATAAATATATATGTCAGTTCTTTTCTAATGTTTCTTCAAAAGTGTTTTGGAGGTTCAGTTCAATGAAAAGTAATCATGAGAAAGAGTTCTATTCATAAGCTAGGGACTAAGACAGTGGAATTGTTCCAATCCCGGAAGTTTACAAGTGATATCGGAATGTGGAAGGATTTATTTGTAAATATATTGTGAGATGGTACTTACAAGCAATTCTCTAATTTCTGGAGGTTAATCACATTGTGTTAATGGACATTAATTGTGATTGGTGGAAGTCCAGGGACTTAGATAACATTCTATGATCCTAATGGAGTTTTAGGAAAGGTGTTTCCTAGTAAAAATGCTTCAACCAAAAAGGTGAAGTACTTGGTCCCACAACCGGAAATAGGAGATCCCTTTAGATCCCACACACAAGGACCTTCTTAAAGTATTTAATTTAATTTATTATTAATTTCTCTAAGTAATCACTATATGGTATAGTGAAGCTCTAAAAGGTAGAATCACATTAGATGTGAAAAATCAAATGGGTAGGACCCATTGGGAATTATTATAAAAGAATAATTCAAGTGACCAAGAGGGTTTTAGAAAACCTTTGGGCGTGTGGAGTGGGACCCACCTAGGGTGGGATGGCAACTTCATGGAGAAAATAATAATTGTTATTATTTATTTAATTAGTTTCTAATAACTAATATCCTTATTGGATAAGGTTAGTTAGTTAGTTAGAGTTAGTTACTAATTAAAGATTTCTTGTTGGACAAGGATTCTATTAGTTTCTTGCTAATCAAGGAATCCTAATTGGATTAGGATAAGGATAAGGATAAGATTAGTTGGACACTAATGGACGAGATTAGTTTCTGTTTTGATTTTTCCTAATTAATTATGGAGAAACCAAATAGGAAATTAATTGAGGAATCCTTATTGGATAAGGATTAGGAAACTTAGGTTGCAAGCAACCAATGAAGCCTATAAAAGGGATGGACGTCCAAGGCTTTGGGCATTCTTGAATTTTCCAGAATTTCCAGATTTGGAAACTTCTCCCCTCTCCTCAAACCTCACGCCCTCCCCTCTCTCTCCTTGAGGTGTACGGTCACACTCATCTCTTTCTTCTTTTGTCTTCTTGATTGGATCTTGAGAAAAAGAAAGAATTCATCTTGTTCATCAAGAAAGGTTTTTGATCAATAAAGATTGGATATTTATTCAAGATTCCTAGATCTGAAAATTTGGAAGGGCCATTAGCTTCCATTAGAGAAAGCTTTAAAGGAAAAAGAAGGTTCGTGTGAATCGACAAGAGAGTTGACACTTGTGAAGTTTTGCGAGTACTATTCTAACGTGGATTTGACTTAACAATTTCAAAGTCGCAAAGGTGAATGTTATTCCTACCTTCATTGAATAAAATCAATTAGAATCTTAGTTAGATCTTGAGATTCGATGTATGCCCCCCAAGAACTGTGTTTCTAAAATTAAAAAGAGGCATACTTTCATTGGTATCAGAGCCTTGGCTATGCTTCTCTTTGATTTTATTGAGTTTAATCAAGATTTATATCAAGATTGCCTCCCCTATGAATTTTGGTTACCCTAATGAATCAATCTTCTAGATTCTTGATGATTAGATAATCATTGGTCGGGTTAAGGGATCCCCCTCTAGTTATTGAGGGAGTAATCAAGCCCTTAGAAATTAGTGTGATGCTAATTTCAATTTTGGATGATTTCAAAACCTCTCTTAATTCTATTAGGGATAGGTATATAGAGATATAAATTTGGTTAAAGCCCTTTAAGGATTTAGAGATCCTTTTTATATTAAATTAAATTATTTAATTTATTTTAGAGAGCCCAGAGCAAGTTTTCCCTTTAATATATACCACTTAGATACCCATTGATATTTTGGCTAGCATATATAGATGAGATTTTATTTATTAAATGTTAATTAATAAATCTCATAGTGTTAGACACCCTTGCTTAAGTTTTCTTGGAGATTAAAGCTTATTTCGATTAAAATTGATTCATGGATTTTCGGATTTGTATTTGATTAGAAGAATCGATACAGTTTCGGTATTTCGGCCATAACTTTGTAACTTTGAGTCCGATTTAGGTCCATCAGTACATCGTTTCGAAGCCGTCGAAAAGATCTACAACTTTCATGAAGAAAGGTTTTCCAGAATCAATCGTTTTGAGGGTCAAAACTTGAGTCGAAAATCTAAAGCGGGAAAAAGAGTTTTCTAAATTAATTTTCCAAGAGGCTTTCAAATTTTTCCTAAATTCCATTATTTGATTTGAGAGCATGGGATGCTATTAAATCGTTTAATGGGCTATCAATTAATTAAATAGTTTAATTATTTGATTCGAGAGCACGGGCTGAGATTTAATTAAATTGTTTAATTATCTGCTTCGAGTCCACGGGCTATCAGTTAATTAAATGTTAATTATGATATCTTTTATGGTTCCCTAAAAAGTTTATGAGAATAATACCATAATTATTGTAGCTGATTTGGATCAATTACATGTGCTCAAAATTTTCGGCTACATAGTATTTATAAGTTTTTATTTGATTAATAGTTAATCAAGTAATTACATAAATGCCATTGGTTGAGATACAGGGTTTTACCTCAAGTGAATTTTAATTGATAGACATCAATTATTTTATGAACATTTAATACTATTGTTTAGGGTATTATTTTATTTAATTGTTAAATCAAATAATCCCTAAAGCAGTTGGCCGTTATAGAAAATTTTGAATTCACCTATTATTGATTTTGAAATTTTTTTGGAATCAATATAAAGTGATATTAAAAATTAGCAATTTGTTGAATTTTATTTTGGTCTTTTAATTGTTATTAGATCGAAATAATATGGAAGAGATTAGATCCCTAGCCTAGCCGAATTTAATATGGTGTTTTCTATTTGTTTATCAATTGAGGAATGTGAGGATGAATTTTAGGGTTAGATTAAATCTCGGAGAAATTGTTTCTCTTAATGATTTTCAAGCATTAAAGGAAAATTGTTTTCTTTTAATGATGATCTGAAAACCCTAAGAATTCATTCTAGACATGCTTGCTTTCTTTGCTCTAGGGTTTTTCTATTAAATGTTAATAGAGGCCTTAACCATATAGGAAAGAGTTTCCCTAAGGTTAGCAAAACCCTTGTTGAGGTTATGGACTTTCTAAGTAATTATGCCATGTTATTATTCATAGTTGATGAATTGTTAATATATATTCTTGTTGAATGGTGGATGGGTTCCATGATCATGTCTTCTTCTTCTCTCTCTATTCTCTTCTCTTTCTTCTTATGAGTTGTACTCCCCTTGAGCACCCTATTTTGGGTGGTTTCTCAAGGTTTCTTATTTTGAATATGGTGTAATCTTAGTATTAAGAGTTGCTGGTTTTTCTCTGTGGAGAAATCATATTGAAGATCGAAGATGATGGTGATCGTATGGAGAATAAATCTTAGAAGGGGTTCTACAAGAGTAGTTGTAGGATTTCTAAGATAGCATGATCATGTGGACCCATTGTGTGGCTATATTATGTATTTCATGTGATGATTTGTTATACGTTTTAGTTGCTTAGAAAAGTCCATAACCCTTGTGATAATGTGATTATCGTCTTTCTGTAAATTTTGGATAATTGGATCAAACCCCACAATATGTGTTTTGTTGAAACATAAAAAGTTTGTGCTTAAATAAAACACATTATTATAGCCCTTTTGGATGTGATGCATCTAGTCCATGTTGAAAATTTACGTTGAATATGTTACTTACATGATTATGAGATAATTGTGCCTTAATTGGCATAGATGTAAGCTAACAATATTCACGATTATGGGAAGTGCTTGAGTAACACTTATAGACCCTAGTAGAGGTCTTAAAGAGTTGTTTAAAGACTCCCATAATTTCTTTTAAACTTAGAGTTGGTGAACCCTAATGTGCTAAAAATAATTCGTAGAGAATTAAAGGGTAATATAGTCCATTTTGACTTATGAGCTTTAGTGATGCACATGGACACTTTATAATTGTTATTCTGGGTCCATGGTGCTTGGTATGACCAATGGTCTATCATATGGATGAATGAACCATCTAAAGCCCACTGATGTTAAAAAATAACCTTTGTACCCTTGGATTAGATCCATTAAGATTTCTAGGGCTAGTGGGAGTTCATTGGAATTAGTTTGATGTAATTAAAACGAAATTTGATTTATTATCATGTGATGATATTTGTATATTATTCTATGCATGTGATGCAATAATAAATATTGTGAATACTTTTGATAAATGCATTAGATGTATAATTTGTTCATAATATTCTGTTTTCCCTCAAGAAAAATATTAAGTGAATTAAATGGGCTAATCTATCCTACGGGATAATGTTGCCCTATGACCTTCCATTATCAATAAGACTAGGAATTAATTAGCCTGAGTCTTGTCTCTCTGACAGGAATCGGACATAATTCAGTCTAAATTAAACTCCTAGTGTTTTATTTCTATAGTAGATAGGAATGTGTATGGCCTGATAGGGAGTGTCAACTAGCATGGGGGCATATTCCTACTTGATTAAATGACAACCGAGAATAATGGGTTTCACTTAACCAAGGACCATGACAGCTGACAGGTGACAGTCATGTTATCCTTGGAAGTCACAAGAAAATTGGGAATCACTGATTTACATAAGGAGTTATGCTTGAGATGCTCAGTGATGGATAGTTACTATCCACCTTGTAGTGCATGTGTGGTACTATCCTAGCATGGAAGATTGCATGTGTATTATAAGGCACCCAATGCTCATCAGAAATATGAAGTAGCATATTTCCCAATTTTATAGATTGAGGGGTCTATGAAATTTGACTGAATGATGAGCAATATCATCAAAGATCGAAAGCCCTGATCTAATGATATTATAATGTGTGAAATATTATGATGTATGTTTTATTTTCATGTCATTCTATAGCCACCTTACCAAGACTTTAATGAGAATCTCTTGACCAATTCAAAGTGTTTGGAATGGAAAAGGAATCTCAAGTTCGTGCTTACTATCTAAAGAATTGCCCAAGTTCTCACTACTTATGTTAAATCTCATATAAGATGTTTAGAAAATACAATAGGGCTGCTAGACAGCTTACTATATAAAAGGCCAAGTGGGCACCAAGTTGACTAGGGAAACCCAGTCAAAAAGAATATGATAGAGATCATTGGATTCATAAATCCCAATTCTTGGTGCTGAGATAAATTGAGATAAATTTGGGATTAGAGGATATGATCCTCGACAAACTCCCGGAGTCCTTTAATATGGTTATGTTGAACAAGTAGGAAATCAGATTGTCTGAAATCCCACATGTTGCATATGGCTAAGAACCTTAGAAGAGTTCAATGCTACTTGCAAAGACGTTCAAAAGAATTAGATTTTCAAAATCCCGAGCATTTATGCAAAGGAAAGAAATCCAAGATTTTCTATTGAAAAGGTATTCTAGTAGTATGGACAAAGGCTCTTCTGAGAAGAAATGAAAGTATAAGGACTGTGTAGAGCCCCGGACCTTTTCACATTTAATGCATGACACTTTCGTTGCCATTTTTCCTTTAAAGAGGTATAATTAATAGATAAGGAAGAAATTAGAAATTCCGAAATGTCAGAAATGTTCCTTTTCGAAGTACGAACCCAACGCAAGTTGAATCGTCAAAATCGGACGAACGAGTCAAAAGATATGGCCAAAACAGTCTGGACCTGCAGGCAATCGTAGCTCGGAAGGCACTAAGGACGTAGCTCGGAAGGCACTAAGGACGTAGCTCTGATAACGTGCTCTGACAACGTGCTCTGATAAGGCACAGACAACGCATAGACAACGTAGCTCTAGCTCTGATAACGTATACGTTGTGCATCCGTTGTGCAACAGACAACGTGTACGTTGTACAGCTCACGACGGGCACGTTGTACATAAGACAACGGACAACGAGCTCAGCACTATGCACAACACAACGTGACAACGTGTTCGGCACCCTTCACAGCACAACGTGTTTGGCACTATTCACAGCACAACATGTTCGGCACTATTCACAGCACAACGTGTTTGGCACTATTCACAGCACAACGTGTTCGGCACTATTCACAGCACAACGTGTTTGGCACTATTCACAACTCAACGCGTTCGTCACTCGTGTTTTTGCAGAAGTTTTAGTAAGGGTATTATGGTCTTTTGGTCGGTTCACTCTTACCTTAAGAGTTTAACCCGAGCCTTTAGGGCTCATTCTCAACACTTAGAGGATTTGGGGGATTAGAAGAGAGGAGAAAGGGTTTCCTAAGCTAGGGTTTTGCTTTTGGAGAAGAATCAAAGGGGTTTTGAGACCCTAGATCACTTCAAGTCCGGTTTTCTCCAAGATCACGGCTCAAGCTCTCGTGGAGAGCGTTCCCCAAGCTAGGGCAGCACCTCACGGTTGTTTTTTGGAAGGGGTTTCTTCCTCATTTCTTCAAGTTCGGTACTTCTTGTTACCCTCCTAGTTATAGCTTCTCTTTTCCTTTATTTCTTCTTGTTTTCCTCCGCTTATATATGTGTTATGAGATTGGTGGTATGAATGGTGAAAGGAGGTGGATGTTGGCGAATGGATGCCGTGTGGATGATGTGATGAATGAATGGGAAAGGGCATTGTACTAATAATGAACATACAAGTGTGATGTGAGCATAACCCACCTAGAAAAGCATGATTTAGGTTTAAATGAATAATGAATAATGAACACACCATGTTTGATGAAATGCCTAGGTGAATAAAGTGAGTTGTAAATTAGGAAATGCATGCCTAATAAATTATGGATATTGCTAGGGCCTATGATAGTGTGTTTTCTTGCTTTCCCTAAAGGATGTGAATATTACATTGCTCAATCATTGATGTTATATGTGTTGTGAATTACCCAAATGTCATGTTTAAAATTAAATGCAAGTATGCACACGATTCCCACGAGCACGGCATGCATGACATGATTTATCGAGGTTTTCAAGAACATGGTTAGAGGTGGGACATATCCTACAATATGTTTTACCTCGCTTTTCACAAGAAAACAAGAACCAACATTCCACGAGGGGTCTCCCCTCACTCACAAGTGCATATCATGAAGAAGGGCCTCCCTTCCCTCGCAAGTACATACATATCATGAAGAAGGGTCTCCCTTCCCTCTCAAGTGCATTGCATAAAGAAGGGTCTCCCTTCCCTCTCAAGGTATCTCTCAAGCGCATCTCACAAGGATATCTCACAAGTGTATCTCACAAGTTACATGATCACAAGCAAGCACGCATGACATGCATGACATGACACGTACGACACGCTCGACAAGATCAAGTAAGACAAACACGACAAGCTTTCAAGTACGAAAAGATATTTCAAGCCAAGTCAAGTGCACGATGTTTTCAAGAGGTTTTATCGACTTTCTACGAAATACAAGCATGATTATAAATTGCTTTACTTCCTTGTATGATATGAATTGTTTCCGTCTAACATATATGAATTGCTCCTGATTATGTAGTGTCATTTTTATGCTATGACTATTGGTTAGTATTTGGTACCCGCTGAGTATTCCATGCTCAGCCGTACTTCTTATGTCGGCAGGTTCTGAGGGAGCTGCTGCTCCATTTGATGTTTGTGCTCCTGGTCCATGGGTGGAAGAGGAGTACGTCGAGGAACCTTTGGAGGAACCTCGAGTAGAGGGTTACCATTAGGTGGTTGTAGATTCTGAGTGAATAGCTGTGGGTGAGCATGAGTGATTATATCCATGTATTTTGGCGGGCATGTCCGCACTTTCTTTGTTTTGATTTCTTTGTATTAAACTTGGACCATGTGTATATACTTAGAGGTTGTTAGACTTCCGCTGTGTTTTATAGTTATGTTTCCGCTGTCATCCTCTATTGTATATGCTCTGTGGGTTTTCGCAGGTTGGTTTGTCAAGCAAGTCATGTAAGCCATGATTAGTCGTCCAAAGTTCACTCTAACTCCTAGGGTGGGTTTTGGGTCGCGACAGAAGTGGTATCAGAGCTTAGGCTTTAGGTCTCTAGGGTCACTTAGAATCGAATACCACGACTTGACAAGAGCATATGTTAGGAAACCAGTTAGGAAGGAAGTAAGTCGGGAGCGAGTCTGGTTCCAAGTGTAAGACTAAACTTTTGTCTTAGTCTAAAATGGTTGCTTTAACCAAGTACGGGTCCTAGGTACGCTAGAACACTAAAGTATAAGTATAATGTGATGAATACTCTGATGACTTGATGTGATGTATATTAGTATTATACAACTAATACAAATTGAATTATTGTGGAATGACATTGAGATAAACTGTGGTTTCAAGTTAGACTCACGTGGTGTTATTATTCTCAAGACTTTAGTCATGAGACGGAAAACACGGGGTCGTGGACCACATACCAGAGCTTCCTCTTCTTCACGGAATGAGGATGAGCAGCCGGACCTCTCTCAAGTCTTAGGCTCTATTGCTGAGACACTCGCCATACTGGCGGCTCGGCAGGCTATACCATCATCGGCGGCACCTACTCCACCGCCCGCAGCTCCAGTACATCGTACCGCTGGAGTTGAGGCATTCAGGAGATTGAGGCCTCCACCCCTTCATGGGAGTGTGGACCCTCTTGCTGCGGAGGCATGGATCTTCCAGATGGAGAAGATCTTTGCGGTCCTCTCGCCTACAGAGGAGGATAGAGTAGCATGGGCAGTTTTCATGCTAGAAGGTGAAGCCCACCATTGGTGGTTGTCCGCATTGAGGACTCGAGATTCGACCATGCAGGGTCAACCTTGGACTTGGGAGGAGTTCAAAGATACTTTTTACAAGAAGTATTTTCCGATTGGAGCACGGGAAAAGAAAGAGAGAGAATTCATCAACCTTGAGCAAGGTTCGATGTCTGTGGCCGCTTATGAGGCCAAGTTCTCGGAGCTATCACGCTTCGCAACACATATGATTGCCACCAAGGCAATGAAGGCGAGGAGGTTTGAGCAAGGACTCAAGGATGTCATCATGGAGAAAGTATCAGTCTTTAGGCACGCCACTTACGTTGAAGTGGTGGATAAAGCCTTGTTGGTTGAGACCAACTCTGAGGCGGTGTCCAAGAAGAGGGAATTGACGAGAGGCCAATCCAGTAGTTCAGCACCTCTAGAGAGGTGGGCTCGTACCGGCCCTTATCAGTATGCGTGGCCAGCACCACCGATGAGGCCATCTTATGCGCCTCCAGCTCCACGGCAGTATGTGCCTCAGGCACCGCGACCTCAGGCTCTTCCGGCCCCACGGCTTGTTGCACCTCAGACGATGAGGTATGCTCCACCTTCGGCCCCTCCGACTTATACACACGAGGTCTGCACTTCATACGACCGAAGGCACCCGGCAGGAGATTGTCGAAGAGCATCGGGTGGATGTTTTCATTGTGGTCGCGAGGGCCATATGATCAGGGATTGCCCCAGTCGGTATTTACCAGGCCAGTCTCAGGGGATTAGGCCACCAGCACGCCCAGCAGGATCATATCAAGCGTCATCTCAAACTACCCGGTCTACACCTCAGTCTCGCCAGGTGAACCAGGGGCGAGTTTTTGCCTTAACAGAGGGTGATACACTTGCATCTGACGATGTAGTGCAAGGTACGCAGTTGTAGCTTATTTAATTATCCGTAAATTAAACTGTTAAGTATTAATTGATTGTGTACGTACTTGGCATGTTATATATGTATATATACCTACATGTATACATTGTTGATGCATGGATTAACTCCGCTAGTCAAAATTTCAGGAACCCTACTAGTCAATGAGTATTTGGCTCGAGTGTTGATTGATACCGGGTCTACTCATTCATTTGTCTCGCCGAGTTTTTCAGAAGGCTTTTCTGTAGAGCCAAGTCAGCTAGAACCGGAGTTAGCCATTTCGACTCCCCTCAGCAAAACAATATTGGCAGATAAAGTGTATAGAAATAGTGTGGTCCAAGTTGGAAGCCACGAGTTGGCGGTTGATCTCATCGTCCTTGGATTCCAAGACTTTGATGTTATATTGGGAATGGATTGGTTAGCAGCACATCATGGGCATGTAGCTTGCTTTGAGAAAATGGTACTCTTCAAGCCAGTAGAAGGAAAACCATTCCACTTTCGCGGGTTGAAAAGTAGATATATTGCTCGTTTTACGGCGTTGAGCTTAGCTAACTCCTAGGCAAAGGACTCATCGACTATTCCGGTTGTGAGTGAGTTCCTGGATGTATTTCCAGAGGAGTTGCCAGGATTGCCTCCAGACAGGGAGATTGAGTTTGTGATCGAGCTTGCACCAGGCACAGCTCCTGTTTTCAGGGCTCCGTATAGAATGGCCCCTATTGAACTCAAAGAGTTAAAGACCCAGTTGGAAGAATTACAAGGTCTTGGTTTCATTCGACCAAGTGTCTCACCGTGGGGTGCCCCGGTGTTGTTTGTTAAAAAGAAAGATGGCTCGATGCGGATGTGCGTCGATTACAGGCAATTGAACAAAGTCACTATAAAGAATAGGTATCCTTTGCCTAGGATTGATGACTTGTTCGATCAGTTGAAGGGAGCAAGATTTTTCTCGAAGATAGACCTTCGATCGGGTTATCACCAGTTGAAGATTAAGGTGGAAGATGTTCCCAAAACTGCTTTCAGGACTCGGTATGGACACTACGAGTTCTTGGTGATGCCTTTTGGACTCACGAACGCGCCGGCAGCCTTTATGGATTTGATGAACCGGGTGTTCCGGCCATATCTTGATAGGTGCATGATTGTATTTTTTGATGACATTTTGGTCTATTCCCAGACACAGGAAGATCACACACGCGACCTATGCCTTGCTTTGGAAATGCTAAGAGAGCACAAGCTATACGCCAAACTTAGCAAGTGTGAGTTTTGGCTCGAAGAGGTGGCATTTCTAGGCCATGTTGTTTCCGCGGAAGGTATATCGGTAGATCCAAAGAAGATAGAGGCAGTCATGAGTTGGGCAAGGCCCAAGAGTGTCACGGAGATACGCAGCTTTCTTGGGTTGGCAGGCTACTACAGGAGATTCGTAGAGGGTTTCTCTAGCCTTGCAGCACCACTCACTTACCTGACGAGGAAGAATGCAAAGTTTGTATGGAGCGATAAGTATGAGATCAGTTTCACGAAACTGAAGAAGAGGCTTACTACAGCCCCTGTCCTTACTGTGCCATCCGGACCTTATGGGTATGAGGTGTATAGTGATGCCTCACACGTTGGACTTGGGTGCGTACTCATGCAGCACAAGAAAGTCATTACCTATGCATCAAGGCAATTGAAGGAGCATGAAAAGAATTATCCCACGCACGACTTGGAGCTTGCGGCGGTCGTGTTTGCACTCAAGATTTGGCGTCATTACCTTTATGGGAAGGAGTTCTATGTGTTCACGGATCACAAGAGCCTCAAGTACCTCTTTTCCCAAAAGGAATTGAATCTAAGGCAACGGCGTTGGATGGAATTTCTGAAGGACTATGATTGTACCATTCAATACCACCCGGGTAAAGCAAATGTAGTGGCTGATGCTTTGAGTAGAAGACCTCCGGGGTTATTAGCATGCATGTTAGTGCAGGAATGGAAGCTACTTGAAGACTTGGCAAATCTGGACATTAGTGTGAATGACTCTGTTCGTAGTCCTATCTTGGCAAATGTCACGGTTCGGCCATACATTATAGATTTGATCCAAGAATACCAAGCCACGGATGCTGAATTGTTGGCTTATCGGGACAAGGAAGTTGCTAAGGGTAGTGAGGACTTCTCTCTCACTAGTCGGGGTACTATCACATTCAAGGGAAGGCTGTGCGTCCCAGCCAATGCAGATCTTCGGAGGGAGATTATAGACGAAGCCCACCGGGCAAAGTACACTGTGCATCCAGGGGGTACGAAGATGTACCGGAACCTCAAGAGTCACTTTTGGTGGCGGAATATGTAGCACGGTGTTTGGTGTGTCAACAGGTAAAAGCAGAACATATGCGGCCCACAAGTCTATTACAGTCCCTTCCGATTCCCGAGTGGAAATGAGAGAACATATCCATGGATTTCATAGTTGGCTTGCCAAAGACGGCAAGGGGCTCAGATGCGGTATGGGTAGTAGTGGATCGTTTGACGAAGTCCGCTCACTTCTTACCTTACCGAACTACTTTCAACTCTAGTCAGTTAGCCGCTTTGTACATCAAGGAAGTGGTGAGGTTGCACGGAGTGCCCGTTAGTATTGTGTCAGATCGGGATCCAAGATTCACATCACGATTCTGGAAAAGCTTCTGGGAGGCTATGGGTTCCCGACTTGATTTCAGCACCGCTTTTCATCCACAGACGGATGGACAAACTGAGAGAGTGAACCAAGTCATTGAAGACATGCTTCGGGCTTGTATGTTGGATTTCAGAGGCAGTTGGGAAGAGCACTTGCCTTTGGTTGAATTCGCCTATAATAACAGCTATCAGACGAATATCCAAATGGCACCATTTGAGGCCTTGTATGGGCGAAGTTGTAGGTCTCCTCTCTATTGGGATGAGGTAGGTGAAAGGAAAGTACTTGGTCCGGAGTTGATTGAGCAAACTGCAGGCACAGTTAAGATCATTCGGGATCGATTGAAAGCCGCTCACGATCGCCAGAAAAGTTATGCGGACACGTGCCGTAGGGACTTGGAATTTCAAGTAGGGGATCAAGTTTTTGTGAAAGTATCTCCTAACAAAGGGATCATGAGATTTGGAAAGCGAGGCAAGCTCAGTCCTCAGTATGTTGGGCCTTTTGAGATTATCACACGAGTTGGTGAGGTTGCTTACAGGGTAGCTCTCCCACCTCACAGGGCCGCAGTTTACAACGTCTTCCATGTGTCTATGCTTCGGAAGTACATTGCGGATCCTTCGTATGTCATAGACTTGGAACCGTTGGAGATTCGAGAGGACCTCACCTTGATTGAAAAGTCGGTTCAGATCTTGGATCGAAGAGATCAGGTGCTTCGCAACAAGACAATCCCTTTGGTTCTTGTGCAATGGCAACACCATGCTCGGGAAGAAGCTACATGGGAGCGTGAAGCCGAAGTCAAAGCAAAGTACCCAGAATTAATTGAATGAGTTTTTTTATAAGTTTGTATATGACTTGTAATTTTCTTTTTGGTTTGTAATGCAAGTAGCGTCTAAATTTCGAGGATGAAATTTTTGTAAGGGGGGGAGGATGTAGAGCCCCGGACCTTTTCACATTTAATGCATGACACTTTCTTTGCCATTTTGCCTTTAAAGAGGTATAATTAATAGATAAAGAAGAAATTTGAAATTTCGAAATGTCATAAATGTTCCTTTTCGAAGTACGAACCCAATGCAAGTTGAATCGTCAAAATCGGACGAACGAGTCAAAAGATATGGCCAAAACAGTCTGGACCTGCAGGCAATCGTAGCTCGGAAGGCACTAAGGACGTAGCTCTGATAACGTGCTCTGACAACATGCTCTGATAAGGCACAGACAACGCATAGACAACGTAGCTCTAGCTCTGATAATGTATACGTTGTGCATCCGTTGTGCAACAGACAACGTGTACGTTGTACAGCAAACAACGTGTACGTTGTATAGCTCATGACGGGCACGTTGTACATAAGACAACGGGTACGTCGTGCAGCAAACAACGTGTACGTTGTACACAAACAACGTGTACGTTGTACAGCTCACGACAGGCACATTGTACATAAGACAACGGACAACGAGCTCAGCACTATGCACAACACAACGTGACAACGGGTTCGGCACTATTCACAGCACAACGTGTTCAGCACTATTCACAGCACAACGTGTTTGGCACTATTCATAGTACAACGTGTTCGGCACTATTCACAGCACAACGTATTTGGCACTATTCATAGCTCAACGCGTTCGGCACTCGTGTTTTTGCAGAAGTTTCAGTAAGGGTATTATGGTCTTTTGGTCGGTTCACTCTTACCTTAAGAGTTTAACCCGAGCCTTTAGGGCTCATTCTCAACACTTAGAGGATTTGGGGGATTAGAGGAGAGGAGAAAGGGTTTCCTAAGCTAGGGTTTTGCTTTTGGAGAAGAATCAAAGGGGTTTTGAGACCCTAGATCACTTCAAGTTCGGTTTTCTCCAAGATCACGGCTCAAGCTCTCGTGGAGAGCGTTCCCCAAGCTAGGGCAGCACCTCACGGTCGTTTTTTGTAAGGGGTTTCTTCATCATTTCTTCAAGGTCGGTACTTCTTGCTACCCTCCTAGTTATAGCTTCTCTTTTCCTTTATTTCTTCTTGTTTTTCTCCGCTTATATATGTGTTATGAGATTGGTGGTATGAATGGTGAAAGGAGGTGGATGTTGGCGAATGGATGCCGTGTGGATGATTTGATGAATGAATGGGAAAGGGCATTGTACTAATAATGAACATACAAGTGTGATGTGAGCATAACCCACCTAGAAAAGCATGATTTAGGTTTAAATGAATAATGAATAATGAACACACCATGTTTGATGAAATGCCAAGGTGAATAAAGTGAGTTGTAAATTAGGAAATGCATGCCTAATAAATTATGGATATTGCTAGGGCCTATGATAGTGTGTTTTCTTGTTTTCCCTAAAGGATGTGAATATTACATTACTCAATCATTGATGTTATATGTGTTGTGAATTACCCAAATGTCATGTTTAAAATTAAATGCAAGTATGCACACGATTCCCACGAGCACGGCATGCATGACATGATTTATCGAGGTTTTCAAGAACATGGTTAGAGGTGGGACATATCCTACGATATGTTTTACCTCATTTTTCACAAGAAAACAAGAACCAACATTCCACGAGGGGTCTCCCCTCACTCACAAGTGCATATCATGAAGAAGGGCCTCCCTTCCCTCACAAGTACGTACATAGATATCATGAAGAAGGGTCTCCCTTCCCTCTCAAGTGCATTGCATAAAGAAGGGTCTCCCTTCCCTCTCAAGGCATCTCTCAAGCGCATCTCTCAAGGATATCTCACAAGTGTATCTCACAAGTTACATGATCACAAGCAAGCACGCATGACATGCATGACATGACACGTACGACACGCTCGACAAGATCAAGTAAGACAAACACGACAAACTTTCAAGTACGAAAAGATATTTCAAGCCAAGTCAAGTGCACGATGTTTTTAAAAGGTTTTATCAACTTTCTACGAAATATAAGCATGATTATAAATTGTTTTACTTCCTTGTATGATATGAATTGTTTCCGTCTAACATATATGAATTGCTCCTGATTATGTATTGCCATTTTTATGCTATAACTATTGGTTAGTATTTGGTACCCGCTGAGTATTCCATGCTCAGCCGTACTTCTTATGTCGGCAGGTTCTGAGGGAGCTGCTGCTCCATTTGTGTTTGTGCTCTTGGTCCATGGGTGGAAGAGGAGTACGTCGAGGAACCTTTGGAGGAACCTCCAGTAGAGGGTTACCATTAGGTGGTTGTAGATTCTGAGTGAATAGCTGTGGGTGAGCATGAGTGATTATATCCATGTATTTTGGCGGGCATGTCCGCACTTTCTTTGTTTTGATTTCTTTGTATTAAACTTGGACCATGTGTATATACTTAGAGGTTGTTAGACTTCCGCTGTGTTTTATAGTTATGTTTCCGCTGTCATCCTCTATTGTATATGCTCTGTGGGTTTTCGCAGGTTGGTTTGTCAAGCAAGTCATGTAAGCCATGATTAGTTGTCCAAAGTTCACTCTAACTCCTACTAGGGTGGGTTTTGGGTCACGACAGACTGTGCTTCATGGTGAAACAATTGGTCATTGGATACAAGACAAACCTTTGGAAGGATTGTCCAGATTGTATACTCATCAAGTCCAACTTAATTGTTAGAACCTCCAGCTCCTAATGCTTGGTATGATCTTGCATAAGTGTAATAGTTGCATGTTTGTTAAGGAGAAGGAGAAATCTGAGTGGATAAAACTTCTACTTGGGAATGGGACAAAAGTTGGATGATCTTAATTATATGAATCTTCCATTAAGAGGTAGCTAACTTTATTTCACCTTCTTTGAAAAGATCAAGGAATTCCGTATTGAAATAAAGAAACAGCTAGGTAAGTCTTCCATGATTGAGAAGAGTACCTCTTAATAGAAATTTCATAATTTACTCTCATTACATCTTGTCTCAGATAATTCCCAGAACAAACCATAGCATGATAGTGTTGTTAAATCGAATTTTATTGGATATGATTTGGTAGAAGATGAGCTTGGGATTCGTATTAGAGACATTTAGTCTCTATTCCTGGATAACAAAAGATATTTGTAAATAGGAATACAAGTTTCCTAGTAGAGAAACTGAATCTAGAATTGTTCTAGAAGCGGAAGCCCAATAGACCGATAATTATGAGAATTGATAAAGATCAACTCTCTACTCTCACTATACCTGAATAGTACACTAGAACCCACAGGTCCCAGAATCTGTAGTTTGACTAACTTTTATTCTGATGAAGTAATCAAACTGTTTGATTTTCATCTAAGAATGAAAATATCCTTTGTGTACAAATTGGTTGGTGGGACATAATTACTTTCCTGGCTCTATGCAAAGATAATATTTTTTTCATTGCGAATGAAGTATGAATATTATTCTTCTCTTAGATTTGATCTAGCAATTTTGCAATGAATGACAAAAACTTTGATATCATGTTTTCTTAGTCCTAAATGGTTTAGAGACAAAAGGAAAATGATATTGTTATTCTCCCAATAACAATCATGTTTTTGTGCAAGTAAGATTCCAAGAAAAGAGTTTCTACCTTTATGGAATGGAATCAGTTTCTCTTAGATATGTGATATATTGAGAAAGTATACTTGTACTAGACCGGATATTCATCACATGTTGATGTGATAAGATCTTGATCAGATTAGTCTGAAGCATTGTACAATGGTAAAGCACAAGCAAGTTAACTTCAGAAAATGACTGTTGGACAGTATCATTTTTGTTTAGTCTTTTAAGACTATGGTTATTGATAATAAATTTGCAAGAGTTGCAAGTGTTATTGCATCACTACAATAGTTGTGGTAAAACAGACATGACAGACCCATACATATTAAGTTATGTCTCAATTGGTGTTTGAGAAACATCACTGAGAAGATGGGTATTACATCTAATTGGCTTAGAGTGCAAGTGGGAGATTGTTGATCATATATGCCCTCGAAAGCCAATAAGAGACTTTTCTATATTGATTAGATAAACATCATATTTACCCAACCAACTATAAAGGGTATTTATATTAATTACTGTCTCATATGATGAAGACATAAAGTTCCATAGGTAACATTGTAGGAAAATCATGCAAAAGATGCGAGAAGATATGATTTTCCGGTTCCTTATAAACCTAATATTGTTCGAAGCCTCTAGAGTACTGGTTGGCTGCCATACTTCATCATGGGTTGCACATGTGTAGTTCTATGAGATAGTGTGATGAATCTCATTCACAGAGAGTGGTGACTCTTGACTAACATGTGAGTATATGTAGCAAGTACATAATACTGAATGGGGTCACTAGTGGATACCCTATGAAATTGTAGCACCCCGGACTTTTTCATCCTTAATGAATAGCACCTCGTAGCTAATTGGCCGTTTTTGTAGTCTAATTAATAAATCAGGGAGAAATTGGAAATTTCAAAACGTCAGAAATGTTCCTTTTTGAAGTACGAACCCAACGCAAGTTGAATTGTCAAAATCGGACAAACGAGTCAAAAGATATGGCCAAAACAGTCTGGATCTGCAGGTAATCGTAGCTCAGAAGGCACTAAGGACGTACTCTAGCTCTGATAACGTATACGTTGTGCAGCTGTCGTGCAACAGACAACGGGTACGTCGTGCAACAAACAACGAGTACGTCGTGCAACAGACAACGGGTACGTCGTGTAATAGACAATGGGTACGTCGTGCAACAGACAACGGGTACGTCGTGCAACAGACAACGGGTACGTCGTGCAACAGACAACGGGTACGTCGTGCCGCAGACAACGTGTACGTTGTACAGCAAACAACATGTACGTTGTACAGCTCACAACGGGCACGTTGTACATAAGACAACGGACAACAAGCTCAGCACAACGTGTTCATGCACAACACAACGTGACAACGGGTTCGGCACCCTTCACAGCACAACGTGTTTGGCATTATTCACAGCACAACGTGTTCGGCACTATTCACAGCACAACGTGTTTGGCACTATTCACAGCACAACGTGTTTGGCACTATTCACAGCACAACGTGTTTGGCACTATTCACAGCTCGACGTGTTCAGCACTCGTGTTTTTGCAGAAATTTCAGTAAGGGTATTATGGTCTTTTGGTCGGTTCACTCTTACCTTAAGAGTTTAACCCAAGCCTTTAGGGCTCATTCTCAACACTTAGAGGATTTGGGGGATTAGAAGAGAGGAGAAAGGGTTTCCTAAGCTAGGGTTTTGCTTTTGGAGAAGAATCAAAGGGGTTTTGAGACCCTAGATCACTTCAAGTCCGGTTTTTCTCCAAGATCACGGCTCAAGCACTCATGGAGAGCGTTCTCCAAGCTAGGGCAGCAACCCAAGCACGTTTTTGAAAGGGGTTTCTTCCCCAACTCAAGTCTCCTTCAAGCAAAGGTGTTCTTCTTTCAAGTTGGAGCTTCAATCAAGGTTTCTACCAAGGATCAAGCCTTGATCTAAGGTTAGTACACCCTACTAACTTACCCTAGCAAAGATCTAGGTTTTCTATATAAAAATGTGATTCCTTATATTATGTTTTCCTCCTTATGAAATGTGTTATCCCCCATTAAATATAAACAAGATAATGGAAAATGTGTGGATGTGTGGATAGAATGTTGGATGTGGCGATTGGATGCCGAGATGTAGGTTGTGTGATGTGTGTGATGGAAATGGTGGATGGGTATTTTACCAATAATGAACTTACCTTGATGCTTGGATGGAAAATATGCGCTAAAAAGAACAAGATGAATTATTAAGAAACATTGCATGTGTTGTGTTTGATAAAATGCCTAAACTATGAATAAACGACTTAAATGAAGAAAATGGAAATAGGTTTCATGCATGTGTTCTTATAGACGATGAATTGATCTAATGTCATGTGAATTACTTAAGTTACCTATGCTGATATTATGAATTGAATTGTAATGCCATATCTCTTTTGTTAAGCGCATTCCCACGATTGTTATTATTGGCACGCACGTGAGCACACATGATAGCATGAACCGAGATTTCAAGAGCATGTGCATATAATAAACAACAAGAAAATATTGCATGTCAAGGAGGTTGGTAGCCCAGGGACATTCCGGTACTAGCCTCTGGCTCACAAGATAACCCCTAAATCACCTATTGTCAAGGAGGTTGGTAGCCCAGGGAGATTCGGGTGCTAACCTCTGGCTCACAAGAAAACTAAACAAGTAATAAAAATCACCTATTGTCAAGGAGGTTGGTAGCCCAGGGACATTCGGGTACTAGCCTCTGGCTCACAAGAAAACCAAACATTGCATATCAAGGAGGTTGGTAGCCCAGGGACATTCGGGTACTAACCTCTGGCTCACAAGTGCATTGTATATCAAGGAGATTGGCAGCCCAGGGAGATTCGGGTGCTAGCCTCTGGCTCACAAGTTACGAGATGGAGGTTTACAAGATGATGATCATGCATTCATGCATGCACGCATACATGATTTCTACGAGGCATACCGGGACATGACATGGGTTTTCAAGTATGAGTTTTATCGGCGTTTTCGCATTCATGTACGCACGTCAGGATGCTTGTATTGTATCATGCCTTATACTGTTCCTTTTGTGATGTTTCTATTACTACTTGTATGATATTGCTATTGTGTGTTTTTATTATTGTTATGGTCTGTTAGTAGCTTGTACTCGCTGAGTATTCCTCGCTCAGCCGTACTTTCATGTCGGCAGGTGCTGAGGGAGCCCTCGACCCGGAGCCTTGGGTCGAGGAAGAGTATATAGAGGAGAGAGAGCCGGCTATTCCATTACAGTCTCAGGCGGACCGAGACCTCGATGTGTGGCCATACCTCGACTACTGTTGAGGGGAGAGTATGAGAGGGTCTTGGGTATTTTGATATTTTGATAGGTGGGCCTGTCCACCTTAGACTTAGACATGTCTTGTATTTATGTTAACTTGGAATACTATTTTGGATCATTAGAAGAAATGAAAATTGTTTACGCTTCCGCATATATGTTAGCTTCCGCGCTCTGATTATCGTTGTTAGTACTGTATTTTATCTTGCGCATTACAGGATGGTTTGATAGGTACGTAGTGTGACACCTAAAATATCCCTAAACTTCTAGGGGGTATTTCGGGGCGTTACAGAAATACACTGTCAGATTGTATTAGGGTTATCCATTTGACAAATTGTCCTTAGACCTGAGAGGTTAACATCTTCTCAGACATTTGTCTATTTGGCTTTGATGTGCCAATCGGCAATGTCCAATACACAGGACTAACTCCGGGTACGTTGGGTCATGTACACAATGTTTGGAGAAGTGTGTAAACACTCAATAAGGAATCCACAACTCCTTAATTGGAGATAATGATATCAAGGTGATACTTGTTGAACTGAACTGTTAAATCCAGTACTGGTGCTTTTCGGTAAAATGGTCTTTATCGAAGTTGATATTTTTAATATGGAAAAGTATATATAAATATATATGTCAATTCTTTTCTAATGTTTCTTCAAAAGTGTTTTGGAGGTTCAGTTCAATGAAAAGTAATCATGAGAAAGAGTTCTATTCATAAGCTAGGGACAAAGACAGTGGAATTGTTCCAATCCCCGAAGTTTACAAGTGATATCGGAATGTGGAAGGATTTATTTGTAAATATATTGTGAGATGGTACTTACAAGCAATTCTCTAATTTCTGGAGGTTAATCACATTGTGTTAATGGACATTAATTGTGTTTGGTGGAAGTCCAGGGACTTAGATAACATTCTATGATCCTAATGGAGTTTTAGGAAAGGTGTTTCCTAGTAACAATGCTTCAACCAAAAAGGTGAAGTACTTGGTCTCACAACCG
The DNA here is from genome assembly GCA_015143295.1 of Tetracentron sinense. NCBI lineage: Eukaryota > Viridiplantae > Streptophyta > Magnoliopsida > Trochodendrales > Trochodendraceae > Tetracentron > Tetracentron sinense. The sequence continues at coordinate 17,523,772 of CM026553.1, forward strand.
GAAATAGGAGATCCCACACACAAGGACCTTCTTAAAGTATTTAATTTAATTTATAATTAAATTAATTAATTTCTCTAAGTAATCACTATATGGTATAGTGAAGCTCTAAAAGGTGGAATCACATTAGATGTGAAAAACCAAATGGGTAGGACCCATTGGGAATTATTATAAAAGAATAATTCAAGTGACCAAGAGGGTTTTGGAAACCCTTTGGGCGTGTAGAGTGGGACCCACCTAGGGTGGGACGCCCACTTCATGGAGAAAATAATAATTGTTATTATTTATTTAATTAGTTTCTAATAACTAATATCCTTATTGGATAAGGTTAGTTAGTTAGAGTTAGTTACTAATTAAAGATTCCTTTTTGGACAAGGATTCTATTAGTTTCTTGCTAATCAAGGAATCCTAATAGGATTAGGATAAGGATAAGATTAGTTGGACACTAATGGATGAGATTAGTTTCTATTTTGATTATTCCTAATTAATTATGGAGAAACCAAATAGGAAATTAATTGAGGAATCCTTATTGGATAAGGATTAGGAAACTTTGGTTGCAAGCAACCAATGAAGCCTATAAAAGGGATGGACGTCCAAGGCTTTGGACATTCTTGAATTTTCCAGAATTTTCAGATTTGGAAACTTCTCCCCTCTCCTCAAACCTCACGCCCTCCCCTCTCTCTCCTTGAGGTGTACGGTCACACCCATCTCTCTCTTCTTTTGTCTTCTTGATTGGATCTTGAGAAAAAGAAAGAATTCATCTTGTTCATCAAGAAAGGTTCTTGATCAATAAAGATTGGATCTTTATTCAAGATTCATAGAGCTGGAAATTTGGAAGTGCCATTAGCTTCCATTAGAGAAAGCTTTAAAGGAAAAAGAAGGTTCTTGTGAATCGACAGGAGACTTGACACTTATGAAGTTTTGCGAGTACTATTCTAACGTGGATTTGAATTAACAATTTCAAAGTGACAAAGGTGAATGTTATTCCTACCTTCATTGAATAAAATCAATTAGAATCTTAGTCAGATCTTTAGATTCGATGTATGCCCCCCAAGAACTGTGTTTCTAAATTTAAAAAGAGGCATATTTTCATTTTCTTACAATGTTACCTATGGGACAAAGTAGTCTCATCCAATGAGATACTTTTGATATGTTATCCAATGTAGAAGACAATGTGTGAATGTAAAATATGCATTTATTGATTAAATAGATAAATACAATTCCGGAATGGCTTTCGTGGGCATATATGTCTAACAATCTCCCACTTGCACTCAAAGCCAATCTCCTATGTATCTAATACCCATGAACTCTAGATGTTTCTTAAACACCTTCTGAGGTAGTGCTTTAGTAAATTGGTCCGTCACATTATCCGCTGATGCAATCTTGGATAACTCAATGTCTCCTCTCTTAACGATGTCTCGAATCAAATGGAATCTCCTTTTGATGTGCTTTGTCCTCTGATGTGCTCTAGGCTCTATGGCTTGAGCTACAACACCACTATTATCACAATAAAGTGTCCTTTAACTGCTTTTTATAATTTTAACAAAAGGTTGTAGTAAGAAAAGTTTGGGTTCCAAAAGGGACTTCCCCTCCTAAAACTAACTATGGAGGACCCAAGATGATTTGGGTACCAAAGAAAGTTACTTGAACTTATCTTGTAGGTATGTTTCAAGTCAAATTCCTCCAAAACAGTGTGGTTTTTGGATAGCAGCTGTTCGAGGCACATGAGTGAGAACAAACAGTTATTCGTATCTATCTCTCCCAAGGATGGAGGGCATGAGACCTTCGGGGACAACGCGAAAGGGAAGATCATTGGCATAGGCAATGTTGGTAAGAATTTCTCTACCCTTATTGAAAATGTTTTATTAGTTCAAGGACTTAAACATAATCTAATAAGCATAAGTCAACTTTGTGATAAAGGTTTAAATGTTTGCTTTAAATCAAATCTATGCATAATTAAAGATAAAGATAATGTCAATACATTATTTATAGCTCATAGAAATCAAAATGTTATACACTCTTGAATTTGATGATTTAACTGCTCAAAATATGTTGTGCTTATCTGCTGTTAATGAGGCTAGTTGGCTGTGGCATAGACGTTTAGGTCATGCTAGTATGGAATTACTTTCTAAACTATCTAAGAATGGTTTAGTAAAAGGTCTTCCAAAGACCACATTTATCAAAGATAAAATATGTGATGCATGCCAACTTGGAAAACAAGTAAAATCCCTATTCAAGAATAAGAAAATAATCTCAACCTCTAGGCCCTTAGAACTTCTTCATATGGACTTGTTTGGACCCAATGAAGTAGTTAGCCTAGGTGGTAAAACATATACCTTTGTGATTGTTGATGACTATTCTAGATATACATGGGTATTATTTTTATCACACAAAAGTGAAGCATCTTATCTATTTAAGAAATTTTTTAATAGAGTGCAAAATGAAAAATGATATACTCTCAATAACATAAGAAGTGATAGAGGTGGTGAATTCAAAAATAAGGAGCTTGAACTATATTATGAACAAAATGATTTTAACCATAACTTTTCAGCTCCAAGAATTTCACAACAAAATGGAGTTGTTGAAAGGAAGAATAGATCTCTTCAAGAGATGGCAAGGACAATGCTTAATGAGCATACACTTCCAAATTATTTTTGGGCTGAAGCTATTAATACCTCTTGTTATATTATTAATAGGGTAATAATAAGAAACAAATTGATAAAAACCCCTTAAGAACTATGGAAAGGAAGATCCCCTAATATTGGATACTTTAAGGTGTTTGGGTATAAATGCTTTATTCAAAATAACAAACATCATTTAAAGAAATTTGATCCTAAAGCTAATAAAGGAATCTTCCTATGTTATTCAAACAATAGCAAATCTTATAGAATATTTAATAAAAAAATATTTAAATGTTGAAGAATCTATTCATGTAGTCTTTAATGAAGCTAATCCTTTTGAAAAGACTAAACCAATTGAAGATGATGAAGATACTAATTTTGAGAAAATTTCTAATGAAATCTCTAATCTTAAATTAACTAATAAAGAAAAAGAACAACAAGAACATAATAAACCTAATTATGATAATCTCATTAAAAATGAAGATGAAGAAGAAATTGATATTGAAAAATCAACTAAACTGCCTAAAGCTTGGAGATTAAATAAAGATCATCCTAAAGACCTAATCCTTGGTGAATTAGAAAAGGGAGTTAGAACAAGAAGAAACATATGTAATAATCTAGCTTTTCTTTCTCAAATAGAACCTTACAATGCCCTTGAAGCCATTGAAGATAAATCTTGAGGCATTGCAATGTAAGAGGAACTTAACCAATTTGAAAGAAATCAAGTTTGAGATTTAGTACCTAGACCAAAAGATAAATCTATTATTGGTACTAAATGGGTTTTTAAAAATAAAAATGATGAATCCGGAAACATAATTAAAAATAAAGATAGGTTGGTAGCTCAAGGTTACAACCAAGAAGAGGGGATAGACTATGATGAAACCTTTGCCCCAATTGCTAGACTTGAAGCTATTAGAATGCTACTTGCCTTTGCAAGTCATAAAGACTTTAAGCTATTCCAAATTGATGTGAAAAGTATATTTCTAAATGGATTTATTTCTGAAGAAGTCTATGTAGAGCAACCCCCTTGCTTTGAAAATCATAATCTGCATAATCATGTGTTTAAATTAAAAAAAGTTTTGTATGGAATAAAACAAGCTCCTAGAGCTTAGTATGAAAGATTAAATAATTTCTTGATTGATAATGAATTCATAAGAGGCAAACTTGATACAACTTTGTTTGTGAAAACAAAATCAAATGATATGCTATTAGTTCAAATTTATGTTGATGATATTGTTTTTGGTTCCACCAATGAATGCTTGTATAAAAAGTTTGCTAATATTATGCCAAAAGAATTTGAAATAAGCATGATGAGAGAATTAACATTCTTTCATGGACTTCTAATAAAGCAAACTAAACAAAGAACCTTCATAAATCAAAACAAATATATTAAAGAAGTTCTTAAGAAATTTGGTATGAAAAACACTAAAATAATGGATACTCCTATGAGTACATCAATCAAGTTAGATAAAGATGAAAATGGCAAAAAAGTTGATGAAAAGCAATATAGATGCATGATAGGAAGTGTAGAGCTCCGGAATTTCATTTCACTAAGAATGAATAGTGTGTGAATAGTGCCCAAGTGTGGTTTTGTACACTTATGGGTCTTATGTTAATATATATGTGTTTGGAATTATGGCGTATATGTTCCAATGGGTCTATATGTCCTTAGGGAATGTGTTGAAAGCATAAAAGAGTGTTGGAAGTGCATTGGGGAAGATTCGAGTGGTGTAAACAAGGTTTTTCAGCAAAGCAGGGGTCGACCGATCGCTCGGTCATTACCTGCGATCGATCGGTCAACTACCGATCGCTCGATAGCTGTCGCACGGTCAACTTTTTTGTATGGGGAAAAATTTCAGAGAGTGTGTTTTTGACCGATCTCTCGGTCATAACACCGATCGACCGGTAAGCCACCGATCGCTCGGTCCATACCACCGATCGATCGGTCATACGCAGATTTTCTTCATTAAGGGTGTTTAAGACTTTAACCATCACCCTTTGCCTATAAAAGGGCTGGGTTCGTGCCTTAGGGTTTCACAAACCCTTTGTGCATTGTTTTTGAGGGATTTGAAGAAGAGAAGGAGGAGAGGATCTTGGTGATCGTTCAAGCTTGTGGAAGATCAAGTTCTTCCTTTCCATTTGGTGTTTTCCAACCAAGAACTCACTGTTCTTGCTTGTTCCAGCCATTGGGAGTCAAACTCATTGATTTCTCCAAGGTAGATACACTCTACTACAATCTTGCGATCCTACTAGTTACTAATTATGATTCTTCTTATCTATGCCCTATCTATATGTATTGATTTTATGTATGAAAAGGTGTGATTATATACTTGGATGAAGGTTACTATTATGATGCACTCTAAGTGTTTGATAAAATACCTCTAAGGGATTCTATGCTTAAATACGATGATTTCTCTTATTAAGTGCATATGCTCGCATGTGTCGCATAAACCGATGGTTTCCATGGATTTCTCCAAGTACAAACAAAGGTTTTTCACGAAAAGACGAATAATGAATGATTCTAAGTAACTCTATGATTTCTCTAAGATCGTTTCACAAGCTCTAAGGATCATACCATGCTCATAAGGAAACTCTATGATAATGCTCTAAGATCGTCTTACAAGCTCCACGGATCACAATGAAATGCTCTAAGATCTCTAAGGTTATGCTCTATGGAAATGCTCTAAGGTTATTGCTCTATGCTCTATGCTCTATGTCTCTACGGATCATAATGACTCTAAGTAACTCCATGAACTCACAAGAACTCATAAGGCTATGATTATCGATTGACTCACACGGTTACAGTTTTGTTTTCGAATATTATCTCATATACGTTTCACGGTTTCCATGCTTTAAGGAATTTACGGATTTCATTCTCCATGTCTTGTATGCTCCATGCCTAACCGCTTTATTGTGATTAGTTTGTATACACTGAGTATTCCATGCTCAGTCGATATTGTTATGATCGGCAGGTGCTCGGGTTCCATTCGATTTGTGTGGCGAAGAACCTTGGGTCGAGGAAGAGTACCGTGACCCGGAGCCTTCCATGGATCACTATCATGACGATGGTGCTTTAGATAGGAGTCGTGACTTCGATTTCTGTTGATCGACCGACTTAGAACTTGTGTCTTTTAGTTATGTGAGTGTGGGGTTTGTCCACTCCACTTTTGGGTTTCTCACACATGTATACTTGTTGGTTCTTACTTGAGCCAAGTTATAGGAGTATTCATTTTGCTTCCGCTATGTTTAGTATTTTACTTTCCGCTGTGCATTGTATTTCATTTTCGCTATGTATATTCAGGTACTCTGACAGGTTTCCACGTGTGCCTTATGTATCATACTGGAGGTATGATATGGCGGTCACGAGTCAAAGTACCCTTAACTCCTAGGGGGTATTTTGGGCCGCGACAGGAAGTCTACTGTACTTAACTGTAAGCAGACCTGACATTATGTTTAGTGTATGCTTATGTGCTAGATTTCAATCTTGTCCAAAGGAATCTCACCTAACTGTTGTTAAAAGAATGTTTAGATACTTGTTAGGATCAACAGATCTAGGACTTTGGTATCCAAAGAATACATCTTTAGAATTAATAAGCTACTCAGATGCTACTTTACCGGATGTAAAATTGATGGAAAAAGTACTAGTGGTACTTGTCACTTCTTAGGGTGTTCCTTTGTTTCATGGTTTATCAAGAAACAGAATTTTAAAGCTTTATCTACAGTTGAGGCTGAATATATAGCTGCTGGAAGCTATTGTGCTCAAAATCTGTATATGAAACAACTCTGGGAAGATTATAAATTATCTTATTTAAACATTTCAATTAGATGTGACAATACAAGTGTCATTTATATGACTAAAAATCTTATCCAACACTCAAAAACTAAACATATAGAAATAAGATATCATTTCATTAAAGATCATGTACAGAATGGGGATGTTGTGCTAGAGTTTGTAGATACAAACAACCAACTTACTGATATATTTAGAAAACCTCTTCAACATGAAAGGTTTAGCACCTTGAGAAGAGAATTAGGCATAAGCAAGTTATCTGAAATCTTATAATTCAAGAAGGGTCAAAAACTAAGCTTAAAACTCAAATGAAATCATCTTTTTAAAAAAATTAAGAATCTGTAAAATTTAATAAAATTTGTCAAAATATACTTTTAACTGATCAAGAATGATTCATATTGATTTGCAATGATTAATTGATGTTTTGGATTAAGTGCATAATGATCATTGTGTAGAAAATTGGATTTAGAAGAAATTTACAAATTTTTAGATTTTTTCTTCTATCCAGTCGATCACCCTAGTGATCTAATCTACTGGATGATGGATCCAGCCAATTAGACAAGGCTTCTAATCGACTGGATAGCGTAAAAATGAATGTTTTACCAAAATTGTGTTTTTTCTTCTATTCAGCCGATCACATAGATCGTCTAATCGACTAGATGAGCAATCCAGCCGATCAGACCATCCATGTAATCGACTGGATAGTGAAATTTTTAGAAAATTTTTTTCTTTAAAATCATGAAATCCCCAAATTTGCCTTTTCATTTTCAAAACTTTATGTTCTAGACCTCATTCGTACTTCCCTCCAAAACCTAGTTCTTCACATTTCTTCATCTCCAAACCCTCAAATCTCATCAAAATCTTCTGAAATCAATTCCAATCAACTCCAATGGTGAGAACAAAGACTTCTGAAGGTGGGCCCAACCCTAAAAGACAAAGACGCTCCAAGGAACCTGTTGTGGAAGAAGAAGCCCCAGTCTCCTGCTTCAAAACCAGAAAAGCTGCCAAGAAGTACACAGACATCATCCATTCCTGACCTATTGTATATGGTAAGGCCATTAATTCTAATATCTTAGTTGAGTGGGGCCTAGGTCACATCTGCGAGCTCTTCAAAGCTTTAGGATGGCTCTAAGTTCTTTAATTCAAGGAACCCATGTTCCCTGAATTAGTTAAACTTTTCTACTCTCATATTCATTTCAGTCCTTCCACCAACACATTCACCTCCTATGTCTGTGGCAAAGACATCACAATTTCCATAGAAATTCGCACCTCTATTCTCTCTGTCCTTGCTGGAAGCATAGAGATGTTTGCTTTGAAAGATTAGCCAAATCACTCTACATTTGAGCCAATTGAAGCTCTAAACCTTATTTGTTCTAAGGAAATTACTCAAGCTTCTCTCCCAACTCTGAACAATCTGACTTTGGATGCCAAACTGGTTCATCACATTATCTCCTATAACATTCTTCCAAGGGGAGGTTGTAGAAACTACCTATCTTATTTTGATGTCTTTCTTATTTGGTGTGTTCTAACCACTAAACCTTTTGATCTTTGCTATCTAATTTTTCACAACATGGTAGAATGTGTTCCTAAGAAGAATGTCTGTTTACCCTATGGACAACTTTTTACCATTATCTTCAAACATTTTGAACTTTCTTTTGACTCCACTCTTGAAGTCATTCACCCTGCCCATTATGATATCTACAGCCCAACTACACTTGTAAAGATGGGATATTAGTGGAATCAAGGATTCCAAAAATGGTTTCCCAAAAATTCTGGCACTCAGCCTTCTTCCTCCACTGCTCAGCCATCTTCATCTGTTGATCCAACACCTCCTCTTGCACCTTCTTTTTTCGATCCTCCTACTGATCCTCCTCTAGATCAGCCCCTCCACTCTCCATTTCCTGTTCCATCCCCTGTTAGAGCTGCTTTCTCTCCTCCCTCTTCTCCTCTTGGAGCCCCCACTCCTCACTTTGAGATTGGTGGTTCCTCTGCTCAACCTGAGCACTCCTTCAAACCTCCCATTCCTGATGATGTTCTCAGCCTTTTGATGGGAAAGCTGGACTCCATCAGCACTGGTATGATCAACTTCCAAGCTAAAATGAGAGAGAGAATGGAGATCCAAGAAGCCCAAGACCTTGGACTGCAGACTGAAGTAAGGGACAAGCTAGCATTTTTAGAAGGATCCTCAGCTGACTTTCAAGGTGAAATGAGAGAGAGGATGTCCTCAGCCGAAGCCTCCATAGCTGTTGTGCATGAAGACTTGAAGGAAAGAGTAGATGCAGCCTACTCAGTCCTAGGAACTGTAAACATGGATTGTTCAGTCACTAAAAACAGAGTGGATACAGTGACTTCTCTACTTCAAAGGCCAGAAGGTGATCAAATGGAAGAGTTCATGAAGATGGGGAAGGTGATAAGTGTGATTAAGAACAAGTGGACTCCTCAGCACTCCAATTGAAGAATCATAGGAAACTACTTCTTGATATGGCTGAGCAAGAGTTTTTGTCAGCCACAATCATTCTTAGAGCCACTGATGAGCTAAAGAAGATAAATAATTTCTTGGTCAGTTTGGCTACTAGAGCCTCCTCTTCTCAACCTCCTTCTCAAACTCCATCCTCTTCAAAATCTAAGGGAAAAAAACCCATGAAGGGAACTGTCAAAGATGATCCTATCATCTCCCTTCCCTCCTCTGATGAAGACCCAGTCCAATCTTCATCCTCTGACTCTCCCGGTGTAGAACCCTGAGTTTTCGTTTCACTAAGTTGTGAATAGTATGTGAATAGTGCTTAAGTGTGGTTTTGTACACTAATGGGCCTTATGTTAATATACGTGTTTGGATTTATGGTGTGCATGTTTTAATAGGTCTACATATCCTTAAGGAGTATGTTTAAAGCATAAAAGGTGTTGGAAATGGGATTGGAGAATATCCAAGTAGTGAAAATAGGGTTTTGCAGCAAAACAAGGGTCACCGATCGCTCGGTGCTAACCTCCGATCGACCAGTCTTAAACCGATCACCTGGTTGAAACCACCGATCGCTCGGTCAGCCATTGATCGCTCGATCTGTACCACTGATCGATCGGTCATACGCAGATTTTCTTCATTAAGGGTGTTTAAGACTTTAGTCATTTCCCCTTTGCCTATATAAGGCTTTTTCATGCCTTAGGGTTTCAGAAACCCTTTATGCACTATTTTGAGAGATTTTGAGAGGGAGAAGAAGGGGAGAAGCTAGGTTGTTGCTCAAGCTTGAAGGAGAGATCAAGTCCTTCCTTCCTTTGGTGTTTCTTGTCAAAGAACTAAAGGTTTTCAAGTGTTCCAAGCTTTTGGAATCAAAATAACTGGTTTCTTCAAGGTAGATACACTCTACTACCAATCTTGTGAAACTACTACTTACCACATGTTATTCTCCTTGTTCAATACTATATATCTTTGGATTGTTATGGTGTGAAGGGATGTTATTTTATACTTGCATGTAAGTTGTCACTATGATGCACTCTAAGTGTTTGATTTAATGGTTCTAAGGGTTTTTGGGTGTTTAAACATGCTAGTACTCTCATATGCTCATATGTTTGCATGTCTCGCATGAACCGAGGTTTTTCCATGGATTTCTCAAAGTACGATAAGGGTTTTGAATGAACAACTTATATGAATGATTCTAAGCAACTCTATGATATCTCTAAGATCGGTTCAAAAGCTCAAAAGGATCATAATACACTAACAAGAACTCTATGATAATGTCTGAGATCGCCTCACAACCTCAAAAGGATCATAAATGAAATTACTCTAAGATCTCTATGGTATTAGCTCTATGGTATTGCTCTATGTCTCAAAAGGATCATAAACGACTCTAAGGAACTTCATAAACTCTAAGAACTCACAAGGCTATGATTATCGCTTGACTTACACGGTTTTGGTTTCAGATTTCATCATATGTGTTATTTTACGGTTTCCACACTTTGACATGTTTTAAGGATTTCATTATCCATGATTTGCATGCTCTATGCTATTATTGCTTTATTGTTAGTAGCTTGTACGGTGAGTATTCCACGTTCAACCGATATTTGTTATCATCGACAGGTGCTTGGGTCCCATTCGACTTATGTGGTATCAAGCCTTGGGTAGAGGAAGAGTACTTCGACCCAGAGCCTTCTATGGATCACTATCAGGATGACGGCTCATTAGATAGGCGTCATGATTTTGACTTCGGTTGATCAACTTAGAAAGACTTGATATGTTGTTAAGTGTGAGTGGGACTTGTCCACTCCACCATTTTGGATTCTTATATTGTAGTATTTTGTTGGTTCACACTTGGACCAAGTAATAGGAGTAATTAGTGATGCTTTGGGCTTCTACTATGTTTAGTTATGTATTGCTTCCGCTGTGCATTGCAAGTCGTTTCTGCTATGTATTGTAGCACCCCGAAACTTTTCGTGTCTAATGAACAATGTTTTCGTAGTTAATTGGCCTTTCACGTAGTGTAATTAATAAATAAAGAAGAATTTGAAGATTTTGAAGTGCCAAAAATGTTCCTTTTCGAAAGACGAATCCAACACAAGTTGAATCGTCAAAATCCGACTAACGAGTAAAAAGATATGGCCAAAATACCAAAGTGAAAAAATGAGGAAAATCAGCAAAATGGGTAAAACACAGACTATAAATCCCTAAGTAGGTGTTGGCAAATTCTGTGATCATTAGATAGGTCATGTGTGTTGAGTCTTGTTCAACTTGTCAGAAGAGCTAAAGCTTCAAGAAGAGTGAAGAAATTGAAGAAAAAGCTTTTTACACCAGATCTAGATAGGTAATGGACTTAGAGACCCCTACCTAGGTTGGATTTGACTTAGATTACTCTAAACATACCTAGGAGGATAGGTTTAAGCCTAACAAAGACTTTTGGTCTTATTTGAATCAAACAAAAATAAAAGAAAAATGTTTTGGCTGAAATTCTGTCTCAACCGATCGCTCGGTGTTGAGACCGATCGATCGGTGGCCTACCGAGCGACCGGTGGCTATCGACTGGTCAAAAAATTTGTATGGGGTATTTTTCCAGAGAGATAATATTAAACCGATCTCTCGGTGTGAATACCGATCGATCGGTGTTGGACCGAGCGATCGGTTATAAGCACCGATCGATCGGTCCTTGTAAATAGAATTTTTATTTTTTTGGACTCTTTTCTAAACCCTATATAAACAACTTTTTGGAGACCTAATTCGTATCTTTGTTTATTTTTTAAAGAGTAGAGGTCTGAGAAACCCTTCTAGGGCTTTTTCCTTTCTTCTTCATAGATCTTTATTGATCCCTCCTCTTTCAATCATCCTAGAGAATGCAAGTATAGATCTATACTTTTAATCTTGCATTGTGTGATCTCAGATCTGTATGAGATCCCTCTAGGGTTTGAAGCTTTCTAAATTGATTCACAATCTTACACCTTGTGTGTGTGTCCGGTGTATGATCCGGAGCCTTCGTGGAAGGAGATCGATCGTGTGTGATCGTGGTATTGAAGTAGCTTGAGAAGATTTGGTCGGTGTGGAACCGAAGCTGCTATGGTGGAGATCGAACTGACTGGTTCGTGGAAATTAAGAGTAAGATTCTGTACCTAAGAACGTCATGTCTGGTTTGGGTAAAGTCTTATCTTGTACTTGAATTCTTCTCATAGTGAAGTTTGTTGCTGGACGGGTCCTGTGGTTTTTTCCCGTAAGGGTTTTCCACGTAAAAATCTTCTGTGTTTGATTTGTGTGGATTGTTAGTGTGATCTGTTTATTAATTTCTAAAATAATAATTAGAAAAAATTAAAATTGGTTAGAAGTTCTTAGATAGTCCTATTCACCACCCTCTAGGTCATAGAGATCATCGATCAGGGTAATTTCAATTGGTATCAGAGCGGGTTCACCTTTAACACTAAACCCTTGAGTGTGATCCTGTATATTTTACTCTGTGATCATGAGTACTCTAAGAGAGGGCGGTTCAGTCTCTCGTTCCCCACTGTTCGATGGGAATAATTACGCATATTGGAAAGCCCGTATGAGGGCCTTTCTCATATAAATTGACGAGAGAATTTGGATGTCTATTCAGAATAGGTGGACTACGCCTGTGAAAACTGTAGGTGATTTGACTGTCGTCAAATATTCTAATGAATGTACCAGAGAAGAGCTTGAGACAAGTGGTTGGAATACTAAAGGTCTCAATACTATCTTTACTGCAGTCACCACTGAGGAATTCAGACGAATCTCTTCATGTGAAACAGCAAAGGAGGCATGGGACATTCTTGAGATCACCCATGAGGGTACCACCACTGTTAAAATCTCAAAACTCCAAATGTTAATCACCAAATTTGAATATTTGAAAATGGAAGACGATGACACATTTGATGAATTTTATGCAAAACTTAGTGACATTGTCAATGCTAGTTTCAACTTAGGTGAAAGATTAACTGAGTCCAAGATAGTTAGAAAGGTCCTTAGATCTCTACCTGAGAGATTTCAACCCAAGGTCACTGCTATTGAAGAGAGTAAAAATGTTGACTCTCTGAAGATTAAAGAATTAGTTGGTTCACTCCAAACTTATGAACTCAATCTTCGACCATCCAAGAAGACCAAATCTTTAGCCTTGAAATCAATTAAGGAATCTTTGGATGAGGATAACAGTGATGGAGAGATGGATGAGGAAGAAATGGCTCTCTTCGTTAAAAAATTTCAAAAATTTTTTAGAACGAAAAAGAGGTTCAATCCCAAACAGGGAGGAAAATCTTTTGAGAAGTCAAAGTCTAAGCCCTGGGAAAACAAGAAAAATTCCAAGAGTGGCGACAAGAAATCCCAAGGTATTCAATGTCATGAATTTCATGGCTTCGGTCATATTTCACCTAACTGTCCTAACAAGAAGAAAAGTAAGGGCAAGGTGATGAATGCTTGTTGGGATGATAGTGATTCCGAGAATGAAGAATCGGACAGTTCCTCTTCAAGTGAAGAAACTGATAATCATACTGCTTTCACTGTATCCCTTTCTGGGATTCTTGAGACTTCCTCAATGGTTGATGAGAAGGATAAAAGTGATAAAAGTATTCATACCGAGTCTAGTGGAGACACTGAGAAGAGTCATACTGACTCTGAAAGTGATGAAGATTTGAAAACAACTTATGATAAGTTGTATTCTGAAAGTTTGAAGCTGACTAAAGCAAAAATCTCTTTGAGCAAAAAACTCAAAATCATTCAAAATGAAAGAGATACTTGTAAACTAGAAGCAAAGGAGAAGAGTGCTCTAGTTAGTCAGCTTGAAAAAGAGAAAGAGACTTTTGTTGAAAAAGTTCACTGTCTTTTGGAAGAAAATGTCTCATTGACTAATGTAGTTAGAAAATTAGAAGTTGAAAGAGACACTTCTTTGAAAAAAGTTGAAGAGTCAAAGACTCTATTAATGAAGCTGGAATCTTTAAAAGATTTTCTTGTTGATAAGGTGAAATTTCTTGAAACAGAACATCATATAACCCTTAAAGACAAGACTGACTTGATTCAGAAGGTCTATACTCTTGAGAAAGAGGTAAGAATGTTTGGAAACACTAGCTGCCTAGATGAATTAGTTAGAAAATATGGTTCAAATTCGAATAGATCTGGGATAGGACATGCTGACACACCAACTGGTCCTTTAGCTGTTGGTACAATGGCTAGTGCAGTGTTTGAACCAATTTATTCTTATCCTAAAGTAAATTTACCTTCAACATCAAGTACTATGGCTTACTCAAATGTGTTGAAGCCTAAAAATGCAGCTCCTAGGGTGAATGTTGTGAGGAATCAAATTCCATTAAGAAGAAATCCTCCTCTACCTAGATTCATACCCACATGTCACTTTTGTGGTGTGAGAGGTCACATTCGACCTAACTGTAATGCGTTTGGGAGAGCTCCCAGAAATGGTTCATGGAACCAAAATCAAGGTCAAGGGAATCTTCAAAGGTAGATTCAAGTTCTGGCCAAAAAGTCTAGAATGTTGAGTGAAGATGTCAATAGGATTTCTCAAATGTCTAGAACTGAAAATGGTCCATTCACTCCTTATGATTACTCAAGAGGAAAGAATGTGACAAATCAAAATGCTAGAACTGAACAGAACAGGAATAGGTCTAGAAGGTTGAAAAAGAAAAAGGTCTTTACTACACAGAACAATATTCCAATGTCTAAACAAAGTTTAAAAACTGTGACTGTGAGAAAGGATGACCTTAAGTGCTTTGTCATTTCGTACTGCCTTGAAAGCCCAAAACATAGAAATGTGGTACTTCGACAGTGGGTGTTCTCGGCATATGACAGGTAACAAGTCCCTATTTACTCAATTTGAGAACTGTCTAGATGGGACTGTTACTTTTGGTGATGGAAGCAAGTCGTTAGTTAAAGGGAAAGGTATCATCGATTCACCAAGCATACCAAAATTGAAAAATGCCTTGTTTGTTGAAGGACTGAAAGCTAATTTGATTAGCATAAGTCAACTATGTGATGATAACCATGCTGTGCACTTTACCCAAAATAAATGCTTAGTCATTAATGGTAAAGGTAAGTGTGTTCTAGAAGGGTTGAGAACCACTGACAATTGCTACAGCTTAATCCCTAGTTCTAATCCCTCAAATGTCTGTAATAGGGCTAAAATTGAGGAGGTTGATCTGTGGCACCAAAGACTAGGTCACATGAACTTCAAAGACCTATGCAAAATCTCAAAGCAAGAGCTTTTGAGAGGTGTGCCCAAACAAGAAAAGCCTTCTACTGCTGTGTGTGGGTCATGCCAGATTGGTAAACAAATTAGAATCCCACATAAGAAGACTTCTAGTATTGCTACTTCACATCCACTGGAATTAATTCATATGGACCTTATGGGTCCTACAAGAACTGAAAGCCTAGGTGGAAAGTGATACATCCTATTCATGGTTGATGATTTCTCAAGAATGTCATGGGTGGCATTTATAAGAGAGAAATCCGATGCTTTTGAAAATTTCAAAAGTATTTGCTTGAAAATTCAAAATGAGAAAAGATGCCCAATCACTAGAATTCGAAGTGATCATGGAAAGGAGTTTGAAAACTCTAAGTACAACGACTTTTGTGATGAGTCGGGTATCAAACATGAATTTTCTACACCCATTACACCTCAGCAGAATGGTGTTGTGGAAAGGAAGAACAGGGTTCTCCAAGAGATGGCTAGAGTTATGCTTCATAGCAACAATCTAGCTTCTCATTTCTGGGCTGAGGCAGTTAATACTGCTTGCTATATTGTTAATCGAGTTTTTCTAAGGCCTGGAACAAGGAAAGCCCCATATGAGTTGTGAAATAACAAGAAACCCAGTGTCAAGTACTTTCGAGAATTCGGAAGTAAATGCCATATCCTTAAGGATAGAGAGCAAATGGGAAAATTTGAATCCCGGAGTGATGAAGGGATATTTCTTGGGTAGTCCACCAACAGTATAGCTTATCGAGTGTATAACTTGAGAACATCTACGATTATGGAGTCCATCAATGTAGTTGTGGATGACTCCGGTGTTGAAAATGTGCAACTTGAGGCTGATGAAAGTGCTGAAAATGAAAATGTTGAAACTGCTTCAACTCCACTTATTACTAAGCAATCATCTCCATTAAAACCTACACATCCTAGGGTCATGAGTCCTCACACCTCCACTGATATCATTGGTGATCTTGAAAGTGGAGTGAGAACGAGGAAACAAATTGAAAATGAAGTTAGCTACATTTGCTATACTTCATCTTTTGAATCCAAGAATATAACTGAAGCCCTTGCAGATGATAATTGGATAAATGCAATGCAAGAAGAGTTACTTCAGTTTACTAGGAATGATGTTTCGTATTTAGTACCTAGGCCTAACAATACAAATGTGATAGGTACCAAATGGATTTTTAAGAACAAATCTGATGAAAAAGGTACTATCATAAAAAATAAGGCTAGGTTAGTTGCACAAGGATACACCCTTATTGAAGGCATTGAGTTCGATGAGACCTTTGCTCCTGTTGCCAGGCTAGAATCAATCAGAATTCTTCTAGCTGTGGCTAGCCATATGAAATTCAAGCTTTTTCAAATTGATGTTAAGAGTGCCTTTCTGAATGGCATTCTACAGGAAGAAGTCTATGTGGAACAACCAAAAGGGTTTGAAGATCCACATCACCTTGATCAAGTCTATCGGTTAAAAAGGGCCCTCTATGGTTTAAAGCAAGCTCCAAGAGCTTGGTATGAGAGGTTAACTACTTATCTCTTGGAAAAGGGATTTTCGAGAGGGGGAGTAGACAGAACCCTTTTCATAAAGAATGTGAAAGGTGATATTGTCATCGCCCAGATATATGTTGATGACATTGTGTTTGGTTCCACATTAGACTTACATGCTCTTTCATTTGCTGAACAAATGAAAAATGAATTTGAAATGAGCATGGTTGGTGAGCTGAGTTTCTTCCTTGGTCTTCAGATCAAGCAATTGGATTCTGGGATCTCAGTATCTCAAATCAAATATGCTAAAAATCTGGTGAAGAAATTTAGTATGAGCTCTGCTAAGCATGCAAGGACTCCTATGAGTTTTACTACAAAACTTAGTAAAGATGCTTCAGGCAAGGATGTTGATCAAACTTCTTATAGAAGCATGATTGGTAGTTTGCTCTACCTAACTGCCACTAGGCCAGACAATGCCTTTAGTGTTGGAGCATGTGCCCGCTATCAAGCGAGCCCAAAAGAGTCTCACTTGCTTGCAGTCAAGCGTATCATTCGTTATGTGAGTGGAACTCTATCATTTGGCCTCTGGTATTCTTTTGATACCAATGCCACAATAGTTGGATATTCCGATGCCGACTGGGCTGGAAATGCTAATGATAGGAAGAGCACCTCCGGAGGGTGTTTCTATATTGGAAACTGCTTAGTTGCTTGGCTTAGCAAAAAGTAGAATTCAATTTCATTGTCCACTGCCGAAGCTGAGTACATTGCAGCTGGCAGTTGTTGCACTCAACTTCTGTGGATGAAGCAGATGTTGCATGATTACGGGATTGAGTAGGGCACTATGACTGTGTATTGTGATAATTCAAGTGCTATCAATATTTCCAAAAATCCCGTTCAACATTCTCGCACAAAACACATTGACATTAGGCATCACTTCATTCGTGATCTAGTTGAGCAAAATGTTGTGTATATTGAGTATGTCCAAACAAAGAAACAATTTGCAAACATTCTCACAAAACCCTTAGATTCCCTTAGGTTTGAGTTCCTTAGGAAATCCATTGGTTTGTGCGGAGTTGAGTGATGGTGTGCTTTCTTTATAGCCTATGTGTTCTTCTTGTTTCATTTATGTCATAGAGCTATTTTGTAGCACCCCAGACTTTTTCATCCTTAATGAATACCACCTTCATAGCTAATTGGCCGTTTTTATAGTCTAATTAATAAATAAGGGAGAAATCGGAAATTCCGAAACGTTAGAAATGTTCGTTTTCGAAAGACGGATCCAACGCAAGTTGAATCGTCGAAATCCGACAAGCGAGTCAAAAGATATGGTCAAAACAGTCCAGACATACAGAAGACCGATCGCTCGGTCCAGTCAGCGATCGATCGGTCCATAACCGATCGATCGGTAGCTATCGCACGGTCAGAAATTTTGTATGGGGAAATTTTCCAGAGAGTGAGTTTTTGACCGGTCGATCGGTCATGAACACCGATCGCTCGGTCTTCGCGTTTTTGCAGAAATTTCAGTAAGGGCGTTTTCGTCTTTTGGGTGTTAAACGCTTACCCATAAGGGTTTGCTCGACCCTTTGAGCCCTCATTCACAACCCTTAGACATTTTGAGAGCTAGAGAGTGAGAAGAAGAGGGTTTTGACCTAGGGTTTCCATTGAGGAAGAAATCAAAGGGGTGGACCATCCTTGGTCGTCCTCAAACTTGGATTTGCTTCAAGTTCAAGGCTCAAGCTCGTGTGGGAGCCACTCTCCAAGCTAGGGCAGCCATCTCACGTACGTTTGGAAAGGGGTTTCTTCCCCCAACTCAAGCTTCTTTCAAGCAAAGGCTTCATCTTTCAAGTTGGAGCTTCAATCAAGGTCCCTACCAAGGATCAAGCCTTGATTCAAGGTTAGTACACCCTACTAACTTCCCTTAGCAATAATCTAGATTTTCTATTGTGAAATGTGACTCTTGATAGTATGTTTTCTTCCTTATAAAATGTATCATCTTCACTAAATATAAAAAAGATAAGAAAAAGGTATGGATGTGTGGATGGGATGTCGATTGAGGCGATTGGATGCCGTATAGATGTTGTGTGATGTGTAAAAAGGAAAATGGACGATGGGCACTTTACAAATAACGAATGTACCTTGATGTCTTGATGAAAAATACGCACTAAATAAGGGAAATGGAAGGACTAAGAAATGTGGCCCACCGGGTGTTTGATAAAATGACTAAACAAGGGATAAATGGACTTAATGAAGAAAATGGAAATAGAAATTGTGTAAATGTTCTTAGAAATGATAAATTGCTCAAATGTGCTATATGTTGCCTAAATTTTCATACCACTATGTTAAGGATTGAAATGCCATAGTCATGTGATCCGCCCATTCAAGTATGTCATCATGATTACCACTATTGACAAGCACACAAGCACGCATGCATGCATGAAACCGGGTTTTCCAAGATTGTATTTGTATATGATGAATCAAGAACATGACAAGGAGGTTGGTAGCCCAAGGAAGGGTGCTAGCCTCTGGCTCACAAGAGAAACGGAACAAGAACATGACAAGGAGGTTGGTAGCCCAAGGAAGGGTGCTAGCCTCTGGCTCACAAGAGAAATGGAATAAGAACATGACAAGGAGGTTGGTAGCCCAAGGAAGGGTGCTAGCCTCTGGCTCACAAGAGAAAAGGAACAAGAACATGACAAGGAGGTTGGTAGCCCAAGGAAGGGTGCTAGCCTCTGGCTCACAAGAGAAACGGAACAAGAACATGACAATAACAAGAACATGAAAAGGAGGTTGGTAGCCCAAGGAAGGGTGCTAGCCTCTGTCTCACAAGTATACAAGTCAAGAACAAATCAAGACATGAAATACAAGACAAGACACGATACACATACATGATTTGACCGAGACACGAAAAAGGTTTCCGAGACATGAGTTTTACCGAGGTTTTTGCATTCATATACGTATGTCAAGATATGGCTATGTATCTTATGCTTTCACTATTGCTTTAAATTAATATCTTGTATTGCTCACTGTTGTTATGCGTTCGTTATTGTTATGGTTAGCTAGTAGTTTGTACTCGCTGAGTATTCCATGCTCAGCCGTACTTTTATGTCGGCAGGTACCGTGGATGTCCTCGACCCCGAGCCTTGGGTCGAGGAGGAGTATGTAGAGGAGAGGGAGCCACCTATCCCATGGCAGTCTCAAGAGGATGGGGACTTGGATGTGTGGCCATACCTCGACTACTGTTGAGAGGAGAGTGTTAGAGAGTTCCTTTTTGTATTTTGATAGGTGGGCATGTCCACCTTTACTTTGATTGTATTTGGTATATGTTAACTTGGAATACTTTTTGGAGTTATAGAAGAAAAGAAAAGTTGGCTTATGCTTCCGCACTTATGTTTAGTTTCTGCGCTCTGATTATCATTGTACTATATTATGTTTAGCCTCTTGCATTACAGGATGGTTTGACAGGTACACGTAGTCACCTCTAAAGTATCCCTTAACTCCTAGGGGGTATTTTGGGGCGTGACATATTTTTTATTTTTGTTTTCTTTAATTCATAAAAATCCAATAACATTCAAAAAATTAAAAAATGTTGCAAAAAATAGTGTGTTTGTATGACCTTCTCTCCTATCTTTATGCATAAATTTATTTCCTTGAAATCATAATTGAATATTAATTCCAAGGTTAAATTTTCCATAGGATTGAGTAAATAAGGATAGTTCAACTATTAGTTCTATCTTGTGATTTAAAATGGTCATGATCACTAATCTCAGTTAGAGTTGAGTACACAAAGATGTTATGTGTTGCACATGCACTCTAACTGATTCTTGAGCTGATATTAGTTCCTATTTATAGATTCTAATATTATACCATATGGTTCCCTAGATTAATCAAATCTAGTATAACCAATGTGATTAAAATTCAATAAGGTGTGCCCCCTAGTTATAAAAATTATTGACATGGAAAGGACTACCTGTGAGGTTGTGTGATAGCTTCTAGTGGATGCAAACAGTGAGTAATGGCTACCTAGACAGACTGTAGGCATCTATATGGGTTGCTAGAGTGAAAGCCCCCACTGCCATTAGAGAGGGCTACCTTCTCACTTGTGTGAAAGTCACCAGTGTCCAAAGAACTGATAAATAGTACTCAAAAAGAATTTTCATAATGAGTACAATTTGACTGTAAAATGAAATGAATTTATTGGTCAAATGTGGGGTAAACATTGCTCATCATAATTCTATGGATGTCTCTTGGTTTTAATTCTAGTTTTTGAACATTCTAAAGTACCTTTTATGCTATAATGTCAAAATCTTGTATTGTGGATGAAACCAATCCTCAGAGTCATGTTATGAATTTTTAATACTACACACACATTACTTCTGAGTGTTTCTTGACTCTAATTGTGAATTTGATGCAAAAATCATAATTGATCTCTTATGGAAACTAAAAGTTGTTTACATAATCCTTGTTCATAACTATTCTGTAATATAAATTCTTGGGTGAATATTCTTTATGATTTTGATGAAATAAATGTTTGCATAAGTACATGGTCATTAGGTAATTTTGAGGTGAAAATGAGTTTAAACCTTACTTTGGTTGAGGGGGAGAAAAATGGTTTTAAGTCAAAATTTTCTAAAAATTTTCTAGACCACCAATCGCTCGGTATTATGGACCGGTCGATCGGTCTATCGTGAACAGTGTCAAAGCCCTCATTTGGTATGTTTTATATACACTTGTTCATCGATCTCCAGAGCGATCTCTCTGTCTCCCATCTTCCAAATCATGATTTCGGTCACTTTTTTCAAATCTCAGGGATTTCCAAATTCGTGAAAGGTAAGTCTTCATCTTATCTTGGTCTGTGTTGATTTTCCAGCATCGTTTGTTCTTCCATGGCTTTTATATTCTCCTTAATCCTTCTAGCATATCTCATGTTTGGCGTTACCAAACGCAGAAGGTTGGTCCTCAACAACCAAGAGGACCCTCCTGAAGATGAACAACACCATGAGCCCATATCCTTCACTTCAATAGGGCATGGTATTTCTGTAGGGGATAGACCAATCCATAGAATGATTGATTCTACTACTGAGAATCGCCAAAAAGCTTTGGCTGATAAAACTCGAAAAAATAAGGGTAAAGCTTCATCTTCTCAGACCAGTCAATTATCCTCATTCATTAGCCCTTCTGCTGCTCAACTTTATAGTGAGTATTTTAGCAAGAAGGCTGTTATGGTTGAAAGGGGTATTCGAATTTCTGATTTTGGTGATTATTACCTTCCTAAGCTCATTGCCGATCGTCAATGAGAAGGTATTCTAACTTTATCCAGTCCTGCTCCTATTCAGTTGGTCCAGGAATTTTACTCAAATTTTTCTGAAATCAACTCTAAAACCTGGTCTTTCAAATTTAGAGCTTTAGAAAAATCTGTTTTGATAAATCCTAATGTGATTGCTGAATTTCTTGGTTGTCCTCGAGTTCCAGATGCTTATTATCCTTATAAATATAAGAATGATGAGGATAAAGAATCTATGAACAATGTAGTCACCTTTCTTTGTGGTGCTACTACACTTTGGGTTGGCTCCCTCATTGAAGTGTCTAAACTCACTAGGGATGCAAGACTTGTAAACCTAGTAATGAGTGCCAATATCCACCCAAAGGTTCATACTGCGGACCTTAGGGAAGATAGAGCATGATTTTTGTTCAGTCTTCTTCGTGGACATGATATTGATCTTGCCGCACACATTATTGATTTGATGATTCAAGCCCATCAAACCCAAACTGTAGTTGGAGCCCTTCCATTTGGTTCCCTGATCACTAAACTCCTTGGTTCTCAAGGGGTCATTGCTCCTCCTGGTGTTCCTACTCGAATTCCGAAAGGTCCAATCAACAAAAAGACCATAGCTCAGAGTTTCTCACATGCGTCAGTTCGAGATACTGATGAGGAAGCAGACGTTGGTACTGGGTCATCTCATCCTCCTTCGGCCTCGATTGATGATCTTGCCAGGATGATGAGAGAGATGCAGATGGATCTCAAGACTCATATTTCATCTTACCAGGAGTTCACCACAGAGATCCGTGGTCGACTTGGATCACTCGATGCAGCAGTGCTGGGTGTACAACGAGATGTTCGTGATTTTAGAGCATATTATGAGTCCCATCTCACTTCTGATGATGAGGAGTGATAGTTAGTTTCATGTACTAGGATACTCCTTATGTTTCACTTTTATATTTAGGAGTTTACTGTAGTCCTAGTGTTATTTTAAGACATTGGATGTATTTTGTATTGGTTGTACTCAGTACAAACCACTTCTGGATGTTCTTTACTTGAATGCTTATGGATGGTGTTTGATATTTTATATGAGATGATGTTTGATATTTTACTCTGATTTTATGTTATCTCATCTCATATACTGATTTTGCCTTAATTCTTTTATTCCTATTCCGCCTTTGGCATTTCGAGCCAAAAAGGGGGAGAGTAGGTATTTGTGATAGATGATGGTATATGGAATGGATATGATATTCATTTATATTGTATATGGATTGGATATGATATCAATTGATATGATATTATTTATATTGTATATGGATTGGATATGATATATGGATGAACCTGTTATGGATAAACCTGTTATGGATGATATCATTTGATATGATATCATTTATATTGTACATGGATTGGATATGATATATGGATCTCTATTTTTTTGGATATTATTTCCCATGCTTCACAGGTTTTTGGTTGAGCTTGTGCAGGCAAACAGGTTCATAGTTTGGTGAAACATGACAAGTTGAAGTGTCATGAAATTTTTTTTGGTATCGAGTCATGTAAAAGTCAAATTTTCTATTTTTGAATCATTTGGGAAAATTTGAACCTAGTGTGTGAGTTAGTCTTGTTTTGTCCCGGAATTGCCAAAGGGGGAGATTGTAAATCCCTAAGTAGGTGTTGGCAAATTCCGTGATCATTAGATAGGTCATGTATGTTGAGTCTTGTTCAACTTGTCAGAAGAGCTAAAGCTTCAAGAAGAGACAGGTAATGGACTTAGAGACCTCTATCTAGGTTGGATTTGACTTAGATAACTCTAAACATACCTAGGAGGATAGTTTTAAGCCTAACAAAGACTTTTGGTCTTATTTGATTCGAACAAAAATAAAAGAAAAATGTTTTGGCTGAAATTTTGTCTCAATCGATCGCTCAATGTTGAGACCGATCGATCGGTGGCTTACCTAGCGATCGGTGGCTATCGACTGGTCAAAAAATTTGTATGGGTATTTTTCCAGAAAGAGAATATTTAACCGATCTCTCGGTGTGAATACCGATCGATCGGTCCTCGTAAACAGAATTTTTATTTTTCTGGACTCTTTTCTAAACCCTATATAAACAACTTTTTGGAGACCTAATTCGTATCTTTGTTTATTTTTGAAAGAGTAGAGGTCTGAGAAACCCTTCTAGGGCTTTTTCCTTTCTTCTTCTTAGATCTTTATTGATCCCTCATCTTTCAATCATCCTAGAGAATGCAAGTATAGATCTATACTTTTAATCTTGCATTGTGTGATCTCAGATCTGTATGAGATCCCTCTAGGGTTAGAAGCTTTCTAAATTGATTCACAACCGTACACCTTGTGTGTGTGTCCGGTGTATGATCCGGAGCCTTCGTGGAAGGAGATCGATCGTGTGTGATCGTGGTATTGAAGTAGCTTGAGAAGATTTGGTCGGTGTGGAACCGAAGCTGTTACGGCGGAGATCGAACTGACTGGTTCGTGGAAATCAAGAGTAAGATTCTGTACCTAAGAACGTCGTGTCTGGTTTGGGTAAGGTCTTGTCTTGTACTTGAATTCTTCTCATAGTGAGTTTGTTGCTGGACGTGGTCCGTGGTTTTTCCCCGTAAGGGTTTTCCACGTAAAAATCTTCTGTGTTTGATTTGTGTGGATTGTTAGTATGATCTGTTTATTAATTTTTAAAATAATAATTAGAAAAAATTAAAATTGGTTAGAAGTTCTTAGATAGACCTATTCACCCCCCCCCCCCTCTAGGTCATAGAGATCATCGATCAGGGTAATTTCACTGACCAACCGGTCGACCGCTCTAGCCACCGGTCGACCCGTAGCCTACCGGTCGACCGCTAGCCTACCGATCGACCGCTCCTATAACCGGTCGACCGCTCCTCGAATATTTGCCTATTTGGTCTATTTTAACCGAGATTTTTAGGGTAGGATGGTCATTTGACCACCCCACTTTCTATATAAACCTCAAAATCCATGGGTGAGGGTTTCATAAACCCTCAAGGCTTATATTGGGAGATTTAGAGAAATGAGAGAAAGGAAGAGCTAGGGTTTTGCTCAAAACCCATCTCAAGCAAGGATTTTCTACTCAAAGGATCTAATCTCATCTTCCCTTAAGTTCTCCTCCAAGTTTAAAGGTTAGTACACCCTACTAACTCACTTAGCAATAACCTAAGGTTTTCTTGAAAAATGAGGATGTTAATCTTGTATTCTTCCCTTTTCCCTTGAGATGTACTATTTCCCTAAATATAAACAAGAAGAATGTAAATGGTGGGATGTATGAATGTATGATGGTGATTGAGGCGATTGGATGCCGTGTGGATGTTGTGTGATGTGTGAAATGAAAAATGGTGGTAAGGGCATTCCATAAATAATGAACGTACCTTGATGATGTGATGAAAAACATGCACTAAAAATATTAAATGAAGCGACTATGAAATGTGGCATGCTATATGTTTGATTAAATGCCTAACTGAGAAATTATCCAATCAATGAAGAATATGAAAGCATGAATATGTGTAGTGCTACACACCCACGTATGTGTAACGCCCCAAAATATCCCTTAGGAGTTAGGATACTTTGGCAACGTAACTTGACCTTAATCGATCCTGCAAGGAGTATACGAGGCATGCCAAATCTTGATCCGAAAAATTTCTTTAAGATAAATTTAATTCCAAGTGTCAACATACACAACGACTGAATAAAATACAATAATCACAATAATATAAATGCTTGAATTACCCACTTAAGCTCACATGAAAAATCCCCAAAAGGAAATCCCAAAATACATGTCTCTCTCTCTCTCATTCTACCCTATGGCCACAGGCCAACCCCTAACATCTAGCTAACCATCCGAATAACCACCTGCTCTCCTTGAGCTGCCTCGATCCAAGGGACCAGAGTCCACATATCTTCTAGTGTACCTGCCGACATAAAAGTACGACTGAGCATGGAATACTCAGCGAGTACAAGCTACTAGCTAACAATAGTAATAACATTAATATGTCATACATGATACAATTCATCAAAAGATACATAATCAAAGTGCGAAAGCTAAAGTGAAATAACAGTGTAAAGTAAATCATGAACATCATACTTTAACTCATGCATTGTAAACTCATATTCAAAAATCATGACCTGTTCTTGAAAATAATTTTCATGGTTTTTAAAACTTGTTTGCCGTATTTAGAACTTCTTCTTGTCTTGTTCTTGTATCGGGGGAATCACACATGCCTTGCTTGTTCTTGTCATGCTTTTGACTTGTTCTTGCTTGTATACTTGTGAGCCAGAGGTTAGCACCCGCGCATCCCTGGGCTACCAACCTCCTTGACATATCATTTTCTTGTGAGCCTTTTCTTGTGAGCCAGAGGCTAGCACCCTTCACTTGGGCTACCAACCTCCTTGACATGTACTTGTTTCATTTACTTGTGAGCCAGAGGCTTGTGCCCTTCACCTAGGCTACCAACCTCCTTGACATGTACTTGTTTCATTTACTTGTGAGCTAGAGGCTAGTACCCTTCACCTGGGCTACCAACCTCCTTGACATGTACTTGTTTCATTCACTTGTGAGCCAGAGGATAGTACCCTTCACTTGGGCTACCAACCTCTTTGACATGTCATTTTCTTGTGCTTAGAAAACTTGGTCCATCCATGAAGCGTGCTTGGTGTAGCAATTGTGGCAATTAATAATAACATGAGCAATTTAAAGGTTAACATGTAGTAATTCAATTATTATTATAATCACTTGAGAATTTAACAATTGTATAGAGCATTTGATTTAAAATCCCTTCCATGTTCTTGCTTGTTCCTCGTATACATTAAGTTTTGAAAAAACCCGATTCATGCATGCGTGCGTACTCGTGTGCATAGTAAGTCGTGAAAAGCATGGTAGCATGATGACAAAAAGGACTTCATGTAGCATTTTAACATTTCTAGGCACATGAGAAATTGAGGAGAATCATAAGGCATCATCACATCATAATTACTAGAATTTGGGAAAAGTCCCTATCTCATGCTTCATAGTTTTTGGTTCAACATTTCACACATGCCTTACATTAACCACCTTGCATGTAACATTTCATTAATAGGCGTATGAGAATTTAAATACATGTTCATGGCATTTGGTCCACATCATCATTCATGAAAACCCTATAGTTCATGCGTTTCGTAGTATTGATTAACACGTGAATTACTCATACAAGCAATTCATCAAACACTTGGTGTGTATCATTTTCTTACTTGTTTATTCAAGTTGTTACTTTATACATTTCATCCCACACATAGTGTGTGTTTCTTATGCATACATTATCCTTCCACCATTCCATCACTCCACACACATCACCATATCCGACATCCAATCGCCTCAACCACCATCCATCCATACACCCACATCTATTACTTTATCTTGTTTATTTTGGGAAATTAAAGCATCACCACAAGAAATGAACAATATGAGAAATTAATCTACAACATTCATGAGGAAGCCTAGGTTATTACTAAGGTAGATAGAAGGGTGTACTAACCTTGGAAAACCAAAATCTCTTTGGTTGTGAGCCCTACAGAGCTTGAGGGGACTTGAAGACGTAAGATCCGAGCTTCTAAGAATGAGAACCAAGCTTGAAAGGCCTTGGAGAAGAGGATTTGAGCTCCTCTTGGTCTTCTCACGAAATCCCCTTTGTGATCGTTCCCCATAGCTTAGCTCATGAGAAAAGCTTTGGCTTGCATGATCCTTGCTCTCCCTTTTGGTCTGGAGAAGCTTGAAGATTGAATTTGGGGGTTTCCTTGATCTTGAGAGAAACCCCCATTTTTGGAAACCTAAGTTTCCCCCCTTTTCTCTCGAAAAGTCATTCTCTAAGTGTTAGAAACTTTGTTCCCCCGAAAATGGGGTATATATAGGTGTTTGTGTTGAGGAAAACCCAAAAAAAAAACATTTCTAGCCAATCTCGCTCAAGCCGGCTTCAATCTCGAGCGAGATTGGGTTGCTCCCGGTACTCAAAAACAGCATTTTGGTCAATCTCGCTCGAGCGGGTTTGGATCTCGCTCGAGCGAGTTTTTCTGCAAAAACGCGCTTCAGTAAATCGGCCATAACTTTTGACTCGGTGGTCCGATTTTGACGATTCAATTTGAGTTCGATTTGTATTTTGAAGATGAACAAATTTTAAGTTTTGTATAACTCCAAATTTTGAGTTTTACTTTACCAAAATTGGCTCTAAAGCTGACTGGTCTGTAAATGGGTTTCGACAGCCCAGATTTTCAACAGTCCCGACTTTGGAAATTGGACTTTTGACTCAATCCCGACTCAAAATCTGGAAAAATGGTAAACAAGAAACTTGAAGACGGTTCTAATACCTTTTCGAAAATTCAATACTCACTCGATTCTGAGCAACGATGACTAAACTAGAGTCCTTTAAAGTTGAGGTAAATGCCGAAACATACCTTTTCAACACCTATAACACTTCGAGTGTTTTCACACTCTTTTCCCTTGTGTCCAGCACCTTACTCAGACCTCATAAATAATTCTCCATAGGTTTTTAACCCACCTCAATGATCATTAAAGTCGCCCGACATACATGAGAGGCTCCGACCTCTTTATGCCTCATGCACTAGCACCATTCACCTACATCCCATTTAAACACTTAGGGTATTTTATACCCTTGTTTTTAGACACTTAGAGTATCTTTATACTCTCTTTTAAGATTCAAAACACGCACCTAAAAACCTCACTTAACTCAACACACTAACTAGAACAAAATGGACCATCCTACCAAGAACAAAATGTAAAGGTCTTAAGCCTTTACACACACCACACAAGGCATTATCCACACACTATTCATGGCACTATTCTCGGCCTAGGGAACTCGGTTCCGGGTTTCTACATACATACTAAGGGTATTTTCATAACCCATCCACCTCGAATCCAACCCCTACTTCATTCTCATAGCTCCCGACCCTAGGTTCTTAAACCAACTAAGGTAACCCATTGGGCACAACCCAAATGCATGGGAGGCCGCGGCTGCTACAAAATCGCTCAAATTGACACTTAGAGTGTTTTTACACTCTTTCATGTTTCCCAAAACACCTTACACTCCTTGATTCATACACCAACTCCCATCAGTCTCAAGCCATGAGGAAACCCTCACTCTCATTAACCAAACCCAACTTATAATAAAGGCATTTGGCCCTTCCAATACTAGTGCCCTCGACACAATCCATTCACATGAACTGTCCTTGCACATGAACAGTGCTTATAGAAAATCCAGGGCGCTACAGCATGCATGCATGAATCGGGTTTTTTTAAGAGTATTTGTACATGATAAATAAAACAAGGAAACAAGCATATGTCATGGAGGTTGGTAGCCCAGGTGAAGGGTAGTAGCCTCTGGCTCACAAGAAAATGAAATAATTACATGTCAAGGAGGTTGGTAGCCCAAGTGAAGGGTGCTAGCCTCTGGCTCACAAGAGAATGAAACAATTACATGTCAAGGAGGTTGGTAGCCTAAGTGAAGGGTACTAGCCTCTGGCTCATAAGTGAAGGAAATATCAAGGAGGTTGGTAGCCCAGGGATGTGCAGGTGCTAGCCTTTGGCTCCCAATTATATAAGTTAAGAACAAATCAAGACATGAGATACAAGACAAGACAGACACGCATGCATGATATTCACAAGCAAGACCGAGATATAAAAAGGGTTTCCCAACATGAGTTTTACCGAGGTTTTTTGCATTCATGCACGCGTATCAAGATATATATATTGCTTCATGTTCAATACTATTCATCTTATGCTACTACTATTGCTTTAAATTGATATTTTATATGGTGTTCACTGTTGTTGTGCTTTTATTATTGCTATGGTTAGCTAGTAGCTTGTACTCGCTGAGATTCCATGCTCAGTCGTACTTTTATGTTGGCAGGTTCCGTGGATGTCCTCGACCCTGAGCCTTGGGTCGAGGAAGAGTATGTAGAGGAGAGGGAGCCACCTATCCCATTGTAGTCTCAGGAGGACAGGGATTTGGACGTGTGGCCATACCTCGACTACTGTTGAGAGGAGAATCCGAGAGAGTTCTTTTGTATATTTCGATATTTTGATAGGTGGGTATGTCCACCTCTGAATTGATATATTTTGCATTTGTTAACTTGGAATACTATTTTGGAGTTATAGAAGAAAAGAAAAAGTTAGTTCACGCTTCTACACTCATGATTTGCTTCCGCACTTTACTTATTGGAATTATTATATCATGTTTAGCCTTGTCATTACAGGATGGTTTGGCAGGTACGTACAGTCACCTCTAAAGTATCCCTTAACTCCTAGGGGGTATTTTGGGGCACGACATGTATGTTATGTACTCTGATAAGTTTCCCATGCATGCCTTATGTATCATATTGGAAGTATGATGCGGCGGTCACGATTCAAAGTATCCCCAACTCCTAGGGGGTATTTTGAGTCGCGACACCCGGTGACTCCCCAGCTTAGTCAAATAGTGAAGAAGAAGACAAGACTCCAGCCCATGAAGATGCAGCCCCTCCAGAAGATATTTTTACCAAGATTGCTGATCTCATCAAGAAGCAAAAGAAAGATGGACTGTAGTTTTGTATTTTTTTTGTTTGTTTGTCTTCATATTCTTTTGATGTTGACAAGGGGGAGAAAGAAATGGAATGATTTATGTTTGATGCTATGTATGGATGTGTAAGGATTTTCTTTAAACATATGAAATACGTGAGCATTTTTCTTTGGAAATACTTTTCTTTGTGTTTTAATACTTGAATTCAATTTAGAATGTCATGGAACTTCTCTTGATTCTTAACACTGAAATAAATTCTCTTATGAAACTTCTCTTGGTATTAAATAGAAAAATCTCTATGAATTCCTTTGTGGAACTTCTCTTGGTTCCAACTTACTATTTCTTTTCTTATATGCACATGCTTATGGGGAACTCTCCTCACAAATTTTATGATAAAGTATATGTTGAGAGGGAGATTAACCCATCTCATTCAGTTGTGTCATCATAAAAAAGGGGGAGATTGTTAGCCTCAAGGTTACAACCATATGACCCTCAATTAGTTTTAATAATGACATAAATAATGAAATGACTCTTGTAATACTAATGTCTTCCATGAGCAATTTATTCCATAGTATTCAAGAATTAAAGAACGGATTTCAAGCGAAAATTCAAGAACCTTCAATGAAAAAGATCAAGTCAAGACATGATGACAATTCCAAATCAAAAGTTTCAAGAATATATTCAACCATAAGCAGAAAGGATTTTGGAAGATTGTCTTGAAGACACTACTGCTGAAGACCATTGAAGCCAAAGGATCATCCTCATCAAGGTCTTAGTCTAGGTAGTAGGTGTGGTCTATCTAGGATTTCTTGTAAAAATCCTCAAGTAGTTGATTTGGTGAAAAAGCTCAAAATACCTTAGATTGACCATAGGTCCATTGAAAAAATATTAAAATATGATTAAGGACCTTAAAACATGTTCATCATACTCATAAATGTTAAGTACAAAACCTTGGAATCAAAGCCTATCTTAAAGGTTTTGAAAATGGATTCTGCAAATAAATTTAGCCTATCCAGTTGATCAGATAGGCAATCCAGCCGATTAGGCAGACCATCCAGTCGATTAAGCAAGCTCCGTGATTAACTGGATAGAACATATTTTTTCCAAATTTGTCTGCCTGTACTGATCGAGTTTGTTCTCTTTACTAATCCATTTTCGATCATTCAAAAGATCATTATGAGTTGTTAATCATGTTTTACTAACATATTAAAAGACTTTGGAATTCATGCCAATCATTAAAATCTAAGAAAAAGCATTAAAAAATAAGAAAAACCAAAAACTTGAAGTTTTTTGGTCTATCCAGCCGATCAGGGGGACCATCCATCCGATTAAATTGTCCATCCAGTCACTCCATCCTCTAACCGACTGTGTAACGCCTCGAACCCACGCCTGGGGAATCAAGCTCCAAAATGCGTGCTCGTTCGTCATGTAGAGCCCCAGACTTTTTCACATTTAATGCATGACACTTTCATTGCCATTTTGCCTTTAAAGAGGTATATTTAATAAATAAGGAAGAAATTGGGAATTCCAAAATGTCAAAAATGTTCGTTTTTGAAGTATGAACCCTACGCAAGTTGAATCGTCAAAATCGGACGAACGAGTCAAAAGTTATGGCCAAAACAGTTTGGACCTGCAGACCACCGATCGCTCGGTCCATGGAGCGATCGATCGGTCCAAAACCGATCGCTCGGAGGCTATCGACTGCTCAAGATATTTGTATGGGAAAATTTTCCAGAGAGTGAAATTTTAACCGATCGCTCGGTTATGAAACCGATCGATCGGTAGGCAACCGATCGATCGGTCATTAACACCGATCGCTCGGTACTCGCATTTTTGCAGAAATTTCAGTAAGGGTATTATGGTCTTTTGGTCGGTTTACTCTTACCTTAAGAGTCTTGCCCGAGCCTTTAGGGCATCATTCAACTCTTAGAGAGTTTGAGAGAATAGGAGAAAGGGGAGAAGGCGATTCCAACCTAGGGCTTGTCTTTGGAAGAGAAATCAAAGGGTTTTGAGACCCTAGATTACTTCAAGCTCGGCTCTTCTCCAAGATCACAGCTCAAACACTCGTGGAGAGCATTCTCCAAGCTAGGGCAGCAGCTACACGGTCGTTTTGGAAAGGGGTTTCTCCCCTCATTGTTCAAGGTCGGTACTTCTTGCTACCCTCCTAGTTATAGTTCCTCTTTTCCCTTTATTTCCCTTTATTTTCCTTTATTTACACATGTGCTATGAGATGGATGGTTGTGAATGGTGAATCGAGATGGAATGGGCGATTGGATGCCAATGGTTGTGTTGTGATGATTGAAATGGGGAGGTCATTGTTCCAATAATGAACATACCATGATTTGAGTAAAATCCATCTAGAAAAGCATGTTGTAGGGTAAATCAATAATGAACACACCATGTTTGATGAAATGCCAAGATGAATGAAAAGAATAATAAATAAAGAAAATGCATGCTTAAATATTTATGGGAATTGCTAAGGTTATGATAGTGTGTTTTCGCGCTTTCCCTAAATTGTTTAATTTATTACTTGTATATATGGTAATGTGCAATGTATTGTGAATTCCCCAAAATGTCATATTTAATTTCCATCGCAAGTGTGTACACGATTACACGAGCACGGCATGAAACGACGTGATTTACCGATGTTTTCAAGGACGAGATGTAGAGGTGGGGCATATCCTACGATATGTTTCACTTCGCTTTTGGCAAGGACAAGATGATCATGCATTGCATAGGGAAGGGTCTCTTATCCCATCGCATTACACGTATGGCATGGCATCGCATTACACACATGGCATAGCATCTCATGACACTCAAGGCATGGCATGACACGCATGGATGCTAGTTGCGACGGGCTATGAACGGCAACTAGGCATACACATTTCGCATGGATGCTAGTTGCGACGGGCTATGAACGGCAACTAGGCATATCATTCAGCATATAGGATACTAGTTGCGACGGACTATGAACGGCAACTAGACATATCATTCAGCATATAGGATACTAGTTGCGACGGACTATGAATGGCAATTAGGCATATCATTCAAGTGTACAGGGTACTAGTTGCGACGGGCTATGAACGGCAACTAGGCATGTGAACATGTTTAAATTTCGAATAAGCGAGCATGATATACGCATGACACGCATAGCATGACATGGCACGCATGATACAAGCATGACAAGCATGACACGGTAAATAAGTTCCCAATTACGCGAAGGGTATTTTAAGTCAAGTCAAGTGCATGGTGTTTTTTAAGGATTTTATCGGCTTTTCATGAACTGTAAGCATGATTATGAATTTCCTTATTTCTTTGTATGATATTAACTGTTCCTGATTCATATATATCTATATTGTTTCCTCGGTATGCATTACTATCTCTTGCTATAACTGTTGGTTAGTATTTAGTACCCGCTGAGTATTCCATGCTCAGCCGTACTTCTTATGTCGGTAGGTTCTGAGGGAGCTGCTGCTCCATTTGATGTTTGTGCTCCTGGTCCATGGGTGGAGGAGGAGTACGTCGAGGAGCCTTTGGAGGAACCTCCCGTATCAGTACATGGTGTTAGATTCTGAGTGGATTAGCTGTGGGTGAGCATGAGTGATTATATCCATGTATTTTGGCGGGCATGTCCGCACTTTCTTTGTTTGATTTCTTTGTATTAAAACTTGGACCATGTGTATATACTTAGAGGTTTGTTAGACTTTTGCTGTGTCTTATAGTTATGCTTCCGCTGTTATCCTCTATTGTATATGCTCTGTGGGTGTTTTGCAGGTGGTTTGTCAAGCAAGTCATGTAAGTCATGATTTAGTCGTCCACGATTCACTCTAACTCCTAGGGTGGGTTTTGGGTCGCGACAGAAGTGGTATTAGAGCTTAGGCTTTAGGTCTCTAGGGTCACTTAGAATCTTATACCACGGCTTGACAAGAGCATATGTTAGGAAACAAGTTAGGAAGGAAGTAAGTCAGGAGCGAGTCTGGTTCCAAGTGTAAGACTAAACTTTAGTCTTAGTCTAAAATGGTTGCTTTAACCAAGTACGGGTCCTAGGTACGCTAGAACACTAAAGTATAAGTATAATGTGATGAATACTCTGATGACTTGATGTGATGTATATTAGTATTATACAACTAATACAAATTGAATTATTGTGAAATGGCATTGAAATAAACTGTGGTTTCAAGTTAGACTCATGTGGTGTTATTATTCTCAGGACTTTAATCATGAGATGGAACACACGGGGTCGTGGGCCACATACCAGAGCTTCCTCTTCTTCATGGGATGAGGATGAGCAGCCGGACCTCTCTCAGGTCTTAGGCTCTATTGCTGAGACACTCGCCATCCTGGCGGCTCGGCAAACTATACCGGCATCAGCGGCACCTACTCCACCGCCTGGAGCTCTAGTACATCGTACAACTGGAGTTGAGGCATTCCGGAGATTGAGGCCTCCATCCTTCCATGCGAGTGTGGACCCTCTTGCTGCAGAGGCTTGGATCCTCCAGGTTGAGAAGATATTTGCGGTGCTCTCTCCTACAGGGGGAGAGAAAGTAGCATGGGCAGTTTTCATGCTAGAAGGTGAAGCCCACCATTGGTGGTTGTCCGCATTGAGGACACGGGACTTGACCATGCAAGGTCAACCGTGGACTTGGGAGGAGTTTAAGGATACGTTCTATAAGAAGTATTTCCTGGTTGGAGCTCGGGAAAAGAAAGAGAGAGAATTCATCAACCTTGAGCAAGGTTCGATGTCTGTGGCCGCTTATGAGGCCAAGTTCTCGGAGCTGTCACGCTTCGCGACACATATGATTGCCACCGAGGCAATGAAGGCGACGAGGTTTGAGCAAGGACTCAAGGATGTCATCATGGAGAAAGTATCGGTCTTTAGGCACGCCACTTACGCTGAAGTGGTGGATAAAGCCTTGTTGGTTGAGACCAACTCGGAGGCGGTGTCCAAGAAGAGGGAATTGACGAGAGGCCAATCCAGTAGTTCAGCACCTCTAGAGAGGCGGGCTCGTACCGGCCCTTATCAGTATACATGGCCAGCACCACCGATGAGGCCGACTTATGCGCCTCCAGCACCACGGCAGTATGTACCACAGGCACCTCGACCTCAGGCCCTCCCGGCCCCACAGCCAGTTGCACCTCAGGTGGCGAGATATGCTCCACCTCAGGCCCCTCCTACCCGCACACATGAGGCCTGCCCTTCATACGGCCGAAGGCACCCAGCAGGGGATTGCCTATGAGCATCGGGTGGATGTTTTCACTATGGTCGCCAGGGCCACGTTGATCAGGGATTGCCCTACCCGGCATTTACCAGGCCAGTCTCAGGGGATTAGGCCACCAGCACGCCCAGCAGGATCATATCAGGCGTCATCTCAGACTACCCGGTCTACACCACAGTCTCGCCAGGTGAACCAGGGGCGTGTATTTGCTTTGACAGAGGGTGATGCACTTGCATCTGATGATGTGGTGCAAGGTATGCGTTTGGAGTTATTTTCTTTATTCATGATTGTTATGTATGTTTTATTCCTTGTGTACGTACTTGGTATGCTATATATATATACCTATGTGTATACGCTGTTGATGCTTGAATTGACGTAACTAGTTAAAATTTCAGGAACCCTACTAGTCAATGAGTATTTGGCTCGAGTATTGATTGATACCGGGTCTACTCATTCGTTTGTCTCGCCGAGTTTTTCAGAAGGCTTTTCCGTGGAGCCTAGTTAGCTAAAACCAGAGTTAGCCATTTCGACTCCTCTCGGCAAAACAGTATTGGCAGATAAAGTGTATAGAAATAGTGTGGCCCAAGTTGGAAGCCACGAGTTGGCGGTTGATCTCATTGTCCTTGGATTCCAAGACTTTGATGTTATATTGGGAATGGATTGGTTAGCAGTGAATCATGGGCATGTAGCTTGCTTTGAGAAGATGGTACTCTTCAAGCCGGTAGAAGGAAAACCATTTCACTTTCGGGGGTTGAAAAGTAGAGATATCGCTCGTTTTGCGGCGTTGAGCTTAGCTAACCCCGAGGCAAAGGACTCATCGACTATTCCAGTTGTGAGTGAATTCCTGGATGTGTTTCCAGAGGAGTTGTCGGGATTGCCTCCAGATAGGGAGATTGAGTTTGTGATCGAGCTTGCACCAGGCACAGCTCCTGTTTTCAGGGCTCCATATAGAATGGCCCCTATTGAACTCAAAGAGTTGAAGACTCAGTTGGAGGAATTGCAAGGCCTTGGTTTCATTCGACCAAGTGTCTCACCGTGGGGTGCCCCGGTGTTATTTGTTCAGAAGAAAGATGGCTCGATGCGGATGTGCGTCGATTATCGGCAATTGAACAAATTCACTATAAAGAATAGGTATTCATTGCCTAGAATTGATGACTTGTTCGATCAGTTGAAAGGAGCGAGATTTTTCTCAAAGATAGATCTTCGATCGGGCTATCACCAGTTGAAGATTAAGACGGAAGATATTCCCAAAACGGCTTTCCGGACTCGATACGGACACTACGAGTTCTTGGTAATGCCTTTTGGTCTCACAAACGCGCCGGCAGCTTTTATGGATTTAATGAACCGGGTATTCCTGCCATACCTAGATCGATGCGTGATAGTGTTTGTCGACGATATCTTGGTGTATTCCCAGACACGGGAAGATCACATGCGAGACCTTTGCCTTGCTTTGGAAATGCTGAGAGAGCACAAGCTATATGCCAAACTCAGTAAGTGTGAGTTTTGGTTGGAAGAGGTGGCATTCCTAGGCCACGTTGTTTCTATGGAAGGCATCTCCGTTGATCCGAAGAAAATAGAGGCTGTTATGAGCTAGGCGAGGCCCAGGAGTGTCACGGAGATACGCAGTTTTCTTAGGTTGGCAGGCTACTACAGAAGATTCGTAGAGGGTTTCTCCAGCCTCACGGCACCGCTCACTTACCTGACAAGGAAGAACGCCAAGTTTGTATGGAGTGATAAGTGCGAGATCAGTTTCACGTAACTGAAGAAGAGGCTTACTACAGCCCCTGTCCTTACTGTGCCATCCGGACCTTATGGGTATGAGGTGTATAGTGATGCCTCACACGTTGGATTTGGGTGTGTACTCATGCAGCACAAGAAAGTCATTTCCTACGCATTAAGGCAATTAAAGGAGCATGAGAAGAATTATCCCACGCACGACTTAGAGCTTGCGGCGGTCGTGTTTACACTTAATATTTGGCGTCATTACCTTTATGGGGTGGAGTTCTATGTGTTCACCGATCACAAGAGTCTCAAGTATCTCTTTTCCCAAAAGGAGCTGAATCTAAGGCAACGGAGTTGGATGGAATTTTTGAAAGACTATGATTGTACCATTCAATACCACCCGGGTAAAGCAAATGTAGTGGCTGATGCTTTGAGTAGAAGACCTCCAGGATTATTAGCATGCAAGTTGGTGCAAGAATGGAAGCTACTTGAAGACTTGGCAAATCTGGACATTAGTGTGAATGACTCTATCCGTAGTCCTATCTTGGCAAATGTCACAGTTCGGCCATACATTATAGATTTGATCCAAGAATACCAAGCCACGGATGCTGAATTGTTGGCTTATCGGGACAAGGAAGTTGCTAAGGGTAGTGAGGACTTCTCTCTCACTAGCCGAGGTGCTATCACATTCAAGGGAAGGCTGTATGTCCCAGCCAATGCAGATCTTCGGAGGGAGATTATAGACGAAGCCCACCGGGCAAAGTACACTGTGCATCCAGGGGGTACGAAGATGTACCGGAACCTCAAGAGTCACTTTTGGTGGCGCAATATGAAGAGCGATGTTGCTGAATATGTGGCACGGTGCTTAGTGTGCCAATGGGTGAAAGGAGAACACATGCGACCCGCCGGTCTATTGCAGTCTCTTCCTATTCTCGAGTGGAAATAGGAGAACATATCCATGGATTTCATAGTTGGCTTACGAAAGACAGCAAGGGGCTCAGATGCGATATGGGTAGTAGTGGATCGTTTGACAAAGTCCGCTCATTTCTTACCCTACCGTACTACCTTCAACTCTAGTAAGTTAGCCGCACTATATATCAAGGAAGTTGTTAGGCTACACGGGGTGCCAGTTAGTATTGTCTCAGATCGGGATCTGAGATTCACATCAAGATTCTGGAAGATTTTTCAGGATGCCATGGGTTCCCGACTTGATTTCAGCACTGCTTTTCATCCACAGACGGATGGACAAACCGAGAGAGTGAACCAAGTCATTGAAGACATGCTTCGGGCTTGTATGTTGGATTTCAGAGGCAGTTGGGAAGAGCACTTGCCTTTGGTTGAATTCGCCTATAATAACAGCTACCAGACGAGTATCCAAATGGCACCATTTGAGGCCTTGTATGGGCGAAGTTGTAGGTCTCCTCTTTATTGGGATGAGGTAGGAGAAAGGAAAGTACTTGGTCTGGAGTTGATTGAGGAAACTGCAAACACAATTAAGATCATCCGGGATCGATTGAAAGCCGCTCAAGATCGCCAGAAAAGTTATGCAGACACGCACCGTAGGGACTTGGAATTTCAAGTAGGGGATCAAGTTTTTGTGAAAGTATCTCCTAGCAAAGGGATCATGAGATTTGGCAAGCGAGGCAAGCTCAGTCCTCGGTATGTTGGGCCTTTTGAGATTATCACGCGAGTTGGTGAGGTTGCTTACAGGGTAGCTCTCCCACCTCACATGGCCGCAGTTCACAACGTTTTCCATGTGTCTATGCTTCGAAAGTACATTGCGGATCCTTCGCATGTCATAGACTTGGAACCGTTGGAGATTCGAGAGGACCTCACCTTGATTGAAAAGCCGGTTCAGATTTTGGATCGAAGAGATCAAGTGCTTCGCAACAAGACAATCCCTTTGGTTCTTGTACAATGGCAACACCATGCTCGGGAAGAAGCTATATGGGAGCGTGAAGCCGAAGTCAAAGCGAAGTACCCAGAATTATTTGAATGAGTTTTTGCATAAGTTTGTATATGACTTGTAATTTTCTTTTTGGTTTGTAATGCAAGTAGCGTCTAAATTTTGAGGACTAAATTTTTGTAAGGGTCCGATGTAGAGCCCCGGACTTTTTCACATTTAATGCATGACACTTTCGTTGCCATTTTTCCTTTAAAGAGGTATAATTAATAAATAAGGAAGAAATTGAACATTCCAAAATGTTAGAAATGTTCGTTTTCGAAGTACGAACCAAACGCAAGATGAATCGTCAAAATCGGACGAACGAGTCAAAAGTTATGGCCAAAACAGTTTGGACCTACAGATCACCGATCGCTCGGTCCATGGAGCGATCGATCGGTCCAAAACCGATCGCTCGGAGCCTATCGACTGGTCAAGATTTTTGTATGGGAAAATTTTCCAGAGAGTGAAATTTTAACCGATCGCTCGGTTATGAAACAGATCGATCGGTAGGCAACCGATCGATCGGTCATTAACACCGATCGCTCGGTACTCGTGTTTTTGCAGAAATTTCAGTAAGGGTATTATGATCTTTTGGTCGGTTTCTCTTACCCTAAGAGTCTTGCCCGAGCCTTTAGGGCATCATTCGACACTTAGAGAGTTTGAGAGAATAGGAGAAAGGGGAGAAGGCGATTCCAACCTAGGGCTTGTCTTTGGAAGAGAAATCAAAGGGTTTTGAGACCCTAGATTACTTCAAGCTCGGCTCTTCTCCAAGATCACGGCTCAAACACTCGTGGAGAGCGTTCTCCAAGCTAGGGCAGCAGCTACACGGTCGTTTTGGAAAGGGGTTTCTCCCCTCATTGTTCAAGGTCGGAACTTCTTGCTACCCTCCTAGTTATAGTTCCTCTTTTCCCTTTATTTCCCTTTATTTTCCTTTATTTACACATGTGCTATGAGATGGATGGTTGTGAATGGTGAATCGAGATGGAATGGGCGATTGGATGCCAATGGTTGTGTTGTGATGATTGAAATGGGGAGGTCATTGTTCCAATAATGAACATACCATGATTTGAGTAAAATCCATCTAGAAAAGCATGTTGTAGGGTAAATCAATAATGAACACACCATGTTTGATGAAATGCCAAGATGAATGAAAAGAATAATAAATAAAGAAAATGCATGCTTAAACATTTATGGGAATTGCTAAGGTTATGATAGTGTGTTTTCGTGCTTTCCCTAAATTGTTTAATTTATTACTTGTATATATGGTACTGTGCAATGTATTGTGAATTCCCCAAAATGTCATATTTAATTTCCATCGCAAGTGTGTACACGATTACACGAGCACGGCATGAAACGACGTGATTTACCGATGTTTTCAAGGACGAGATGTAGAGGTGGGGCATATCCTACGATATGTTTCACTTCGCTTTTGGCAAGGACAAGATGATCATGCATTGCATAGGGAAGGGTCTCTCATCCCATCGCATTACACACATGGCATGGCATCGCATTACACGCATGGCATAGCATCTCATGACACTCAAGGCATGGCATGACACGCATGGATGCTAGTTGCGACGGGCTATGAACGGTAACTAGGCATACACATTTCGCATGGATGCTAGTTGCGACGGGCTATGAATGGCAACTAGGCATATCATTCAGCATATAGGATACTAGTTGCGACGGATTATGAACAGCAACTAGGCATATCATTCAGCATATAGGATACAAGTTGCGACGGACTATGAACGGCAACTAGGCATATCGTTCAGCATATAGGATACTAGTTGCGACGGACTATGAATGGAAATTAGGCATATCATTCAAGTGTACAGGGTACTAGTTGCGACGGGCTATGAACGGCAACTAGGCATGTGAA
Source organism: Tetracentron sinense (assembly GCA_015143295.1). Taxonomy (NCBI): domain Eukaryota; kingdom Viridiplantae; phylum Streptophyta; class Magnoliopsida; order Trochodendrales; family Trochodendraceae; genus Tetracentron; species Tetracentron sinense. The sequence continues at coordinate 17,564,934 of CM026553.1, forward strand.
CCTGTTTAAATTCTGAATAAGCAAGCATGATACACGCATGACACGCATAGCATGACATGGCACGCATGATACAAGTATGACAAGCATGACACGGAAAATAAGTTCCCAATTACGCGAAGGGTATTTTAAGTCAAGTCAAGTGCATGGTGTTTTTTAAGGATTTTATCAGCTTTCTATGAACTGCAAGCATGATTATGAATTTCCTTTTTTCTTTGTATGATATTAACTGTTCCTGATTCATATATATCTATATTGTTTCCTAGGTATGCATTACTATCTCTTGCTATAACTGTTGGTTAATATTTAGTACCCGCTGAGTATTCCATGCTCAGCAGTACTTCTTATGTCGGCAGGTTCTGAGGGAGCTGCTGCTCCATTTGATGTTTGTGCTCCTGGTCCATGGGTGGAGGAGGAGTACATCGAGGAGCCTTTGGAGGAACCTCCCGTAGAGGGTTATCAGTACGTGGTGTTAGATTCTGAGTGGATTAGCTATGGGTGAGGATGAGTGATTATATCCATGTATTTTGGCGGGCATGTCCGCACTTTCTTTGTTTGATTTCTTTGTATTAAAACTTGGACCATGTGTATATACTTAGAGGTTTGTTAGACTTCCGCTGTGTCTTATAGTTATGCTTCCACTGTTATTCTCTATTGTATATGTTCTGTGGGTGTTTTGCAGGTGATTTGTCAAGCAAGTCATGTAAGTCATGATTTAGTCATCCACGATTCACTCTAACTCTTAGGGTGGGTTTTGGGTCGCGACACGCCATAACCATGCATACGGAAGACTTTACTCGCGAAAATACGGGAATTCCTTTTTTCAACTTTTCTTATGAGCATATATAAACAATAACAATTGGTCATCACAATAACCTATTATAAACAAATACGATACCTCACTGGCTATTGTAGCCCTTACTTTTGACATCATAACTGCGCCAGAACAATTTCTAGACTCTATCAAGCTACCAACTTCAGAATCTGAAAACATGAAATGAGAGGAGTGAGCCATAGAGCCCAGCAAAATCCACAATCCATCTAGGCTATTTTCCACCTAGTAATACACATCAGAATGATATAATAATACCGCTTAATTTCCATATTACAATAGTAAATAATAACGTAAATCGGGATCCGAGGTCACCCAAAGTTATTTTACTCTAACCGAGGTTCCTAACCTCTAAATATTTTTCATTGTCAAATTCCTCTAATATCAACTATGTTCACAACACTAGGTTACCGTTCCAACCTCCAAATATTTCACTCTCTATTCTTGAGTCCATAGACTCAATCGACCAAGCCTTCACCCGCATACAACTTTTATCCCTGAGTTCACAGACTCAACTATCAATCGATCGAGCTCATGCCCATTCAAACCATACCTTGAGTCACGGAGGATTAACATAACCCACCACTCCAGACCTAGCCAAAGAGGATCTATGGATAACACTCCACCCACTCTGTAGAGCCCCGGACCTTTTTACAGTTAATACATGACACTTTCGTTGCCATTTTGCCTTTAAAGAGGTATAATTAATAAATAAGGAAGAAATTGGAAAATTTGAAATTACATAAATGTTCCTTTTCGAAGTACGAACCCAACGCAAGTTGAATCGTCAAAATCGGACAAACGAGTCAAAAGATATGGCCAAAACAGTCTGGACCTGTAGGCAATCGTAGCTCGTTATGCACTAAGGACGTAGCTCTGATAACGTAGCTCGAGCTCTGATAACGTATTCGTTGTGCATCCGTTGTGCAACAGACAACGGGTACGTTGTACAGCAACAACGGGTACGTTGTACAGCACAACGGGCACGTTGTACATAAGACAACGGACTACGAGCTCAGCACTATCCACAACGCACAACGTGTTCAGCACTGTTCACAGCACAACGTGTTCAACAATGTTCACAGCACAACGAGTTGGCACTGTTCACAGCACAACGAGTTGATACTATTCACAGCACAACGAGTTGGCACTATTCACAGCACAACGAGTTGGCACTGTTCACAGCACAACGAGTTGGCACTGTTCACAGCACAACGAGTTGGCACTGTTAACAGCACAACGAGTTGGCGCTGTTCACAGCACAACGAGTTGGCGCTGTTCACAGCACAACGAGTTGGCGCTATTCACAGCACAACGAGTTGACACTATTCACAGCACAACGAGTTGACACTATTCACAGCACAACGTGTGTGGTACTATTCACAGCACAACGTGTTTGGTACTCGTGTTGTTGTAGAAATTTCAGTAAGGGTGTTATGGTCTTTTAGTCGGTTCACTCTTACCTTAAGAGTTTAACCCGAGCCTTTAGGGCATCATTCGACACTTAGAGAGTCTGAGAGATTAGGAAACAGGGGAGAAGGTGATTCCAAACCTAGGGTTTGTCTTTGGAAGAGAAATCAAAGGGGTTTTGAGACCTAGATTACTTCAAGCTCGGCTCTTCTCCAAGATCTCGGCTCAAGCACTCGTGGAGAGCGTTCTCCAAGCTAGGGCAGTAGCCTCACGGTCGTTTGTAGAAGGGGGTTTCTTCCTCACTTAATCAAGGTCGGTACTTCTTGCTACCCTCCTAGTTATAGTTCTTCTTTTCCCCTCATTCCTCTTTATTTTCTTTTATTTACATTTGTGCTATGAGATGGATGGTTATGAATGGTGAATGGAGGTGGATGTTGGCGAATGGATGCCATGTGGATGTTGTGATGAATGAATGGGAAAGGGCATTGTACTAATAATGAACATACAAGTGTGATGTGAGTAAACTCACCTAGAAAAGCATGATTTAGGTTTAAAGGAATAATGAATAATGAACACACCATGTTTGATGAAATGCCAAGGTGAATAAAGTGAGTTGTAAATTAGGAAATGCATGCCTAATAAATTATGGATATTGCTAGGGCCTATGATAGTGTGTTTTCTTGCTTTCCCTAAATGATATGTATATTACATTGCTAAAATCATTGATGTTTTATGTGTTGTGAAATTACCCAAATGTCATATTTAAATTTAAATGCAAGTATGTACACGGTTCCTGTAGCACCCCAGAATTTTCCATCTTTAAATGAATAAGTATTTCATAGTTGAATGGCCTTCCGCGTAGTCTAATTAATAAATAGGGGAGAAATTGGAAATTCCGAAACATCAGAAATGTGCGTTTTCGAGAGACGAATCCAACGCAAGTTGAATCGTCGAAATCGGACGAACAAGTCAAAAGATATGGCCAAAACAGTCGGGACCTACAGAGCACCGATCGCTCGGTCCAGTCAGCGATCGATCGGTCCAAAACCGATCGATCGGTAGCTATCGCACGGTCAAAACTTTTGTATGGGAAAATTTTCCAGAGAGTGAGTTTTTGACCGGTCGATCGGTCAATAACACCGATCGCTCGGTAGGCAACCGATCGATCGGTCATAACTACCGATCGCTCGGTCTTCGCGTTTTTTTGCAGAAATTTCATTAAGGGCGTTTTCGTCTTTTGGGGGTTAAACCCTTTCCTATAAGGCTTTGCCCGAGCCTTAGGGCCTCATTGTCATCACTTAAGAGAAATTGAGAGATAGAGAGTGAGAAGAAGGGGGTTTCTAACCTAGGATTTCCATTGAGGAAGGAATCAAAGGGGTGGACCATCCTAGGTCGTCCTCAAGCTTGGATTGCTTCAAGCTCAAGGCTCAAGCTCGTGTGGGGTGCATTCTCCAAGCTAGGGCAGCACTCACTCACGTTTTTGAAAGGAGTTTCTTCCCCAACTCAAGTCCCCTTCAAGCAAAGGTTTCCTCCTTCCAAATAGAGCTTCTATTTCAAGGTTTTCTTCAAGATCAAGCCTTGATCTAAGGTTAGTACACCCTACTAACTTACCCTAGCAAAAATCTAGGTTTTCTATATAAAAATGTGATTCTTTATATTATGTTTTCCTCCTTATGAAATGTGTTATCCCCCATTAAATATAAACAAGATAATGGAGAAGGTGTGGATGTGTGGATGGAATGTTGGATGTGGCGATTGGATGCCGAGATGTATGTTGTGTGATGTGTGTGATGGAAATGGTGGATGGGTATTTTACCAATAATGAACTTACCTTGATGTTTGGATGGAAAATATGCGCTAAAAAGAATACGATGAATTATTAAGAAACATTGCATGTGTTGTGTTTGACAAAATGCCTAAGATATGAATAAATGATCTAAAGGAAGAATATGGAAATGGGTTTTATACATGCGTTCTTATAAACGATAAATTGGTCAAATGTTATGCAAACTACTTATGTTACCTATGTTCATATCATGAATTAAATTGTAATGTCATATCTTGGTTATTCCCATTATCATGATTGTCACTATGGACACGTACACGAGCACGCATGATAGCATGAACCGAGATTTCAAGAGCATGTGCATATAATAAACAACAAGTGCATTGCATATCAAGGAGGTTGGCAGCCCAGGGAGATTCGGGTGCTAGCCTCTAGCTCACAAGTGCATTTCATAACAAGGAGGTTGGTAGCCCAGGGACATTCGGGTGCTAGCCTCTGGCTCACAAGTGCATTGCATATCAAGGAGGTTGGTAGCCCAGGGAGATTCGGGTGCTAGCCTCTGGCTCACAAGTGCATTTCATAACAAGGAGGTTGGTAGCCCAGGGAGATTCGGGTACTAACCTCTGGCTCACAAGTGCATTTCATAACAAGGAGGTTGGTAACCCAGGGACATTCGGGTACTAACCTCTGGCTCACAAGTGTATTGCATATCAAGGAGGTTGGCAGCCCAGGGAGATTCGGGTGCTAGCCTCTGGCTCACAAGTTACGAGATGGAGGTTTCCAAGATGATGATCATGCATTCATGCATGCACGCATACATGATTTCTACGAGGCATACCGGGACATGACATGGGTTTTCAAGCATGAGTTTTATCGGCATTTTCGCATTCATGTACGCACGTCAGGATGCTTGTATTGTATCTTGCCTTATACTGTTTCTTTGGTGATGTTTCTATTACTGCTTGTATGATATTACTATTGTGTGTTTTTATTATTGTTATGGTCTGCTAGTAGCTTGTACTCGCTGAGTATTCCATGCTCAGCCGTACTTTCATGTCGGCAGGTACTGAGGGAGCCCTCGACCCGGAGCCTTGGGTCGAGGAAGAGTATATAGAGGAGAGAGAGCCGTCTATTCCATTACAGTCTCAGGCGGACCGAGACTTCAATGTGTGGCCATACCTCGACTACTGTTGAGGGGAGAGTATGAGAGGGTCTTGTATATTTTGATATTTTGATAGGTGGGCCTGTCCACCTTAGACTTAGACATGTCTTGTATTATGTTAACTTGGAATACTATTTTGGATCATTAGAAGAGATGAAAATTTGCTTACGCTTCCGCATATGTGTTAGCTTCCGCGCTCTGATTATCGTTGTTAGTACTGTATTTTATCTTGTGCATTACAGGATGGTTTGATAGGTACGTAGTGTGACACCTAAAATATCCATAAACTCCTAGGGGTATTTCGGGGCGTTACAGAGTGGTATCAGAGCTCTAGGCATTAGAGTCCCTAGGGTCGCGTAGTACTAGAGACCATGATTGAACAAGGCATTAGTTGTATTCCAAGTATGGACTAACAAGTTAGTCCTAGTCAAGATAGGTTGAATCTCAACCAAACTTAGAGTCCTACGCTAGGAACACGGATTGTATGGATGATGTTGTGTTGTATACCATGTGTGCATTAATTGTGTTATGCTTATTAAATATGCTTGATGAATATGTATTGAGCGAATTGCGAAATTTGTACTAAATGCGTATCCAAGTTAGACTCATGTTGTATTGTCGTTCTCAGGAGAAATCATGAGACGCAATACCCGGGGTCGCGGGTACAACACAAGGGGCAATGGAGGTGATGCTCCATCAGGTGATGATCAACCCAATTTTGCCCAAGCTTTTGCCTCAATAGCCGAGACCTTGGCTATGCTAGCGGCGAGGCAACCGGCCACTCCACCTAATGCCGCACTTATACCGGCTCCTCCTAACCGAGCCCAAGCCGGGATAGAAGCTTTCCGGAGGATGAGGCCTCCAACCTTTTGTGGGAGTATTGACCCGCTTGTTGCCGAAGGATGGATCCGGCAATTAGAAAAGATATTCTCTGTATTGGCACCTACGGAGGCGGAAAAGGTTACTTGGGCCGCCTTCATGCTTGAAGGTGAGGCCGACTATTGGTGGAAGTCTGCACTTCGGACCCGAGAGTTAACCCGGCGAGGTCAAGACTGGACTTGGGAAGAATTCTTGGAGGTTTTCAACAAGAAGTACTTTCCGGTCGGAATGAAAGAAAAGATGGAAGTCGAATTCATTACCTTGGAGCAAGGTAATATGTCAGTAGCGGCTTATGAAGCCAAATTTTCGGAGCTATCTCGATTTGCTCCACACATGATAGCGACCGAGGCTATGAAAGCCCGGAAATTTGAGAGAGGATTGAAGGCTTACCTCAAGGACCGAGTCTCGATGTTTAGACATGAGACATATTCCGAAGTTGTTGATAAGGCACTTTTGGCCGAGTCAAACTCCGTGGAGTTTTTCAAAAGAAGAGAAATAAAGGAAGGACAGTCGAGTAGTTCAGGGGAGAAGAGAGCAAGGACTAGCTTGTATCAGTCCACAGGACCGGCTCAGTCACAGAGGATGTATTCGGCACCACAGGCTCCTCGCTCTTTTGCTCCACCGACCTTTCGCCCAGCTACCTCATATGCTCCTCGCCCCGCAGTTACTCAAGCTACGGGATATGCTCCTTCCTCCTATTTGCATGATGTCTGCACTCTTTGTGGAAGGAGGCATCCAGCAGGAGAATGCCGGAGGGTTTCAGGAAGTTGCTTCCATTGTGGTGACCATGGTCACATGGTTAGAGATTGTCCCCGACGTCAATTGCCAGCTCAGTCTTTCGGGAGCAGACCCCCGATTTGGCAGACATCTCAGCCTAGCTCTTCTCAGGCTTCGAGGGTCTCACAGTTTACCCGGCCTCCTCACCCAGCCACACAGGGCCGAGTCTTTGTCTTATCCGAGAGAGACGCACGTGCATCCGACGATGTCGTGCAAGGCGCTTTATTAGTGAACGAGTGTCTCGCCCGTGTGTTGATCGACACAGGATCCACTCACTCCTTTGTGTCACCTAGTTTCGCAAAGGGATTTTTGACTGAGTCTACTCCGTTAGAGCGGGAGTTGACCATTGTAACTCCACTCGGCAAGTCAGTTGATACAGACAAGATATTCAGGGATAGTGTGGTTCAAGTGGGGGAGAATGAACTGTTAGCCGATCTCATCATCCTAGCTTTTCAAGACTTGGATTTTGATGTCATCTTAGGGATGGATTGGTTGTCAAACCATCACGGGAATGTTGCGTGTTTTGAGAAGATGGTGAATTTCAAACCGGAAGGAGTTAAGCCTTTTCATTTCTGAGGATTGAGAGAAAGGGATATTGCTCGCCTTGCAGCTTTGAGCTTAGCGAACCCCGAAGTACAAAACTCCTCGACTATTCCAGTTGTGAGTGAGTTCTTAGATGTGTTTCCGGAGGAACTTCCCGGGTTACCTCCGAATCGGGAGATTGAGTTCGCTATAGAGCTTACTCCGGGTACCGCTCCGATTTCAAGGGCACCGTATAGAATGGCCCCTATAGAGCTGGAAGAATTGAAGAAACAAATTGAGGAGTTACAACAACTTGGTTTCATCCAACCAAGTGTCTCACCGTGGGGAGCTCCGGTTCTCTTTATGAAGAAGAAGGACGGGTCTATGAGAATGTGTATAGACTACCGTCAGTTGAACAAGGTAACTATCAAGAATCGTTATCCCTGGCCAAGGATAGACGACTTGTTTGACCAACTGAAGGGAGCGAGATTCTTCTCCAAAATTGATCTTAGATCGGGGTATCATCAATTAAGGATCAAGGCGGAAGATGTTCAGAAGACGGCTTTCAGGACTCGGTATGGGCATTACGAGTTCCTTGTCATGCCTTTTGGGCTGACGAATGCACCGGCGGCATTCATGGATTTGATGAACCGGGTGTTCCGATCTTACTTGGATCGATGCGTGATTGTATTCATTGATGGCATTTTGGTGTATTCCCAGACACAGGAAGATCACGTACGAGACCTTCGCCTTGCTCTGGAGATGTTGAGAGAGCATAGGCTATATGCCAAATTGAGTAAGTGCGAGTTCTGGTTAGAGAAGGTCGCATTTCTTGGACACGTGGTGTCGGCCGAGGGTATTTCTGTAGATCCAGCCAAGGTTGAGGCAGTCATAAGTTGGGAGAGGCCCAAGAGCGTCACGGAGATACGTAGTTTCCTCGGATTGGCAGGCTACTACCGGAGATTTGTGGAGGGATTCTCCAGTTTGGCGGCACCTCTCACCTACTTGACAAGGAAAAACTCAAAGTTCAGTTGGAGTGACCCATGTGAAGTAAGTTTCCAAGAGTTGAAGAAACGCCTCACCACAGCCCCTGTCCTTACTGTGCCATCTGGACCTTTTGGGTATGAGGTGTATAGTGATGCCTCGCACGTCGGACTCGGGTGTGTCCTAATGCAACACAAGAAAGTCATTGCCTATGCATCAAGGCAGTTGAAAGAGCATGAAAAGAACTACCCCACTCACGACTTGGAGCTTGCGGCGGTCGTGTTTGCACTCAAAATTTGGCGACATTATCTGTACGGGTGGAGTTCTATGTGTACACAGACCACAAGAGCCTCAAGTACCTCTTTTCCCAAAAAGAGCTCAATTTGCGACAACGGCGTTGGATTGAGTTCTTAAAGGACTACGAGTGCACTATCCAATATCACCCGGGAAAAGCAAATGTGGTGGCAGACGCTCTGAGTAGGAAACCATCGGGGTTGTTGGTTCACATGTTGGTGCGGGAATGGAGACTGTTAGACGATTTGGCAAATCTAGACATCAGTATGAATGATTCTGTCCGTAGTCCGGTTTTGGCAAATGTTACAGTTCGGCCGTTCCTTATAGACTTGATCCAGGAGTATCAAGCCACAGACACTGACTTGTTGGCTTTTCGGGATAAGGAAGTGGCCAAGGGTAGTACGGACTTCTCTCTCACTAGCCGAGGTGCTATTACATTCAAGGGAAGGCTTTGTGTCCCAGCCAATGCAGACCTTCGGAGAGATATTATGGACGAAGCTCACCGGTCTAAGTATACAGTGCATCCCGGGGGGACAAAGATGTATCGGAACCTCAAGAGTCATTTTTGGTGGCGAAACATGAAGAGGGAGGTTGCGGAGTATGTGGCACGGTGTTTGGTGTGCCAACAGGTGAAAGCAGAGCATTTGAGACCGGTGGGTCTTTTGCAGTCTCTCCCTATTCCCGAGTGGAAATGGGAACATATCTCTATGGACTTCATCGTGGGGTTGCCGAAGACGGTTAGGAAGACCGATGCTATATGGGTAGTTGTTGATAGACTCACGAAGTCCGTTCATTTCTTACCATACCGGACTACATTCAACTCCAATCAGTTAGCGGAGCTATACATCAAGGAAATAGTCCGATTACACGGGGTGCCAGTGAGTATTGTGTCGGATAGAGACCCAAGATTCACATCCAGGTTTTGGAAAAGTTTTCAAGGTGCAATGGGTTCCCTGTTAGACTTTAGCACAGCTTTCCACCCACAGGCCGACGGGCAAACCGAGAGGGTGAATCAGGTTATTGAAGATATGCTCCGAGCATGTATGCTAGACTTCAAAGGAAGTTGGGAAGATCACCTACCTTTGGTGGAATTCGCTTACAACAATAGCATACAAATGGCGCCTTTCGAGGCTTTGTACGGAAGGAGTTGTAGATCCCCGTTGTATTGGGATGAAGTGGGAGAAAGAAAGATTTTGGGCCCCGAGTTAATTGAACAAACCGCGGATAGAGTCAAGCTCATCCGGGAGAGGTTGAAGACCGCCCAAGATAGGCAGAAAAGCTATGCCAACAATCGAAGGAGGGATCTTGAATTCCGAGTCGGTGATTTTGTATTTGTAAGGATTTCACCAACCAAGGGTGTTATGCGATTCGGGAAGAGAGGCAAGCTTAGCCCGAGATATGTGGGTCCATTCGAGATCATTACTCGAGTCGGTGAAGTTGCTTACCGTGTTGCTTTGCCCGCTCACATGGCGGCGGTCCATAATGTATTCCATATCTCTATGCTCCGGAAGTACATCCCGGATCCTTCTCATGTCATCGAGCTTGATCCGATAGAGATCCGAGAGGACCTCACTTTAGTTGAGAAGCCGGTTCATATTTTGGATAGGAGAGATCAAGTGCTTCGCAACAAGACTATTCCGCTAGTCCTCGTGCAATGGCAACATCATGCACGAGAAGAAGCCACGTGGGAGCGTGAAGCCGAAGTCAAAGCAAAGTATCCTCGTGCTATTCACTCAGAATCTACCACAACCTAATAGTAGCCCTCGACCTGAGGTTCCTCCACAGGTTCCTCAATGTACTCCTCCTCCACCTATGGGCCAGTAGCACAGACATCAAATGGAGCAGCAGTTCCCTCAAAACCTACCGGCATAAACGTACGGCTAAGCATGGAATACTCAACGTGTACCAAATGCTAACCAACAGCCATAGTACAGCAACAATGATATATATATAAAGCAGGAAGCAATTAATCACATAACAGGAAAGTAAAGCAGTTGACCCTTCTTCCTAAATGCTCATGCTTGCCATGCCATGTATCTTGCTTGATTGGAAAATAAACTACTTGTGAGGGAAGGGAGACCCTTCTTCCTAAATGCTCATGCTTGCCATGCCATGTATCTTGCTTGTTTCCTTGGAAAATAAACTACTTGTGAGGGAAGGGAGACCCTTCTACCTAAATGGTCATGCTTGCCATGCCATGTATCTTGCTTGTTTGCTTGGAAAATAAACTACTTGTGAGGGAAGGGAGACCCTTCTTCCTAAATGCTCATGCTTGTCATGCCATGTATCTTGCTTGCTTGGAAAATAAACTACTTGTGAGGGAAGGGAGACCCTTCTTCCTAAATGCACTTGCGAGGGAAGGAAAACCTTCTTTATGATATGTACTTGCGAGGGAATGGAGACCCTTCTTTATGCATGCTAGTCTTGTTCTTGTCAAAAGCGAGGTAAAACATATAGTAGGATATGTCCCACCTCTAATTCTCGTTCTTGAAAAACCTCAGTAAATCATGTCATGCATGCCGTGCTCGTTGAATCGTGTGCATACTTGCATTTGAATTTCAATATGACAATTGGGTAATTCACAATACATATAACATCAATAATTTAAGCAAGTCAATATTCATGCAATTTATAAAAAACAAGAAAGCACACTATTATAGGCCCTAGCAATTTCCATAATTAATTAAGCATGCATTTCTTAATTTATAACTCATTTTATTCAACTTGGCATTTCATCAAACATGGGGTGTGGTCATTATTTATTAAACCTACATCATGCTTTTCTAGGTGGATTGATGCTCACATCACACATGTATGTTCATTATGGATACAATGCCCTCTCCATTTCATTCATTACAACCATACACACGGCATCCAATCGTCCATTCACATCCAACAACCATCCATTCATCCCATTAGGTTCATACATTAGGGAAACTATAAAGAAGAAGAAAGAAAAGAATGTATGAACTAGGAGGGTAGCAAAAAGTACCGACCTTGCCAAATGAGGGAAGAAATCCCTTGCAAAAACATGCGTGAGCCGCTACCCTAGCTTGGGGAAAGTGCTCCTCACGAGCTTGAGCCAAGAACTTGAAAAAAAACGAGCTTGTGATGATCTAGGGTTCTTAAAACCCCTTTGATTTCTTCTCAAAAGCAAACCCTAGGTTAGAAACCTCCTTCTCCTTTCTCCTTAACTCTCAAATACTGTAAGTGTAGTGAATGGAGCTCTAAAGGCTCGGGCAAGCCTTAATAGGAAAGGGTTTAACGCCCAAAAGATGAAAAAGCCCTTAATGAAATTCTGCAAAAACATGATAGACCGATCGATCGGTGATAAAGACCGAGCGATCGGTTGCCTACCGAGCGACCGGTGATATTGACCGAGCTCTCGGTCAAAAACGAGCTCTCTGAAAAATTTCCCCATACAAAAACATTAACCAGTCGATAACCTCCGATCGATCGGTTGTGGACCGATCAATCGCTACAATGGACCGAGCGATCGGTGGTCTGCAGGTTTTTGACACTGAGTCTATTTTTCACCCATTCCTACTATTTGGACCCATTCTACTTCTATTCTAACATCTTCTAAACTTGACTAAGACCTCTTTAAAGTTTATAGGCTTTATTAAATAATTTATCTAATTAATTATAGTATTCTCGTCACAATTCCATCGAAGTTTTAAATTCTCATTTCATGAAATTGAGATTACAAGACACATTGCCTTGACACACATCCCAAGGCATATAAAAAAAGTTTCGGGGCTCTACATCCTCCCCCCCTTAAAAAAATTTCATCCTCGAAATTTGGACGATTACATGCATTACAAAACCCAAACAATTTACAAGGTACATACACAAGCTTATTCGAACAACTCGGGATACTTTGCCTTGACTTCGGCCTCACGTTCCCATGTAGCTTCTTCTCTAGCATGATGCTGCCATTGCACAAGAACCAATGGGATAGTTTTATTGTGAAGGACTTGATCTCTCCGATCCAATATACGAACCGGCTTCTCAACAAAAGTGAGATCCTCCTGTATTTCCAACGGCTCCAAGTCTATGACATGCGAAGGATCCGTAATGTACTTCCGAAGCATAGACACATGGAAAACATTATGAACCGTGGCCATGTGAGGTGGAAGAGCTACCCTGTAAGCAACTTCACCAACTCGTGTGATGATCTCGAATGGGCCAACATATCGAGGACTAAGCTTGCCTCGCCCGCCAAATCTCATAATCCCCTTGCTAGGAGATGCCTTCACAAAGACTTGGTCCCCAACCTGGAATTCCAAGTCCCTGCGATCTTGAGCGACTTTCAACCGATTTCGGATGATCTTGACTATACTAGCAGTTTGCTCGATCAACTCCGGACCCAACACCTTCCTCTCTCCTACCTCATCCCAATAGAAGGGAGACCTGTAGCTTTGCCCATATAAGGCCTTAAATGGCGCCATTTGGATGCTCGCCTGATAGCTATTGTTATAAGCGAATCCAACAAAAGGCAAGTGCTCTTCCCAGCTGCCTTTGAAATCCAGCATACAAGCTCGAAGCATGTTGTAGAGCCCCAGACCTTTTCACATTTAATGCATGACACTTTCGTTGCCATTTTGCCTTTAAAGAGGTATAATTAATAGATAAGGAAGAAATTGGAAATTCCAAAACATCATAAATGTTCCTTTTCAAAGTACGAACCCAACGCAAGTTGAATCGTCAAAATCGGACGAACGAGTCAAAAGATATGGCCAAAACAGTCTGGACCTGCAGGCAATCGTAGCTCGGAAGGCACTAAGGACGTAGCTCTGATAACGTGCTCTGACAACGTCCTCTGATAAGGCACAAAAAACGCATAGACAACGTAGCTCTAGCTCTGATAACGTATACGTTGTGCATCCGTTGTGCAACAGACAACGTGTACGTTGTACAGCTCACGACGGGCACATTGTACATAAGACAACGGGTACGTCGTGCAGCAGACAACGTGTACGTTGTACACAAACAACGTGTACGTTGTACAGCTCACGACGGGCACGTTGTACATAAGACAACGGACAACGAGCTCAGCACTATGCACAACACAACGTGACAATGGGTTCGGCACCCTTCACAGCACAACGTGTTTGGCACTATTCACAGCACAACGTGCTCGGCACTATTCACAGCACAACGTGTTCAACACTATTCACAGCACAACGTGTTTGGCACTATTCACAGCACAACGTGGTCGGCACTATTCACAGCACAACGTGTTTGGCACTATTCAACGTGTTCGGCACTCATGTTTTTGCAAAAGTTTCAGTAAGGGTATTATGGTCTTTTGGTCGGTTCACTCTTACCTTAAGAGTTTAACCCGAGCCTTTAGGGCTCATTCTCAACAGTTAGAGGATTTGGGGGATTAGAAGAGAGGAGAAAGGGTTTCCTAAGCTAGGGTTTTGCTTTCGGAGAAGAATCAAAGGGGTTTTGAGACCCTAGATCACTTCAAGTCCGGTTTTCTCCAAGATCACGGCTCAAGCTCTCGTGGAGAGCGTTCCCCAAGCTAGGGCAGCACCTCACGGTCATTTTTTGGAAGGGGTTTCTTCCTCATTTCTTCAAGGTCGGTACTTCTTGCTACCCTCCTAGTTATAGTTCCTTCTTTTACTTTATTTCTCTTTGTCTTCTTTTATTTACACATGTATTACGAGATGGGTTGTGAATGGTGAATGGGAATGGGGAATGGAGATGAATGTGGGCGATTGGATGCCATGTGTATTGATGTGATGGATGAACGGGGAGGGCATTGTACCCATAATGAACATACATATGTGATGTGAGTAAAACCCACCTAGAAAAGCATGATTTAGGTTTAAATGAATAATGAATAATGAACACACCATGTTTGATGAAATGCCAAGGTGAATAAAATGAGTTGTAAATTAGGAAATGCATGCCTAATAAATTATGAATATTGCTAGGGCCTATGATAGTGTGTTTTTCTTGTTTTCCCTAAATGATATGAATATTACATTGCTCAATCATTGATGTTATATGTGTTGTGAAATTACCCAAATGTCATATTTAAATTTAAATGCAAGTATGTACACGGTTCCCACGAACACGGCATGCATGACATGATTTATCGAGGTTTTCAAGAACATGGTTAGAGGTGGGACATATCCTATGATAAGTTTTACCTCGCTTTTCACAAGAAAACAAGAACCAACATTCCACGAGGGGTCTCCCCTCACTCACAAGTGCATATCATGAAGAAGGGCCTCCCTTCCCTCGCAAGTACATACATATCATGAAGAAGGGTCTCCCTTCCCTCGCAAGTGCATTGCATAAAGAAGGGTCTCCCTTCTCTCTCAAGGCATCTCTCAAGCGCATCTCACAAGGATATCTCACAAGTGTATCTCACAAGTTACATGATCACAAGCAAGCACGCATGACATGCATGACATGACACGTACGACACGCTCGACAAGATCAAGTAAGACAAACACGACAAGCTTTCAAGTACGAAAAGATATTTCAAGCCAAGTCAAGTGCACGATGTTTTCAAGAGGTTTTATCGGCTTTCTACGAAATACAAGCATGATTATAAATTGCTTTACTTCCTTGTATGATATGAATTGTTTCCGTCTAACATATATGAATTGCTCCTAATTTATGTATTGCCATTTTTATGCTATGACTATTGGTTAGTATTTGGTACCCGCTGAGTATTCCATGCTCAGCCGTACTTCTTATGTCGGCAGGTTCTGAGGGAGCTGCTGCTCCATTTGATGTTTGTGCTCCTGGTCCATGGGTGGAAGAGGAGTACGTCGAGGAGCCTTTTGAGGAACCTCCCGTAGAGGGTTATCAGTAGGTTGTGTTAGATTCTGAGTGGATTAGCTGTGGGTGAGCATGAGTGATTATATCCATGTATTTTGGCGGGCATGTCCGCACTTTCTTTGTTTTGATTTCTTTGTATTAAACTTGGACCATGTGTATATACTAAGAGGTTGTTAGACTTCCGCTGTGTTTTATAGTTATGTTTCTGCTGTCATTCTCTATTGTATATGCTCTGTGGGTTTTCGCAGGTTGGTTTGTCAAGCAAGTCATGTAAGCCATGATTAGTCGTCCAAAGTTCACTCTAACTCCTAAGGTGGGTTTTGGGTCGCGACACATGTCTTCGATGACTTGGTTCACCCTCTCAGTTTGTCCATCCGTCTGTGGATGAAAAGCGGTGCTGAAATCGAGTCAGAAACCCATAGCTTCCTGAAAACTCTTTGTCGCGCCCCAAAATATCCCCTAGGAGTTAAGGGATACTTTAGGTGTGACTGTATGTACCTGCCAAACCATCCTGTAAGGAACAAGGTAAATAAATACAGAAACAATGATAATCAGAGCGCGGAAGCTAAACATAAATGCGGAAGCGTAGATAAATTTATCTTTTCTTTATAAAGTTCCCAATATGGTATTCCAAGTGAACACAAGTATATGCAAAACACGTCTAAGTCTAAGGTGGACAGGCCCACCTATCAAAATGTCATAAATACTCAAAAATTCCCTCGCACTCTCCCCTCAATAGTAGTCAAGGTATGGCCACACGTTGAGGTCTCGGTCTATCTGAGACTATAGTGGAATAGACGGCTCTCTCTCCTCTATGTACTCTTCCTCGACCCAAGGTTGCGGGTCTAGGGCTCCCTCAGTACCTGCCGACATGAAAGTACGGCTGAGCATGGAATACTCAGCAAGTACAAGCTACTAGCTAACCATAACAATTAATAAAACAACAACAGTAATACAATACAGAGCAGTAAGAAGAACATCACAAGAGAAACAATATTAAACATGGTACGATACAATCATCTGAACGTGTGTGCATGAATGCGAAAACTTCGATAAACTCATGCTTGGAAATCCGTTTCATGTCTCAGTATGGCTTGAGAAAAATCATGTATGCGTGCATGCATAAATGCCTTGTCCTCATCTTGTAAACCTTCATCTTGTAACTTGTGAGCCAGAGGCTAGCACCCGAATCTCCCTGGGCTGCCAACCTCCTTGATATATGGTTTTCTTGTGAGCCAGAGGCTAATACCCGAATGTCCCTTGGCTACCAACCTCCTTGAAAATAAGTGAATTTTAGTTACTTGTTTGGTTTTCTTTTGAGCCAGAGGATTGTACCCGAATGTCCCTAGGCTACCAACTTCCTTGACAATAAGTAATTTCAGTTTTCTTGTGAGCCAAAGGCTAGTACCCGAATGTCCCTGGGCTACCAACCTCCTTGACATGCAATATTTTCTTGTTGATTATTATATGCACGTGCTCTTGAAATCTCGGTTCATGCAACATGCGTGCTCGTGTTCATGGCAATGGTGACAATCTTGGGAAAGCGGATAACAAGAGAGATATGGCATCACAATTCAATTCATAGTATATGCGTATAAGAATTGAGTAATCTATATAGCATTGGATCAATTCATCATTCATAAGAACACATGTATAAGGCCTACTTCCATTTCTTCATTTAAGTCATTTATTCATAGTTTAGGCATTTTGTCAAACACATAACATGCAATGTTCCATAATAGTTCATCTTTTTTTGCTTAGTGCATATTTTCCATCCAACCATCAAGGTAAGTTCATTATTGGTACAATGCCCATCCTCCCTTTTTCCATTTCACACACCACACATATCACACACCACACATTTGGCATCCCATCGCCTCAATCAACATCCCATCCACACATCCATATCTTTTCCTTATCTTGTTTATATTTATTAGAGATGATACATTCCACAAGGAAGAAAACATAATGGCAAGAATCATATTTCACGTAGAAAACCTAGATTATTGTTAGGTGAAGTTAGTAGGGTGTACTAACCTTGAATCAAGGCTTGATCTTGGTCGTAAACCTTGATTGGAGCTCTAACTTGTAAGAAAAAGGACTCTTGCTTGAAGAAAGCTTGAATGGGAAGGAAACCTTCTTGAAAACACCTTGGAGGATGCTGCCCTTGCTTGAGAGAGACTCCCCCTCGAGCTTGAGCTTGGCTTTGAGGGATCCAAGCAAAGAAATGAGTGATTTTGTTTCTTGAAACCCTTGATCGTACTCTCAAATGGAAAGGGGTCTTTAGAACCCTAGTTTCTTCTCCTTCTCTCTCAAATATCCTTAAGTGTAGTGAATGAAGACCCAAATGGTCGAGAAAGCCTTTATGGGCAAGGGTTTAACACCCAAAAGATGAAAAAGCCTTTACTGAAATTTCAGCAAAAACGCGAAGACCGAGCGATCGGTGGTTATGACCAATCGATCGGTTACCTACCGAGCAATCAGTGTCCTTGACCGAGCAACCGGTCAAAAAAATGCTCTCTGGAAAATTTCCCCATACAAAAAAGTTGACTGGTCGATAGCCTCCGATTGATCGATCGCTACTAATGACCGAGCGATCAATGCTCTACAAGTCCCGACTATTTTGACCATATCTTTTGACTCGCTCGTCGGATTTCGACGATTCAACTTGCGTTGGGTTCGTCTTTCAAAAAGGAACATTTCTAACAGTTTAAAATTTCTCATTTCTCTCTTATTTATTAATTAGACTACGAGAAAGGCCAATTAGCTACGAAAGTACCATTTATTAAATATAGAAAAGTCCGGGGTGCTACACTCTTCCAGAACCTAGACGTGAATCTCGGATCCCGATCTGACACAATACTAACTGGCACCCCGTGTAGCCTAATAACTTCCTTGATATATAGCGCAGCCAACTGACTAGAGTTGAAGGTAGTACGGTAAGCCAAGAAGTGCGAGGACTTTGTTAAACGATCCACCACAACCCATATTGCATCTGAGCCCTTGTCGTCTTTGGCAAGCCAACTATGAAGTCCATGGAGATGTTCTCCCATTTCCACTTGGGAATAGGGAGAGACTTTAATAGACCTGCGGGCCGCATGTGCTCTGCTTTCACTTGCTAGCACACCAAACACGTGCCACATATTCCGCAACATCCCTCTTCATATTCCGCCACCAAAAGTGACTCTTGAGGTTCCGGTACATCTTTGTATCCCCTGGATGCACAGTGTACTTTGCCCGGTGGGCTTCATCCATAATCTCTCGTCGAAGATCCGCATTGGCCGGAACACAAAGCCTTCCCTTGAATGTGATAGCACCTCGGCTAGTGAGAGAGAAGTCCTCACTACCCTTGCCAACTTCCTTGTCTCGAAAAGCCAATAATTCAGCATCCGTGGCTTGATATTCTCGGATCAAATCTATAATGTACGGCTAAACCATGACATTTGCCAAGATAGGAATGCAGACAGAATCATTCACACTGATGTCCAGATTTTCCAAATCTTCCAATAGCCTCCATTCTTGCACAAACATGTGAGCCAAAAAACCCGGAGGTCTTCTACTCAAGGCGTCTGCTACGATGTTTGCTTTACCCGGGTGGTATTGGATGGTGCAGTCATAGTCTTTCAAAAATTCTATCCAACAGCGTTACCTTAGATTCAATTCCTTTTGGGAAAAGAGGTACTTGAGGCTCTTGTGATCCGTATACACATAGAATTCCACCCCATACAAGTAATGTCACCAAATCTTGAGTGCAAACACGACTGCGGCAAGTTCCAAATCGTGCATGGGGTAATTCTTTTCATGCTCTTTCAATTGCCTTGATGCATAGGCAATGACTTTCTTGTGTTGCATGAGCACACACCCAAGTCCAACATGCGAGGCATCACTGTACACCTCATAACCACCATGTCCGGATGGCACTGTAAGGATGGGGGCCGAGGTAAGCCGCTTTGCTGTACACCTCCATTCTCACACTTATTGCTCCACATGAACTTTGCATTCTTCCTTGTCAAATAAGTGAGCGGTGCCGCAAGGCTGGAGAAACCCTCTATGAATCTCCTGTAATACCCTACCAACCCAATGAAACTGCGTATCTCTGTGACACTCTTGAGCCTCACCCAACTCATGACTGCCTCTATCTTCTTCAGATCTACCGAAATACCTTCCGCGGATACAACGTGGCCTAGGAATGCCACCTCTTCCAACCAAAACTCACACTTACTGAGTTTGGCGTATAGCTTGTGCTCTCTCAGCATTTCCAAAGGAAGACAAAGGTCCCGTATGTGATCTTCCCGTGTCTGGGAATACACCAAGATATCGTCGATAAACACGATCACGCATTGATCCAGGTATGGCCGGAACACTCAGTTCATTAAATCCATAAAGGCTGCCGGCGCATTTGTGAGACCAAAAGGCATCAATAAGAACTCATAGTGTTCGTATCGAGTCCGAAAGGCAGTTTTGGGAACATCTTCAGCCTTGATCTTCAACTGGTGGTAACCCGACCGAAGATCAATCTTAGAGAAAAATTTTACTCCCTTCAACTGATCGAACAAGTCATCAATCCTAGGCAATGGGTACCTATTCTTTATAGTGACTTTGTTCAACTGCCGATAATCGACGCACATCCGCATCGAGCCATCTTTCTTCTTAACGAATAGTACCGGGGCACCCCATGATGAGACACTTGGTCGTATGAAACCAAGGCCTTGCAATTCCTCCAACTGAGTCCTCAACTCCTTGAGTTCAATAGGGGCCATTCTATATGGAGCCCTGAAAATAGAAGCTGTGCCTGGTGCAAGCTCGATCACAAACTCAATCTCCTTATCTGGAGGTAATCCTGGCAATTCCTCTGGAAATACATCCAGGAATTCACTCACGACTGGAATAGTCGAAGAGTCCTTTGTCTCGGGGTTTGCTAAACTCAACGCCGTAAAGCGAGCAATATCTCTACTTTTCATCCCTCGAAAGTGAAATGGTTTTCCTTCTACCGGCTTGATGAGTACCATTTTCTCAAAGCAAGCTACATGCCCACGATGTGTTGCTAACCAATCCATTCCCAAGATGACATCGTAGTCTTGAAATCCGAGGATGATTAGATCAACCGCCAACTCGTGGCTCCCCACTTGCACCACACTATTTATACACACTTTATCTGCCACTACTGTCTTGCCAAGAGGAGTCGAAATGGCCAACTCCTGTTCCAACTGGCTAGGCTCGGAGGAAAAACCTTGAGAGAAACTCGGCGATACGAATGAATGAGTAGACCCGGTGTCGATCAATACTCGAGTCAAACATTCATTGACTAGTAAGGTTCCTGAAATTTTAGCTAACTAAGTCAATCCATGCATCAACAGCATATACATATCGGTATATGTACATATAATCATGCCATATACGTAGACAGTCGAATAATCCATAACAAAAAAATTTAAGGATAATTAAATAAACTACAACTGCGTACCTTGCACTACATTTTCAGATGCAAGTGCATCACCCTCTGTCAAGGCAAAAACTCACCCTTGGTTTGCCTGGTGAGGCAGAGGTGCAGAACGTGCAGGCTGAGAGGATGCCTGGTATGATCCTGTTGAGCGCGCTGGGGGCCTAATCCCCTGAGACTGGCCTGGTAAATGCCGAGTAGGGCAATCCCTGATCATATTGCCCTGACGACCGTAATGATAACATCCATCCGATGCTCTTCGGCAATCTCCTTCCGGATGCCTTCGGTCGCATTAAGTGCAGACCTCATATGTGTAAGTTGGAGGGGCCGGAGGTGGAGCATACCTCACCGTTTGAGGTTCAACTGGCCATGGAGCTGGAAGAGCCTGAGGTCGCGTGCCTGAGGCACGCACGACCGTGGAACTGGAGGCAGATAAGATGGCCTCATCGGTGGTGTTGGCCATGCATACTGTGGTGGTGCTGGCCATGTGTGCTGATAAGGGCCGGTACGAGCTCGCCTCTCTGGAGGTGCCGAACTGCTGGATTGGCCACTCGCCAACTCCCTCTTCTTAGACACGGCCTCGGAATTCGCCTCGACCAATAAGGCCTTATCTACTACCTCAGGGTAGGTAGCATGTCTGAAAACTAAAACTGTAGAGCCCCGAATTTCACATGCACTATTCATGTGAGTAGGGTTATGAATAGTGTCGTGAACAATGTCAATGCAAGGGTTTTCGTAGCAGGGCCCCCATGCATATGGGTTGTGCCCAACGGGTTACCTTAGTTGGCTTAAGAACCTAGGATAATGAGTTATGAGAATGGTGTAGAGGTGGGATTCAAGGTAGATGGGGTATGAGAACACCCTAAGTGTCAAGAAGAACGTCTTAACATTATCCTCAACTTTCAATAGCTCTAGTTTTCTCACCTTTTATCAGAATCGAGTAATTCCTGAACCATTAGATCCGTATTGGAATCCTCTTCAAGGTTCATGTTTAACGTTTTTCCATATTTTCAGTCTAAGCTAAGTCAAAAGTGGGTTTCCGATGTTTTTCTGCTGAAATTACAGATCAGTCCACTTGTGGGTCAATTTGGCCCTTTTAATACTCAAAATTAGGATTTTTGTAAAACATGAAAATTTTTCCCCTTCAAAATAAAAATCCAAAGCAAGTTGAATCGTCAAAATCAGATGACCGAGTCAAAGGTTATGGTCAAAATACTAAAGTGGGGTAAAATCTATCGGAATCCAAAAAATAGGGGTGCGATCTATCGTAAATAAGCTGCGATCGATCGTAAAATGGTGCGATCTATCACAAATTTCTGCGATCGATCACATTCAGGTGAGTTTTTTGATTTCCCTTCGGGTCCAAGTGCGATAGATCGCACTCGTGCCCAGTTGACTCTTAAAACCGCGTTTTTTGGGGGTTTTGTGAGAACCTAAACCTAGAGAGGCATTGAGAGGGAGAAAGGGGAGGAAGATTGGGGATATCCAAGAGGGGTTTTATGGAGATCAAGTGATGCCCAAATCAAGGTGGGTCTTCCTCACCTAGCAAGGACTCCTCCATCTTCAAGTGGTGTTCTTCCTCAAGCAAGGAGATTCCAAAACAAGGATTTCTTCAAGATCTAGCTTTGATCTCAAAGGTTAGTACACCCTTACTAGTTTACTTAGTAATAACCTAGTTCCTCTTTCACAAAAATCATATTCTTAAGTTTGGTTATCATTTCCTTTGAAATCCAACTACTATCCCTAATTTAACAAGATAAATAGAATGGATGTGAATGTGTGGGGATGTATGAATGGAGGAAGGGTTGAGGCGATTGGATGCCGTGTTGTTGGTTGATGAATGTGTGATGAAAATGGTGGAAGGGCATAGTACTCATAATGAATACACCCATATGTTTGGTGAAATGTTATAACAAGAAAAATATGCACAAATGACTACAACAAGGTTGAACACCACATGTTCGATAAAATGCTTGTACGAGACGTAGTGTAATTAAATCAAACCTATAACATGCATGAATTGTGGGGTTGTTCTATAAGTGGTGAAAATGATCAAATGCTCTTTATATTGCTTACACTCGCACATGCCTATCAATAGAAATTGGAAATGCTCTATGTTGTCCCTCGAACCATCCATGCTAAGTATAAGCTCTTGAATTCTCACATGATCGTAGGAAGGATCGAAATACTACATGCTATCCCTTGAATTATTATATCACGATGATGTCTACGACTTGTCACGCACACACAAGCATCCACGCATTAACCGGAGCTTTTCTAAAGTACAAGAAAGTTGCATGCTAAGTGTTTGATCAAATGTATGAATGAGAATTCAATGAATTTAAAGAAGACTATTAAAGCATGAATGTCAAGGGTAGGGCATATCCCTAGGATATGTCATACCTGGCTCACAAGAAAACATGATAAGCAAGGAAATGAAGAATAACTAGTGTGTTCCATTCCACCATAGTCCGGGCACTAGTCAAGTCAAGCAAGGAGGCTAATGTGTTCCGTTCCATTATAGTCCGGTCATTAGTCAAGCAAGATACTAATGTGTTCGGTTCAATCATAGTCCGGGCATTAGTAAGCAAAAATACTAATGTGTTCCATTCAATCATAGTCCAGGCATTAGTAAGCAAGAGTAACTAGTGTGTTCCGTTCCACCATAGTCCGGGCACTAGTCAAGGCAAGGCAAGGAGACTAATGTGTTCCGTTCCATTATAGTCCGGGCATTAGTCAAGCAAGATACTAATGTGTTTCGTTCAATCATAGTTCGGGCATTAGTAAGCAAAAATACTAATGTGTTCCGTTCAATCATAGTCCGGGCATTAGTAAGTAAGAGTAACTAGTGTGTTCCATTCCACCATAGTCCAGGCACTAGTCAAGGCAAGGCAAGGAGACTAATGTGTTCCGTTCCATTATAGTCCAGGCATTAGTCAAGCAAGAATAACTAGTGTGTTCCGTTCCACCATAGTCCGGGCACTAGTCAAGTCAAGACACGAGGCTAATGTGTTCCATTCCATTATAGTTCGGGCATTAGTCAAGCATGACAAGAACCTAGTATGTCCGTCCATTTCATAGTTCGGATACTAGTTAAACAAGACAAGCAAGAATAACAAGAACCTAGTATGTCTGTCCATTTCATATTTCGGGTACTAGCTAAACAAGAATAAAACAAGGCATGTGTGATTCCCACGATACAAGAATAAGTTGTAAATACGGAAAGAAAGTTTTGAAAACCACGAAAAGTATACTCAAGAACAAGTCATGACTTTGAATATGGGTGACAATGCATGAGTTAAAATATGTTGTTCAGGATTTACTTTACATTATTATTTCTTTTAGCTTCTGCACTCTGATTATGTATCGTTTTGATGAACTGTATCATGTATGACATATTAATGTTATTACTATTGTTAGCTAGTAGCTTGTACTCGCTGAGTATTCCATACTCAGTCGTACTTTTATGTCGACAGGTACACTATACGACATATGTACACTGGTTTCTTGGATCGAGGCAGCTCAGGGTGAGCAGGAGGTCATTCAGATGGCTACCTAGATATTAGGAAATCTTGGCATGTAGCCAATGGTTGGGATGAGTGAGAGAGAGAGAGACATGTATTTTGGGTTCTTGTGTTTGGGGAGGTTTGTATTACTTGAGTTGAGGCTCAAGCTAAGGCATTCATGTACATGTTTTAAATTTTCTATCCGATTATCGTAATCAATTGCACTTGGAATATAGTGAGTTATTAAAAGAAAATTTTTAGTTCACTCTTTAGCTTGGCTTGTATACTCTTTATAGGTTGATTTAAGGTTAAGTCACGTCGCTAAAGTATCCTATCTCCTAGGGGGTATTTTGGGGCATTACAAAAACCTTCTCCGTGATAACATCCTTGAGCCCTTGCTCAAACCTTCTCGCCTTCATTACCTCAGTAGCAACCATGTGAGGTGTAAATCTAGAGAGCTCCGAGAACTTGGCATCATAAGCGGCCACAGTCATCGAACCTTACTCTAGGTTGATGAACTCTCTTTCTTTCTTTTCCCGTGCTCCAACAGGAAAGTACTTTTTATAAAAAGTGTCCTTGAACTCCTCCCAAGTCCAAGGTTGACCCTGGATGGTCAAATTGTGAGTCCTCAAGGCGGACAACCACCAATGGTGTGTCTCACCCTCAAGCATGAAAACAGCCCATGCTACTTTCTCTTCCTCTGTCGGCAATAGGACCGCAAAAATCTTTTCCAACTGGAGGATCCATACCTCCGTAGCAAGAGGGTCCACACTCCCATGGAATGATGGAGGCCTCAATCTCTTGAATGCCTCAACCCCAGCTGTACGATATACTGGAGCCGTAGGCAGTGGAGTAGGTGCCGCTGATGATGGTATAGTTTGCCAAGCCGCCAGGATGATGAGAGTCTCAGCAATAAAGCCTAAGACCTGTGAGAGGTTCGGCTACTCAACCTCATCTCGAGAAGAAGATGAAGCTCTGGCATGTGGTCCACGACCCCGTGTGCCCCCTCTCATGACTAAAGTCCTGAGAACAATAGCACCACATGAGTCTAACTTGAAACCACAATTTATCATAGTTTCATTTCACAATAATTCAATTTGTATTAGTTGTATAATACTAATATACATCGCATCACAACCATCGGTGTATTTATAATATTATACCTTGGTGTTCTAGCGTTCCTAAGATTCGTACTTGGTTGAAGCAACCATTTTGACTAAGACTAAAGTTTAGTCTTACACTTGGAATCATGACTCGCTTCTGACTTACTTCCTTCCTAACTTGTTTCCTAATATATGCTCTTGTCAAGCCGTGGTATTAGATTCTAAGTGACCCTAGAGACCTAAAGCCTAAGTTCTGATACCACTTCTGTCGTGACCCAAAACCCACCCTAGGAGTTAGAGTGAATCTTGGACGACTTGTCATGACCTACATGACATGCTTGACAAACCATCCTGCAAAAACCCACAAAGCATATACAATAGAGGACAAAATACGGAAACATATTCTAACGTGGCACAGCGGAAGACTAACAAACCTCTATGTATATGTACACACATGATCCAAGTTTGATACAAAAGATACAAAAGAAAGTTCGGACATGCCCGCCAAAATTCCATGAATATATTCGCTCATGCTCACCCACAGCAATACTCAGAATCTACCACAACCTAATAGTAGCCCTCGACCTAAGGTTTCTCCACAGGCTCCTTAACGTACTCCTCCACCCATGGGCCAGCAACACAGACATCAAATGGAGCAGCAGCTCCCTCAGAACCTGCTAACATAAACGTTCGGCTGAGTATGGAATACTCAGCATGTACCAAATGCTAACCAATAGTCATAAGCAACAATGATATATATATAAAGCAGGAAGTAGTTAATCTCATAATAGGAAAGTAAAGAAGTTTATAGTCATGCTTGCATTTCATAAAAACCGATAAAACCCATGAAAATATCGTGCACTTGACTTGACTCAAGTTGCCCTTTTCGTTCTTGAAAACTTGGCTTGTATGTCTTGTCTTGTCGTATCATGTCGTGTCATGCGTGTCATGCTATGTCATGCTTGCTTGGAAAATAAACGTGTTCATGCTACTTGTGAGGGAAGGGAGACCCTTCTTCCTAAATGCTCATGCTTTCCATGCCATGTATCTTGCTTGCTTGGAAAATAAACTACTTGTGAGGTGAGGGAAGGGAGACCCTTCTTCCTAAATGCTCATGCTTGTCATGCCATGTATCTTGCTTGCTTGGAAAATAAACTACTTGTGAGGGAAGGGGGACCCTTCTTCCTAAATGCTCATGCTTGCCATGCCATGTATCTTGCTTACTTGGAAAATAAACTACTTGTGAGGGAAGGGAGACCCTTCTTCCTAAATGCACTTGTGAGGGAAGGGAAACCCTTCTTTATGATATGTACTTGCGAGGGAAGGAAGACCCTTCTTTATGCATGCTAGTCTTATTCTTGTCAAAAGCGAGGTAAAACATATCGTAGGATATGTCCCACCTCTAATTCTCGTTCTTGAAAAACCTCGGTAAATCATGTCATGCATGCCGTGCTCGTGGAATCGTATGCATACTTGCATTTGAATTTCAATATGACAATTGGGTAATTCACAATACATATAACATCAATAATTTGAGCAAGTCAATATTCATGCAATTTATGGAAAACAAGAAAACTCACTATCATAGGCCCTAGCAATTTCCATAATTAATTAAGCATGCATTTCTTAATTTATAACTCATTTTATTCACCTTGGCATTTCATCAAACATGGGGTGTGTTCATTATTTATTAAACCTACATCATGATTTTCTAGGTGGGTTGATGCTCACATCACACATGTATGTTCATTATGGATACAATACCCTCTCCATTTCATTCATCACAACCATACACACGGCATCCAATCGCCCATTAACATCCAACAACCATCCATTCATCCCATTAGGTTCATACATTAGGGAAACTATAAAGAAGAAGGAAGAAAAGAATATGTGAACTAGGAGGGTAGCAAAAAGTACCGACCTTGCCAAATGAGGGAAGAAATCCCTTGCAAAAACATGCGTGAGCCGCTGCCCTAGCTTGGGGAAAATGCTCCTCACGAGCTTGAGCCAAGAACTTGAAGAAGAACGAGCTTGTGATGATCTAGGGTTCTTAAAACCCCTTTGATTTCTTCTCAAAAGCAAACCCTAGGTTAGAAATCTCCTTCTCCTTTCTCCTTATCTCTCAAATACTCTAAGTGTAGTGAATGGAGCCCTAAAGGCTCTGGCAAGCCTTAATAGGAAAGGGTTTAACACCCAAAAGATGAAAAAGCCCTTAGTTAAATTCTGCAAAAACACGATAGACCGATCGATCGGTGATAAGGACCTAGCGATTGGTTGCCTACCGAGCGACCGGTCAAAAACGAGCTCTCTGAAAAATTTCTCCATACAAAAAAGTTAACCAGTTGATAGCCTCCGATCGATCGGTTGTGGACCGATCGATCGCTAAAATGGACCGAGCGATCGGTGGTCTGCAGGTTTTTGACACTGAGTCCATTTTTCACCCATTCCTACTATTTGGACCCATTCTACTTCTATTCTAACATCTTCTAAACTTGACTAGAACCTCTTTAAAGTTTATAGGATTTATTAAATAATTTATCTAATTAATTATAGTATTCTCGACACAATTCCATCGAAGTTTCAAATTCTCATTTCATAAAATTGAGATTACAAGACACCATGCCTTGACACACATCCCAAGGCATATGCAAAAAGTTTCAGGCTCTACAGTGTACTTCGAACGGTGGGCTTCATCCATAATCTCTCTCCGAAGATCTGCATTGGCCAGAACACACAGCCTTCCCTTGAATGTGATAGCACCTCGGCTAGTGAGAGAAAAGTCTTCACTACCCTTGGCAACTTCCTTGCCCCGGAAAGCCAACAAGTCAGCATCTGCGGCCTGCAACTCTTAGATTAAATCTATAATGTACGGCCGAACCGTGATATTTGCCAACACCGGACTACGGACAGAGGCATTGACATTGATGTCTAGATTTGCCAAATCTTCCAATAGCCTCCATTCCTGAACCAACATGCATGCCAACAACCCCGGAGGTTTTCTACTCAAAGCGTCAACCAATACATTTGCTTTGCCTAGGTTGAGGCTCCTTTTGGGAAAAGAGTTACTTGAGGCTCTTGTGATCCGTGAACACATAGAACTCTTTCCCGTAAAGGTAATGTTGCCAAATCTTAAGTGCAAACACAACTACAGCAAGTTCCAAGTCATGCATGGGGTAATTCCTTTCATGCTCCTTCAATTGTCTTGATGCATAGGCAATGACCTTCTTGTGCTGCATGAGCACACACCCGAGTCCGACATGCGAGGCGTCACTATACACCTCATAAACACCACTTCTAAATGGCACCGTAAGAATGAGGGCCGTGGTAAGCCTCTTCTTCAGTTCTGTGAAGCTGATCTCACACTTATCACTCCATACAAACTTGGCATTCTTCCTTGTCAAATATGTAAGTGGTGCTGCAAGGCTGGAGAACCCCTCTACGAATCTCCTGTAGTAGCCTGCCAACCCAAGGAAGTTACGGATCTCTGTGAAACTCTTGGGCCTCGCCCAACTCATGACTACCTCTATCTTCTTGGGATCCACCGAGATGCCTTTCGCAGATACAACTTGGCCTAGGAATGCCACCTCTTCTAACCAAAACTCACACTTGCTAAGTTTGGTGTACAACTTGTGCTCTCTCAGCATTTTCAAAGCAAGGCGAAGGTCGCGCATGTGATCTTCCCGTGTCTACGAATATATCAATATGTCATCGACAAACACTATCATGCATTGATCTAGGTATGGTCGGAACACCCGGTTCATCAAATCCATAAAGGCTGCCGGCGCATTTGTGAGACCAAAAGGCATCACCAAGAACTCATAGTGTCTGTATCGAGTCCTGAAAGCGGTTTTGGGAACATCTTCTGCCTTGATCTTCAACTAGTGGTAACCGGACCGAAGATCAATCTTAGAGAAAAATTTTGCTCCCTTTAACTGATCAAACAAGTCATCAATCCTAGGCAATGGATACCTATTCTTTATAGTGACCTTGTTCAACTGCCTATAATTGATGCACATCGGCATCGAGCCATCCTTCTTCTTGACAATTACCACCAGGGCACCCTACGGTGAGACACTTGGTCGAATAAAACCAAGGTCTTGCATCTCTTCCAATTGAGTTTTCAATTCCTTGAGTTCAATTGGGGCCATTCTCTACGGAGCCCAGAAGATGGGAGCTGTGCCTGGTGCAAGCTCGATCACAAACTCAATCTCCCTGTCTGGAGGCAACCCTAGCAACTCCTCTAGAAATACATCCAGGAATTCACTCATGACCGGAATAGTTGAAGAGTCATTTGCCTCGGGGTTCGCTAGACTCAATGCCACAAAGCGGGCGTTGTCCTTACTTCTCAACCCCCGAAAATGAAATGGCTTCCCTTCTACTGGCTTGAAGAGTACCATCTTCTCAAAGCATGCCACATGCCCATGATGCGCTGCTAACCAATCCATCCCCAAGATGATGTCGAAGTCTTGAAATCCGAGGATGATTAGATCAACTGCCAACTCGTGGCTCCCCATTTGAACTACACTGCTTCTATACACTTTATCTGCCACTACTATCTTACCGAGAGGAGTCGAGATGAACAACTCCAGTTCCAACTGACTAGGCACGGAGGAAAAGCCTTGAGAGAAACTTGGCGAGACAAATGAATGAGTCGACCCGGTGTCAATCAATACACGAGCCAAACATTCAATAACTAATAAGGTTCCTGAAATTATAACTAGCTAAGTCAATCCATGCAACAACAACGTATATATATATGTAGGTATATATCTATACAACATACCATATACTTACACAATTGAATAACACATAACAAACAATCATGGATAATTAAATAAAACTACAACTACGTACCTTGCACTACATTGTTAGATGTAAGTGCATCACCCTCTGTCAAGGTAAATACTCGCCCCTAGTTCTCCAGGCGAGGCGGAGGTACAGAACGTGCAGGCTGGGAGGATGCCTGATGTGATTCTCCTGGGTGAATTAGGGGCCTAATCCCCTGAGACTGGCCTGGCAAATGCCGACTAGGGCAATCCCTGATCAAGTGGCCCTGACGACCACAATTGAAACATCCACCCGATGCCTTCCAGTAATCTCCTCCCGGGAGCCTTCGGCCACAAGACGTGCAGACCTCATACGTGTAGGTCGGAGGGGCCGAAGGTGGAACATACCTCGCTGCCTGAGGTGTAATGGGCCGTGGGGCCGGAAGAGCCTGAGGTCGTGGTGCCTGAGGCATGTACGGCCATAGAGCTGGAGGCGCATAAGATGGCCTTTGTGGTGGTGCTGGCCATGAATACTAATATGGGGCAATCCTTGCCCGCCTCTCTGGAGGTGCTGAACTACTGGATTGGCCTCTCTCCAATTCCCTCTTCTTGGACATGGCCTCAGAGTTAGTCTCAACCAACAAAGCTTTATCCACCATTTCGGAGTAAGTGGCGTGCCTGAAGACCAAGACTCGGTCCATGATAAAATCTCTGAGCCCTTGCTCAAACCTCCTCGCCTTCATTACCTCAGTGGCGATCATATGAGTCGCGAAGCATGATAGCTCCGAGAACTTGGCCTCATATTGAGCCACCAACATAGAGTCCTGCTCAAGGTTGATGAACTCCCTCTCTTTCTTTTCCCGAGCTCCAACTAGGAAGTACTTCTTGTAGAAAGTGTCTTTGAACTCGTCCCAAGTCCAGGGTTGACCTTGCATGGTCAAATCCCGAGTCCTCAAGGCGGACAACCACCAATGGTGTGCCTCACCCTCTAGCATGAAAACTGCCCCTTGCCACTTTATCTTCCTTTGTGGGTGAGAGGACTGCAAAGATCTTCTCCAACTGGAGGATCCAAGCCTCCGCGGCAAGAGGGTCCACACTCCCATGGAATGATGGAGGCCTCAGTCTCCGGAATGCCTCAACCCCAACTGTGCGATGTGCTGGTGCTGTAGACGGTGGAGTAGGTGCTGCCGATGATGGTATAGTCTGCCGAGCCGCCAGTACGGCGAGAGTCTCAGCAATAGAGCCTAAGACCTGAGAGAGGTCCGGCTGCTCACCCTCATCTCGAGAAGGTCCGGCTGCTCACCCTCATCTCAAGAAGAAGAGGAAGCTCTAGTATGTGGTCCGCGACCCCGTGTGCCCCGCCTCATGACTAAAGTCCTGAAAACAATAGCACCACATGAGTCTAACTTAGAACCACAATTTATCACAATTTCATCTCACAAAATTTCAAGTAGTACTATTGATATCATATTAGTATACATTGCATCATAATCATAGGTGTATACATAATAGACTTAGTGTTCTAGCGTTCCTAAGACCCGTACTTGGTTGAAACAACCATTTAGACTAAGACTAAAATTTAGTCTCACACTTGGAACATGACTCGCTTCCGACTTACTTCCTTCCTAACTTGCTTCCTAACATATGCTCTTGTCAAGCCGTAGTACCAGATTCTAAATGACTCTACAGACCTAAAGCCTAAGCTCTGATACCACCTCTGTCACGACCCAAAACCCACCCTAGGAGTTAGAGTGAATCTTGGACGACTTGTCATGACTTGCTTGACTAACCAACCTGCAAACATACCTGGAGCATATACAAAGAGGACATAATAGCGGAAACATAAACTATAAAACACAGTGGAAGACTAACCAAACCTCTAAGTATATATATACCTGATCCAAGTTGTACAATATGAAATCATAAAAGAAAGTGCGGACATGCCCGCCAAAATACATGAATATAACTCTCTAGCTCACCCACAATCTCACTCAGAATCTACCACCTAGTAATGACCATCTACATGAGGCTCCTCCGCAGGTTCCTCAACGTACTCCTCTTCCACCCATGGGCCAGGAGCACAAATGTCAAATGGAGCAGTAGCTCCCTTAGTACCTGCCGACATAAACGTACGATTAAGCATGGAATACTCAGTGTGTACTAAATACTAACCAACAATCATAGCATAGCAATCAATCACAATATAAAGCTGGAAGTAGTTAGTATAAATAATAGGAAAGAAAACAATATATATTTCATTCTTGCATCACATAAAAAGCCGGGAAAAACTCTTGAAAATCATCGTGCACTTGACTCGACTTAAAACACTCTTTTCGTGCTTGAAAACTTGTCTTATCGTGTTTTGTCATGCTTGTCTTGTTGTATCATGCATGTCATGTTTTTCATGCGTGTCATGTCGTGTCATGCGTGTCATGTCATGTGATGCTTGCTTGGAATGAAATACACTTGTGAGGGAGGGGAGACCCCTCTTATGCAACTTGTGAGGAAAGGTGGTGTAAAACCCCTTCTTATGCAATGCACTTGCAAGGGAGGGGAGACCCCTCTTTTTATATGAATGCAACTTGTGAGGGAGGGTGGAATAAAACCCCCTCTTATGCACTTGCGAGGGAGGGTGGTGTAAAACCCCCTCTTATGTCTTGTCTTGGCGTTCGTGAATTGAGCGCTTAAAACCCTTATTCTTGGAAACTTCGATAAACCATGTCATGCATGCTGTACTTGTGAATTCGGGTACATACTATAACTTGGAATTAAACATGACATATGCGATTTTATAGCATACAATTCATTTAAAAGAAACATTCATTTACCACATGCCGTTCTAGAAAGCAAGTAACACACTAACATAAACCCTAGAATTTTCATGCTTTTCTTGATTAATAAATCATCCAATCCATCCATCATACATTGTATGTTCATTATTTGGTAAAATGCCCTTCCCATTTGTTTCATCACATCACACACATGGCATCCATCGCCCAACATCCTCCATTCATTCATCCCATAGCATTAACATATTTAGATAATTGGGAAAAATCATAGAAATGAAGAAAAAGAAGAAAAATATGAACTAGAAAGGTAGCAAAAGGTACCGACCTTCAAATAGGAGAGAATCCCACGAAAATGGTTGTAGAAGTTGTTGTTTGTGCTTGGAGGAGGTGCTATTTGCTTGCCTTGCCTTGGATTGAAGAATCCAAGGGTTTGAGGATGATCTAGGGCACCCAATATTCAATATCACACTAGAGAATGAGAACCATCTCTTGGAAACCTAAATTTTCTTCTTTTCCTCTCAAAAAGTCCCTTTTTAAGAGTTAGAAACCTTATAACCCCGAAAATTAGGTATATATGGAGTTTGGGTTGTGAAAAACCCTTAAAAAAATATTTCTGGACGATCTCGCTTGAGCGGGCTTCCATCTCGCTCGAGCGAGTTGCTCCTAGGACTAAAAAAACGCATTTTGGTTGATCTCGCTCGAGCAGGTTTGGATCTCGCTCGAGCGAGCTTTTCTGTAAAAATGCGCTTTGGTATTTTCGTGATAACTTTTGACTCCCTTATCAGATTTTGACGATTCAACTTGCGTTGGATTCCTCTTTTGAAGGGGAACAAATTTTATGTTTTATACAACTCCTAATTTTGAGTTTTACTTTACCAAAAATGGCTTTAAATCTGACTAGTCTGTAAATGGGTTTCAACAGCGTAGATTTTCATGGACTTTTGACTCAACCCCGACTCAAAATCAGGGAAAGTGATCAACATAAACCTTGAAGAGGGTTCAAATACCTTTCGAAAATTCAAGAATTACTCGATTCTGATCAGCTATGAGAGAGATACAACTATTTAAAGTTGAGGGTATGGACGGGCATAACCCTTGTTGATACTTTAAAGCATTCTATACTCTTACTTTCTTCATTCCAAACACCCATCTACTAAAAATATATTCTTAAAAGCTTTAACACATGATATCATTCATCATACTAGTCCATCAAGATCCGGGGTCCTACATAATCAGATGACAAATAAAGATAGTATTAGAGATCTATTGAATTCATTAATTACTATTAGATTATGGGTATGTTTATAATAGTATTGCCAATTTAGGAAGTATCAATTGCATCGAATACCTAGACACTGGCTTAATGTAATCCTATCTTTGGGCACAATATTACATTGCCTTGAATAGGCAGATCTTCTCCATTTTCACAGATCTCATCTTGTGAATCTTGGAGCATTCGATCTACTGTCTGATCTATAAAGGATGTTACACTCACGCTTTTCCGTTATTGTATGACATCTCTTATTCATGTGCCCACCTACCATAAACTTAATAAACACCTAGCGAAAGCTCACGCTTTGGCATTATTGCTCCCACTATTTGCTTATAAAGTTTTCACCATGTTTTCACATAGGTGAGAGGGATTGGGCCCGACTTTGGCCTGTCAGCTTACTCACACTCCCCACTATAAGATCACATAGTGTATAGTAAAAGATCATAATACTTAGGGACTTTTCCCCAGTCTTATATACACATGACATATTAAGGGCAATTATTTCAACAGAATAATTAAACATAAATAATCAACAGATATCATCTCATGATAAAAAAAAACAAGTATCATCTCATGATTATTAAACAATAATAAACATCATATATGATTCATCGCTATGGGTCAATGAAAATTAAAATGCATAGATGCAAGAGAATGAGATAAGAATAAAGGCAATTCATAAACTCCTTCACGATCCCTTCCTTTATCATCTTATCGAAGTCATCATCGTAGCATTTCGACCAATGCATGATATGGAAATTAAATGGCATTAGGGAAACCAAATTTTCATTCACCCTTTATCAGGGAAACCGAATGAATCTGTACTTTAAAATTTTTCAAAATCCTACTACATTTTATCCTCTAATATGAATGCATGATAAAAAATTTATCATAAAATAAAATTGACTCATAACTTTAATCTCATATAATTAGATGCAGCATGGTGATGGAGTAATTTTTCTGATATTTCAAAAGATTAAAAAATTGATAACAATTATCAATTTGCTCGATAAATCTATATCTTATATAGATCAAACCTGGAAAATAAAAAAATTATATTTTCCATCAAAAAAATTTCATAAAATTATTTTTAAAATATAATAATAGGATTTTCTTAAATCTCTACAATATTTTATTCTTTTCTTGAATGCAAGATCTTTTCTCGAATGCAAGATCCTTTCATAAAGATTGGTTCTACTATTATTCAAGATTGGTTCTATTATTATTCAAGATTTAAATAAAATAATTAAGAGAAAGGAAAATTGTCGCGACCCAAAACCCAGAGTGAATCTTGGACGACTTATCATGACCTAAATGACATGCTTGATAAACCATCCTGCAAAACACTCAGAGCATATACAATAGAGGATAAAATAGCGGAAGCATACACTAACATGGCACAGCGGAAGTCTAACCAAAACCCCTATGTACATACATGATCCAAGTTTTGTACAAAGTAAAATCAACAAAAGAAGGTGCAGACATGCCCGCCAAAATACATGGGTATAAACCTCTCACGCTCACCCCCACTCACTTAGAGTCTACCACCTAATAGTAGCCCTCCACATGAGGCTCCTCAGTAAGGGCCTCCTCGACGTACTCCTCTTCCTCCTATGGAGCGGGAGCACATATGTCAAAAGGAGCGGGCGCTCCACTAACACCTGCCGACATAAGACGTACAGCTGAGCATGGAATACTCAGCGGGTATCAAATACTAACCAACAGTCATAGTAATATAATAATGGAAATAAAGTAGGAAGTAATTCATATAATTGATAGGAAAGTAAACAGTTTATATTTCACACTTGCATCGCATCAAAGTTGGAAAAACTCTTGAAATCATCGTGTGCTCGACTTGACTTAAAATACTCTTTTCGTTCTTGAAAAACTTGTCTTGTCATGTTCTGTCTTGCTTGTCTTGTCGGGTCATGCTTGTCTTGTCATGCATTTCATGTCGTGTCATGCCATGCCATGAAATTAAAATGCTCATGCTTGCTTGCTTGCTTGGAAATTAAACATGCTCATGCACTTATGAGGAAGGGTGGTGTAGAACCCCTTCTTTTCAATGAGATGCACTTGCGAGGGAGGGTGGTGTAGAACCACCTCTTTTCAATGAGATGCATGTATTCTTGATCTTGTCAAAAGTGAGGCAAAACATATCTTAAGATAAGCCCTACCTCTAAGTACCAACCCTTACATTTGGCCTTGTCATAGTGTTCATGAATCTAGAATAAAACTCTTTTCTTGAAAAACCCGATAAACCATGCTTGACTCTTGTATGCATGCCGTGCTCGTGAGGTCGTGTACATGCTATAACTTGGAAATAAACATGACATATTGAATTTCATATGATACAATTCATAAAATAAGCATTCAATTTACCACATTCCGTTCTATAAAGCAATTAACACACTAGCATGAAACCCTAGAATTTTTACATGTTTTAAATCATGCTTTTCTTTGATCAATACATCATCCAATCCATCCATCATCCATTGTGTGTTCATTACATGGTGAAATACCTTTCTCATTTAGTTCATCACATCACATACACATGGCATCCATCGCCCAACATCCATCTCCACACATACAATCCATCTCATATTATGTTCATACTTTAGGCAAAACAAGAAAGAAGATAAGAAAAAAGGAAAATATGACTAAGAGGGTAGCATAAGGTACCGACCTTGAATAGATGAGGGAAAACCCTCTAAAACGTGCGTGGGGGGGGCTGTTGCACTTGGAGAATGTGCTCCTCATGTGCTTTGCCTTGGATTTGAAGAATCCAAGCCTTTGGGGTGATCTGGGGTTTCCAAACCCTTGATTTCCTCCAAGATGATACCCTAGGTTAAAAGCCCCTTTTCTCCTCTCTCACTCTCTCTCAAAATATTGCTAAGGGTGTTTATGAACACCCTTGGCTCAAGCAAACCCTTATAGGCAAGGGAGGAATGCCCAAAAAACCATAAAGCCCTTAATGAAATTCTGTAAAAACGCAAAAGACCGAGGGATCAGTGCTTATGACCGAGCGATCGGTGGCCTACCGAGCGATCGGTGTTTTTGACCGAGCTCTCCGTTAAAAATCACCTCTCTTGAATTTTTCCGCATACAAAATTTTGGACCAGTCGATAGATACTGATCGATCGGTTGTGGATCGATCGATCGCTAATATGGACCGAGCGATCTGTGTTCTGCAAATTTTGACACTAAGTCCATTTTACTGTTTCAGTCATAACTTTTGACTCGTTCGTTGGATTTTGACAATTCAACTTGTGTTGGATTCTTCATTCGAAGGAGAACATTTTGGGAATTTTAGAATTTTCAATTTCAACTTTATTATTGGTCCAAATTGTCCCCAAAGTTAACCGATCCACAATTGGAGTTCGGTAACCCGGATTTTCAATAACTCCGACTTAGGAATCCCATTCTTTTAATACTTAGAGTTCTTTAAAATTTCTCATTTCATAGAAATGGGAGATTACAAGGCTTCATGCCTTGACACACATTCAAGACATATACAAAAGTTTCAGGGTTCTACAAAAATACTAAATTTAATCTCATCAAAAAATAGGGTTTTAAAATTTTTTGAATAAATTCTATTTATAAGAAAAAAACATTCATTAATTATTTTAAATAATTAAAAAATATATTTTCAATTATCAAATCACTTAAAAGGAATTTCAAAATAAATTATTTATTTCAAAAATTAATTATATCACATATAAAATACTACTTTTTTAAAATTATTTAATTATTATAATTATCAAATCTCATTTGATAATTTAATAAAAAATAATTATTTATTATTGTAAATCCAGAAATAGGTGTTGGCAAATTCCGTGATTTTTAGACAGGTCATAAGAGTTGTGTCTTGTTCAACTTGTCGGAAGAGTTAAAGTTTCAAGAAGACTGAAGATATTGAAGAAAAAGCTTCTACTCCGGATCTAGACAGGTAATGGACTTAGAGACCCCTACCTAAGTTGAATTTGACTTAGATAACTCTAAACATACCTAGGAGAATAGTTTTAAGCCTACCAAAGAGGTTTGATCTATTTTGAATCAAACAAAAACAAAAGAAAAATGTTTAGGCTGAAATTCTGTCTCAACCGATCGCTCGGTGTTGCGACCGATCGATCGGTGGCCTACCGAGCAATCGGTGGCTATCGACTGGTCAAAAACTTTGTATGAGGTATTTTTCCAAAGAGACTATTTTTAACCGATCTCTTGGTGAAAGTAGCGATCGATCGGTTTTGGACCGAGCGATCGGTAATAAGCACCGATCGATCGGTCCTCGTAAACATAATTTTATTTTTTCTGGACTCTTTTCTAAACCCTATATAAACAACTTTTTGGAGACCTAATTCGTATCTTTGTTTATTTTTGAAAGAGTAGAGGTCTGAGAAACCCTTCTAGGGCTTTTTCCATTGTTCTTCATAGATCTTTAGTGATCCCTCCTTTTTCAATCATCCTAGAGAATGCAAGTATAGATCTATTCTTTTGATCTTGCATTATGTGATCTCAGATCTGTATGAGATCCCTCTAGGGTTTGAAGCTTTCTAAATTGATTCACAACCCTACACTTCGTGTGTATGTCCGGTGTATGATCCGGAGCCTTCGTGGAAGGAGATCGATCGTGTGTGATCGTGGCATTAAAGTAGCTTGAGAAGATTTGGTCGGTTAGGAACCGAAGCTCCTACAGCGGAGATCGAACATGCTGGTTCGTGAAAATCAAGAGTAAGATTCTGTACCTAGGAACGTCAAGTCCGGTTTGGGTAAGGTCTTGTCTTGTACTTGAATTCTTCTTATAGTGAAGTTTGTTGCTGGACGAGGTCCCGTAGTTTTTTCCCGTAAGGGTTTTCCACGTAAAAATCTGCTGTGTTTGATTTGTGTGGATTGTTTGTGTGAATGGTTCATTAATTTCCAATCTAGTTAATTAAAAAATTAAAAATTAGTTAGAAATTCTTAGATAGACCTATTCACCCCCCTCTAGGTCATAGAGATCATTGATCAGAGTAATTTCAATTGGTATCAGAGCGGGTTCACCTTTAAGACTAAACCCTTGAGTGTGATCCTGTATATCATACTCTGTGATCATGAGTACTTTAAGAGAGGGCGGTTCAGTCTCTCGTCCCCCACTGTTCGATGGGAATAATTACGCATATTGGAAAGCCCGTATGAGAGCTTTTCTCAAATCGATTGATGAGAGAATTTGGATGTCTATCCAAAATGGGTGGACTACGCCTGTGAAAACTCTAGGTGATTTGACTGTCGTCAAATATTCTAATGAATGGACCAGTGAAAAGCTTGAGATAAGTGGTTGGAATACTAAAGGACTCAATGCTATCTTTACTGCAGTCACAGCTGAGGAATTCAGACGAATTTCTTCATGTGAAACAGCAAAGGAGGCATGGGACATACTAGAGATTACCCATGAGGGTACGACCACTGTTAAAATCTCAAAACTCCAAATGTTAACCACCAAATTTGAATATTTGAAAATGGAAGATGATGACACATTTGATGAATTTTATGCAAAACTTAGTGACATTGTCAATGCTAGTTTCAACTTAGGTGAGAGATTAACTGAGTCCATGATAGTTAGAAAAGTCCTTAGATCTCTACCTGAGAGATTTCAACCCAAGGTCACTGCTATTGAAGAGAGTAAAAATGTTGACTCTCTGAAGATTGAAGAATTAGTTGGTTCACTCCAAACTTATGAACTCAATCTTAGACCATCCAAGAAAACCAAATCTTTAGCCTTGAAATCTATTAAGGAATCTTTGGATGACGATAACAGTGATGGAGAGATAGATGAGGAAGAAATGGCACTCTTCGTTAAAAAATTTCGAAAAATTTTTAGAACAAAAAAGAGGTTCAATCCCAAACAGGGAGGAAAATCTTTTGAGAAGTCAAAGTCTAAGCCCTGGGAAATCAAGAAAAATTCCAAG
The DNA here is from genome assembly GCA_015143295.1 of Tetracentron sinense. NCBI lineage: Eukaryota > Viridiplantae > Streptophyta > Magnoliopsida > Trochodendrales > Trochodendraceae > Tetracentron > Tetracentron sinense. Next base: position 17,605,206 of record CM026553.1, read on the forward strand.
AGTGGCGACAAGAAACCCCAAGGTGTTCAATGTTATAAATGTCATGGCTTCGGTCATATTTCACCTAACTGTCCTAACAAGAAGAAAAGTAAGGGCAAGGTGATGAATGCCTGTTGGGATGACAGTGATTCCGAGAATGAAAAATCAGATAGTTCTTCTTCTAGTGAAGAAACAGATGATCATACTGCTTTCACTGTGTCCCTTTCTAGGATTCTTGAGACTACCTCGTTAGTTGATGAGAAGGATAGAAGTGATGAAAGTAGTCACGCTGAGTCAAGTGGAGACACTGAGAAGAGTCATACTGACTCTGAAAGTGATGATGATTTGAAAACAACTTATGATAAGTTGTATTCTGAAAGTTTGAAACTGACTAAAGCAAAAATCTCTTTGAGCAAAAAACTCAAAATCATTCAAAATGAAAAAGATACTTGTAAACTAGAAGCAAAGGAGTTGAATGCTCTAGTTAGTCAGCTTGAAAATGAGAAATAAGCTTTTTCTGAAAAAATTAAATGTCTTTTGGAAGAAAATGTCTCATTGACTAATGTTGTCAGAAGATTAGAAGTTGAAAGAGACACTTCCTTGAAAGAAGTTGGAGAGTCAAGGACTCAATTAGTGGAGCTGGAATCTTTAAAAGAATCTCTTGTCAATAAGGTGAAATTTCTTGAAAAAGAACATCATATAACCCTTAAAGACAAGACTGACTTGATTCAGAAGGTCTATACTCTTGAAAAAGAAGTAAGAATGTTTGGAAATACTAGCTGCCTAGATGAATTAGTTAGAAAATATGGATCAAATTCTAATAGATCTGGGATAGGACATGCTGACACACCAGCTGGTCCTTTAGCTGTTGGTACAATGGCTAGTGTTGTGTTTGAACCAATACATTCTGATCCCAAAGTGAATGTACCTTCCACATCAAGTACTAAGGCTTATACAAATGTTGTAAAGCCTAGAAATGCAGCTCCTAGGGTGAATGCTTTGAGGAATCAAATTCCTTTTAGAAGAAATTCTCCTCATTTTTCTAGATTCATACCCACATGTCACTTTTGTGGTGTAAGAGGTCACATACGACCAAACTGTAATGCGTTTAGAAGAGCTCCCCGAAATGGTTCATGGAACCAAAATCAAAGTCAAGGGAATCTTAAAATGCAGATTCAAGTTCTGGCTGAAAAATCTAGAATTTTGAGCGAAGATGTCAACAGGATAGCTCAAATGTCTAGAAATGAAAATGGTCCATTAAATCATTATGATTACTCAAGAGCAAAGAATGTGACAAATCATTATGCTAGAACTGAATAGAACAGAAAGAGGTCTAGAAGGTCTAAAAAGAAAAATGTCTCTACTACACAGAACAATATTCAAATGTGTAAACAAAGTTTAAGAACTGTGTATGTGAGAAAGGATGATCTTAAGTGCCTTGTCATTCATACTGTCTTTAAAGCCCAAAACACAGAAATGTGGTACTTTGACAGTGGGTGTTCTCGGTATATGACAGGTAACAAGTCCTTATTTACTCAATTTGAGGACTGTCCAGATGGGACTGTTACTTTTGGCGATGGAAGCAAGTCATTAGTTAAAGGGAAGGGTATCATCGATTCACCAGGCATACCAAAATTGAAAAATGCCTTGTTTGTTGAAGGACTAAAAGCTAATTTGATTAGCATAAGTCAACTATGTGATGATAACCATGCTGTGCACTTTACCCAAAATAAATGCTTAGTCATTAATGGTAAAGGTAAGTGTGTTCTAGAAGGGTTGAGAACCACTGCTAATTGCTTCGGCTTAATCCCTAGTACTAATTTCTCAAATGTCTGTAATAGGGCTAAAATTAAGGAAGTTGATTTGTGGCACCGTAGGCTAGGTCACATGAACTTCAAAGACCTATGCAAAATTTCAAAGCAAGAACTTGTGAGAGATGTGCCCAAACTAGGAAAGCCTTCTACTGCTATGTGTGGACCATGTCAGATTGGTAAACAAATTAGAACCCCACATAAGAAGACTTTAAGTATTGCTACTTCATATCCACTGGAATTAATTCATATGGATCTTATGGGTCCTACAAGATCTGAAAGTCTAGGTGAAAAGCGATACATCCTAGTCATGGTTGATGATTTCTCAAGAATGTCATGGGTGGCATTTATAAGAGAGAAATCCTGTCGCGACCCAAAATACCCCCTAGGAGTTAAGGATACTTTGACTCGTGACTGCCATATCATACCTCCAGTATGATACATAAGGCACACGTGGAAACCTGTCAGAGTACCTGAATATACATAGCGGAAACGAAATACAATGCACAGCGGAAAAATAAAATACTAAACATATCGGAAGCAAAATGAATACTCTTATAACTTGGCTCAAGTAAGAACCAATAAGTATACATGTGTGAGAAACCCAAAAGCGGAGTGGACAAACCTCACACTCACATAACAAAAGACACAAGTTCTAAGTCGGTCGATCAACAGAAATCGAAGTCACGACTCCTATCTAAAGCACCATCGTCATGATAGTGATCCATGGAAGGCTCTGGGTCACGGTACTCTTCCTCGACCCAAGGTTCTTCGCCACACAAATCGAATGGAACCCGAGCACCTGCCGATCATAACAATATCGACTGAGCATGGAATACTCAGTGTATACAAACTAATAACAATGAAGCGGTTAGGCATGGAGCATACAAGACATGGAGAATGAAATCCGTAAATTCCTTAAAGCATGGAAACCGTGAAAACGTATGTGAGATAATATTCGAAACCAAAACTGTAACCGTGTGAGTCAATCGATAATCATAGCCTTATGAGTTCTTGTGAGTTCATGGAGTTACTTAGAGTCATTATGATCCGTAGAGACATAGAGCATAGAGCAATAACCTTAGAGCATTTCCATAGAGCATAACCTTAGAGATCTTAGAGCATTTCATTGTGATCCGTGGAGCTTGTGAGACGATCTTAGAGCATTATCATAGAGTTTCCTTGTGAGCATGGTATGATCCTTAGAGCTTGTGAAACGATCTTAGAGAAATCATAGAGTTACTTAGAATCATTCATTATTCATCTTTTCGTGAAAAACCTTTGTTTGTACTTGGAGAAATCCATGGAAACCATCGGTTTATGCGAGACATGCGAGCATATGCACTTAATAAGAGAAATCATCGTATTTAAGCATAGAATCCCTTAGAGGTATTTTATCAAACACTTAGAGTGCATCATAATAGTAACCTTCATCCAAGTATATAATCACACCTTTTCATACATAAAATCAATACATATAGATAGGGCATAGATAAGAAGAATCATAATTAGTAACTAGTAGGATTGCAAGATTGTAGTAGAGTGTATCTACCTTAGAGAAATCAATGAGTTTGACTCCCAATGGCTGGAACAAGCAAGAACAGTGAGTTCTTGGTTGGAAAACACCAAATGGAAATGAAGAACTTGATCTTCCACAAGCTTGAACGATCACCAAGGACCTCTCCTCCTTCTCTTCTTTAAATCCCTCAAAAACAAAGCACAAAGGGTTTGTGAAACCCTAAGCACGAACCCAGCCCTTTTATAGGCAAAGGGTGATGGTTAAAGTCTTAAACACCCATAATGAAGAAAATCTGCGTATGACCGATCGATCGGTGGTATGGACCGAGCGATCGGTGGCTTACTGGTCGATCGGTGTTTTGACCGAGAGATCGGTCAAAAACACACTCTCTGGAATTTTTCCCCATACAAAAAAGTTAACCGTGCGACAGCTATCGAGCGATCGGTAGTTGACCTATCGATCGCAGGTAATGACCGAGCGATCGGTCGACCCCTGTTTTGCTGAAAAACCTTGTTTACACCACTCGAATCTTCCCCAATGCACTTCCAACACTCTTTTATGCTTTCAACACATTCCCTAAGGACATATAGACCCATTGGAACATATACGCCATAATTCCAAACACATATATTAACATAAGACCCATAAGTGTACAAAACCACACTTGGGCACTATTCACACACTATTCATTCTTAGTGAAATGAAATTCCGGGGCTCTACATCCCTCCCCCCTTACAAGAATTTCGTCCTCGAAATTAGAACGATGCCAAAAACATAACAAGAACAAAATACACACAAAACTAACAAGGAAAACTACTCAAACAAGTGAGGGTACTTTTCCTTCACTTCCGCTTCTCGCTCCCATGCAGCCTCTTCCTTGGAATGATGCTGCCACTTCACTAGGACTAAAGGGATAGTCTTGGTTCGCAACACTTGATCTCGACGATCCAGAATCTGAACTTGTTGCTCAACCAACGTAAGATCCTCTCGAATCTCAACAGGATCAAGAGCGATGACGTGAGACGGATCCGAAATGTATTTTCTAAGCATAGAGACGTGAAATACATTATGGACCGCTGCCATGTGAGGCGGTAGTGCTACCCTGTAAGCAACCTCACCAACCCTTGTGACGATCTCAAATGGTCCCACGTACCTAGGACTAAGCTTTCCCTTCTTCCCGAATCGCATGATTCCCCGACTCGGCGAAATCTTCACAAAGACCCGATCTCCAACTCGGAACTCCAAATCTCTACGGCGTATATCCGCATAGCTCTTCTGCCTATCCTGAGCACTTTTCAATCGCTCCCAGATAATTTTGACCCTTTCTGCGGTCCGCTCTATCAACTCAGGACCAAGAATTTTCCTCTCACCAACTTCATCCCAGTATAGCGGTGATCGACAACTCCGACCATACAGAGCTTCAAAAGGTGCCATCTGGATGCTTGCCTGATAGCTATTGTTGTAGGCAAACTCAACCAACGGCAACTGTTCCTCCCAACTACCCTGAAAATCCAGTATACAAGCTCGGAGCATATCCTCCACTACTTGATTCACCCTCTCCGTTTGTCCATCGGTCTGAGGATGGAAGGCGGTACTGAATTCTAAACGAGAACCCATAGCATCCTGGAAAGTTTTCCAAAACCTGGAAGTAAACCGAGGATCTCGATCAGACACGATAGAAACTGGCACACCGTGCAGTCGAACCACCTCCTTAACATATAGGGCTACCAACTGATTTGCATTGAAAGTAGTTCGGTACGGAATAAAATGTGCAGACTTAGTCAACCTGTCCACAATCACCCAAATAGCATCGGAGCCCTTCGCCGTTCGCGGCAAACTCACAATGAAATCCATCGAGATGTTCTCCCATTTCCACTCCGGAATAGGAAGAGACTGCAAAAGACCTGCCGGCCTTTGATGTTCGGCTTTTACCTGCTGGCAAATCAAACATCTGGCGACGTACTCAGCGACTTCCCTCTTCATGTTTCGCCACCAGTAGTGCTTCTTGAGATTCTGGTACATCTTAGTACCTCCCGGATGTACCGTGTACTTTGATCGGTGAGCTTCATTCAAAATTTCATCCCTCAAAACTGTGTCGGCGGGGACACACAACCTGCCCTTAAATGTGATAGCACCATCATCATTTAAAGCGAACTCCTGATTGCCGTTACTCACCGACTTGTCTCAGTAAGCAAGCAACTCAACATCTGAATTCTGTAACTCCTTAATCTGGCTCAGGATCTGTGGCCTAACCACCACGTTGGACATTATCGGCCCATAGGTGACATGCCTGAGAGTAGTGTCCAAATGACACATATCATGTAATAACTTCCACTCTTGCACTCTCAATTGAGCCATAACTCCGTAAGGTTTTCTGCTAAGAGCATCGGCTACCACGTTAGCCTTACCCGGGTGGTACTGGATGGAACAGTCGTAGTCCTTCATGAACTCCATCCAACGACGCTGCCTCATATTCAACTCCTTCTGGAGGAAAAGATACTTCAAGCTCTTGTGGTCTGTGAACACCACGAACTCTTCTCCGTAGAGGTAGTGACGCCAAAGTTTCAGTGCAAAAATGACCGCAGCGAGCTCTAAGTCATGTGTGGGGTAATTCTGCTCATGCTCCTTCAGCTGACGGGAAGCATAGGTGACCACCTTTTTATGCTGCATCAAAACACATCCAAGTCCCACTAGTGAAGCATCACTATAGACTTCGAAACCACCGCTCCCAGATGGAACTTGAGAACAGGAGCCGAAGTAAGCTTCTTTTTCAACTCCAAGAAACTAGCCTCGCACTTATCACTCCAAGTGAACCTCGTGTTCTTCCGTGTGAGATAGGTAAGCGGAGCTGCTAAACTTGAAAATCCTTCCACAAACCTTCTGTAATATCCTGCCAACCCGAGGAAACTACGAATCTCGGTGACACTCTTCGGCCTTTCCCAATTCATCACCGCTTCAATCTTTGCAGGATCAACTGAAATACCTTCAGCAGATACCACGTGTCCAAGAAAAGACACCTTGTTCAGCCAGAACTCACACTTGCTCAACTTAGCATACAGACTATGCTCTCGAAGTGTCTGCAATACCAGACGGAGATCTCTCATGTGATCCTCCTGTGACTGTGAATACACAAGGATATCATCTACGAACACGATCACACATTGATCGAGAGACGATCTGAACACCCGATTCATCAAATCCATGAATGCTGCCGGTGCGTTAGTCAGTCCAAAGGACATGACCAAAAACTCGTAATGACCGTATCGAGTTCGGAATGCTGTCTTTGGAATGTCCTCTTTCTTGATCTTCAACTTATGATAACCAGATCGAAGGTCAATCTTGGAGAAAAACTGTGCACCCTTCAATTGGTCAAACAAGTCGTCTATCTGAGGCAATGGATAACGATTCTTGATCGTGACCTTGTTCAATTGCCTGTAATCAATGCACATACGCATTGATCCATCTTTCTTCTTCACGAAGAGAACCGGAGCTCCCCAAGGTGAAACACTTGGCCGGATAAAACCAAGGCCTTGCAATTCTTCTAACTGCTCTTTTAACTCCTTAAGCTCAATAGGGGCCATCCTATACGGAGCTCTTGAAATCGGAACTGTGCCTGGAGTTAGCTCAATCGCAAACTCGATTGCACGATCGGGAGGCAATCCCGGCAAGGTTTCCGGAAAAACATCCATATACTCACATACCACCGGAATGAGTGTGGAGTCTCGCACTTCTACACCCTTGAGACTAAGAGCTGCCAAGCGGGCAATGTCTCTTCTCTGAAGTCCCCTGAAATGAAACGGCTTTAACCCCACGGGTTTAAAATGCACCACCTTCTCGAAACACGCCACGTGTCCATGGTGAGTTGAGAGCCAATCCATACCTAGGATGACATCGAAATCCCAATCCTGAATTCCCAGAAGGATCAAGTCGACTAGCAACTCGTGCTGCATGACTTGTACAACACTATCCGGATACACTTTATCTGTCTCAATAGATTTTCCCAATGGAGTCGAAATGGACAACTCCCTAAGTAGCTTGCTTGGCTCGGACGTAAAGCCTTTGGCAAAGCTTGGTGAAACGAACGAGTGAGTGGATCCTGTGTCTATCAACACTCTTGCCAAACATTCATTTACGAGCAACGAACCTGAGAATTTGAATCATCCCAGTTATAACGCAAATATACATATAGATACAAACATCGCAAAACACCACATAGGATATATATAGATATGAACATATCATGGCAATATTAGAACTTCGACAAAGACTAGTTCGCGCGTACCTTGCACAACATCATCAGATGCCTATGCGTCTCTATCAGTCATGGCAAAGACTCTGCCCTAGTTCGCCTGACGAGGCTGCTGGGTAGGCTGCAAGGATCTAGAGGCCTGAGATGAAGACCCCTGTAGTGAATTCTGCCTGCCTGGAGGCCGAACTCCCTGTGATCCAGACTGTGACTGCTTGCGCGGGCAATCTCGAATCATATGGCCCATCTCACCACAGTGGAAGCATCCACCTGACATTCTTCGGCAATCTCCAGTCTTATGCCGACGACCACATACGGCGCACTCCTCAAATGACTGCGATGCGGAGGAAGCCGGAGGCATAACCCTCGTAGCTTGCGATGCCGTAGGACGCGGTGCCTGAGGCGCAAAAGAAGGTCTCTGAGCCGACATCGGCTGGGAGAACTGGTACGGTGCAGTCCTAGTCCTCTTTTCTGAAGAACTACTCGACTGACCCCGAGACATGCTCTTCCCGAAGCCACTGTCTCTTCTTCTCACAAAGTCTTCCGCATTCTTTTCGGTGATCTTCGCCTTCCCTACTATCTCTCTCCAAGACTCTACCTGGAGAATGGACACCCGATCTCGGATGAAAGCCTTCAAGCCCATCTCAAACTTCCTGACCTATAGGTCTTCAGTAGTCACTAAGTGCGGAGCAAACCTAGACAACTCGGTGAACTTAGCCTCATACTCGGCTACGCTCATCGACCCTTGCTCCAAAAGCATAAACTCTCTCGCCTTTTGTTCCAGAATAAACCTGGGAAAGTACTGTTCCCTGAAAGTCTCTAAGAACTCCGCCCAAGTCCAGGGCACACCTGCCTTAGCAACATCTCTCTGCCTTTGGGCAGCTCTCCACCAGTGTTCGGCTTCACCTTCCATCACGAAGGAAGCCCATTCTACCCTTTGCTCATCGGTACAACGGAGAGCCCGGAAGGTCTTCTCCAGCTGCATAATCCAAGACTCGGCCACCATGGGGTCCAGAGTGCCATAGAATGTAGGAGGCCGCAGTCTCCTAAAAGCTTCGAGCCCCGCGGTGTGATGCACCGGTGTAGGCACAGGCGTGGATGGTGGGGTAGGCATAGGCCTCGCTGCCAATAATGCCAAAGTCTCGGCTATGGCATCCATAGCATTTGTGAAATACAACGGTTCCTCTTCTCTCGGAACTTCACTCTCGGCCCTCCGAGTATGGTAACCTCGACCCCGATTGCCACGTCACATGATATCGAATCCTGAGATCAATTTGGCAAAACATGAGTCTAACTTGGATACCAAACCTCACATATCATATAGCAATTCAATAATCATGAAATGCTATACCGCACATAGTATACATCGAGGTATATATATATCATCATATAATTATACTTTAGAGCCTATACTAGAACCTCGCATATCATATCGATCTCGGATCCTATACTGACCTAAGGATTCACTTGATACCGGTTATGTCGTGGTAACAAGCCTAAGACAACTGAGTCCTCCTGAGCTCTAAGTTCAACTCATAGGAATTACTTCCACTTTAGGCCAAGCCTGAGTGACCTAACTGAGTCTGTCGTTAGACATAACTAGCTCTGATACCAAGTCTGTCGCGACCCAAAATACCCCCTAAGAGTTAAGGATACTTTGACTCGTGACCGCCATATCATACCTCCAGTATGATACATAAGACACACGTGGAAACCTGTCAGAGTACCTGAATATACATAGCGGAAACGAAATACAATGCACAGCGGAAAAATAAAATACTAAACAAAGTGGAAGCAAAATGAATACTCCTATAACTTGGCTCAAGTAAGAACCAACAAGTATACATGTGTGAGAAACCCAAAAGTGGAGTGGACAAATCCCACACTCACATAACAAAAGACACAAGTTCTAAGTCGGTCGATCAACAGAAATCGAAGTCACGACTCCTATCTAAAGCACCATCGTCATGATAGTGATCCATGGAAGGCTCCGGGTCACGGTACTCTTCCTCGACCCAAGGTTCTTCGCCACACAAATCGAATGGAACCCGAGCACCTGCCGATCATAACAATATCGACTGAGCATGGAATACTCAGTGTATACAAACTAATAACAATAAAGCGGTTAGGCATGGAGCATACAAGACATGGAGAATGAAATCCGTAAATTCCTTAAAGCATGGAAACCGTGAAAACGTATGTGAGATAATATTCGAAACCAAAACTGTAACCGTGTGAGTCAATCGATAATCATAGCCTTATGAGTTCTTGTGAGTTCATGGAGTTACTTAGAGTCATTATGATCCGTAGAGACATAGAGCATAGAGCAATAACCTTAGAGCATTTCCATAGAGCATAACCTTAGAGATCTTAGAGCATTTCATTGTGATCCGTGGAGCTTGTAAGACGATCTTAGAGCATTATCATAGAGTTTCCTTGTGAGCATGGTATGATCCTTAGAGCTTGTGAAACGATCTTAGAGAAATCATAGAGTTACTTAGAATCATTCATTATTCGTCTTTTCGTGAAAAACCTTTGTTTGTACTTGGAGAAATCCATGGAAACCATCGGTTTATGCAAGACATGCAAGCATATGCACTTAATAAGAGAAATCATCGTATTTAAGCATAGAATCCCTTAGAGGTATTTTATCAAACACTTAGAGTGCATCATAATAGTAACCTTCATCCAAGTATATAATCACACCTTTTCATACATAAAATCAATACATATAGATAGGGCATAGATAAGAAGAATCATAATTAGTAACTTGTAGGAGTGCAAGATTGTAGTAGAGTGTATCAACCTTAGAGAAATCAATGAGTTTGACTCCCAATGGCTGGAACAAGCAAGAACAGTGAGTTCTTGGTTGGAAAACACCAAATGGAAAGGAAGAACTTGATCTTCCACAAGCTTGAACGATCACCAAGGACCTCTCCTCCTTCTCTTCTTTAAATCCCTCAAAAACAATGCACAAAGGGTTTGTGAAACCCTAAGGCACGAACCCAGCCCTTTTATAGGCAAAGGGTGATGGTTAAAGTCTTAAACACCCTTAATGAAGAAAATCTGCGTATGACCGATCGATCGGTGGTATGGACCGAGCGATCGGTGGCTTACCGGTCGATCGGTGTTTTGACCGAGAGATCGGTCAAAAACACACTCTCTGGAATTTTTCCCCATACAAAAAAGTTAACCGTGCGACAGCTATCGAGCAATCGGTAGTTGACCGATCGATCGCAGGTAATGACCGAGCGATCGGTCGACCCCTGTTTTGCTGAAAAACCTTGTTTACACCACTCGAATCTTCCCCAATGCACTTCCAACACTCTTTTATGCTTTCAACACATTCCCTAAGGACATATAGACCCATTGGAACATATACGCCATAATTCCAAACACATATATTAACATAAGACCCATAAGTGTACAAAACCACACTTGGGCACTATTCACACACTATTCATTCTTAGTGAAATGAAATTCCGGGGCTCTACAAATCCGATGCTTTTGAAAATTTCAAAAGTATTTGCTTGAAAATTCAAAATGAGAAAAGATGCCCAATCACTCGAATTCGAAGTGATCATGGAAAGGAATTTGAGAACTCTAAGTACAACGACTTTTGTAATGAGTCGGGTATCAAACATGAATTTTCTGCACCCATTACACCTCAGCAGAATGGTGTTATGGAGAGGAAGAACAGGGTTCTCCAAGAGATGGCTAGAGTTATGCTTCATAGCAATAATTTAGCTTCTCATTTCTGGGCTGAAGCAGTGAACACTGCTTGTTATATAGTTAATCGAGTTTTTCTAAGGCCTGGAACAAAGAAAACCCCATATGAGTTGTGGAATAACAAGAAACCAAGTGTCAAGTACTTTCGAGAATTCAGAAGTAAATGCTATATCCTAAAGGATAGAGAGCAACTAGGAAAATTTGAATCCCGGAGTGATGAAGGGATATTTCTTGGATATTCCACAAATAGTAGAGCTTATCGAGTGTATAACTTGAGAACCTCTACAATTGTGGAATCCATCAATGTAGTTGTGGATGACTCTGGTGTTGAAAATGTGCAACTTGAGGATGATGATATTGCTGGAAATGAAAATGTTGAAACTTCTTCAACTCCACTTATTACTAAGCAATCATCTCCATCAAAACCCACACATCCTAGGGTCATAAGTCCTCACACCTCCACAGATATAATTGGTGATCTTGAAAGTAGAGTGAGAACAAGAAAACAAATTGAAAATGAAGTTAGCTACATTTGCTATACTTCATCTTTTGAACCCAAGAATGTAGCTGAAGCCCTTGCAGATGATAATTGGATCAATGCAATGCAAGAAGAGTTACTTCAGTTTATTAGGAATGATGTCTGGTATTTAGTACCTAGGCCTAACAATACAAATGTGATAGGTACCAAATGGATTTTCAAGAACAAAACTGATGAAAAAGGTACTATCATAAGAAATAAGGCTAGGTTAGTTGCACAAGGATACACCCAAATTGAAGGTATTGACTTCGATGAGACCTTTGCTCCTGTAGCCAGGCTAGAATCAATCAGAATTCTTCTAGCTGTGGCTTGCCATATGAAATTCAAGTTGTTTCAAATGGATGTTAAGAGTGCTTTTTTGAATGGCATTCTACAGGAAGAAGTCTATGTGGAACAACCAAAAGGGTTTGAAGATCCACATCACCTTGATCAAGTTTATCGATTAAAAAGGGCCCTCTATGGTTTAAAGCAAGCTCCAAGAGCTTGGTATGAGAGGTTGACTACTTATCTCTTGGAAAAGGGATTTTCGAGAGGGGGAGTAGACAGAACCCTTTTTATAAAAAATGTGAAAGGTGATATTGTCATCGCCCAGATCTATGTTGATGACATTGTGTTTGGTTCCACATTAGACTTACATGCTCAATCATTTGCTGAACAAATGAAGAATGAATTTGAAATGAGCATGGTAGGTGAGCTGAGTTTCTTCCTTGGTCTTCAGATCAAGCAATTTGATTCTGGGATCTCAATATCTCAAATCAAATATGCTAAAAATCTGGTGAAGAAATTTGGTATGAGTTCTGCTAAGCATGCTAGGACTCTTATGAGTTCTACAACAAAACTTCGTAAAGATACTTCAGGCAAGAATGTTGATCAAACTTCTTACAGAAGCATGATTGGTAGTTTGCTCTACCTAACTGCTACTAGACCAGACATTGCCTTTAGTGTTGGAGCATGTGCTCGCTATCAAGCAAGCCCAAAAGAGTCTCACTTACTTGCAGTCAAGCATATCATTAGATATGTAAGTGGAACTCCATCATTTGGCCTCTGGTATTCTTTTGATACCAATGCCACAATAGTTGGATATTCCGATGCCGACTGGGTCGGAAATGCTGATGATAGGAAGAGCACCTCCGGAGGGTGTTTCTATATTGGAAACTGCTTAGTTGCTTGGCTTAGCAAAAAGCAGAATTCAATTTCATTGTCCACTGCCGAAGCTGAGTACATAGCAGCTGGCAGTTGTTGTACTCAACTTCTGTGGATGAAGCAGATGTTGCATGATTACGGGATTGAACAAGGCACTATGACTGTGTATTGTGATAATTCAAGTGCTATCAATATTTCCAAAAATCCCGTTCAACATTCTCGCACAAAACACATTGACATTAGGGATCACTTCATTCGTGATTTAGTTGAGCAAAATGTTGTGTGTATTGAGTATGTCTAAACAGAGAAACAATATGCAGACATTCTCACAAAACCCTTAGATTCCCTTAGGTTTGAATTCCTTAGGAAATCCATTGGTTTGTGCGGAGTTGAGTGATGGTGTGCTTTCTTCATAGCCTATGTGTTATTCTTGTTGGATTTTAAGTCATAGAGCTATTTTTTGTTGTTTTCTTTAATTAATAAAAATCCAAAAACATTCAAAAATTGAAAAATGTTGCAAAAAATAATGTGTTTGTATGACCTTCTTTCCTATCATTATGCTTAAAGTTATTCCTTTGAAATCATAATTGAATATTAATTCCAAGGGTAAATTTATCATAGGATTGTGTAAATAAGGATAGTTCAACTATTAGTTCTATCTAGTGATTTAAAATGGTCATGGTCACCAATCTCAATTAGAGTTGAGTAAACAATGATGTTATGTGTTGCACATGCACTCTAACTGATTTTTGAGATGGTATTAGTTCCTATTTATAGATTCTAATATTATATCATATGGTTCCCTAGTTTAATCAAATCTAGTATAACCAAAGTGATTAAAATTCCATAAGATGAGCCCCCTAGTTTTAAAAAATTATTGACATGGAAAGGACTACCTTTGAGTTTGTGTGATAGCTTCTAGTGAATGCAAATAGTGAGAAATGGCTACCTAGACAAACAGTAGGTATCTATATGGGTTGCTAGTGTGAAAGCCCCCACTGTCATTAGAGAGGGCTACCTTCTCACTTGAGTGAAAGTCACCAATGTCCAAAGAAAAGATAATGTGTAAAATTTGATCATAAACTAAAATAACCTTATAGATCAAATTTGGGGTAAACATTGTTCATCATAATTCTATGGATGGTTCTTGGTTTTAATTCTAGTTTTTGAAAATTCTAGAGTACCTTTATGCTATAATGTCAAAATCTTGTCTTGTGGATGAAACCAATCCTCAGAGTCATGTTATGAATTTTTAATATTACACACACATTACTTCTGAGCATTTATTTACTCTAAATGTGGATTTGATGCAAAAATCAAAATTAATCACTTATAGAAACTAAAAGTTCTTAACAGAATCCTTATTCATAACTATTCTGTAAGATTCATTCTTGGTTAAATTTTTTTTTGATTTTAATGAAATGAATGTTTGCATAAGTGCATAGTTGTTAGGTGATTTTGAGGTGAAAATGAGTTTAAGTCTTGCTTTGGTTGAGGGGGAGAAAAATGATTATAAGTAAAAATTTTCAGAAAATTTTCCAAACCACCGATCGCTCGGTGTTAATGACCGATCGATCGGTCTTTCGTGAACAGGGTTATAAAACCCTCATTTCTCAGTTTCTTATTATTTTGTTCTCCGAACTCTAGAGCGATCCCTCGGTCCCTTCTTCTCCAAATCTCTCTTACGTTCATCTCTTTCTACTCCAAGGGTCTCCTAGCATCTAAAAAGGTAATCTTTAATCGTTTTCTTGATTTTGGTTTACTTTTCACATCTATGGCATCAAAAATTCATCATGATTTTCTCATACTCCTTAGTTATTCTTGCATTCCTCATATCCGGTGTCTCTAAACGCCGGAGATTGGTCCTCAATAACCAAGAGGACCCTCTAGAGGAAGAAGATCACAATGAGCCATACTCTTTCACTCCAATAGGACATCGGATTTCAATAAGGGATCGACCAATCCGTAGAATGGTGGATTCTACTACTGAAAATCGCCAAAAGTCTTTGGCAGATAAAACCCGGAAACAAAAGGGAAAAGCTAGTTCATCTTCAAATGTTCTATTGGGTCCCTTCATTAGCCCTAGTGCTTGTGACGCCCCGAACCCGCGCCTAGGGAATCAAGTTTCGAGACGCGTGTCCGTTCGTCAAATCATGCAAGCGGAAGACTTTACCCGCGAAAATACGAGAAATTTAAACATTTATCAAATGCTCCCAAAAAGCAAATAATACCTGTCATCACAATAGCCATCATACAAATCATATACCTGTATTATTTACATCAAGTTTGTTTTACAAAAGTAGGCGTCTCTATCATGCCAGGTACAACTTGTATAAGCTTCCAAAATATCCAGATAGATTTTTCACTTACTGGTCAGTAACTCCAAGATCTGCTGACACAAAAAGTCAGTGAGCTATGAAGCCCAATAAAACCACAATCCTTCTAAACTATTTTCCACATAATAACACGCATCAATAATGATATAATAAGCAGTTCAATTTGCATGTTATAGTAAAATAGAACAGTATATAATAAATTGTGACCCAAGGTCACTTAGGGTTACGTCACCCTAACAGAGGTTCCCGACCTCACATTACTTTCTAATTATAAGGTTCAGTTATGAATGTATTATATTACCAAATTATCGTTTCGATCATCAATCATGTTTCATTTCGAGTCCTAAGACTCTATTAATTGGTCACAACCCACAAATGTTTAGCTTTCACCCGAACATGACAAAACCTTGGGTATACCAACCCAACTCACCTGGAATCCGATGATTCCATACCGAACTATGAGTCCACCAACTCAAATAAATACACCAACTCTGAGTATACCGACTCAGACCACTTCGTATCCGAAGCTTACACACACAACATGGGCATTCACCCAATAAGAACATTTTTCCATTCAATTGACTGGCCACATCTACCGTGTATTCGCCGCCATCGCCCTGGGTATCAGTTATGAAGGAACCCCGACCAACCTGTCTACCGTCATCTTCTGGCTAGTCCATGGAGGAACCCCGACATCTATACCAATGCCGACATCTCCTGACGTTCCACCAAGAAGGGACCACGATAGACACGGTGCCGACATCTTCTAACCCACCCAGAGAGGAACCCCGGACTATACACTATCTGATGTTTAGCCACTTTAAACTCCCTAGGACTCCAACATCTCCTGACTACCAGTCACGGAGGAACCACGGGCCATGCAGGACACCGCCACTCCTGACCTAGTCCAAGAGGCACCACGGACGACCTAGACAAACAGACCGACATCTCCTGACTATCAGTCACGGAGGAACCCCGGGCCTTACTGGGCACCGTCTCTCCTGACCTAGTCAAAGAGGAACCACGGACTCTACTTAACCCTGGTTAGATTTTCTAACCATAAGTTAACCCCAGTTAACCCAAGCCTCGCTTGATTAACTGAAATACTTGGGCCTTGCGCCCGTGAACTAACTCCAGTAACACACATTCCCATTAGGGAGTGTTTTCAAGCTAATGGATGTCTCCATAGCCTTACAAGACATGCAAAACAATTTTTCGTCACCCTAGAGTGGCGATACAATTTACCCGGGACCCGATCTGGGCTCCCTGAAGGACCACATAAAATCACAACATCACATAGGGGTCTCCTCCCCTTTTTCATTCACGTCAAAAGACATGCCTATACATCACATGAAATAATATAGCAAAATAAGCGGAAAATGAGAAGAAAAGATAGGGGTTTTACTTGTTTCACGTGTTTCGAGGCAACTAGAGTCGAAACAGACACCGCCAACGCGCTCGGAAGGATGATCAACCCCAAGGTAGAGCGCATGCAACTTTCTCTCTCTACCTTTTTCTCTTTCTCTCTCTACACGCAAAACGAGACGCCGGAGAGAAAATCAGACGCCGTCAACGCGTCGGGGACGTCGAAAAACCTCAAGGGGACCTCCCTTTCCCTTTCTCTCTCTTCCTTTCTCTCTCCTCTTTCTCTCTCTTCCTTTCTCTCTCTCCTTTCTCTCTCTAAAGTGCTGTGGCAGAATACTCTCTGCAGAATTTTTGAGGTAATGAGGGTTTTAACCCTCCTTATATAAGAAATGAGCTGGGTTCATGTGCAAAACCACATGACCACTAAGGTGTGGAGTTGACCGGTCAACTCGTTTGACCGGTTGACTGTTTGACCAGTTTTTGAATTTTTTTTGTATTTACGGTATCCGAAACCTTACTACATAGAGTCCGATTTTGACGAAACTTTAGGTGACCGAACTTGGGGCAGTCCGACAACTACTGTAAAAATTTCGGGGAAAAATACTGAGTTTTGACAGCTGCACTTTAGTCCGGAAGAAAATTGCAAAACCCACTAATTTTCTGATTTCGGACACAAAACACGCTGTCGCTTCTTCGTTTGAGATAACTAACTGACGAGACGACAGACATTAGTCCCCACGGCCAACCGACACGCATTAGTGCCAACCGCACGGATTTCTATTAGGATCTCCAACAGATATTGGGTCCCACTTAATTTCTGGAAATATGTCATTTTTCCATTTTTCTCAATTTTATCACACATAATGGCCCCGCGGTCCCGCGAAATGATACTTGACGGAACCGATACGATAGGGGTGTGTCCTGGCAGTCGACCAGCACACTTTGTGCGATTTTCGCCAAATGATACTGAGATTTCCTCGGTGCACTTCAACCCTGAGCAAAATCCCCTTCTTATTAATTTAACAAATAATTAACTAATTAACCTCCATTAAGGACCCATAAACACATAATTTTATTATATTAAAATTCCGGGTCGTTACAATGCTGCTCAGCTTTATAGTGAGTATTTTAGTAAAAAGGGTGTTATGGTTGAAAGGAGCATTAGAATTTTAGATTTTGGTGATTATTACCTTTCTAAGCTCATTACCGATCGTAACTGGGAAGGTCTTCTCACTTTATCTGGTCCTGCTCCTATTCAGTTAGTCCAGGAATTTTACTCAAATTTCTCTGAAATCAACTTTAAAACCTGGTCTTTTAAATCTCGATCTTTAGAACAATCAGTTTTGATAAATCCAAATGTCATTGCTAAATTTCTTGGTTGTCCTCGAGTTTCAGATGCCTATTATCCTTATAAATACAAGAAAGATGAGGATAAAGAATCTATGAACAATGTAGTCACCTTTCTTTGTGGTGCTTCTACACTTTGGGTTGGTTCCTTAATAGAAGTGACAAAACTCACTAGGGATGCCAGACTTGTAAACCTAGTAATGAGTGCCAATATCCACCCAAAGGTTCATACTGCAGACCTTAGGGAAGATAGAGCTCGATTTTTATTCAGTCTCCTTCATGGACATGATATTGACCTTGCAGCACACATAATTGATTTGATGATTCAAGCCCATCAAACTCAAACTGTGGTTGGAGCTCTTCCGTTTGGATCCCTGATTACTAAACTCCTTGGTTCTCAAGGGATTATTGCTCCTCCTGGAGTTCCTACCCGTAGTCCGAAAGGTCCAATCAACAAAAAGACCATCGCTCAGAGTTTCTCTCATGCTTCAGTTCGAGATATTGAAGAGGAAGCTGATTTTGGTACCGGATCCCCTCATCCACCTCCGGCCACGATTGATGATCTAGCCAGAATGATGAGAGAGATGTAAATGGATCTCTTGACGCATATTTCATCCCACCAGGAGTTCACCACAGAGATCCGTGGAAGACTTGGATCACTCGATGCAGCAGTGCTGGGAGTACAGAGAGATGTTCGTGATTTTAGAGCTTATTATGAGTCTCATCTCACTTCAGATGATGAGGAGTGATAGTTAGTTTGATGTACTAGGATACTTCTTATGTTTCACTTTTATATTTGGGAGTTTACTGTAGTCCTAGTATTAGATTGAGACATTTGATGCATTTTGTATTGGTTGTACTTAGTACAAACCTCTTTTGGATGTTCTTGATTTGAATGCATTTGAGATGATGTTTGATATTTTACTCTAATTTTCTGTTATCTCATCTCTTATACGGATTTTGCCTTAATTCTTTCATTTTCTATTCCGCCTTTGGCATTACGAGCCAAAAAGGGGGAGAGTAGATGATATTTGTGATAGATGATGGTTTATGGAATGGATATGTTACTCTATATGATGGTTTATGGAATGGATATGTTACTCTATAGATAAACCTGTTATGGATATGTTGCTAATGGACATTTTTTCTTTGAATATTATTTCCCATGCTTCACAGGTTTTTGGTTGAGCTTGTGCAGGCAAACAGGTTCTCAAATTGTTAACAGGTTCTCAGATTGTTCGAACATGACAAGTTGAATGTCATGAGATTTTTTAGTCATGTAAAGGTTCACTTTTCCATTTTTGAATCATTTGGGAAAATTTGAACTTAGTATGTGAGTTAGTCTTGTTTTGTTACGGAATTGCCAAAGGGGGAGATTGTAAATCCAGAAATAGGTGTTGGCAAATTCCGTGATTTTTAGATAGGTCATAAGAGTTGTGTCTTGTTCAACTTGTCGGAAGAGTTAAAGTTTCAAGAAGACTGAAGATATTGAAGAAAAAGCTTCTACTCCGGATCTAGACAGGTAATGGACTTAGAGACCCCTACCTAGGTTGAATTTGACTTAGATAACTCTAAACATACCTAGGAGAATAGTTTTAAGCCTACCAAAGAGGTTTGATCTATTTTGAATCAAACAAAAACAAAAGAAAAATGTTTAGGCTGAAATTCTGTCTCAACCGATCGCTCGGTGTTGCAACCGATCGATCGGTGGCCTACCGAGCGATCGGTGGCTATCGACTGGTCAAAAACTTTGTATGGGGTATTTTTCCAGAGAGGCTATTTTTAACCAATCTCTCGGTGAAAGTAGCGATCGATCGGTTTTGGACCGAGCGATCGGTAATAAGCACCGATCGATCGGTCCTCGTAAACATAATTTTATTTTTTCTGGACTCTTTTCTAAACCCTATATAAACAACTTTTTGGAGACCTAATTCGTATCTTTGTTTATTTTTGAAAGAGTAGAGGTCTGAGAAACCCTTCTAGGGCTTTTTCCATTGTTCTTCATAGATCTTTAGTGATCCCTCCTTTTTCAATCATCCTAGAGAATGCAAGTATAGATCTATTCTTTTGATCTTGCATTGTGTGATCTCAGATCTGTATGAGATCCCTCTAGGGTTTGAAGCTTTCTAAATTGATTCACAACCCTACACTTCGTGTGTATGTCTGGTGTATGATCCGGAGCCTTCGTGGAAGGAGATCGATCGTGTGTGATCGTGGCCTTGAAGTAGCTTGAGAAGATTTGGTCGGTTAGGAACCGAAGCTGCTATAGCGGAGATCGAACCTGCTGGTTCGTGGAAATCAAGAGTAAGATTCTGTACCTAGGAACGTCAAGTCCGGTTTGGGTAAGGTCTTGTCTTGTACTTGAATTCTTCTTATAGTGAAGTTTGTTGCTGGACGAGGTCCCGTGGTTTTTTCCCGTAAGGGTTTTCCACGTAAAAATCTGCTGTGTTTGATTTGTGTGGATTGTTTGTGTGAATGGTTCATTGATTTCCAATCTAATTAATTAAAAAATTAAAAATTAGTTAGAAATTCTTAGATAGACCTATTCACCCCCTCTAGGTCATAGAGATCATTGATCAGAGTAATTTCAATTTATTCATCTCATGAACTAAATATAGAATAAAAACTATGAGCATTAATAAATAAATAAAATAAAATTCATCTCATGAATTAATTTATCTATTTAATTATCCTTTAAAATAAACAAAACATACTCCTTAACCTGGTTCCGATACCACTTGAAGGCAATCCAAATAAAAAATTTATGCAGAAAACTGGATCCCAAAGATCTTTGCACCATAGAAAGCAAACAATACTAACTACATGTTTAGAGAATTACCGCAATGAATTATGTTCACCGGTGAAGCACAAAACAACTCAAACCGTCAGAACTCTTTTCAGAGATTTCTTGAAGAAATACTCAAACCTCGATCCTTGTTCTTCGCTATCCCCACGAAGCTTTTGAATCTCTACTTGGTATTGAAGAAACAAAGAGAAGAAGATTGATGTTGTAGTAGACTTTCTATCTCATAAATACTAAGGGTTCAAAACCCTAAGCTTCAAAAACCTTGGAACAACCTAGGGGGCTCACGAAAATTAGGGGAGAGAACTCTCTCTCTCTCTCTAGGCTCATGGTTTGGAGGGGAGAGAATAAAATCCTTGAATAATATAATACCCCCACATGTTTTGGGCATTGAGGTATTTATAGATTAGGATCTAATACTAATCCTTCTCCAATTAGAAGTTATCCATTTTAGAAGAGTTACTAATTAATGATAACTCTTATCATTAGTTATAACAAACTATCTAATTAAGGTTTCATTTTCCTAAAAGGACGCCTTAATTAAAGAGGTGTAACTAATTCCCTAGATTCTAAGAATCCCAACAAACTCCTAACAATTAGGAATCCTAATCAAATTAGGAAACCCCAAAAGGGGGGGGCGTGAGCTCTAGGTGGGCATGAGCTTTTCTTTTTTTTATATATAAAATCCACTCAGAGAGTGTGGGGGGTTTGGCGGACCCCTACCGGTTTATTAATTTAAAAGAAAAATGGGGGGGACATAAACCTTAACCCTACACAAACTAGGAGGGGCACAAAACCCTAACCCCTACAAAAGACTTAAACAAGACAAAACAAAAACAAAAAGGGGGGACATAAACCTTACCCCTACAAAAGACCATACAAAACTAAAATAAATACAAAGGGGGGACATAAAACCTCACCCGTACAGACTCAGGTAAACAAAAAAAAACCTACTTAAGTTCAAATGTGCCGGAGATTCCCAATCCCTATTTGATCCATCTGAATCAGGGATTTAATTTTTCCATGGAGAATATCGTGCATTTGGAAAATACCCGAATTCATTCTAACACATCCCATATTGGCCAACTCATCAGCAACTGTATTAGCTTCCCGATAGATGTGGTGAATAGAGAAATTATCCGTCATGAGCTTTTTAATCTGTTTGTTCCAATACCAATTTTTCCAAAAACCTATGGCTTTGTCAT
This sequence comes from Tetracentron sinense, assembly GCA_015143295.1. Taxonomy (NCBI): domain Eukaryota; kingdom Viridiplantae; phylum Streptophyta; class Magnoliopsida; order Trochodendrales; family Trochodendraceae; genus Tetracentron; species Tetracentron sinense. The sequence goes on from CM026553.1 coordinate 17,627,227, forward strand.
TCCACTCATCTACCATGCTCTTAGAATTTGATTCAGTAATCACATTAGATAAGTGAAGGCTCTTACAAATCTTTAAACCATCTAAGAGAGCACGAGTTTCCGAAATATAATTAGAGCAATTCCCATAACGAGAAAAAAAACCAGCAATGAAGTTACCATTATGATCTCTAATAATACCCCCACCTCCCGCATTACTAGGGTTGCCTTTGGATGCCCCATCCACATTCAACTTGTATTGGATCGAGGAGGATATATCCATTTAATAATCACCACCCTGAATCTACTATGAGAAGGAGCTAGAGTAGGAAATAAAGGAGATAAGTCAAACTTTTTATTCTCAAGAACAGAGTGAATAGCACTGACCTTGTTACAAATATAAGAGATGATGGATCTAGCATTTTGCGACTTAGAATCATGTTTTCTCTTGCATCTTTCTATCCAAATCTCCCAAGCAATCAAGGTTGGAATGAGAATAAAAAGATCATTTCTTCGAGAATAGGCCACTCGAAACCACCTTGTAATGGTGCATTGAATAGAATCAAACTTGCTGTAATAAATGCAACACCAAGAGGAGAAGAATTTCCATACTAGAGTAGCAAGATCACTGTTATTCAAAAGGTGGTTAGTACTCTCAATACTAGATTGAGTGCAACAATAGCATTTACTTACCATCGGAATGCCAAGCTTTTGAATTGATAAGTTAGTTGGAATGACACGATGCATAATTTTCCAGCAAAAGACACGAATTTTAGTTGGCACAATCGGATTCCAGATATATTTCGCCCACTCTAGCTCATTCCCTTTGTCTCTCACAACATCCCAAGCAGTCTGAACCGAGAATTCTCCATTAGGGGTGGAATTCCAAACATATTTATCATCTTCATCAGAAATGGAAAAATTACTAGCTTTAATGTCCTCAATAATTGGGGGCGTAAGAAGATGATTTATTTGAGAGAAGTTCTATTCCCCATTATCATTTAGAAGAGAAGCAATAGTAGTATTGCTTGGAGGGTTACTATTAGCCAGCAATATGAGAGGATCCTCCGTATACCAACGATCAAACCAGAAATTAACTTTAAGCCCATTACCTATGAGCACTGAAGTGTTAGAAAGCATCAAATGTAAGACTTCACAAATATCTTTCCACAACTTAGAAGATCCACTGATGGGCAAAGCATTCCAAGCATGGTTAGTGCAGAATTTTTCTTTGAAGAATCTAGCCCAGAGACAATCCGAAGAGTAAATTCTCCAAGCTTGTTTCATTCTAAAAGCTTTAGAGACATCAGCAATTTTCCGAATACCCAGACCACCCTCTAATTGCGGCAAAGAGCATTGCTTCCATTTAATCCAATGAGGATGTCTATTCAAGATAGAGGTATTCCAAAAAAAGTTAGCCATGATTTTATCAATTTTAGAAGCAATCCCATGGGGGATATTGATACCTGAAATGAGATGAACTGGAATGGAAGATAGCACATGCTTAATAAGAATTAAACACCCACCAAAAGTCAGAAGATGACCAGACCACCCAGAAATACACTTTTGAATCTTCTCAATAAGAGGGAAATAATAAGCTAATTTTTGTCTCCCTTTAATCAAAGGAACCCCAAGATATGTAAGAGGAAGCCTCTTGAACTGAAAACCAGTTTTGCTAGAGATAGTCCTTTTCCTAGCTGAAGAGAGATTATCATAGCAGAATAAAGAACTCTTATCTTTGTTAATTTGTTGCCTAGAAGATTCCTCATATTTTGAAAGAAACTCAAAAATATTTTTAATGCTTCTAGAGCTACCATTGCAGAAAATTAGACTTCTGCTAAGAAGAAATCTAACCATCAGAAGATTCCATACCTTCCCGTATGATAAGAAGAAATCTGACCATCAGCAATGTCTTTAAGACCTCTGCTAAGCACTTCCTCAGCCAAAATAAAGAGAGCTGGTGAAATAGGATCTCCCTGTCGAAGACCTCTAGAACTGGTGAAAAAACCATGAAGCGTTCCATTGATGATAACTGAAAAGCTTTGATTCTGCAAACATCCATGAATAAGACTGATAAATTTGGAACTAAATCTAAACTTCTTCAAAACCTCATAAACAAAGTTCCATTCCATACGATCATATGTAGAACCCCGGATCTCTTTGACATGTATTTAAGCCTTAAGATGTGTTTTCTTAAGTTTTGGGTGCTTGGAATGAAGGAGTCGAGTATATGAATACTCTAAGTGTCAAAAAGAAATTATGGCTTAACAATACCCTCAACTTTACGTAGCTCTAGTTCATTCATCGCTGATCGGAATAGAGCGATTCTTGAATTTTTAGAAAGGTATTGAAACCCTCTTCAAGGTTCATGTTGATCACTTTTATTGATTTTGAGTCGAGGTAGAATCAAACGTCTGATTTCCGGAATCGGACCTGCTACAAAACGGGTTAATGAAACCCATTCTCATGTTAGTCGACTTTAGAGCCATTATTGATAAATTAAAACTCAAAATTAGGATTTTTATAAATACCAAATTTGTTTCCCTTCAAAAGATGAATCCAACGCAAGTTAAATCGTCAAAATCCGACAAGTAAGTCAAAAGTTATGGCCGAAATACAAAAATGCAAATATGCTAAAACATTCTGCAAAAGTTGCGATCGTTCGTAGGGACCCTACGAACAATCGTAGCGGTGCTACAAACAATCGTAGCGGTGCTACGAACGATCGTAGAGTTGCTACAATCGATTGTAACACCTGAAAATTGCTGAAAACTCATGGGTGAAGCTACGAACGATCGTAGAAAGCTACAAACGATCGTAAACATCTACGAACGACCGTAGATAAGCGCTTTTGCTTCTTTTTGTGCAATTTTTTTTTGAGTTTCACCCCTTTGCCTATAAATACATGATCTTTTGGGGGGTTTTGGTTTACCCTAAACTAAAGAGAGTTCCCTGAGAGAGAAAGAGAGAAGAGTAGGGATTTCTAAAGGAGGGTTTTGGACTGTGAAAGGAGAGCTTCAATCAAGCTCCCATAAGTTCAATTTCTACACAAGGGTTCTTTCTTCAACTTAGGATTTGATCCAAGAGGTAAGTAAAAATATGATCTAGCTTTGTTATCCTATAAAGATGAAAAAGATGATTTAATGGGTGATTTTAGTCTTGTATGATGCAAATAACACATATGGGATTTTGGGTGAACCACATTATGAACAAATGAGTAAATAGGGGTTTATAAATTGGGGCTTTTGAAACACAAGAATCAATTGGGTTATACATGTGTGAGATCATTATTATGTCCTAAATGAATCATGATTTTTAGAAAGATGTGATGGAAATGACATGGTCTTGATTATGTGATGAAATAGGCTAAAAGCCATAGTCTTGATGTTGTGATGAAATGTATGGAAATATATTATGTTTTAGAATTATCCAATGATACTAAAATGCTACTATGACTTGTATGAACTTATATGAATTGTTAAGGCTTTACATATATACACAATGATGCTCACAAGCACTCCACGCACGATAAATTTTGCATGATCAAGTTTTTGCATAAGCATGTATTTCAAGAGTCATGAACAAGTTTTTTTTAAGGCATTCATAAGAAAGAAGCATAAGCATTTGATAAAGCCAAACTTTGGGTTGGATAACTCATGCTCACAAGGATCAAGTCCAAGATCTTGCATAAACTCCATGGATCATAAGTCTCGCAAGGCTTTTCAAGAACTCGTAAGAACCTCATAAGTCTAAGATCTTGCATATATCTCTAAGGATCATAAGCTCACAAGAATAACTCACAAGAACTCGTAAGCTAGTGGGACGACCCGAGGAGCGCCACTAACCGCCTGATATTCCCAAGCTACTTTGGATGGGTGTTTAGTGGGATGGTACAAAGGGCGCCACTAGGTAAGAACTTGTAAGAACTCGTAAGCTAGTGGGACGGCCCGAGGAGCACCACTAACCACCTGATATTCCCAAGCTACTTTGGGTGGGTGTTTAGTGGGATGGTACAAAGGGTGCCACTAGTGAAGAGTGAAGAACTCATAAGAACTTCCATGCTGACAAGAAAAATTATAAAAACTCGAAAGCTCACAAGATCTCATAAGAAAACACGAGGCTCATAAGCATGCATAAGACGGTTTGTTTCCCACGAAAAGAACAGGTTTTACGAAAGGTTTTCCACGACGAGTTTTTAAGCATGAACTGGTGATCAGTATTTCTTTACACACTTGTATTTAATATTATAATTATGATAGCACTGTTAGCTAGTAGTTTTGGCTCGCTGAGTATTCCATGCTCAGTTGTACATGTTATGCCAGTAGATACACGGACTCCCTTTGACATCTATGATCAAGGGCCTTGGATAGAGGAGGATTATAGCGAGGAGGAGCCATATGTAGAGCCTCAGGAGGAGGCAAAGGACTTAGACCACTGTCCCTTTTAGAGTGATTACACAGAGAGAGAGAGAGTACTATCATTTTGTATTTGATAGGTGGGCATGTCCACCTTTACTTTTGTGATGTATGTACAAACTTGGAATACACATTATTATAGAAAAGAAATTTTGGGTTACACTTCCGCACATGATTAAGCTTCCACACTTCTTTTATGTTTCCATTATATTTTGTGCCTTGTGTATTTGACAGGATGGTTTGCCAGGTTAAGTATTGTCACGCCAAAAGTATCCCTAAACTCCTAAGGGGTATTTTGGGGCGCGACAAAGGTGGTATCAGAGCCTAAGCACTAGAGTCCTTAGGGTCATTTAGTACTTGATACCATGTTAAAACAAGGCATTGGATTTAGGGAAGAGTCGTATTCCAATTATAGACTAATCTTTAGTCTTAGTCCATAACCGGTTGGAATCTAACCGAACTTAGCCTTCTACGCTAGAACCACATATTGTATGCTTATCTATTGCAATGTATACCTTGATGTGTTACTATTATGTGCCCTATGAATTAGAAATGAGCTTGAAATTATGATTGAAATGAAGTTGGTTTCCAAGTTAGACTCATGTTCTGCTACTGTTCTCAGGATTATCATGAGACGTGGTAGTGGACGGGGTCGCGGTTACCAAACTCAGGGCAACAGTAATGGAGGAGACCCTCCCTCAGGTGATGATTAACCCAATATATCTCAGTTACTAAATACTATGGTTGAGACTATCACCATGCTAGCAGCCCGATAGCCCGCTGCTAGTACTACATTGGCACACCCACCACCTCCACATCACACTTCGGGACTCGAGGCATTCCAAAGGCTACATCTACCTACCCTCTATGGGACCACAAACCCTATGGTTGTAGAGGCGTGGATTATGCAACTGGATAAAATATTCTGTGCTCTTCGTTGCACCGATGAGCAAAGGGTGGACTAGGCTGCCTTCATGATGGAAGGAGAAGCCGACCATTGGTGGGGAGCGGCGTTGAGACAAAGAGACACTGCTAGGGCTGGAGAGCGGTTGTAGCACCCCAGACTTTTTCATCTTTAATGAATACCACCTTCGTAGCTAATTGGCCGTTTTTATAGTCTAATTAATAAATAAGGGAGAAATCGGAAATTCTGAAACGTCAGAAATGTGCGTTTTCGAAAGACGAACCCAACGCAAGTTGAATCGTCAAAATCCGACGAGCTAGTCAAAAGATATGGTCAAAACAGTCCAGACATACAGAGAACCGATCGCTCGGTCCAGTCCGCGATCGATCGGTCCATAACCGATCGATCGGTAGCTATCGCGCGGTCAGAAATTTTGTATGGGGAAATTTTCCAGAGAGTGAGTTTTTGACCGGTCGATCGGTCATAAACACCGATCGCTCGGTAGGCAACCGATCGATCGGTCATAACCACCGATCGCTCGGTCTTCGCGTTTTTGCAGAAATTTCAGTAAGGGCGTTTTCGTCTTTTGGGTGTTAAACCCTTACCCATAAGGGTTTGCTCGACCCTTTGAGGCCTCACTTACAACATTTGAGGGATTTTGAGAGATAGAGAGAGAGGAGGAGAAAGCCCTAAACCTAGGTTGCTTTTGGAGAAGAAATCAAAGGGGTGAAGACCCTAGATCGTCCCCAAGCACGTTTTCTTCACGATTTCAACTCAAGCTCGTGTGGAGGTGCATTCTCCAAGCTAGGGCAGCACTCACTCACGTTTTGAAAGAGGTTTCTTCCCCCAACTCAAGTCCCCTTCAAGCAAAGGCTTCCTCCTTCCAAATAGAGCTTCTATTTCAAGGTTTCTTCAAGATCAAACCTTGATCTAAGGTTAGTACACTCTACTAACTTTCTTTAGCAATAGTCTAGATTTTCTATTGTGAAATGTGACTCTTGGTAGTATGTTTTCTTCCTTATAAAATGTATCATCTCCACTAAATATAAACAAGATAAGAAAAAGGTATGGATGTGTGGATGGGATGTCGATTGAGGCGATTGGATGCCGTATGGATGTTGTGTGATGTGTGAAATGGAAAATGGAAGATGGGCACTTTACAAATAACAAATGTACCTTGATGTCTTGATGAAAAATACGCACTAAATAAGGGAAATGGAAGGACTAAGAAATGTGGCCCACTGTGTGTTTGATAAAATGACTAAACAAGGGATAAATGGACTTAATGAAGAAAATGGAAATAGAAATTGTGTAAATTTTCTTAAGAATGATAAATTGCTCAAATGTGCTATATGTTGCCTAAATTTTCATACCACTATGTTAAGGATTGAAATGCCATAGTCATGTGATCCGCCCATTCAAGTATGTCATCATGATTACCACTATTGACAAGCACACAAGCACGCATGCATGCATGAAACCGGGTTTTTCCAAGATTGTATTTGTATATGAAATGAATCAAGAACATGACAAGGAGGTTGGTAGCCCAAGGAAGGGTGCTAGCCTCTGGCTCACAAGTGAAATGCAAGAGAGAACATGACAAGGAGGTTGGTAGCCCCAGGAAGGGTGCTAGCCTCTGGCTCACAAGAGAAATGAATCAAGAACATGACAAGGAGGTTGGTAGCCCAAGGAAGGGTGCTAGCCTCTGGCTCACAAGTGAAATGCAAGAGAGAACATGACAAGGAGGTTGGTAGCCCCAGGAAGGGTGCTAGCCTCTGGCTCACAAGAGAAATGAATCAAGAACATGACAAGGAGGTGGTAGCCCAAGGAAGGGTGCTAGCCTCTGGCTCACAAGAGGAACGAATCAAGACCATGACAAGGAGGTTGGTAGCCCAAGGAAGGGTGCTAGCCTCTGGCTCACAAGAGAAATGGAACAAGAACATGACAAGGAGGTTGGTAGCCCAAGGAAGGGTGCTAGCCTCTGGCTCACAAGTATACAAGTCAAGAACAAATCAAGACATGAATACAAGACAAGACACGATACACATACATGATTTGACCGAGACACGAAAAGGGTTTCCGAGACATGAGTTTTACCGAGGTTTTTGCATTCATACACGCATGTCAAGATATGGCTTTGTATCTTATGCTTTCACTATTGCTTTAAATCAATATCTTGTATTGCTCACTGTTGTTATGCTTTCGCTATTGTTATGGTTAGCTAGTAGTTTGTACTCGCTGAGTATTCCATGCTCAGCCGTACTTTTATGTCGGCAGGTACTGTGGATGTCCTCGACCCCGAGCCTTGGGTCGAGGAGGAGTATGTAGAGGAGAGGGAGCCACCTATCCCATGGCAGTCTCAGGAGGATGGGGACTTGGATGTGTGGCCATACCTCGACTACTGTTGAGAGGAGAGGATTAAAGAGTTCCTTTTGTATTTTGATAGGTGGGCATGTCCACCTTTACTTTGATTGTATTTGGTATATGTTAACTTGGAATACTATTTGGAGTTATAGAAGAAAAGAAAAGTTGGCTTATGCTTCCGCACTTATGTTTGGTTTCCGCGCTCTGATTTTCATTGAATTATATTATGTTTAGCCTCTTGCATTACAGGATGGTTTGACAGGTACACGTAGTCACCTCTAAAGTATCCCTTAACTCCTAGGGGGTATTTTGGGGCGTGACAGAAGTGGTATCAGAGCTCTAGGCATTAGAGTCCATAGGGTCGCTTAGATGATTGAACAAGGTATTAGAATCACCTTAGAGAGTTGTATTCCAAGTATAGACTAACAAGTTAGTCTTAGTCAAAATGGGTTGAACTTCAACCGAACATAGAGTCCTACGCTAGGAACACGGATTGTATGTTATGCTATTGTGTTATATACCATGTGTACATTATTTGTGTTGTACTTATTAACTGTGCTTGATGAATATGTATTGAGTGAATTGCGGAAAAAAAAAAAAAAAAAAAAAAAAAAAAATTTTGTACTAAATGCGTATCCAAGGTAGACTCATGCTGTATTGTCGTTCTCAGGAGAAATCATGAGACGCAATACCCGGGGTCGCGGGTACAACACGAGGGGTAATGGAGGTGATGCTCCATCGGGTGATGATCAGCCCGACTTTGCCCAAGCATTCGCATCCATAGCCGAGACTTTGGCTATGTTGGCGGCAAGGCAACCGGCCACCCCGCCTAATGCGGCACTTATACCGGCTCCTCCTAACCGAGCCCAAGCCGGGATAGAAGCTTTCCGGAGGATGAGGCCTCCAACTTTTTGTGGAAGCATTGATCCACTTGTTGCCGAGGGTTGGATCCGGCAACTTGAGAAGATATTCTCGGTGTTAGCACCTACTGAAGTGGAAAGGGTCACATGGGCCGCCTTTATGCTTGAAGGCGAGGCCGACCATTGGTGGAAGTCTGCACTTCGGACCCGAGAGTTGACCCGGCAAGGCCAAGAATGGACATGGGGAGAATTCTTGGACGTTTTCTACAAGAAATACTTTCCGGTTGGGATGAAAGAAAAGAAAGAAATTGAATTTATTACCTTGGAGCATGGTAATATGTCTGTAGCGGCTTACGAAGCCAAGTTCTCAGAGCTATCTCGATTTGCTCCACACATGATAGCTACCGAGGCTATGAGGGCCCGGAAATTCGAGAGGGGTTGAAGGCCTACCTCAAGGATCGTTGTCTCAATGTTCCGACATGAGACATATTCAGAAGTTGTGGACAAAGCATTGTTGGCCGAGTCTAATCCGAAGAGTTCTTTAAGAGAAGAGGAATAGAGAAGGGACAGTCTAGTAGTTCAGGGGAGAAGAGAGCTAGGACTATGTCTTATCAGTCCGCAGGGCCGGCTCAGTCACAGAGGAGGTACTCGGCACCACAGGCCCCCCGCCCTTTTACTCCACCGGTTTTTCGCCCGGCTACCTCGTATGCTCCTCGCCCCGCAGTGACTCAGGCTACGGGTTATACTCCTCCCACTTATTCACATGATGTCTGCACCCTTTGTGGAAGGAGGCATCCAGTAGGGGAATGTCGGAAGGCTACAGGAGGCTGTTTTCATTGTGGCGACCAGGGCCACATGATTCGGGATTGTCCCCGACGTCGATTGCCAGCTCAGTCTTCGGGGAGCAGGCCCCCGATTCGGCAGACATCTCAGCCTAGCTCTTCTCAGGCTTCGAGGGCCCCACAGTCTGCCCGGCCTCCTCGCCCAGCCACTCAGGGTCGAGTTTTTGCTCTATCGGAGAGAGACGCACGTGCATCCGACGATGTCGTGCAAGGTACGCACGAATTCTAGAATTTAAATTGTGTAAAATTTCTATGGTTTGCTGGTGAGTTTCTATACTAAGGGTTACCTATGTATGATGCTTTTTGTTTGAAATCTACTAATAGTAGTCACTTAATCGCACAGGCGCTTTGTTAGTGAACGAATGTCTTGCCCGAGTGTTGATCGACACAGGATCCACTCACTCCTTTGTGTCGCCTAGTTTCGCAAAGGGATTTTTGACTGAGGCTACTCCGTTAAAGCAGGAGTTGACCATTGCAACTCCACTCGGCAAGTCAGTTGATACGGACAAGATATTCGGGGATAGTGTGGTTCAAGTGGGGGAGAATGAACTGTTAGCCGATCTCATCGTCCTAGATTTTCAAGACTTGGATTTTGATGTCATCTTAGGGATGGATTGGTTGTCAAACCATCACGGGCATGTTGCGTGTTTTGAGAAGATGGTGAATTTCAAGCCGGAAGGGGGTAAGCCTTTTCATTTCCGAGGATTAAGAGAGAGGGACATTGCTCGCCTCGCAACCTTGAGGTGTAACAAACATAGAAGCACAAAACCCTCGGCCATTCCGGTCGGTGACGTGATTTCTTGGACGTGTTTCCGGAGGAAACTTCCCGGGTTACCTCCGAATCGGGAGATTGAGTTCGCTATAGAGCTTACTCCGGGCACCGCTCCAATTTCAAGAGCCCCATATAGAATGGCCCCGATAGAGCTTGAAGAATTGAATAAGGCAAATTGAGGAGGTTACAACAACTTGGTTTCATCCAACCAAGTGTGTCACCGTGGGGAGCTCCGGTCCTTTTTGTAAAGAAGAAAGACGGGTCGATGAGAATGTGTATAGACTACCGTCAGTTGAACAAGGTAACTATCAAGAATCGTTATCCCTTGCCAAGGATCGATGACTTGTTCGACCAACTGAAGGGAGCGAGATTCTTCTCCAAAATTGATCTTAGATCGGGGTCTCACCAATTAAGGATCAAGGCGGAAGATGTTAAGGAAGACGGCTTTCAGGACTCGGTATGGGCATTACGAGAGGTCGTTGTCATGCCTTGGGGGATGACGAAGCACAGGCGGATCGGATGGATTGATGAAACCGGGTTTGTTACGATCGTACTTGGATCGATGCGTGCTTGAATTCATTGATGACATTTTGGTGATATTCCCAGAAACGGGGAAGATCACGCACGAGGACCTCCGCTTGCTCTGGAGGATGTTGAGAGAGGCATAGCTATATTGCAAAATTGATAAAGTGCGAGTTCTGGCTAGAGAAATCGAATTTCTGGGACAAGTGGTGGCGGCGAGGGTTTCTGTAGATCAAAGCCAAGGGTGTGAGGAAGTCATGAGTTGGGAGAGGCCAAGAGCGTTCGGAGATACGTAGTTTCACGGGTGGAGCTACTACCGGAGATTTGTGAGGGAGGGATTCTCCAGTTTGCTGCACCTCTCACCTACTTGACAAGAAAAAGTGCAAGGTTCAGTTGGAGTGACCGATTGTGAAGTAAGTTTCCAAGAGTTGAAGAAACGCCTCACCACAGCCCCTGTCCTTACTGTGCCATCCGGACATGGTGGTTATGAGGTATATAGCGATGCTTCGCATATCGGACTTGGGTGTGTCCTTATGCAGCATAAGAAGTCATTGCCTACGCATCAAGACAATTGAAGGAGCATGAAAAGAATTACCCCACTCATGACTTAGAACTCGCCGCAGTTGTGTTTGCATTGAAGATTTGGCGACATTATCTTTATGGGGAACAATTTGTAGGTATTCACAGATCATAAAAGCCTTTAAGTATTTGTTTTCCCAGAAAGAGTTGAACCTGAGGCAAAGAGATGGGTAGAATTTTTGAAAGACTATGAGTGCTCCATTCAATACCACCCGGGCAAGGCAAATGTAGTAGCCGATGCTCTTAGCCGAAAGCCTACTTGACTTTTGGCGCATATGATGCTGAAGGAGTGGAGATTTGCTGGAGGATGCATCCAACCTCGACATCAGTTTTAGTCTCCTAACCTATGGGCCGGTAATGGCTAGCATCACAGTTAGGCATTTATGTTGAGCATGATCCAGGAGTTGCAGGAAATGGATGCTGAACTACTTTCTTGCCGAGACAAGTCAGTTAAAAAGTGGCAGTAAGGACTTTACGGCGAGGGAAGATGGAATTATCACTTTCAAGGGAAGAGTATGGTGTCCCAGCCGATGAGAAGCTTAAGCGAGAATCTTGTACGAGGCTCACCGGGTCCAATGTACACCGTCACCCCGGGGGTACCAAAATGTATAGGGACTTGAAGAAGCATTCTTGTGGCAGAACATGAAGCGAGAAATAGCGGAGTATGTGTCTAAATGCTTGGTGTGCCAACAAGTCAAAGCCGAACATAGGAGACCGGCTGGACTTTGCAATCCCTCCCTATTCCCCGAGTGGAAATGGGAACATATCTCTATGGCTTTATCGGGGGGGGATTGCCGCAAGACGGTTCGGGAAGGACGATGCTATAGGGTAGTTGTTGAATAGACTCCACGAAGTCCGCTCATGTCTTACGTACCGGGACTCATCAAACGCCAATCAGTTATTAGCGGGCTATACATCAAGGAAATAGTCGATTACACGGCGGTGCAGGAAGTATTGTGTCGGATAGAGACCCAGATTACACCAGGTTGGAGAAAGTTTTTCAAAGGTGGCAATGGGATCCAGATTAGACTTAGCACGCTTGTCACCCACAGGACGACGGGCAAACCGAGAGGGTGAATCAGGTATTGAGGATATGCTCCGAGCATGTAGCTAGACTTTCAAGGGAAGTGGGAGATCACCTACCTTTGGTGAATTCGCTTACAACACTAGTTTCAAGAAAGCATACAAATGGCGCCTTTCGAGGCTTTGTTAGGAAGAAGTTGCAGGTCCGTGTAGTGGGATGAAGTGGGAGAAAGAAAGATTTTGGGCCCCGAGTTTAATTGAACAAACCGCGGATAGGGGCAAGCTGATCGGGAGAGGTGAGACCCGCACAAGTAGACAGAAGAAAGCTTATGACGACAACCGAAGGAGGGATCTGGAATTCCGAGTCGGTGATTTTGGTTTGTCAGGATTCACCGACCAAAGGTGTTATGCGATTCGGGAAAGAGGCAAGCTTAGCACGATTTATGTGGGTCCGTTCGAGATCATTACTGAGTTGGCGAGGTGGCTTTACCGTGTGCTTTGCCCGCTCATTATGGCGGCGGTCCACAACGTGTTTCATATCTCCCAGCCTCTCGGACAGACATCCGGATCCTTCTACGTCATCGAACTTATCCGGTTGAGATTCGAGGGATTCTCACTTGGTTGAGAGATAGCGGTTCAGATTGGGATCGAAGGCGACAGTACTTCCACACAAGACGATTCCGATAGGTTTCTCATGCAAATGGCAACATCCGCTCGAGAAGAGGCTAATGGGAACGTGAGGCCGAAGTCAAGGCGAAGCCACCCCGAGTTGTTTGACTGATTTTCTGTATGGACTTGTAATTTTGTTTCAAATTGTTATTCTAAGTGTTTTTAAATTGTAAAGCACGGCAATTGTCCCAAATTTCGAGGACGAAATTTGGTAAGGGGGGGAGAATGGAGCACCCAGACTTGTGCATCTTTATTGAATACCAACTTAGTAGTAATTGGCCGTTTTTTATCAGTCTAATTAATAAATAAGGGAGAAATCGGAAATCCAAAACGTCAGAATGCTGCGTTTCGAAAAGACGAAACCAACGCTAAGTTGAATCGTCGAAATCGACGAGCTAGGTCAAAAGATATGGTAAAAACGTCCAGACATACAGAGAACCGATCGCTCGGTTCCAGTCCGCGCGATCGGTCCAAAACCGATCAATCGGTAGCTATCGCCAGCACCCTCGCGGCAGAAATTTTGTATGGGGGAAATTGTCCAGAGACGGGAGTTTTTGATCCGGCGATCGGTCATAAACCAACGATCGCTCGGGAGGCAATACCCGACGATCGGTCAAACCACCCCCCTGATCGCTCGGTCTTCGAGTTTTGGCAAGAAAGAAATGTCAAGTAAAGGGCGTTTTGTCTTTTGGGTGTGTTAAAACCCTTACCCAGACGGGTTGCTCGACCCTTTGAGGCCTCACTTACAACATTTGAGGGATTTTGAGAGATAGAGAGGAGGGAGGAGGAAGAAGCACTAAACCTAGGTTGCTTTTGGAGAAGAAATCAAGGGTTGAAGACCCTAGCTTCGTCACCCAAGCACGTTTTCTTCACGATTTCAAACTCAGCTCGGTGGAGGTGCACTTCTCCCAAGCTAGGGCAAGCACTCACTCACGTTGTTGAAAGAGGTTTATTCCCCCAACTCAAGTCCCCTTAAGCAAAGGACTCATACTGCCAAATAGGCTTCTCTTTCAAGGTTTCTCAAGATCAAACTTGATCTTAAGGTTCGTACACTATACTCATCTTTCTTAAATAGTCTAGATTTTATATGGTGAGAATGTGACTATTGGTAGTATGTTTTCTTTCCTTATAAAAGTATCATCTCCACTAAATAATAAACAAGATAAGAAAAAGGTATGGATTGTGGATGGGATGTCGATTGAGGCGTTGGAGAAGTATGGATATGTTGTGTGATGGTGAAATGGAAAATGGAAGATGGGCACTTTACAAATTAACCAAAATGTACTGATCTCTTATGAAAAAATACGCACTAAATAAGGAAATGGAAAGGACTAAGAAATGTGGCCCCACTGGGGGTGTTGATTTAAAATGACTAAACAAGGGATCAAAGGGCTTAAGGAAGAAAGATGGAAATAGAACTTGTGTAAATTTTCTAAGAATGATAAATTGCTCAAATGGCTATATGTGGCCTAAATTTTCTACCACTATGTTAAGGATGAAATGACATAGTCATGTGATCCGACCATTAAAGTATGTCATCATGATACCACTTGACAAGCACACAGCACGCATGCATGCATGAAAACGGGGTTTTCCAAGGATTGTGTGTATATGAAATGAATCAAGAACAATGACAAGGGGTTGGTGCCCAAGGAAGGGTGCTAGCCTCTGCTACCAGTGAAATGCAAGATGAGAAGAGAGAGAAGAGAGAAGCATGAAAGGAGGTTGGTAGCCCCAGGAAGGGTTGATAGCCTCTGGCTCACAAGAGAATGATCAAGAACATGACAAGGGGTTTGGTAAGCCAAGGAAGGTGCTAGCCTCTGGCTCACAAGTGGAAATGCAACGAGGAGAAACATGACAAGGAGGGTGGTTGCCCAGGAAGGGTGCTAGCTCGGCTTCACAAGAGAAGGAATCAAGAACATGACAAGGAGGTGGTAAGCCAAGGAAGGGAGGGTGTTAGCTCTGGCTCACAAGAGGAACGAACAGACCAGACAAGGAGGTTGGTAGCCCAGGAAGGTGCTGCTCTCGGGCTCACAAGAGAAATGGAACAAGAACATCCAAGGAGGTTGGTAAGCCCGGAAGGGTTTAGCTCTGGCTCACAAGTA